>CM073429.1:18750000-20000000 GCA_037114965.1 Monochamus alternatus | reverse complement strand
TTGCACTGGCAATCCACAACATATTTCAGATATAGATCAACAAATATTTTACTTTGCCTTCTCTTGATACTGGACGCGTATGTCAAACGGGATATTTTGTTATTTCACATTTTGCACAAGTTCATTTTTAAAATCTGTCTATCTGTCTATACGAAAGTACGAAACGGTTAGCACTGACGTTGGTTTGAGGTTATATGGAGAATTAACTTTAATGTGTTGCGTGGAAATCATAGTTTTTCGTTGTTATTCATAAAATGACTTGAAGAAATAATGTGTGTATCTTTCAGTGTATAACGGTATTAACTTGTGAAAAGTGGATAACTGCTTAAATATTTGGTTTTGCAACAAGTAGTTAATCTTTTATACACGTTTATGTAAAATTTTTGGAATCATTGGACTTGGTAGTATTGAATTTACGGAAATTCATTTTTTAATCGTTTATGGTAAGGTTAGTTAATAGATGTTAATATTACTCCTGTTCTGTAGTTCTTTTGTAATCTGTACAACAGAGCAAAAATAAATAATAAATTACTGCGTAGCGTACCTACTACCTACCCAATTTCATTTTATTTCCGTTAAAAATAAATATTTTAAAATTGGAATTAATCTTAATGATTTAATTTACGTTAAAGTAAAGAAATATTTATTTTACAGGCGATATTATTGCCTTCAGCAGATCATATGGTTTATTATTACGATCAGTATCTGGTCAGCGGTCCACAAAATTTGGCATTTTTTTTTAAATGAATTAATCTCCGTAAATATTTGAAATTTTTAAAATGACTTTCACTAGAATTATTTATATGGCTAACTGCACTAACTTAACTGCATTTAAAATATTTGTACTTGTGAGTGATTATCAATTTTATAATCATATATCAATTCAAGAGAAGAAGATTATATACTCCACGTACTTAAATTGATAGGAAGCCTGTTTTCTGTACACCATGTATTGTATTGAGTACTATTAAAATATTTTGTAAATACAGACAATCGGCAATCATTTAAAGTATCAATTTTAACAAATATTTTCATATCATAGGCGTAGGTAAGAAATTAACATACTCTTACAAATGTCATTCAAAAAAATATTCAACAGTAGGGGTCCTAAAATGAAACCTTGCGGAACTCCATTTATGTTTTAAGATTCAAATCCCCTATATTGACATATCTGAGACAAGAACGTATGCATGTAGAAACGCCACATGCATCTAAACTTTTCCAGTAAAATTCTATGATCTAATCAGTGGAACTCTTTAGAATTATCCATATATATTATAACGTAGATCATGATTATTCAAAATGCCGGAAAAATATTCAGTAATGAACATAAAATTTGTAGTAGTCGATCTACCTTTTATAAATCCATGCTAATTAATATAAATAATTTGTTCAACGTGTCCGTATAACTGATTATGCATAATGATATCCAAAACAATAAATAATACAAAAGTGGCAAATACAAAAAAATAAGAATTAATTACTAAACTAAAACTATGACATATAAGTAATAAACAAATCAGATATAAAAATAAAAAAAAAATAAAAAATTTAAACTTGAAAAATATTCTCAATTGCATTAATAATACTGCAGATAAATATATCAATTTCATTTAACAGATCGTGGCAAGTTAAAATATGCTAAATAAAGGTGAAAACTTTAATAAATTTATCCTGGCCTTCGGCAAGTAAAACAAGCGGCTACTTCGTGTTGTCTGATTGGGTATTTGAAAATGGATTTATGAGAAAAACTCTGGACAATCACATATATTATGTAAAAATTTATAGAAACATGACCAAATGCATATTTCTACATTCCTCCAGACTACAAACCAAGTAAAATGTCGCGAGGAATACCTATCTGAGAATAGGTTCTATCCTGAGGAAAAGAAAATAACTTTCAATATCGCCTATGAACATTCAATTTCAGATTAGATACATTTGGAGGTAAGCAGGTAAACAGGTCTATTGGCATGTCTCGTAATATTTGTGGTATGCTGTGACCAAATAAGATCTGTGTCATAGCAATACCCAAAAGGACATGACTATCTATAGTCGTAGTTGTTTATTATCAGTATAATAATTAAATTCGGACTGTTTTGTCCCAGATGCAAAACAACGCACTTTTCTATATTGAGAAGGAATAACCACGTCACCACACCTACACACACACACACACACACACACCACACCACGTCATATATTGAGACAATATGAAATACCAGCTTCAATACTTATGGGGATTTACATGTTTATTTTAAAAAAACCATAAAATAGAATAGAAATTATTATTGTTATTAAAATTAAAATATAGTAGAATTAAACAAAATAATATAAAAAGTGACAATGCAGAACATATAAGTAGTTATTATAGTGTAAATTAAATAAATTAACATTCTTGAAAATAAAATATAGTTAAATTTCATTAAATATTGGGACATGATCTCATATTTATCAATAGTTCATAAACAAAAAAGGAGTTAAACCCAGATCAAAGTATATAGAAAGAAAAAGAAAAGATCATTTAATAATATCATACACATATCGACAGAAGTCAAGCGAAGATAATTAAAATATTAGCAATTTAAATAAATAAAAGGTATAAAATGTTGCGAAATGTCAAATAAATATCATAGACATGGACAAATGTCAAGTCTAAAGTTGGCTTCACAAGAGATATAACAATGTACATAAAAAGAGTAATATTGAAGAATATTTAATAATTAGATATAAGTAAAATTGTAATTACATAAAAAAATTTTGTAGTAGATTTAAGTAGTTCAGTGAAAACATAAAAAAACAGTGCATCGAAAAACTAAATAAGATCATATGTATGAACCATAATATGTATGCAAATTTTACAACAAGGAATCAAGATATCAAATTGATAGAAAAATATTAAGAAAAACAAAAGTTTGTTGATTAGAGACGAAAGAATAAAAAGAAAAGCAGCGTGGGTTTTTGAAGAAAGGTCCTAGAAAAATAAGAAATTGAGCAAGAAAAAGTAAAGTAATAGTTAAAAGTAATACTTACGTCATAAGAAAAGTGTCGAGTAACAATATAAACAGAGATCCAGGTCCAAGCTAGGAATTTGGCAGTACCATATAGTGGGAAAACCAGCCATCAATATCAGCAGCCCAATCACAAGTTAAGAGGGATTTCTAGTAGAAGTCTTATAAAAAGAAAATTAACATCAGAAAGGTATTTTATGTGCACATAAATTCACAGAAATTTACGTAAATTTAATAAGAGACAAGAAACGCTACCTAGCCATAAAATTCACAAAATAGACAGTCACAGACTCTAAGACTTATTAAAATAATAAGTTACATACCTTAGTATAGTTAATAATATTTACTTTTCTATTTAATATATTAAAACTCGTTATTTAGTGGACCATCTGTCAAATAAAGTATGATTGGCAAATATAATACATCACCAGCAATGAACATCCATTAGAAGAATGCCACTGAATCACGAATTTTAAGAATTAAAAATATTAAAGATAGGCAACTTTTAATACGCAACTGCCTTTAAAGAAATTTTATCTGTTACCTATAAATTATGTTCATAAAACTTTAAATAATTTTGAATAAGTAGTAAACAAATCTCTTATGAAATAAAAATTGTCCATTTTGAATTGATATTTATTTGATGAAGTAAGGTACAGTGTGTTAAAAAAAAAGGAATTGACTTGATGAGCGAACCGACTACCAGAGTCTATGTTCTACAAGCAGCCAGGGTAATTGAATAAGAATAAAAAAAATATATATAAGATACAGGTTTGTAGTCCAATAAATACAATTTTCTTTTACACACAGAAGACATAAACACAAATCATTAAAGAAACACAAATACAATTCAAACATAAATATTATTTGGCGCCCAACAAAATTACATAACATAGCAATATATATATTTGGTTCAAATGGTCATTATAGAGTTTAGTGTCATTTGCATAACAGGTGAATTTCGATTTAATTAGACTTTCCAGATGTGAAGCATATGCAAAAAATAGCTGGCCCAGAAACAGAAAATCTTCTATCCGACAAAAAATTTTCTATTCAATCATGTAACCTGCCACAAATGATAAAACACAATCGAAGGCTTTAGAAAAATCTAAGTATGTAATATTTACGAGAGTTTTCAAATTCAAAGCGTTGCTTTAATCATTTACGCAATAGGTTTGTTAAAGCAGAACGATTGAAAATAAAGTCATGTTGCTCATTAGTTATAACCTTATAATAACAGACGTCAAGCTGATAGGTAGTTAAGCATTGAATGAAATAAAAAATGAATTCTAAACATTTGCATTATAGTGAAATTCAAATAAATCTTTAGAAAATAGGAAGGAAGTATCTACATTGAATGTTTATAGGTGAAATTTAATTATCTAGAATCTGCAGCGCGCAGATCTAAACACTTTCTGAAATTACGAAACCACGAGCGAAAAATTTAAATTCATCCAAACTTGATCGATTACGGTGACTGCTTACGATTTTCAATCGTCTAACACCATATGGTTGTAATAATTAGACACCTACTGTATACATATATAATCAAATTCTCCTTCAATATACCATTATGATGTAATTATTAAGCCATTTATTTATTGTCCTACAGAAAACTGTTTGCATTTACCGAGAAACTTTAATTATGCAATAATTTATGTATCTAGAAGTAAAGCCATTGCAAAACTGATACAACTGACAAAATGTAATGCGTAGAGGGATTAATCAAAACAATGATTTTTATACGATATCATCAAACCTGTTTCATCTAAAAGGAAAACTCAATACTTCTTTATGACTATTTTTAAATTACATTACACACGAACAACAAAAACTACTAGCTGGAAAGTAAGGCAATTAAGTAATTAGTGCATTGATATGCATACAGTCCAAATCTAAATTGACTTAAATATTTAAATTCTGTTATGTAACAAACGTTGTATGGGAAATGCAGTATATTTTTCTTTAATATTTTTTATTTCTAAGCATATAACTGCGTTACCTATTGAAATGAAACACTATTTAAAAAAATCCTTTTATTAAAGAAGAACAAGTATATAAATAAATTTAACTAGAAACAAGATATTAAAAAAAAACAGATAGTACAACAATACTGAGATGCGAAGTGACAGTCTCCGTTCAGTGATGGAAGTGGCCACCAAATTCGATTTCTCCTCCAAGCTCCAGACCATGACCTCCTCCAAAACCACCCTCTAAACCACCTTCTAGACCACCTTCTAAACCACCTTCATGTCCGTGGATAAAAATAGGTATTTTCTTCTCAACAACAACAGGTACTTTGACTGGGTATGGGACTGGCTTGTGAACTGGGTATGGTACTGGTTTAGGTACTGGATATGGATGAGGTACTGGATATGGTACTTTAACTGGAAACTTCACGGGATAGGGAACTTTCTTAATGACGGGATACGGTACTGGCTTTTCAACTGGAACTGGGTATGGTTTGGGTACGGGTACGGGATATGGCTTCTCAACAGGTACTGGTACTTTTACTGGATATGGAACTGGAACTTTCTTCTCTATATGGACAGGGTAAGGTTGTGGAACTGGGACCTTAACTTCCTTGGTGATAGTTATTGCTTTTATGTGACCCTCTTCTACAATGCTTCCTCCTCCAAATCCACCTCCTAGTTCCAATCCTTGACCTCCTCCGAGCTCTAGCCCATGACCTCCTCCAAGTTCTAGTCCTCCATACTCAATGCCTCCAAAGTCGTGCCCTCCTCCATAGCCTAGGCCAAAAAGTCCACGCTTTTCTTGTTTTTTGTCGGAGGTCGCTGCGGTTATCTTTTCTTCTTTCGGTTCTGCTGCCTTCTTGTCCTTTCCTGGGTCAGAGGAAACTAACACAAGGCTAGCCAACAGGACAACCACACATGCCTGAAAAAATAAAGAGTTATGGAAGATTAAGACATTTAGATACGCATATAAGTTGAACATTCGTCGAGTTAAAATGTGTTTAAATACAGTAATAATTCCTTAAGGAAGCTTTTAGATGACATCGAAATTGTTTAACAAACTAATCTATTGTTTTATAAAATGATTGTGTTATATTAAACCAATTTTAAAAACGCAATGTCCACTTATTTCAATGTTGTAAAAGAGCACAATACACTATAATATTTATATTTCTGCACCAACTCAGAGACGTAAATTATAGATTTTCTAGTTATTTATCGGAAAACGTAACATTCACTTTTCACTTACTTGGAGGTTCATATTCGATTGTATATATTGAACGACTGTTATTTTCACCACTAATGTGGCGGGTATATATAATAGAGCTATATGTGTCAAAAGTTTAATAATGATTTCCTACCCCCCTCCTAGTGCCTATATTCATGTCCAGTAGTAATAAAATAAGTTTTACAACACGGAATATTGTTATGCAGCCCGCCAATGAGATTTCTCTCCTGGTTACACAGTGGACATAAAACTCGTTTTGTTTACGTTATTTTAAGATAGTAGCATTTCTATGCAAATTTGAGAAATTATATGATTGATGCATAATATGTAAGGAATTATCAGACACATTTTTTAAAGAAGTTATATAGATTTTAATGTCGGTGTAAAACATGATTTAAAAGATATTTATTACTTTATTTAGTTTTTTTTAATATTTCGCAAGTATTACACACACGAGTAACTATGTGAGCAAAATTGGAAATATTTTTTGATTTGAAACCATTAGTTAGTTCATATTTCATTATACAAGGTGTTAATCAAGTATGTGCACAAACTTTAAGGGGTTAATCTATGATTGATTTTAAGATGAAAAGTTTATATAAACATGGGTCCGCAACGACTTTGTTTTACAGATACAAGGTGTTAAAGTTTGAAAAAAAATCAAATTTTTGGATTTATTTTCTGAATAGTAAAAGCTACTTAGTTGAAACTTGGCACACCCTAATAGGTATTTAGAGACTACATTTTGCGGGTATTGAATTATTTGTAATTTATTTTCATGACCTACCTCGCAATAATTTTGCGTTGAGTTCTGAAATTTAACACCCTGTATCTGTAAAACAAAGCCGTTGCGGAACACTGTTTATATGAACTTTTTATATTAAAATCAATCATAGATTAACCCCTTAAAGTTTGTGCACATAATTAATTAACACCCTGTATTAACTAATTTTATACGAATCAAAATTCCTTGGTATTTGTATTCGATATATATATGTATTATTGTATATTTAAATCTTACCATTTTTCAGGTGAATACAGAAAAAACATGATTGAATCAAGAATAACATTTATTTAGTAAGTATATATTTATTTTGGTTATTTATGCATATATAACCTCGAATTAAGAAACTTCTCTTCAGTGAATATTTATTTAAGTGAAGTGTAAAATTATAATGTGCTTGTATGCAGGGTGTTCAGTAAAGAATAGTTAAGACTAGCTTTGTTCAACCAAAATAAAGTGTTTTATATCAAGTTACCTTAGTACAAATTTCCTTGCTTAAGAACTTAGAGGCCTAAACCTACTTTTTTATTTCATTAAAGTAATTATGTAATTAAGTAATTATTTTTTTTGAAACAACTTCGATCAGCTTTAAAAAAGGTATACTTGTTGCATGTCATTAAAATGAGCCATTTGAAGTTGAAAAACTGCGTTTAACGTATTTGTTAAGCTTGGAAATCACTAGGTAATTACATAAATTGTAACAAATTATTAATTAAAAGTTATTAGAGTTAGTAATTTCTAGTAAGTGACTGTATGCCGCATATTTAAAAAATAAAGGTTTCGTTTTTGTATTCCGTTTTAGTTTGTGGATACTTCTTTATTTTATTATTTTTTAAATGTTGTTTTTCTTTCATGTTCTCACAATTTTCCGTGTTATGTTTTCTCTAAACTAATCGAATGCTTTTTATATATTTTTAGGTATTAATAATATTGTGTGAAACTAACTACTCAGTGGACAAAAGCCCCAACCTGCGTTGAATTACACCCACAATATCTACCCATACATTCCTTATTATTAGCTTTTGTAACATTTTTTTACTGTTTTAGAAAGGTATTTTAAGCTAATATAAATCAAATCTACTCAGTGGACAAAAGCCCCAACCTGCGTTGAATTACACCCACAATATCTACCCATACATTCCTTATTATTAGCTTTTGTAACATTTTTTTACTGTTTTAGAAAGGTATTTTAAGCTAATATAAATCAAATCTCCTACAATTCCTATCAATGAAGTCATATGTATGTTCTCTGATACCAAACATCTAGGTATGCTAATGAACAATTCCACAGACAAAGCTCTATTCAGTAATTATCTAAAGAAAATAATCTAATTTACTCACTCTATAAAAATCTAACTTCACTTTTTTGGTATCAGAGAACATACATATGACTTCATTGATAGGAATTGTAGGAGATTTGATTTATATTAGCTTAAAATACCTTTCTAAAACAGTAAAAAAATGTTACAAAAGCTAATAATAAGGAATGTGTGGGTAGATATTGTGGGTGTAATTCAACGCAGGTTGGGGCTTTAGTCCACTGAGTAGTTAGTTTCACACAATATTATTAATACCTAAAAATATATAAAAACTTTTAGATAAAAGGTGAACATTTTTCAAGTAGGTATTGTCATATTTAATTCATTGACAGGATGTCACTTTTTTGTCATTGTCGATATTTAACTTCTAATAATTTTAATTTTTATAATAATTTTTATAGTTAGATATTTGATTCAACTTAAAGGAGACCACCTGAAGAAGCAATCCTAAAAATGCAGAAATAGGTCAGATCTCATCTATTGTGGTTGAATTTGTCGTGTTCCCACTGCCAAAAAAGTGAAGTTAGATTTTTATAGAGTGAGTAAATTAGATTATTTTCTTTAGATAATTACTGAATAGAGCTTTGTCTGTGGAATTGTTCATTAGCATACCTAGATGTTTGGTATCAGAGAACATACATATGACTTCATTGATAGGAATTGTAGGAGATTTGATTTATATTATCTTAAAATACCTTTCTAAAACAGTAAAAATAATCGAATGCTGTTTCAAAATAACTAATGATTTTTCAAAAATGTGTGTTCATAAGAATCTGAAAGGAATAATATGGCACAAGCGCTTAGAACGCCTTGTACATTTAACGCGAAAATCAATCAGATATTCGTGTTTACCTCACTAAAAAACAACACTGCTACGTTTCATATGAATTATTTTACTTGCATATTCCACACCCAAGGATATGTACATATGTGGATTTTATTTTTTTAAAGAATACGCGTGTCTTTGCATAAAAATACTAAGAGGGGAAAAATTTAGTAAATTGTTTGCTATATTTACTGTAATTTTTTCATATCGAGAAACGTTTAGAATAAAAAGTTCTAATTAAAAAAACAACAGAGGCTGGTGGTTGCCACCCTTGTAGACATTTGGTAAAAATAAATGTCACTTAATTAACTAAATGTAATCACCGATTTTCAGATTTATAAGTTTAACCGTTTTTGAGAAAAAAAAATGAAAACAGAATTTTTAAAATTTTTTAGAAGCCCTTATCTCGTCAGGGAGGGCTCAAATCGAAAAATTTTATAGAAAGAATCTCCCCTTAAAATATACCCAAGGAATACACCCTCTAAAGGAGCGCACATCATTATGGGACACCCTGTATATGATGAAATTACTAAAAAATAAATATAATGTTTCGGATAGTTACTGCTGTTTTTTCAGTTAATATAATAAAACTATTTTAAAATTTCAAGTTCTATAATTTGTTTTGCTGCATACAGATCTGAACATTATCTTCAATAACTATAATCATGAAGCTTTTATGTTTTCAATATATTATCAATTGTTAATTATTTTTAAATACCACTATTGCAAGCGCATTTGATATTAATAATGTTTTTAAACAAAACGTGGAAATATTTTTAACAAAATGTAAAAAGAAAAACTATATTATGACCAGTTTTAGCACATGCCAATGCTGTAGATAGTTGATTATAATTATATAAAAGATTTATTTTTATATAAGGTAGAAGTCGATGTCAATGACGTTGAGAAAAAATGGAATTGATTAACATAGTTTACGGTGACCATATGTTAAAACACAATTGGTGAAAATGGCTTTTGATTAAGTAATATACCATTACACGTATTTATTTTTACGTAAGGAATAAACGATGACGTCTTGTAATATGAACAAATTTTAGACACAATTTAGTGTTTTTAAGAAAAAAATAAATTTGCGGCTGTAAGTTAGATCAGTTTTCTTGACTTGACTAAAAATGGATATGAGTTAAGTAATGGATGCTGCTTGTCAAATGGCAATGTGCAGGAGGCTCAGGAAATGGAAAAACCGTACAAGAAAGAGGCAAAACAAAGATTGGTACAACGAAAAATACAATGCTCAATCTTATTAGGTATCATACTTCCAACCAAAAATTAAAAAAAAAATCAGTTACATTTTTCAGAATATTCATACCCCTAAGTTCTGTTTTTTAATCTGAATCATTTTGAATTTAATTATAGATTAAACAGTCTTGCTTAAAATTAAACTTTTGTGGCATATATCACATCTCTGTTTAGGTAACAAAATACACAAATGAACAATGGTATATAATTTATTCACCAAGTAAAATTGCACTTGAACTATTACCCATTATTAGTATCATATTTTTCGAAATATACAGAGTTAACTATAAAGACAATGAAAAATTATTCCAGAATTTTAGCTCAATATTTAAAAATGGGGAAAAACCCTCTTTTCCTACGGAAAGTCGGCGCCTACGATAAGCATCGACTGAGATGGCTTAGATCCATAGATAAAGCTTACTCCTGTCAACAATATCTACTACCATGCGGTCGTTTTTTTTGCAGCATTTCTAAATGCAGAAACGACAAAAATTAACATTCCTATCCTGATAGATAGGAAATAGTTAATCCAGTTAGCTCCACTATTTTGCATTCGTTTTTCATTTCATTACAAACTGGTAAAACTACAACATTTTCATTAATTACAATCACTCACTACCGATAAAACACACTTCCCGTAGGTAAATGCCTATTTATTATAACAAAATCGAACAAATGGAATAGATAATAGAAAACTTTTAATGTACCCGCGGCAGTCTTGTCCCATAACCTATATAGTTCACCAGTTTGTAGTGGGAAAATATCTGCACCCGACACAAATTTCTTTATGTAATAACTATAAAACGTTTAACAATTAAAAAGGCATAACAACTGAAGAAGAACACAAAACTACAACGTAAACACATGGTAAACACATTAAATTATGACATGACGGGATTGACGGGGAATTTTACCGTCGTGTTGCTAGTTGCTTACTCTGACTCGCATAGGCGGCGTTAAATAAGGATTTAATATAATTTCGAAAAACAATTTTCTTCGCTTTATAAATAAGTTTGGAATTTTTTTGAAGGGCGATTTCGTTAATTCTTAATTTTCTCTATTCCCTCTTAAAATATTTGTAATTAGTCATAGTTAACCCCGTATACAGTGTGTCCGGAATATGAATGTCGCAATTTTAAAGGCTTATATATCTGACCAAAAGCTACAAAAACTCTTATGAAAAATTGTCTAAAACAAATAATTTTTCTAGAAATTCATTTAAAAAATACAAACAAAGGCACAACTAATGTTAAGTAAAATCTTCTGCAACGTAATTTGTTTTATGTACCAGTATTAATAAGTAAACTAGTGAAATTTCTCATAAAATCTTAAAACTGTAACCTATTGTAACGTACGACAACGATGCCAACCGTAAGCTGCTGATGTTAACCTAAAAGTATCAGTACAATAATTGTGGCTAGTGCTATTCATTTTTCTCTAGTGCTTCCTTGGGGTTTGTGAGTGTACTTAAACAAAAATGGAACTATTTATAGTAACCCTGACCAGTTGCATGATATGTTAATTTATGGCGAATCTGGACAAAACTCTCTGGCGCCGAGATGGTCGTGCGGCAAGCGCTTTTCGCAAGGAACATAAGTTATTTTAAACGCTTGTAACTATTTAACATTTTGTTCTGTGATGTGAAAAGAGCGTGTGTATTTCTGTAACAATCTTGCTTGTTGTCATAATTTTGTTACCGTCGGTCAGAGAAAAACATTTGTTAAGTCAAATGTGTTTTGGTTGGTGTAATTTATCAGACAGCAAAATAAAGACACTCATATTCCGGGCACGATTGCTACACTGCTTGTAACTTATTTTCACTTAAGAGTTCCGTTCCCTAATCTGAATCATTTCGAATTTATTATAGATCAGACTAAATAGTCTTGTCTAAACTTTAACATCTGTGGCATAGTGTGGTGTTTTTTGCAAGCAAACTAAAGTAATTTTCATTTGAAATTATAGCTGTGTTACACATAGCAGAAAATTATGATGGATATACACTGAAAAAAAAAAAGAATAGTAATCGCTTATATAATTGTAGATCTATGTAAGTACTACAATTTGTTGTGATTATAGCTCCAAACAAATTCGTAGTATTATTTCACATACTATTATGCTTACAATTATAAAGTAATAATTGTTAATATTACATATATCGTTGTAAAATGTACTAAAAGTTCTGTGCGTTTATTGATACAAAGACTATAAAAGTTTAACAGTATTTTTGTAACCTCATCTTCAACATTTATAAAAATGTCTGTTAAAGTATTAAATATATTATCAGGGAATTATATAACTACTACTATGCGAGCTACTACCCAGACCAGCAATTGAATTACACCTAAAAGACCTATAGCAAGCTGCCTAAATCATTCATTAGCGACACACCAGACATGTATTGCTTTCAAGCTTATCAGCTCTCCTCAGTATGCCAAAGGTGAGGTAACCGATAACTTAACACAGAATGAGTACACGTAATGTAGTACGTAGCCACATCTTGGGGCCACATGCTGAAACTGACGGTCCTATAAAGAAGCATGCTTTTTATTTTTACACACGATCACCTACATACTACTTTAATATAATTTGTAGTAAATAATGCTACACTATTGTGTCTCTATAGGTTTGGCAATGATCACTACAAGTGTTGTGTTAATACCACCAACGAATTCTTACCAACTATAAATACTATTATTTTGCACTAAACCGCATATTAAATTTTACAGTATCACATTTATTACATAACATAAAAAAAAATCTATAATTATATTAAAATTTGCAATAATCCAATTACTACAATAATTTTGCATTTACCACAACAATGAACTTATACTTATTATATTCGTAGTTTATGCTACTACAAAATTTTAAGCACAAATTTGTAGTAACTGTATTTCACTGGTATTTCTTTCAGTGTACAGAGCCGCCATGTAAAACTATTCACACCTATATCTCATATATTCTTTGATATATCTTTGCTATATCTTAAAAATATAAATTTGTATATAGGGTTGCTCAAAACCTCCTAAGTCAACCATTAAGGTAAGTAATTTAATAAAAACAAATGATTTTTGTTCATCTTTGTTACGATTTATTGAACATTTTGAAGGATATTAGACATAACTGTGCTTTATAACTAAGTTTTTTTCTTGAGGATGGCTTAAAAAGCTGAAATTTGTATAATTTGTATTAAAATAATATACTGAACTTAGCAAGACCATCATTCTAATCAATTATTGGAATTTTCGAGAATTTGCACATTTTACATTTTTTATTACCCACTGTGTATATATCATAATCTCTCTTGTTCACAATTAAACACTTCCATATTACATAATTTTATGCTTGCAACTAAGCAACGCGTCTGTGTGCGTGTGGCTGAGATATCTTTGAGAGTAAAAGTTCACCTTGAAAATATTGAGTAATGGATGCGTCCTTTCGCATAATCATATGTTCGAGATATTAATATGGGTCTTTCTTTACGTGACACATTTTTTGATATTGCGACTGTTTCAGATGATGACATAATTACTTAATTACTACAGTTAATTGCAGAATAATAAGAAAAATTATGTAACATTTTTTTCAGTTTCAAGTTCAGTGGAATCTGGTTAAAGTTCAATTACAAGACATTGCTGCTACAAGTCTTTCCAAGTGTGCTGTTTAATAAAAGTTTAAGAAAGTTAAATTTGTGCATTACTATGCATGTAAATTACATGGACTATTTAAAGTCCATTTTGATCAAAAATGGTGCATTTTATCGAAGTTAAACAAGACAACCTGTAGTAAAAATAATTTCTAACAAAAAAAAGTAGGGCTAAATATATCTTAAGCTGGCCCTGTTTAATACACTTCTGAAGAACCTGCTTAATTTCATGTAAATTTTCGAATTCAGCATAAAAAGCTGATTATGTGTTCAAAGTGTCATTATTTTACCTCGAAACGCTTCAATAATATATACAAAAATTATATTCTTTATAAGGCCCTAGCTCCCGTAAGGTCCATTTGTCACCCTATGAAGTATTCGTCTTATTTTCCGCCAGAGAATTAACCCCTGAAACATTTTTGCATTATTCCCTGAAACCCTGTATACACTTGTCACCAGATCAAATTTATCAGCACGGACTATTGGGCAGTTTGACAAAAGCAAGAATGTTTTGAAAATCAGATTTTGTAAATAATATTGTTGAATTGTGATGAATTGTGAACATTGTGACCATTTAATTTAATAATTTACACCAAGCAAGAAAATTTGCAATTAAAACATAATTAGTATAAATATACTATTTATACAATGGGTAAATTAAGGAAGGACAGTAGGGCTTTAGTAAGGACTGCCGTTTTAAAATAAGGGCTGGTGTCAACTGTAATAGAAGGATTATCGCAATTTTTGACTGGGAATATTAGAGAAACGAATTCAAACTGAAATCAAATGGGAGTGTCTTGCTACATTTTCATTTTTCATTTGAAGAGGAAGATAATGAAGAAAAAAACACCGAAACTACCGAAAGTGCTCAGCTTTAGAAGTTAAAATATATTTTGGGATTTTTCTTTAATTCACGAAGTATATAATAATATATTAATTAATATAAATTCTAAATAACGTCGTAAGTATTCCATGTCATTCTAAAAATTATATATATAAATAGGTATGATGTTTTTTATGGCCAAAATTTTACATTTGTTTTGAATCTGTAAGAATATTATGATATACAGGGTGTCCCATTAATATTGCGAAAAAATTCAGGGGAAGTTTTCTTGAATAAAAATAAGAACAAAAGTTCCCCCAAATGCTTCGATTCATAAATGCAGGGTGCCAAAATTAAAAAAAAATAGAGTTTTTATTAATATCTGAAGAACCTTAATTCCAACTTTTTTGAAATTTCGTATGTTTGTTTATAAAAACCATAGACATCTTCCGACTTAATTTGATTTATTTTATCTACTCCAGTGGCGTCCGGTGGACCATTCATGTTGGTATTAATACGTAAAAATATGAGACGTCACTGCTTTTCCTTAGGTTTCATATTTTTTCTAATTATGCGAATACAAATACAATTTTTTTGTCTCTTTACTTTATTTGGTATCTTGCTTCGTTTTTGAGCAAAAAAATTAATAACTTTCCCTATGCACATTCCTGAAGCAAGTAGAAAACAAAAATAGAACAAAGCGAAAAAGAAGTTGAACTTTCTTTCTTATTTTTGTTCAAAGAAACTTCCCTTCAGAAACTGTCAGTTATTAATAAGGTAACTGTAAGGATTCGAAACTCGACAGTATTTTCTCATTTCAACTGGGATTTCTTACCTATACTTTTGATCAAAAACCTCTCAACACACCCTGTATTATAGGAGTCTATTCTACATCATAACGTTGTTATGTCTAAAAGTATAATTACGGATTTTACTTTGAACCATTTGAATAATATAACGGAGGCAGGCATAGTGTATAGAAGAAAATAACAGCTGTACAGCGTGACACACAAATTTTCAGGGCTGTAATTTCATGTATATAGAAATTATGACTACATAGACACTAATTATTATACCAATAAAGAAAATGCTATTCTTTAAGACTGTTTCGAAAATATAATCTATTTAATTAATATTATTATTAATTAAATTAATTTAACTGATACGTTTTATGGCATACATGCAGTAGCTGTCTCAAGTGTGTTGTAAACTGCAGATTTGACAGACACTGGTGAAGGGTGAAGGTATTAAAATACGCATTTTTTTAATTAACCAGATTATATCGAAAGTCTATTCAGGTTACATTTCCTTGACAACGATAATCACGAAGTCAGTACGCAATAAACCAAAAGCAAAAGGCAAAAGCTTAGTTGCAATTAATGCAAGCGGTGTTTATTTGCAAAATGCCAAAGAAAATATACAGAGACGTTCATTAGTGTGGTAAATATCTATTGGTCTGTTACTATTCTAGATGCAAAAATAGGTTTAATGCTAGGCAGTGCAGTATCATTTTTGTATTCAAGAATCGAGAGTGATCGTAAAAGCCAAAACCATAATTGATGCAAGATGTTGTTAAATTACAATAACTTGCATCAATATTAGTACATATAAGTACAATTGTTCCCACATAATTTTGCGCTGCAATACCATTGGTTATACAGGGTGTTCTGAAAATACGTGGACAATACTTGATCAAAATGATGATTTGATTGAAACCAAGGTAGTTAAATGAGAAATCACTTACTTTAGCCACTACATGGTTACAAAGATTTACAAAAAAATTGTGCCTTTTTGAAAATTTGATCATGGATTTTAATGAATTTACAAAATTGCCTTTTCTAGTGGCATAGTGACCAACTATTAAAATATGGAACTCTTATAAAATTGACGTTCTATGCAAATTCTTCCTCAATCGATTTATTTTCAAGTCAGAAGCCTGTGGTCGAGTATTTTGTACATGTATTTTTGGACACCCTATACAAGCCTCCTATATATACCCACTAATGACAATGCTAATCGAGGGACAGTTCTATATTTATATTCTATGTCCTTTATTATGATTATTTGGTTTGAGGTGGTTGTCGTATTGAGATATTCTATAAATATTTTAACAAATGTGTTAAAATATAGACTACTGAAGTGTTAAGTATTAATGAAGTAGAAAGTGGAATGAATTTTTCAATTGATTGAGAATATTTGCTTTTTGTATGATCTAAAATTTCAGAAGGTGCAGTAGTTACTCCTAAAAAATTTAAAAATTTACTATGCTCAAAAATAAATCGGATGACAATATTAATATAAAGAGATTTGCAAAGTTGATACCCTACTTGAAATGAATTTGGTCATATACTACAATCGTTCTGGTTATTAGTACATGTATACTGGCACTATAGTCTGTTTGGAAATGAAAGAGAGTAATAAAACCCTGAGATAAAAACCGGCCATGGATGTGGTAATAGTTAGTTTCAGGTAATTATCGGGTAACACTAATGCTAACAGATAATGGGTGTACATTAGTATATTTTACTGGATAGATACATCATAGGGCAGGAGCCAGTGTATTGTGACAGATCAATACAGTCTTAGAGCTGAATATACGCAGACGTGCTAGTGCAGTAGAGTAAAATTCGACTTGTGTTTAGTGACTATTGTGCCAGTGGATATAATATTGTTTGGGTAAAATGTCGAGCTTATCAGATTACGTACCTGTTAAACGCCTGAAAAGATGTGCGCTGTCTCAGAATGAGAAGATTATTATATTAAATGTATTTAATGTATTGAAACACCAAAATCCTACCAACAGTGTTGTCGACATCGTGGAAAAGTGTTCCAAAATGACAGGGATTGGAAAATCGACTATCTACAGACTTTTAAAGGAAACAAAAATGAACAAGATACTGTAAATTCCCCAAAATCATCTGCAGGGAGGTCAAAAGTCGTTATAGATGATTTCTTCAAAAATTTCATTCGCAGAAAAGTACACTCATTTTATTTTAAAAAAGAAATACCAACGCTAAACCAAATTTTAAGTGAACTTTCAGAGGACAACGATTTGCCAAAAATCAGTAGAAGCAAATTATGGGCCGTCTTACGAGAGTTGAATTTTTGCTGGGAAAAGCAGAATAGGAAGTCAGTTTAAAGATGAAATTATTTGTTGACGAAGATCCTACTTAAGATCAATTATTAGAAAATTCCGTGACGAAGGGAGGAATATTTATTATCTAGACGAAACTTGGGTCAACGAGGGATATACTGTAACAAAAGTACGGCAAGATAAAAATGTAAAAAGTTTTCGACAAGCACTTTTGGATAGACTTTCAAGAGGGTTCAAGGCACCTTCAGGTAAAGGGCGAAGATTAATAGTGACACATATAGGTAGTGCCAGTGGTTTTCTAGATTATTATTATCCGGAAAAAACATTTCATTTGAAACAAATATGGTGAAAAAGGAACTTTTGACACTTGTCAATCTTAATAAAGATCAGAAAAAATATGTAATCGATGAAATGGCAACAAATCGCCAAATAACGGTGCTACGGTTACCACCTTATCACTGTGAACTTAACACAATCGAATTAGTCTAGGCGCGTTTAAATTAAGTGACGTGAAAATTTTGTTAAAAAAATTCCTTGGCACGAGTAACTGCAGATAACTGGCAAAGATGTATACATCATGTACAAAAAGAAGAGGAGAAAATGTGCAAACTGGATAATTTAACTGATGTTACTGTGGAACCTATCGTTATCAATCTAGGAGACGAAGATAATTCATCAGAATATTCAGAGGATGAATTTTAATATACCTACTTTTTTATTTTCTTTATTATACATATTGTACACCATAATTTGAATTTTCAAAATACCTATATTTTTGTGTGGAATATAAGTCTATTCATTAAATTTAAATAAATATTTTTATAATAATATTGAATAATTTTATTTGAATTACTGAAAACCCTCTTAACCCGGTTATGATGCTTAAAGTAGCCTCTAGTTTTGAAATGCTGTTTTTATATCATTTACTTATAAGAGAAATGGACCGAGAAATTGAAGCGGCATAGACAAAGACGGATTGTCGGGGATTAAATTTTAGCTACCTGCTACAAGTTACAACCCGGCCACACAAAGTTTTTTTAAAAATACACCTCATCTATACCAATAATACATAATATAAAAATATTGAATATAAGCACCAGTACTACATTTATTTACGGATTGCATACATAATAAGCTTTTATTACTCTCTTTCATTTCTAAACAGACTATAATACCAGTATATAATAATAATAAATCAGGTCATTGGTCATTACAAATTAAACCCAAACATAATACTTATATTGTGTATATTAGTCACGATTAGTACCCACTAGCAAAGTATCTAGCAACTGTTATAAAATTTTTACTTGACGCGGTCTCCAACATTCTATCTACAGATGAATATTATTTTTAACCAACCAATAAGTAGGCTTCAACTAACGTCAGTAACTTACTTGCTACAATACAATATCTAGTGATCTTTAATAAAGGAAATGATAAAAACTATACCCTTAACAAAGTAATAACGTACTTTATTGTTTTAACAAAACGCCAAATTAAGGTAGTGGAACCATGTTAATAAAATGTGGTACATATTTCGTTATATTTAACTTTTATTATTCTAGTTCTGTAAGAACAAAAAATCACCGTCAACCCTGGAGGGGGTATTCTATGGCAGAGAACAAGAAAAAGTTTGTGTAAACAAATACTTGTAAATGCTTGGTAATTCAGATGTAACCAAAATTTTAAGAACTATCAAATTGACTTATGCCACTAATTCAATATAAAATCCGCTTAGAAATATGTGTCAGGAATTTGAATATATTGTTTTACTGCCAAAGAAAGTAAGTTGTTCGTAGTAATAGTGGGGTTTTGGGTCCTAATTATGGAGTTTACATTCCAAGAGTATGCATTTAATTTATTATTTATATTGTATTCATAATTTATATTGTGTAGAGGAGGGTGGTTTACATTTTGAAAACATGCTGTAGATGCCAATGTTTTTATGTTAACGATATTGATCTATTTTATGTTAATTTTCAATGATTTTGCTAAATATATTTTGCTGCATGCATATATAAAATTTTTTATTGTTTTGTGCTGCAGAATACTCTCTCCAAGTTTGGTTTTGGATATTTTTTTGAAATCAATATAATCCAATCTTAAAAATTTGGTAATATTCTGTAGAATGTAGTTTTCTGCACATGTAGGTATAGAACTATACAATAATGAATCAACCTGTATGTAGGAAGGATAAACAAATGAAACGGTTTCACCCTGATTTGGAGTTATATTGTTAACTTTTATCTCTTTAAGATTTTAAACTGAAAAGGATTTTTAATTATTCAAAACGTTATATTAGTAAAGACGTATATTAACTGTCTGAAGTAATATGTTAATTTATAAGAAACAGATTAATAATTAACTTATGCACATTCTATTAACTTTCTTCTTAATAATTTTAAGAATTTTAATATATATGCATGGAGTACTATTACCAGTAACATGATTTGTCAGCCGGGCATTACAATTAGTTTGAGGTTGGGTGTAAAAATACTGTCAGACTAATTACTTGTTAAGGACTAAGAAATATGTGTATGTATAAAATGACGAAAAAGTTAGTTCCAGTCAGACTAAATAGTCCGTGAACTGCTGTTTATTGATAGTTTTTATTAATTTATTACTACACTCAGTGTTGGACTGGCATGGTAGTGGGCCTCCGTCGACTCGATTATTTTGGGGCTCCTCAACACTAAGCATGTGATTTTTTTTTTATTTAAAGAACTGGTATCAAATTCATTTAATCTCACGAAATTTTATTTGAAAATATATATATATATATATATATATATATATATATATATATATAGTGTTATTAAACAGAATTGAAATACAGTGTGCCCACGGATGGAGTTGACAAGAGGAGAAAGTCTTTTGTTTTTGAATTTATCGAAAAATGTCACTCTTTATAAAAAGTTCTGCTTCTCAGACAAATGAGATTCCCATAGAAACGTCTTAGATCTGATATACAGGGTACTCATAAATTAAAAAAAACCACGAAAAATTCAAAAGAGAAATACCATTATTTATTATTTTACACAAAATTTCTATAAAACAAATCTGTTTATAACCTCAAATACAGTCCTATTACAAATTTTAAAATCAAAATTTCAATTTCGACTTTTAATCTACATAATTGCCTCCCACTTCAACACATTTTTCCGCTAACTTGATAAATTTTTCGTACACTTTACGAATAGTTTGCGGCTCATTCAACTCATTTATTGCTTTCCGTATACGCTCTTTTAATACTTCTCTATGATATGGCAGATCATTTGAATAAATCTTTTGTTTTAGGGCACCCCAAAGAAAAAAGTCTAAAGGTGTAAGGTCAGGTGATAATAAACTGGGCCAAATCTTCCTATCTACCTTTCACCAAAATGATCTGCTTACCATTGTCTGAGCAAGGCTGTAGAATGAGTAGGACAGACGTGCTGTTGCCAAACAGGTTATTGCGTACTTCTGGATCTATTGTATTTAAAAATGGCAAAACAAATATTTCCAAAATGTACAAATACACATGTTGATTTAAATTTTCTTCTATAAAATAAGGTCCAACTATACAATGAAAAAAAATTCCACACTATACATTAACATTTTTAATTTGTTGTCGATAGTGGGAAATTAGAGGCCAAATTTCAAAGAAAACACCAAATTTTCTCAATTGTCGACGTTTCGTCACTTCTCGTGACATCCTCAGGACACTATAAAATTTAATAAATTCAAAATTATATCGCAATTTATAAAAATCCAACTTAACATTAAAATATTAAAAAAGTGTGTTTAAAACATTACAATAAAATGGCTACAACAACATCTATATAAACATGAAACAAGAGACCAAAATTACACACACACTAACAATTATTATATGTATTATATGTCACAAATTTAAAAGCAAAGTATTAAAATTATATAAATAAAATGTCTTTATATAATGAATATTAAAATAATAAAATATGGCGAAAGAACGACAAACAACAACCTGTGTTTGTTACATTTTTCGTTATGGTGAAAGGTGGAGAGGAAAATTTGGACTAATCCTGACCTCACACCCCTTGACTTTTTCCTGTGGTGTGTTCTGAAACAGAAGATTTATTAAAATGATGCACATGATAGGGAAATATTAAAAGAGCACATACGCGAAGGAATACATGAATTGAAACAATTCGCGAAATGTATGAAAAATGTATTAAGTTAGCGGGAATATTGGTGTATTGAAGTGGGAGTAAAACTTAAAATTGAAAATTGAAATTTTGATTTTAAAACTCTATTTGAAGTTATAAACAGATTTGTTTTATCAACATTTTGCGTAAGATAATACATACTGATATTTCTCCCTAGAGTATTTTCTTTTTTTTTTTAATTTATGATCACCCTCTATATCTAATCTAAGACGTATCTATGGCAGTCTCATTTCTTCGAGAAGCATAACTTTTTATAAAGAGTGACATTTTTCGATAAAGACAAAAACAAAAGACTTTCTCCTCTTGTCAACTCCATCCGTGGACACACTGTATATTTTCAGAAAAAAACACGTTTCACATTTTATATATATCCGGTTGGTTTTATAAACTTAGTTGTGCTGACCGGAAGTAGACGCCAATTCGTCCATTTTAAACGAAACATAGTATTTTTTATTTAACTTTCAGATTCTACGTGTAATTTTAATTCAACTTTATTAAATATACCATATGTCCAACAACAGATTTTGAATATTTCGTTTTCATTTTTTTTTTCATAATGACTGAATCTTTCAGTTTCACTCAGGTAATTAACGGCTTAAAAAGTAATAATTTTGAGAGAGAATTTTATGTGAAAATATTTTAAATAAAAGAATAGTATTTTATTTTAACATCTTTTTATGCAGATCGGAAGGAAATAAAATATAGAAAGATATGGTAAAATAAAACACAGGTTATAAATAATATTGATGTTTTTAAAATTTCAGACTTTAATTCCATGTTCACTTGAAAACAAATTTCCATTTACTGCTTAAGCAATACTACTCTATATCGTTCAAATAAAAAAATATTGTGGGTAACTGAATATCTTGAGGTAAATTGTTACATATTTATCATAAACCATGAATTTATGAATTCAAAAGTAATTAGTTAAATCTATGTCACATTGTAAATTATAATGTATGTTCGGCATTAGCGCCATACTCATTTCTATACGGGGTGAGTCAGATTTAACTTTGGACCCAGGAATATTTGGAAGTTCTAAATGCAAATGTACTATTTTATATCAACATATCTTCAAATATAATTTGTTTTTCAGGTACAGAGTGTTAATTAAAGTAAAACAAAAGAAACTCTCATTTTTTATATGTTTGTAGAACTAACCGAACTATTCAATAAAAATTTGTGACATTTGGATGGGTTGCAATAACATGTGTCAATATCAAGTTATTTAATCACCCAGTGACAAAAATATAAGCTATGGTTTCAATTAATTAAAAAATAATAGTGTCAGGTAAAAAAAATGCATTTTCAATAAAAATTGAAATAAAATATGTCTCTTTTGACATTTGACAAATTTGATTCCTTTATTGCTCATTGAATACAAATAAACACAATGGAGTACTATATTGGGTAAATTTAATGAGAACAAATAAACCAAATTGCTGTGAAACAGGGGTCAAAATCAAAAAAGTTCCAGAGATATTTTAATTTAAAAGTTTCACTGAAAACTAAATTATTTTTACCTGAAACATGACTTTTTTTTACCATTTGGAAAAAATAATGCTTTAGAGAACAAGGTTCCCCATTGAAATACCTTTCCACTTTATATCTTACACCCAGAAAATAGTTAAAAATTAATATCAATTCAAGTTTTATTAGTAAAAAAAAAATGTACGGAGTATGATAGATAATGTTTATGTCGTATCATTTGCAGCAGTTGTATTTTATTCTTTTATCCTACCCAATAAGAGACACGTTTTCAGTACCACAGCCTTACCATGAATATCATCAAGAGGCTGCTCATGCAGCCTTAAACGTTCTGTGGGTAGGGTCCTTTACTTAATTGGTAAAGTTTTTCATGCATTCTTTAATTCTAAATAATCGATAACGATAACTTCCTATTATCCTCGGTTTCAGCACTTTCTGGCCTTATTAGACTCCCTGTGACAAAACCTGTTACCTTATGAACTGTATACTGTAGATCGATATCAAATTTCCAAGACAAAAGTTAGCGTTGCCTTGCAATTTTTCAACATGAATTCGATCCAGTTTTACTGACATTCTGAAAAAGAATGGCACGCACGTACAAATAGTGAAACACAATCTTCCAACTTCAAGTAACGAACGCTAAATCTTTGCCTAGGGTCTGGGACTGAATTCATAACCTATTTGTGTATTTGGAGTAAGCACACAGCGATTTAGCATACAATAATAAGTATATTTGCTACAAAATTGTACATAAAACCATTTACAAATATATTTATATGTAGGAAACAACTTAGAGGTACACTCACTAAAGGCTTAGTCTGTACGTGAGGGAACAAAATTAAGTATATAAAATAATAATAATAATAAAAAGAAACAAACAAAAGTATTGACAAACAAAATATCAAAAATACACACTTTCAAGCTGTTACAAGTATTAGTAAGGTGTGAAGATTGAACATTTTAAGCTCTACTGTACTATGGATTTGATTTCTAGGTGTTGCGAAAATGTTCTGCTTTAGTTTTTTTTTTGAAAATTACATCATTATTTAAAGATTTTAGGCTACCAGGTAAAGCGGAGTATAACTTTGGACCAAGAAAGGTGTGATATTTTTGTCCAACACATTTATTTACTTTGACTGTTATATATATATTATTTTTATTTCTCGTGTGATACGTATGGTCCCTTGTTCTTAACTTACTTTTATTCTTCTGTTGATAAGAACATAATAAATAAAAGAAAAGCTGTTTTATATCCATTAGAGAAGCCTTAGCAAAGAGATCATTTGATGAAAAGGTAAGTTTCTTTCTAAACATTATTTTAAGAATTCTTTTTTGGGTCACTTTCTGCAAAACATTATAATTTGCATTGCCCCATGCCAAAATTCCATATATTAAATGAGATTGAACTAGCGAGGTATACACTACTTTCATCATATCAATATCAAGTATGTCTCTTAAAACCTTTAACTTATGGAATAAAAATCGAATTTTTTTTATGACATACTTGATATGCTTATCCCATTTCAGATGACTATCCAACATGACGCCAAGGTACTTAAATTCTGAAACGGACTGGATAGTAATATTGTCTTTAATCGTCATTGTCTGAAAGGTAGGGGTGGAACGGACATCCACATAGATAGGCAAAAATCGCGTTTTGTCATAATTTACTGTGAGTAGTCTCGAATTAAACCATTTAAATATTATCGCTAAATCTTTTTCAGCTTTCAGTTTTACTCTTTCCCAATCATCATCATCATAAAAGATACAAGTATATGCATATGCTATGATTTCTCCAGACGTATTAAGCGAAAACAGATTATTTAAATAGATGTTAAAGAGAACCGGACCCAGAACTGAGCCTTGCGGTACTCCATAGGTAATTTTTTGCAGTTCACTACGCTCATTATTAATTCTGACAAACTGTTGTCGATTTGTTAGGTAGCTTTTAAAAAGCTTAAACGCAGGACCTCTTACTCCTATTTCATTCAAAGTATTCAACAGAAAGTCATGGCTCACAGTATCAAACGCTTTTGATAGATCTATGAAAACACCGAGAGATCTCTTATTATTATCTAGGGCTGAATATGCTTTTGAAGTCAAGTGAAGTATAGCGTCCTGTGTGGAAACTCCGGTTTTAAAGCCATACTGTCTGGATGAAAGAATTGAGTGTTTGTTTAAATAGATGCATAATCTTTGTTTTAGTATTTCTTCTATTATTTTTGAAATCGTAGTGATTAGATATATTGGGCGACAGTTACTTGCATCAGCTTTATCGCCTGATTTAAATATTGGTATTACTACTGATGTTTTTAATGCAAAAGGAAAATATCCTTTTTCAAAGCATCTATTGAAAAGAAAGGCTAGAGGTTCATTTATATATGAGCTCATGGATTTTAAAATTTCACTTGTAATTCCATCCTCTCCCGGTGATTTGTTATTTCCTAGTTCTTTTATTACATTGCTTATTTCACCGGGTGTGGTTGGAGTCAGAAACATAGATTCCGAATGATTAGACTTATCGAATGGTACATCGAATTTCGAAACTGCAATTTTGCTTGCTAATTTTTCTCCAACATAATGGTTATTGAATATGGCTGATAGCCATTTGTTTTGGAGTGTTTACCATTATACCATTATGTGTTATACGTTCGGGATTCGACGTCATTCTACTTTTTAAAGAGGTCAGTTCTTGAACAGTTTCCCATAGTGCTTTGCTGTTATTACTTTTTTGTATAATTTGATTTTTATAAAAGTCTGCTTTAACGTTTCTGATAAGGATATTTAAATAGTTTCTATAAGCAATGAATTGTGTTTTTAAGTCCTCGTCAAAGTTATGTTGTAGTTGGTGGTACATTTTATCTCTCTCATTAATTGACTTGATAATGCCGTTTGTTATCCAGCTTTTCCGTTTTCTTTTTATTTTTGTGGCCGTAAATGAAAAAGTACATTTTTGTATTTCGTCTGAAATTGTTGTTAAAAACTTCGAAAACCCAGATTCAATATCAACCATATTATAAATATCGCTAAAGTCAGTAAGTGCCATGTTTTCTTTGAGTCTTTTATAATTAATTATTTTATTTATCTTAATGTTGTTCAGTTGGCTTTCATTACTGTCGGTTTGTATTACAATTTGTAGAAGTACAGTATAGTGGTCGGTTACTTTTGTTTTTATTACGAACGGCATCAAAAGTTCATGATCGTGTTTTGTTTTAATAAATACATGATCCAAGCAAGACTTACTATTCTCTGTAACTCTCGTATAGTCGTTGATAGCAGAATGAAAATTAAATTCATTTAAGGTATTTAGATATTCAGTTGTAGACTCACTTATGTCATTTTCAATTATATCAACGTTCATATCTCCTACAAACAGAAAATAGTCAGTCTTGCTACAATTGCTATTACTTTGAAAATAGTTTCTTAAATTTTCTTTAAATTCTAGAGGTTCCGTTGATGGTGATCTGTATCCAGTAAGAATTCGAATGATTCTTTGATGAAACTTAACTTCCACTAGGATTAGTTTATTACCGTTTGCCAAGGTCACAGTCTCGTGTGAGACAATGGTAGTTATTATTCTGTATGACAATTAATACAGAACAGAATGCATCAATTTGATGTAAACTTACAAACATTTTTATTGACAACTGACATTTATTTCACTTGTCTTCTTTTTAACACATTGACAGTTTACCCTTTGTAAACTTTGACACTAACTTAGTATTGGTACTACAAGAATAATTGATACAGTAAATAGATATTTGGTTAGCTCTTTTAGACTGTGTTTAGATACAGCTGTGAATTCGTTTGGTGAATTGATATTGGTGTAGATCTATCCAACTATAATATGTACCAAATTCCATTTCAATAGCTTCATGGGTTCAGAAACTACAACAAATAATAATTTTGCAATTTTAACGTTCTATATCTCGAAAGCGAAGTACGAGTATATTGAAAAAATGTTTATGTAAAAATTCTCATTTGTTTTTAAAAGTTCTTTCACATACTTCTTCTTGTTGTTATGGGTCTTCGTCTCATGGACATTTAATCAACATTACATTTGTTTATTTCCTATTGAAGCACCCTGGATTCCTTCAGTCTAGGAATCTTGAACTATAACAGGGGAAGGAATTCTAAATTTGAGTTTTTTTATTTACAGATTAATAGTACTAACTTTTAGAAATTTTATTAATATATTTATGGGCTGAGAGTTAAAATTTTGTATTATGGTATGAATTGACATTGGATTTTTTCCAACAGCTCATGGTGTTTATTGGACATTCCAATAATATGTGATTGAAGTCACCTATTTGGTCACATTTACAATAAGGATGTTCTAATATACATATTCTATATAGATGTTTATTTGTCAAAGTATTTTCTATTCTGATTCTAATTATTGTTATGTGTTTTTATATGGGAATTTATTAACCAAGGATTGGTTGGAAATTTTCTCCATTCTATGTTCCGATTATCTTAGATTTGATTTCTTATCACTGGAAGATCAGACGTTTCATTTATGTTTTCTGTTATGTTTGAGTGACCTGATATCCAGGCCAATTTTATGCCATTTTGCCACGTTTGTATTAGAAGCCTTTTTGTTTTATGTGTGATTGACTCGTTGTCTTTATGAATTTTGAGTTCTACGTTAAAGCTGTCCCTGTTCTTCGAGTCTTTTGAATTTAACATTTGCGAAAAAACTGCATCCTGAGGTATATGAATGAAAACGTAACGAATTTTCATTTCCAATTGCTCCGCTTCACTGTGCTTACAAGTTTTCACAAAATCTAGTGTTACCTGATAATTCGTTATGGTATTTAAGACAAAATGTTAATTGTATGCAACTACGCATTGAAAGCTGCATTAATGCACTGTTTTATAACGTTTCGAATATGGGGAAATTGTATGAGGTTAAGAAAGAGTCCATTATATTATATATATATATATATATATATATATATATATATATATATATATATATATATATATATATATATATTATATTGGATTTTAATTTAATTAGGCCCGAGGTAGACATAAAGGTATCTTTGGCATTTCGTCGATTTTAGTAGGTAATTAATGATCATTTATGTCAATACGTAATATAATCACTGCACTGAAAATATTACTCATTGAGAGCTTACAGGCAGCGGGTAATTAAGACAGATTTATACTTGCATTATCGCCTTGCATAATAGTTCTAGTAACGTGCAAAATAAGTAATAGAAATATAAAAAATAATAAACAAATAAATCAATTAGTAACAGATACAACAGAAGAAAGAGAGGGTTCGCAAAATTAAGAATATATATTTTGATATTTTTATTGTAAAAACTAAAGACAACAAAAATCAAATTATTATATTTAGACAGGTTGCTTAGTAACTACAAGAGACAAAATGATGCGGTTTTCACAACACTGAGTTACTTCGCAAAACTTAGGGATTCTACGTATCTCAAAAAATAGCTGAGATATCTCTCAGATATCTCCCATTAAGTGAATTTATTGATTTCCAACTTAACATGGGCACTGATCCATAATCTTCTGATGCATGATTTAAAAGCACTTTTTTGTAACATACCGATCTTTGATTTTTACGTTTCCAAAATCCAGATAATTCTTAACCCCCGCCATGGTTAAAATTATTTCGTTACTTTTTAATTTATATCGTCCTTTTGTATTGACCTAAAATGTCTCTCTTCCTCTCTCTTTTTCTCGATCTCTTTCACTTTCCTTCCCTCTCTCCCTTCTACATTTTTTGTAAATGTATGAAAATTATTTAGGAAAATAATATTCACTTAATTATTACATTGACTTATTAAGAAAAAATACTTTTTAGTGTATAATACATTTCTATATAAATTTAAAAAAATAATTACTTAGAAATAGATTATTTTTCTTTTCAGTGTGACAAATGAACAGCATTTTGAAAGATTAAGTGTAGAAGAAAATTCAGCTAACTAGTAATAATATTTCAATTGTTATTATTGATAGATGATACAAGTAAATCAGTTTTTCATCAATATAAGTATTGTTTGACAAAATATATATATATATATATATATATATATATATATATATATAAAACTGCACTAGCATTGCAAAATAAAAATAAAATGACACAAAACACCTAAATCAGAAGAATATAGTTTCTCACGAAACAGCAACAGATACAAGGTGTTCGGATTATGAGTACCATAATTTTAAGGGCTGATATATACGACCAAAAGCAATAAAAAAACTCTTATGAAAAAAATGTATAAAATGAATAGTTTATCGACAAATATATTCCAAAAATTAAAATGCAACTGCAATAACAAGCAAAGCTATGTTACGAAATTATAAAGTAAGGTACAATTAAGGTTAAGTAAAAGCGTCTATAACATAATTAATGAAGTAAACAATTGAGGATTCTCAGAAACTCATTAAAATTGTAACGTTTGACAACGCTGCACTGTGTTAGGTTGCAGGCTGTTGCAGTAAGCTATAACCATAAGGCGAGTTTTGTCTTTGGAATAAAACAATAATTGTTTTTGTAGATGATGTTTAATGTGAAGTGTTATTACGACCAAATACAACTTAACTAAACTTACAAAAAGATTTTACATGTTTTATAATAAAGGAATTTTGATGAATTAACATTTTTATTATCTCAACTAGATATGGTAACAGCTTAATTATTACGTTTCTTAGAACATCATGAAGTAAAAATATATAATATGCGTATTAAAAATAAAGTATAAGGAAATACATATGATCATTCATAGACACCGTAATATATCCGTATGTAGTAAGAAATGTTTCATTTTTATTTTCTATGTTTATCGCTACGGAATCGGTTAAAATCGTGCATAATCGAATAAATTCGGTTTAACATATATTTACTACATATATGTCTAATACACCTATAATGAAAAACAGACAGAAATTGAATGTTTAACATATATATTTAAATTTTTGCTTTACTGATAGTTCTTCACCTATTGCGTTTGCGTACGGATTATGTTATGTGTATTATAAATGTGCCTATTACAAATTAAGTCATACGGCCTACGGTTATCGCATATATACTCGCGTCAAGAATTCAGACGTCTTACGTCACGGCTGACGTTACACATTTGTTTTTATTGTCAATGTAATTTTCGATATTTGGTCGCGTTAAAAACAATCATTTTATGCAATTTAGTGCAATATATAATGCAAACTTTTGGTGTAGTATATAGTTTTATTACTATCAGTTGCAGTTTCTTAAATATTTTGATGAAAATATAATGAATTATTCATTTGTTCTTATAACGTAAGTCGTCTGAATTCTTGTTGCGAGAAGTTTTATGTACTTTGGATCCAGCTTTAGTCATGGTAGTGCGTATAGATAGTGCGATTTATTTTTGTCTTGATTTTGTTTGATGTTTGTGAGTGTACAGAAACAAAAATTGAACAATTTTAGGATCTATATTTATATAAGCATTAAAATAGCATTCTCTATAAAATACCAATGTCCTGATTATAAAACCAGAACACCCTTTATAAAAAATGTGCCTTTAAATAAAGAATTGCCCAGTTTTCGTTAAATAAAATAATTATCTTATCTCCAAAGCAACATGCACCCCTAACAGCCTTCTGTTGAGATTTTGTGTGTGAAAGCAGAAATCGCATACATAATCAAGTAATACTACTTTACTCAGAAAGGAAAGATGCTACTTGTGGTCTTAATGAAACTTATACAATACAAACTTGAAATATCTATGTAAAGGTTAACTGTAACTATTGCATTGTCTAAAATGCATGCATACTTTGATTTTTGTTCACTGCTGAAATAAATGTCTCTTCTCAATCAGAAAGTGTAATTAAAAATAAAGAAAGGTTTTCTTTCTTTAGAACTTTTTTCAAGAGTTAATTTCCCGAATGTAATTCAACGTTTTATCCACGATCACGGCCAAAATCGGTCAATTAGGAGAGTAAAAGCCATGTGAGAGCAGGTGAAAAATTATGGTTTTGAAAAAAGTCATATTTGACAATTTTATTTTAATCAAGAATATTGATTGTCAGCTGAATACTAGAAAGTACTAGAATAGTTTCTATGACATGTGTTTGTTTATTTTTTAACAAAAGTGAAATAATTTAGAAAATCGACACAAAAAATGAGTGAGAATACTGAGAATTTCTTCATTCCGGCTGAAATTCAGCAAGAAGCAACATTACATCTGTTACCAGCAAAAAGCAAAAGTGTGCACGAGAAGGAATTGGTGAAATTCAATAGTTGGAGAAAAAAGGACGGAGGATAAGTGAAGGAGCAATTACAGAAAAGATGTTACTATCCTACTTTTTCAATGCGGAGAAACGGTTTGCTGCCTCTTCGATGCAGACAAAACTTACTTATATTTGAAAGTAGAATTAAGGAATTATAAACCAAAGAAAGCAAAGATACTGGAGAGAAACCAAATCGAACAATTTTTTTTACCCCGGATACGAAAATAAATATTTCCAGAAGTTTCACGGTCATGGAAGAAGCTCTTTCAGTCAATGTTGTAGAAATGTGTCGAAAATACATCAATCTGCGACCTAACAATGCCAGTGGGAGATTATTCGTGCGATATGTGGCTTGAAAATGTACTACACAACATGTAAGCATCAATACAATTTCGAAAACGTTTTCAAAGGTGGCTGAATTTCTTGGACTCCTTGATCCAGAAGATTTTACCGGACATGGAATGATACGGTCTTCGGCAACATTATTGGGCCAATGCTGGAGGTCATATTACCACTTTGAAGCGTTGGAAATCGACTGGTAGCGGAAATTTATATTGTTGCTGTCCAGCAAGATGGGAATTGAATTGAAAAAATCCAGGTCCTACCTGGCGAAGTTGTGCGCCCCTTCAGTCCTTCAGAAACTCCTTATCGAGCAAATTTAAATAATCCCGGTCAAAATTACAAGATCGCTCTTGAGATAAATTTAATGTTAATAATAATAATTTTAAATAAAATGCTATAAAATCGAAGCGTGGTACTATGATTTCTAATCCACTAGTGTGCTAAAAGGCCTTTAATCCACGGAAAGCAGACGTATTAAACCTTCTTAATATAGTAGTCTTAGTATAGTAGTACTTTGCAAGTTTAAAGTGCTCTAATTTTGTTGTAATTGCAAGGTATCTCAGAAACTACAAGAGATAGAAGATTGCGGTCACAATACTCGACTACTTTTCCGCAAAACTTAAAATGCCACAATCAGAATATTCAAAGACCTTTTCGTTTTTGAGATACCGAACGAAATTACAAAAACTACTTTTAAGGAATTCTTCGTATCTCAGAGAATAGCTGAAATATGGGCTCATCCTTTTATCTCTTGAAATTTTCGATATAGCCTGCAGTTACAACGAAATTGGAATACCTTAAACTTGTGAAGTAAAGTAAAATTGCTTTAATATAACTGAATTAGCAATTTAAATATACAGCTTAAAGAAAGAAAACATTTCTTAATTTTTAATTACGGACTGAACTGAGGCTATACATTTATTTCAGTAGCGAATAAAAACAAAAGTGTGCATTCATTTTATACTATACAGTAGCTACAGCTAACCTTCACATAGATATTTCAAGTTTACATTGCATAAGTTTCATTAAGGCCATTTCATCACAAGCAGCGTCTTTCCTTTCTGAGTAAGGTAGCATTACTCGATTACGTATGCGATTTCTGCTTTCGCACATAAAAGCTCAACCTTGATAGAAGGTGAGTAGAGGTGCATATTACTTTGGAGATAACACTTGTATTTAACAAAAACTAGAGTAATTTTTTATTTAAAGTCACAATTTTTATACAGGACATTCTGGATTTATAATGACAATCCCATTTTGTAGAGAATATTATTTAAACGTCGGTGTTTATTTGAATTAGGTTTTGTAAAAGAAAACGTGTTTAGTTTCTGAGGTGCTACATGTATTCAAATTAAGATGAAAGAAAATAGCTAGACACAGATATGAGTAACCAGGAGAACTAATTCCATTGATTTAGCCCTGGACATAATAAAAACAGAAATCATTTTTCAATGGAACATTTAATAATAAATAACGTTGTTTATATATTTTAGTATATCTGTCGCTGTTTCCTGAGAAACTAAATTCTTCTGATTTAAGTGTGTTGTATCATATTATTCTAATGTTATTATGCAATGCTAGTTCCGCAACTTTATATATATTTTTTCGACTAATACTGATGTTGATGGAAAACTGATTTGTTTGTATCATGTATTAATAACAATTCAAATATTATTAGTTAACTTAAATTTCTTCTGCATTTAATTTTTCACAACACTGTGTATTTGCCACAGTTGAAAAGAAAAGTGATCTATTTTAAGTACTTTTTTTAACTTATCGTACATCAAAATTTATTATATGTACACTAAAAAAATGAAAGCAATTTTTCCGTAATAAATTAAGTATTTTTACGTAATAATTAATATTTTTTTCCAAAATTATTTACGTATATTTACAAAAAATATAAAGGTGAGAGGAAAGAGGGATAAAAAAGAAAGAGACCAAGAAAGAGAGGGACGTTTTGGATCAAGACAGGCAGCCACGATATAAATTAAAAAATAACGACATAATTTTAACCAAGGCGAGGGTTCCAGATAATTCTATTATTTGAAATTTGGAAACGTTTCATACGTAACAATGAAGGATCGGATGTGCTTTTAAAAGATTCACTGGGATATTATGGATCAGTGCTCATTCAAATATACTTAAATAGTCTACAATTTTAGTTATATCTGAATAAGAAAGCAGAAGGTATGTTCTTGGAAACGTCAAGAAGTTCTCTGAAGACTATGAAAATAGTTCAACTATTTAATGCTCCGCAAATAAGAATAACTAAAAAGATAGAAAATTGATAAATGCACAATTTACTAAATGGGAGAAATCGGAAATGAGTGTGATATTTTCTTCGCTGAGCTGAAGCATTATTTTCCAATATTTATTTATGAAAGAACATTTCTGTATCTCAGTATCAAAAAGTCAGATGTCCAGTTTAGCATTTTACAGGAGAGCAAAAAACGTTTCTTTGTCATTTGTTTATGCACACAAAATCGAGTGCTAAAGAAACCTAAGTAGCAATTTTTTTATTAATATCTTATTACATTACAGAATAAAGGCATATTGCAACGTAACTTTATATTTCTTAGAGTTTAAATTTAAAAAAATAAATAAAGTGGACAATCGAGCATTTAATTACAAGTTTCTCAACATAAAGCATCATTTCGGTTTTATTATCGAATAATTTTAACTCTTTATAACAATTTTTTGCCAGCAAAACAGTTTAGAAAGCAAAATTTACCCACACTCTACCGGGCCTTCCATAAATCAGAGTGATGTCAGCAAATTACATCAAATGATAATGAAGCTGACATTTCCATAATTGTGTTACGCATATGTATATTTTTTATTTCGATGACAGTTAATAAATTGCAAAATCACTTCAAAAGTATAACTAACTTACTAAAAATTAATTCTGAATATTTTTCAATAACTTTTAGTTTTATTGTTTAAAACTTGGACATACCTATGTGAAGTCCTAAATAATTCTTTATTATTATTATAATCAATAATCTTATATACCCCTTGGGTATACGTTACAGTTTTTATGGATAAATCTTGTCAATTTTTATATTTTTTTGACATTCTTATTCCTTCGTTCTATGTTACTCTTCTCTTCTTTATATTTTCTTCTATGAGACTATTCCATGTTTTTCGTGGTCTTCCTCTGCTTTTCTTCTGCATTGTTTTTGCTAACCACATCTTTTTTGTTTGCCTTTCTTCCGCCACACGTACTACGTGCACAAACTCTCTCTCTCTCTCTAATTGTTGTTTCTCAATACGTTCTAAAATAGGTTGTACGTTTAATTCTTGCCTTATTAGTTCATTTCTTTTCTTCTCCGTCCTTGTAACTCCTTTTACTGTTCTAATATATTTCATTTCCATTTCTTGGATTTAGCACTTCACCCGATTATTGAAAGTCCACCTTTCACATCCATATGTTAAAATTGGTTTGTACACAGTATTAAACACTGTCATTTTTGTTTTCCATTCTTTTTATAAATATACTATTCAATATAACTTTGTCGCATATTCTATTCTTCTGTTTATTTCCATTGCCTATGTTAACTTCTAGATATTTAAATACGTTTATTTGTTCTATGTTATTTCCCTCTATATCGATTTTCATTTTAAGATCATTATTACCTATTGACATCACTTTTATCTTGCTAATGTTTATTTTCAAGTTTCTCTTTTTTATCGCTTTATTCCATATGTTTAGATTTGTTTGTCGGTGCTTGCTTATATGATCAAGTAGTTAACAAATGCGCTTTTTGAGATTTCCACTTGTTACATGTTGCTATACAATTCCTTGTCCCTTGTCCATTGTTCCTGGTAATTTCTTTGTTGATACTCTTATTTCTTTTAAAACATCATCTAGAATTCTATTTAAAAGCAACGGACTCAGTACTTCTTCTATAGTAAATAAAATACATCGTCAAATGTATATAAAAAGGAACATATGACACGGTAGAACCACTAACAACAACTTATAATTTGCAAATATAATAAATATAATTATACATGTATATGTAAATCTATGCAGGCATGAGCGAAAAATACGGTGAAAATCAATAGCAACAGTAAAAGCCACAGTTAGCATCACTTACCACTTATAAAATCATCCACACTGTAAAAACCTCTAACTGATATGTTTTTTATCATTTCGGCTGTTATGTCGTCATGTCCTGCCGCTTTACCTCGTATTTCCTGTTACTTCCGACGTGATTAATTGGTCTGTACTAAGTAGTTTTTCGAAATGTTCTTTGCATCTGTCCATTATATATTTCCTTCTTCTTGGATTTCCCCTTTTATTGATTTTATGTAGTTAATTCTATTATGTTTATCTTTTCATAGTGTTTTAACGTTCTGTAGAATAGTTTTCGGTTTCCTTTGCTATCGCGTTCCCTTTTATCCCCGAACTCTTCCAAGACTTGCTGTATCGCTTCTTTCACCTTCTCTTTTACGTTTAATCTTTGTTCTTTTATTATGGTTTTCATTGTTCTTTTCAGCAAGATATTTTTTCTTTTTTTCACTTTTACTTCCTCCCTGATATCTTCATTCCACCATCTTGTTTGTTTTTTGGTTTTATGTATTTTGGTGCAACCGCGCATCTTTTTTATGCTATTTTTAATATTGAATCTTTAATTGTTCTCCACATATGCTCATGTTTTTAATCTTTCTCTAATTTTCTCCATTTCTGACTACATTTTCATCTCTGAGTTTATATGTTTACGTATCTTTCTTTAATCAAATGGTTATATTATTATTTCATTTCGGACTAATTTAGCTTAACTTTTAAAATAAAATTTGCAAAATAAAAATTATTAGCTAACTTCGTAACTGACAAGTTATGTGCTCATACTTATATACATTGTTATGCTGAGTGTTGATTAGATACGTTTTCTCTTAATTTAATTAAATGCTGTATTTCATACAGTTATTTCGTATTTTCTAGTCATTTTTCTATTACGTCACAATAGAGGAAACACACAATATATTCATAAAATTATATATTTTAACTGCAAAACTGTTGCTGATGGCGAAACTATAATACATATAGTATATAATTGACATAAACAGATTATTTCCCACTTATACGGATTTAAGGGTACGGTATATATAGGGAAAGTTATTTATACATATAGATACAAGGTATATATACTTGGAAAATTACGACTTGATCAGTTTAACGTCCACTTCAGGAAGTATAATGAACTTTTTGTAAATGAATGATTGATATATTAGTTTATAATTTGTTATTTATATTTGTTAATATAAGTGTTCAACAAACTTCACAAATACGTTATTTTGGAAGAATAACAGTTCGAGCATAAGATACGTACAGAGTGAGTCATAATCAGGTGCAGAAAACAGGTTGTTTCATATGCCAAAAAGATAAATTCCTATAAACATCACTAAATACACTTTGTTTAAAATATTCGGAGTTTTTGAAAAATAGTATATTAAAACTAAGTAAAAATTAAATCTCATTGATATCATTGGATTACAGGTATTGGTCAGCAGCAGGAATACTATCATTTCTTTGCCACTGAATATTTTGAAAATTTGATCTGTTTGTTTATATTATATTTAATTGTATATAAAAAGAGTGTATAAGTGTACTATATTAGTAGAGTAATTTGTTAGTTAATATACAGGATGTTTCAGAAATAAATTCATTCCTTTAAAAGACTAAAGATGACCAGAATGAAATGACGCCAATTATTCAAATGTCAGCAGGATTGCTTTTTGAGAGGTGCACTTGCATCTACGCATTATACAATTAATAAGACATAATTTATAACAGTGCCTACAACCTTAAGTTTTTATTCAAACAGTATACAATTTTTATTTCTTAATCTTTTTGTGTCATTTGTCATTTACATTTCAAATTTAATAGTAATTACCATTACAGCCTCTTAATTTCTAAAAATAAAGTTTGGTTTACTGTAAGATTGTTAAAATTTATAAAACAAGAAGTCTCATATCACAACTGTGACAAATATCAATGTGGCACAAATGTTTTTGTAATATAATAGTTTAAATTTCTATGTTCTGACAAAACGTATAAAATTTACTATAGGAAACTTATTTTGCAATGCAAAGTATTGTACCAATCTTTTTAAAATGTCAGTGAAAGGAGTATGATCTTAATATATGTAATTATTATAAAAAATTGTTTATGACTGCATTGATGCTTTAGTCATCCAAATAGATACAGGATGTATTATATTTTATGATAATTGAACTACTATATTGGTACCAAAATAATGATGTAACTAGAATTACTATTAGTCAAAATCTTCGCTTGGGCGCTAAAGAGTGTCAAAGTGGACCAAAAACTATTTTATTCAGTGCAAACAAGATTTGTTAAATTAAGATTGGTGTAAGAGTCATTTGACACTCACACCAAAGTAACTGCACGTAGATGATGATGTTGTTTGTTCTGGTGTTGAAATTGCCAATCTCTTTGCCAAGTATTTTTCCTCAGTATATACCAGTCACAACATAGATATACATGAAAATCACATTAAGACGGAAATAGATGTTTCTTCTTATCACATTCCAATTTCCAAAATTTATGAGAAGTTGTCAGAACTTGACATCAGAAAGGGACCAGGTCCAGATGCTATTCCTCCAGTGTTACTTAGGAATTGCAGCTTTGTCTTGTCTCGTCCATTGTTTTATATTTTCAACAAATCACTCGATATAGGAATTTTTCCAGACTGCTGGAAACTTTCTTATATTACACCCATCTATAAATCTGGGGATAAATCAAATATAAAAAATTATCGACCCATATCAATAATTAGTACGACTCCCAAGCTTTTTGAGAGTATAATAACTGACTACCTTAGCTATGACTGCTCTAATATTATTATTCCAGAACAGTTTGGTTTTTGTGCTGGCAAGTCTACTGAGTTGAACCTGGTCTCTTATGTTACATTTCTGTCGGAAGCCTTGGAGAAAGGCTTTCAGGTGGATTCTATATACACTGATTTTTCCAAGGCTTTTGACAGAGTGAATCATGAATTATTGCTAAAAAAATTGGAAAATTTTGGGCTGCGTGGTATACTGTTGAAATGGCTTGCCAACTATCTAGTAAATAGAACACAGATAGTCAGAGTAAATCATCATTATTCTAATTATATTTCTGTTACTTCCGGTGTTCCTCAGGGCTCTCACCTAGGACCTCTTTTATTCAAATTATTTATAAACGACATTACTTCCTGTTTTACTCATAGTAACACCTTATTATTTGCTGATGATCTGAAATTATTTAAAGTTGTTAATAGTATTACCAATGCTTTCCAATTGCAATCTGACTTAAATAACCTGGTAAACTGGTGCACGTATAATGATATGGATTTAAATGCTGAGAAATGTCATACTGCACATTGGTGAGAACTCATTTGGAATATTGTTTCTGTGTATGGTCCCCGCATTATGTAACACATATCCAGAAAATTAATTCGGTTCAAAATAATTTTCTTAGATATATAGCTTTTAAGTTACATATTAACTGGGATTACAATTCAATCGAAGAATATTTAAAGATGCAGTCTCTATCTGTCAGAAGGAAACACAGAGATCTTTTGCTATTCTCAAACATCATAAATGGCAAATGTAATTGTCCTGAACTATTATCGAAAATTAAGCTTCTTGTACCTAATCGCTGTACTAGGCAATTGCATCTGTTTCATGTGCCTTTCTGCAGAATGAATGTCACTCTAAATAGCTGTATACCTAGAATGCTTAGAATGGCAAATGCAGTTACTGATGTAGACGTATTTGATGCATCGTTAGATAGGTTAAAGAAGCGTCTTCTAAGCACTCAGGTTTGATGTTTGAGTTAACATTTTCCTTTTTCCTAAATTTCTCAATTTGTCATTTTGTTCTTGTAATTGTTTTTAGTATAGTATATGTATGTTTTTTGTTTACTGTATTTTATTGTATTCTGGTTTTGTGTGATTGTATATTTAATTGTATTTCACTTGCTTTAACTATTTGTTTTCTTATTTTTAGTACGACTGTTTGCACTATTCTACATTTTTTATACTGTTACTTAAGTGGGCTTGCCCGTAAATAAATAAATAAATAAATAAATAAATAAATAAATAAATAAATAAATAAATAAATAAATAAATAAATAAATAAATAAATAAATAAATAAATAAATAAATAAATAAATAAATAAATAAATAAATAAATAAATAAATAAATAAATAAATAAATAAATAAATAAATAAATAAATAAATAAATAAATAAATAAATAAATAAATAAATAAATAAATAAATAAATAAATAAATAAATAAATAAATAAATAAATAAATAAATAAATAAATAAATAAATAAATAAATAAATAAATAAATAAATAAATAAATAAATAAATAAATAAATAAATAAATAAATAAATAAATAAATAAATAAATAAATAAATAAATAAATAAATAAATAAATAAATAAATATGGGGAAAATAGTCTTACCGCTAACAAATATGCTCATATCATTTTAAATTGACCTTCCAATTCCAATTCTCATTTTATTAAAAACTATTTTTCAAATATTGTTTGTTTTCTTTAATGGGGAAATTGCATGATTTTTGATATCCGATCTGTTTTATTATTGCTTGATCTGTTAAATATGCCAAACAATTTTCATTGCATTTCGTTTTAGAAGCGATACTCTTTCAGAAATAGCCATTTTTTAAAATTTTTCAAGCTTGCTAACAATTTTTTACATATGCACCAGATTAATATCATTTGTTAAATTCCTTAGATTTAATAAAATAAATAAATTAATGCAAATTATGCAATAAATTCATTAAATTGAAATTGAGAAGTTTTCGAAAAAATTCCCTGGCACGTGGATTTTGTTTTTTAAAAAAGCACTTTTTGACATACGACCCATATTTGTGACGTCATCGTTGTTCGAGATATGACGTCATCGACAATTTTTTAAATAGCTCACAATTTTGCCCATGCCATTTGAAAGAGCGTGTCATTCTACATACATACATCATGAAAAATTATGGTGTTACATAACAAAAGTTTCAAGAAAATAATGTTTGAAGATAAAGACTCATAAAAATGTGGTCTTTTCTTTAGAGGCTTCGAAGGAAGAATAGAAGATCATGGTTTAGCGTTGGGTGGCCATAAAGTTTTAGGTCATGATGAACACGTCAAAACTGTTACTATCACTAAAAGAATTCTTTATCTAATTCCACATCCCGTACCATATCCGGTTATTAAGCATGTGCCAGTACCATACAAGGTAATTAGTAAATTATACGAGATGTAACAAGAAAGCAGGTCATACCATTAACTGCATATTTTTGACAACAAAATACGACGATTTACCCTACTTATATAAAATGCGTTTCTTATGAGATACAGGGTGTTGAAGTTTAATAAATGTAATAACTTCACATATAAGTTTGAAATTTATTAGAGATACTTCTTGGTTAAGGGCATTGTTGTAACGAACGCCTCAAAAACAAATTTGGGGGAACGGGGTACTTTGCTCATCCCATTTTTTTATGTTATTTGGTTCGTTTTATCAAACTTAATCAGTAAAACTTTTATTTCAAAAGAATTTCGATTTTTGAAAGTTATGGCACGGTGAGATAGCCGCAGAATGTTAGGTTACACTTAGTTACATTTTAATTTAAATCGTTTTTATTACTAAAATTGCCAACGCATTAACAAAATAAATTAAATACAACGTTTAATTTAACTCGTTTTTATTAAGAAAATTGCTAACGCATTAACAAAAGACATTAACTAATATTTAATATTTATGGCAACATTTGAACATTCCTTCAAGGTTACGCTGGGAAAAGCAGTATTACTGTGCACCTTGTTTTCGGTAATGGAAAATATTTTTGGTGTTGTGTTTTTAGTGCAGTTTTTCAGCGTGCGGTTGTTGTTTTCTTGTTGTATTCCAGTAGACGATCGTTGTTCTGGTTCTGTGGCAGCAGAAGACACTGAAGACTATTTTTTTCGAAACTTCCATTTTAATTCTCAAACAGTCACCAACGTGGCCTTCGGCAACTGTACTGGATTTTCACCCTCCGTAGCGTATGAGGGCAAGCATATTTGAGCCAGAATTGGCTTAAATTGTGGCCGGCATAATTTGGGTGACAACGTCAAACAAAAATCACAATCTGGAGAGCCGTGTACAGAGATGACATAACCGTGTGCAAAATGTTTAGCATACGGCATGTGCAAAATACCGTTTTCAAAGCGTGTTTTCCCTGTGCAAAATCCCCTTTTATAAGGCAGTCGTATAAAAAATATTTTAAATAGTAGGTAAATTAATAAAAAACCGTTACCGAGATAAAGAAAATTTAAAAGAAAAACTGAGATATGCCCTTGTGTAAGGAGGGCGACAATATAGTATTATGGAATGCTGTTAAAAATTCATTATTTTTCTGAACTATTTTATAGTTTGCATTAATTTCAAGTTTTTACTCGATCTATTTCAGTCATAAAACTGTATTCTCTGAACATTATGTAATTAATTGCAACCTCCAGTGATTTTCACACATGAAAGTAATTAAAAATTTTAATTAAGTGCAAAGAAACAAATTGAATAATCATGCAGTCTAGTAGATAATTTAATTACTACAGTTCAATGTTAATTTTAAAGGTTAAATACAATGTTCTAATGGTTGTAAGTGCGATAATATTTTGAGATTTTAGAATAAATATAGAATAATATATAATTCATTCTTTATTGAAATATGCTCATGTTTGAATGTAGCAGAATTTAGAAAAATTAGTTTAATAAAATCAAGTAAAAACAAAATTTATGCGGTGCATTTCTGTAGTGTTAAATGCATCATTATTAAGGTGTTTAGATAATTTAAATAAATGTTTCAATTGAAATAAACCTCAAATCTCAAATGTTTTTCTCAGAAAAAATTCTATATCTATGTATACAGGGTTATTCAAAACTTAAATAAAAAAAATTGGGAATAGAAGAGTCATGAAAAATGAAGTCAATATTGTAAACTTAACTTTTACTTCTTTACACTTTTTTGTATTCCTAACCGATTAACAATAAAATTGATTTATTTGGTCAGGTGCATTTTTACACATTTTTACTTAAATTACTTAAACATACTTTAGGGAGGCCATGCAAAACAATAATAGTAACAAGCCGCCATCTTAATATTGTGTACTGTCAAATTAAACTTATTTTTTGAAAAGATTAAGTCTTAATAATGGCTTATACATATTCAAACGCTTAAATGGTCAATATGGTTTACATTTATGGCCTTGCAGATGGAAATGGTACTGAGGCTTAATCTTAATGTGAATTATACATTAGTTTGGTCTGTTCTGAAACATCAACAGTTATATCCGTAATACAAAGGGTTCAACCTTACTGCCGCAAGGCTATCCTGTTCACCTATAATTTTGTCACTCGAACTTGCAAAAAAATGAAGAAAATGTTGACTTTACTGTTGGCATCTTATTTAGCGACGAATCTAACTTTTCCAGAAATGCTATAATGAACTCCCACAATAAACACGTTTGGTCTGAATATCGACTTTAACATCAGTTTTATTTGAATGTATGAGTCGGTATTATTGGAAATTTTCTTATTGAGTCTTGCTTTTTACTATAGTCTGTTTAGAAATAAAAGAGAGTAATAAAACCCCGAGATAAGAACAGGCCATGGGTGTGGTAATATTTCGTTTCAGGTAATTATCGGGTAAGACTAATGCTAACAGGTAATGGGTGTACATTAGTATAGTTTACTGGATACATCATAGGGCAGGAGCCAGTGTATTGTGACAGATCAATCCAGTCTTAGAGCTGAATATACGAAGATGTGCTAGTGCAGTAGAGTAAAATTCGACTTGTGTTTAGTGACTATTGTGCCAGTGGATATAATATTGTTTAGGTAAAATGTCGAGCTTATCATATTACGTACCTGCTAAACGCGTGAAAAGATGTGCGCTGTCTTAGAATGAGAAGATTATTATATTAAATGTATTTAATGCATTGAAACACCAAAATCCTAGCAACAGTGTTGACGATATTGTGGAAAAGTGTTCCAAAATGACAGGGATTGGAAAATCGACTATCTACAGACTTTTAAAGGAAACAAAAAATGAACAAGATACTGTAAATCCCCCAAAATCATCTACAGGGAGGTCAAAAGTCGTTATAGATCATTTTTTCAAAAATGACATTCGCAGAAAAGTACACTCATTTTATTTTAAAAAAGAAATACCAACGCTAAACAAACTTTTAAGTGAACTTTCAGAGGACAACGATTTGCCAAAAATCAGTAGAAGCAAATTATGGGCCGTCTTACGAGAGTTGAATATTTGCTGGGAAAAGCAGAACAGGAAGTCAGTTCGTAAAAGGCGAAGATTAATAGTGATATATATATAGGTAGTGCCAGTGATTTTCTAGATGGCGGTTTACTTTTATTTGAATCTAAAAATACAGGTGACTATAACGAAAACATGAACGCAGATGTTTTCGAAGAATATTTTACACAGATGTTGGATCTTATTCCTTCGTGGTCTGTAATTGTCATGGATAATGCCAGTTACTATTCACGGTAGACCGAGCGGACGCCTACGACTGCTTGGAGGAAAGCCGATATAATTCAATGGTTATCCGGAAAAAACATTTCTTTTGAAACAAATATGGTGAAAAAGGAACTTTTGACACTTGTCAATCTTAATAAAGACCAGAAAAAATATGTTATTGATGAAATGGCAACAAATCGCCAAATAACGGTACTACGGTTACCACCTTATAACTGTGAACTTACGTAAGATGTGAAAATTTTGTTAAAAAATTCCTTGGAACGAGTAACTGCAGATAACTGGCAAAGATGTATACATCATGTACAAAAAAAAAATGTGCGAACTCGATAATTTAATTGACGTTATTGTGGAACCTATCGTTATCAATCTAGGAGACGATGATAATTCATTAAAATATTCAGAGGATGAATTTTAATATACCTACGTTTTTATTTTCTTTATTGTACATTTATACAACACTACATTTACTCATCATAATTCGAATTTTCATAATACATATATTTTTGTGTGGAATAAAAGTCTATTCATTAAATTTATATAAATATTTTGATAATAATATTGAATAATTTTATTTGAATTACTAAAAACCCTCTAACCCGGTTATGATGCTTAAAGTAGCCTCTAGTTTTGAAATACTGTTTTATATTGTTTACTTATAAGAGAAACGGACCGAGAAATTGAAGCGGCATAGGCAAAGACGGATTGTCGGGATTAAATTTTAGCTACCTGCTACAATTTAGTACAACCCGGTCACACAAAGTTTTTTTAAAAGTATACCTCATCTATACCGATAATACATAATATAAAAATATTGATTATAAGCACCAGTACTACATTTATTCACGATTTGCATACATAATAAGCTTTTATTACTCTCTTTCATTTCTAAACAGATTATAAGAACTTTAACCGGTGCTTCCTATCAACATTTTTCTGAAAACGTTTTACCTGAACTACTTGACGATGTCCTCTACATGCTAAGACAAAGAATGTGGTTCATGCACGACGGGGCCCCACATTTTAGTTTGACTGCTCGCAAATTTTTAATTGAAAGATTAGGTAATAATGTGATTGGACGAGGCACTCAAGATTAAGGTCAACCTTGGCCACCCAGATCACCCGATATGAACCATATTGATTTTTTTTGTTTGAAGACATCTCAAGACATTAGTTTACAAGGTTCACATTGAATCTGAGGAGCACTTACGTCAACAAATTATAGCTGGTTCTGATGTGAAGAATATGCCTCTGAATTTTTGTCCTCTATTTAAGAAACACCCTGTATATGAGATTACAGACAAGTTTATGTTTTCAACCTGAATATTTTACTTAATCAGTCACAATGTTGTGTAATTGTGGAGATCATGGTTTGGGAAACAAATATGTTAGGATTTTGGTTTAAATTTGATTTGATTGTACCCATTTTCTCCAAAATGATGGTAACTGTGTCACTATAACCGCTGAGATAAATTAGTTGCCGGTTCAATTTTATATTCAATTACGTACATTTTTTAAATAGGATATTGTTAATTACATGCTGACGCCTCTTGGCAATTAGTTTACTTAGTATCTTGCTAAACAGCATTCTTTTCAGGTTCCGGTTAAGGTACCAGTGAGTCATCCGTATCCAGTTCACTTTCCCAAACCTTATCCAGTGCATTTCCCGAAACCGTACCCTGGAACAGTTGAAAAACCTGTCTCATATCCAGTTAAGGTCCCAGTCCTTATCAAGTATCCTATCCAGTGCATGTCCCTAAAACTTCTTTGTCCGGTGACAATTAGCAAGCATTATCCGGTAAGGCACTTTGCCTTACCCTGTGGTGTTAGAGAAGAAGATACTTATCCACATATCGCATCATGAAGAGGGTACGACTTTGGCAGAATACAGTTCTCTCTAAAGAGATGCAATTGCGTCCCTCTAATGCCATACCTAAATTGTTTTTCAATGAGACGATCATGAGAAATGCAATCGAAGGCCTTAGTAAGGTCGCACAGTGTAAGCCCATCTAATTCCTCCTTCTCAAAACCTTCAACTACATAACCAACAACTCTGGAAATGGTATGCACTGTCGAAAAACCTCCTCTAAAACCGAACTGACAATTGGTTAACAACTTGTTGGAGGCTTATCAAACATTTTTTAATTATTATTTCAAATATTTTTTCAAAAAAAGGTACTACCGAGATAGGGCGATAGTTGTTGGGGGAATTTACATCACTCTTTTTAAAAATAGGGACCACCTTCAAGACTTTAAAAATTTCAGGAAAAACATCGGATGATAAGCTTTTATTATAAAAAGCTGTCAAAGGTCCCACAAGTAAGTCGGCAAATTCTATAATACAGAAACTGGAAACATCATGAAAATCAAAACATTTAGAGTTACTGAGTTCTCTTATTGCATCAAAAACATTGTACTTAAAGACAGACAAAAACGAAAGAGTAACATGGAACATCAATAAAAGTTTCTATGTGTTGTACCAGTGTGGTCAAGTCATTGGGTATATCTAAAGGGCAAGCAAATTGAATAATGATGCAGGCTGATAAATTTTTAACATATGTACCTATTTTATATGTAGAAGTCATTAAAATACATTATCCCCTCTAAATAAAAAACTAAAATCATTTTGAGCTTCCTTTTCAAGTTAAAGTGACTCAAGTGACTTCAAGTTCTATAAGTGACTGTTTAAATTTACAGGTAAGTATTGATTTAATTGAGGAATGGTGTTCAAAAAATCAATTGCCAATTAATGTTGACAAGTGCAAAATATGCTCATTTACTCTTAAAACTCAACCTATTTTATTTAACTATAATCTCAACGCTACAGTTCTTAAACGTTGCAATAGTGTTAAGGACCTTGGAGTTACCATGGATGACAAATTATCTTTTTCCAATCACATTAATCAAATGGTTAACACTGCATATAAAACATTGGGCTTTGTTATTAGAAATTCCTCAAATTTTAATGACGCTGCTGCTTTAAAATGCCTCTATTATTCTCTTGTACGCTCGAAACTTGAATATTGTAGTATTAGTTGGTACCCGTTTTATAAAACACATATTGATTTAGTGGAATCAGTTCAAAGGCGTTTTCTAAAGTTTTTGTCTTACCGTACTTATGGTTACTATCCACCTAGGGGATATAACCACAGTTTGTTGCTGCAAAGATTTAATTTTGATTCTTTACATACCAGAAGAGTGCTTGCGAGTTTGTCACTTTTATTTAAATTATTTCACAACCCAATTGATTCATCATCTATGTTGAATATGTTTGACCTACGAGTTCCTAGACTTGGATCACGGGATCACTGTATGTTCTATTGTCATAATGTAAGAACCAATTTAGTTATGAAATCTCCAGTATATGTTATGTCTATCAATTCTAATCAAATATCCAGCTTATGTGATTTACACACCTGTACTCTTAAAAATTTATTATTGGTGGGATCTCAATTTTTTCGTGATATTTAGGTTAATTAATACTTGATCTATAGTTGTATTGTTTGTTGGGGTATAAATTTCTGTAGAAACTGTTACTATTAGTTACACTTATCACACTAACGTATTGTATGTAACTTATTAAGTCGAAAGATTTCAAGTTCAAAGTACTCTCTTTAAAGGTATCTAACAGTAGAAAGTACCTTCGTTCTGGGATCTCTATTTCTTATTTCCTGAATTTCTTAGTTTCTAAGTAGTCTGGGTAGAAACTTTAAACTAAATAAGGTCTTGAATGTAGATACGTAGTGCTATACCGGATTGACGATGAGAATGGCTCTTTTATACCAATTATGGATGTATACTAAATAGAAAACCAAATCTTTCGTCTGTTTTCTACTACAAATTTTATAAGTGGCTATAAATAAGCTTTAGTACATTTAAATTACGAATTAGTCGAAATAATTCATTATATACTTATTCGTATGCAACCATATAATCAACAATAAGAATCATTGGTTGCTGAAAAACTTTGACTTAAGCTTAAATCAAAACCACTTATTCAAGTAAATAAACATAATCACCAATCATTTCATATAGTTTAAGAGATATGATAATCAATATAACCAACATTGATTACTATTATATTTTAATATTTATAACACTATATAAACGCTAAAATTTATAAACTTTTAGTTATTTTGATGCAGAAAGTAAAAGGATATAATTTACCTATAGCAATTGCAATTACTTATATCAAGTAATGATATACTGATATATCTTAAAAGAGGTTTAAGGTTCTTTAAAATAATATTCACATTTAAACAAACCATCATTATGTTGAAGTAGGTTACATTCCTAAAGTCAATGTATGGCTATCGACGTACTAATCCATGTATAACCAATATGTCTTTAAATATACTTGTTGTATACATATAATACATATATCGTTTAATTTGTAGTTCAATCTGGTGGATCTATTATACCTAATATTCAAGGTATTTCAAAAAAAATTGTTAAAAAGTTTGTATAAAATTGCATAACCAGTAATGAAACAAATTGTTAAAGTAGAAAAAAATATTTATTATAATACCGAAGAAAATGATGAAATATGAAAATGATAGAAGAAATGATGGAGCAACCGAAATGGAAATCATAATCTGCTTGTCAGCCAAATAAAACTATCACAGTTTTTTTTAAGAAAGACGCAGCTGCAAACAAACATGCTACCATAACAGTTTTACAGTTGCACAACATTCCGTTCCTGATTTGCTTAAGTATAAAACAATCTTTATAACGAATAAAGCTATTTTATAATTAAATAATTTGATGAGATGGACTGCGGTGTGCGGAAATGGAAATGATCAGTACTATTTACAAAAATTTCCTAAATTTTGTTCACATTGGACAGTACCGATAATTTTTAAAGTTACTATCTAATGTGTAACAAAACATACAAAATTATCACATTTTAATGATGACCGTAGCTACCTCCGGAGGAAAGGCCTCCAAAACCTCCAGAGCTGAATCCATGTCCACCTCCGATACCGCCTCCAATTCCGCCTCCAATTCCGTGGCCTCCTAAATCTCCGCCGAAACCGCCTCCAATACCATGACCGCCTCCGAAACCACCTCCTAATCCGCCTCCGAATCCGCCTCCGTATCCTCCTCCTAATCCACCACCTAAACCTCCTTCATCGTGTCCGGTGTGGATGATAACTGGGACCTTCTTCTTGATGATGTTAACTTCAGGAACATGGACGGGAACTGGCTTGTGTACTGGCACTGGGTATGGTTTGGGGATATGTACTGGGACCTTGACTGGTACAGGAACCTTGTATGGTACTTTGACGGGTACGGGGATGTTCTTCACAACCTTGACTGGGTATGGCTTATCTACGGGGACTGGGTAGGGCTTGGGTACATGCACGGGGTATGGTTTGTCAACTTTGTAGGCGACTGGTACTTTTACGGGGTATGGTACTCTCTTCTCAACTGGCACTGGAACGGGGTGAGGTACCGGCACTGGGATTTGTTTGTGGAGGGTGATGTGGCTCACATGTCCCTCGCTTACAGCTCCTCCTCCAAAGCCACCTCCAATACCACCTCCTAATCCGCCTCCAAAGCCACCTCCTAGACCGCCGCCGAAACCGCCCCCATGGCCGCCGCCGAAACCGCCTCCGATGCCGCCTAGGTCTCCACCACCATGTCCACCTCCAAATCCACCTCCGATTCCACCTCCAAGGCCTCCACCGTGACCACCGAAATCACCACCTCCATATCCTCCTAAGTCACCACCTCCTAGGAGAAGACCACGTTTTTTCTTGGCGGTTTCTTCAGCAAATACTGCTGATGTTAACAGTAATGTGCAAACCTGCAATTGTTTTAAAATTAAGCTTTGTTTGTTGCATTTTTAATAGATTTATTTGATCGAAGGGCAATCACCTATTCACTTCTATATGCAAAAATAAATTAATTAATTTGGTTGAATTTTATGTTGATTTTTGTCCAAAATATTTCTATATTTATTTTTTATTTTATAATATTTTTTTATATATATAATTCATAATTGTTTTTAGAGGAGTTCTAAACAGTTCCAAAGTAAGTAAGGAAAATATATCTGCATTGTGCCAATTATATAAGTTTTCTACAGGGTGTAGAAGAGTTTTCAGACTGCCAAGTCATTCGGAATGAGAAAAATATTTTTATGTATTATGCTTTATCGTTACATGTTCTACTACTTTATAGGTACGCTTGCTGAACATCAAGAAAATTGTATGCAGCATTAGAAATGTTAACACATCCTGCAGAATTATTAAAAGAAAAAACATTAATACTTATGCCATTAATACGGTATGCGAGATATGTTTTCTAACGTATTTTGAAAAATTGTTCTCAGACTAATACAAATTAATAAAACCATTTTCTTTTCAGATGTAGTGATAGACGAATTAAGACACATAACTTTTTGAAAATGGTTATTATATAAGAGTTTTTTATTACTTACATAATTGTTAAAAATATATTAATAATTACAATTAAACTAAACTAGTACTAAAATATACTGTCAAAGTATATTATGAATTGAAGTACATAGTTGTCATATGGACTTGAAGGTAGGAACTTCAAATGTTTGATCGCAAGCTCTGATTATTTTTTTCAAAATAATTTTCACACCTTTTTATTTTAATTTCAACCACGAAAATATTAATTACAGTAATGTGCCAATATTTAAATGCATTAGATATGAAAAATTGAAACTTCTAAAGCAATACTAATAACTAGAACTGGCTATATACTTTTACCTATGAATATCGGTGAATAGAATTTGTATATCTTTAATTTTTTGTCTCTATGATATTACCATCATCTGACTTATACTGCGATTTAACGAGCGAACGAAGAAGTTACCGGCATTATACGGTATCCATTTGGTATTATAAGAAAGGCACTTTTACATGTAGCATTCACTAATCCCACTAATTAACTATTGAGTACTCACCAGAAACTTCATGTTAAAGAAATATAGAATACCGAAAGAGATGCAACTGTTGTGGTTTTGGCGGGTGTGATCTACTTTATATACTTATCCATCCTCCCCTAGTGATAGTACTTTCTTATTCCCCCGAATCGCTTAATAGTAGGCCATAAAAATTATTCCCGTGCAATACAATACGTCGCAAAAATAATTTAGGTTTGAAGATACTCTAATACTACGTTAAAAACGATTATTATAATTTGACGTTAAATCTTGAAAGGAAATTTATCGGTGTAATATTGTCAAAAGTGTGAAAAATTAGATTACATTTGAATAAATCTGCATAATATACTAACTGGATATATAAAAATAAGATGTGAGTTTAACAATAATTATTTTCTTTGGCAGTTTTTTGTTTCTAATAATTATGATTCTTGAAATTAATTAAATTCTCTTCAATATTTGAAGGGTTTGATTGTAAATAAATAAGATACCTACCCTAGTTTTAAATTGATGGATTCCCTAAAACTTGTTTTATCTGATTCATTGACACAACAATAGCAATATTTAACGTTTTTTTATTTGCTATTATTCCAAAAATATATATGTATGTGCAGTGTGTCCACTACCTGGAGAAGAAAAAATCTTTAGACAACGAATATTTTTATGCAGATAGCGAGGCAAAAGAAATAGCAGAAAAAAATAAAGGGAAAATATGATTAAAATGATGCTGCGATGTCTTTAAGAATTTCAGCGTAAGACAATTAATCATTATTTAAATAAATAAGCAAATTTTATATGTAAAAAATTTATAAGATTAACAAAAAAAGGAAAATGTTTGGATTTTTTTTGGTCAAATGCACCTGATAATAGATATTCTGCAACAGTTAACATACTTGTAGGTATTGAAGAGAAAATAATCCATAATTTCGCATCGATACTAGAAGATAATATTCAGAGGCAGTATTTGCTTTGATGGAATAAATTTAAAATAAAAATTCCTACTTGAACATGCTGGGAAATTATTTTATTTTTGATTTTTTTAATAGCTGATTAAAAATATATGGATTTAGATAAAAAAATATATTATGAACTAAAAAAAAGATTGTAGGTATGACAGGCACAACGTTTTAATAGTTTTATAAGTTTAAAAGTTCAAAATAGGATTGTTAAAATAAAGGTCAAATTTGAAATTTGTCTTTTATTCCTTAAATTTTATTACCTACTTGCTTTTATTACGTTGTAAAATGTAAAAATAAAGTAATTGCGCTCTTCACAAATTGCAGAAATTCTTATTTATGATCGTCCTCTATATAAAAATTTAAATAATTATACTTATGATAATGCTATTGTATAATGACAGAAATGTATTTGGTAAAGAATGATTTAAAAAAATAAAAATAAAAAAACTTTTTCTCTGTGAGTAATAATTCTTGGACACACATTGTATATTTTTTACTTCTAAACCGTTACTAATAGGTTTTACTAGGGATGCGATTTTTCCTGAAAAATTTAAAATGATACGTAAAACATTACCAGCAAATTGCAGGTATGATTAAAAATTGATAAAGGTAGTATTATTTGATTCGTAGTGAAAATAAACTGTTCCATTTGATATCAGGAATCAAGAACATATAGTTAAATATTGAGGCTTTCATGTGGTTTGAATAAAATCTAAAATTTTATTCAAACCTAACTTTTTCCAGGTATATTCAGTAGCCAGGAGTAAGTAAGTAGCCAGTAAGTAGCCAGGAGAGAAGTGAAAATCCAGAAATTCTGATATAGTAATGCAAAATTATGCTTTATTCTACACTATATAAAAAATAAGAAAAAAAAAGAATATGTGCTATATTAATTACCTAACATAATAAATTATAATAACAAAATAAATACAAAATAAACTAAAAACTTTGAAATATCAGTATTATTAACATAAACATATAAGGATTTGGATTTATAATTATCTTTATTAATATTAGGTATTAATACAAATGTTCTCAGTATTATTCAAAATAAAAAATGTTTACTCTTCCAGTAAGTGTGGAACTGATACATTTATGATTATCTCCATTATACGTCAAAATCAGAAATCGTTACATGCGTAAGGTTTCTGAAGAATAACGAATATGATTTTACTATTTTACTATAAAATACCATTTTATCGGATAAAATACCGATATGGCAATTTCACCATTTTACCAATAAATGTTATTTTACGTTATCGGTAAAATACCAGTTTACCGGATAAAATACCAGTATGACAATTTCAGCATTTTATCGATAAAATGTTAATTCATATTATCGGCAAAATACAATTTTACCAGTTTACTTACCGGAAAAATACCGCCACTCACCCTTGGTTTCATGCAACAAACTTGCTCCACATTTTTATGCTCTATCTTCCTATGAATTGTTTGCAAATCATTCTGTATCAGATTGAAATTTGGTAGAAATACAAGTAGTTATTGATTTGCATTTATAATGACTTATAAACATGCACGTCAGTTTTTTTTTGTTCTATTTTTCTACTATGAAGAACAGATGATATGAGAAACTGTAAATAGCTATTAAATATATTTTCTATGAAAATAAGTTATATTTTAGAATTAAATTGGTCATAAAACAAAACAAAAATATAACGTCTACCGAATAAAAACAAACATTTTCACTCTCAAATCTGGTAATTGTGGTCTTATGGTTTATAAAGAATAATATTATCCGACAAATAGTTTTCTGCAGCATATCATGAACAAAATAATGCCAATTTCATAATTTTAATATCGTTTTATGTACAAGTTTAGTTTCCAATGTAATCATTACATATATCTCGAACGTTTCCAGTCTTTAATTACCATAGATATATTATTATACAAGATTGTTGACGCTAAGGTTGCTGACGTGGCTAGTAAAAACTATCGATAGGTGTTATGGGGTTTTCGACAAGGATATAAGTTGATGATTGTTAAGCCTGTTGGGCGGTTGATAAAGTATTACAGTTGTTAGTCAAAGTAATAATAATAATAGTCTTTATTTATTTCCAAAAAGTCATGATAACAATAAGTGTAGAATTTCTAAAAGTGGTAATTAAAATATTGTTGTTACCAACTTGGAGTATTATTCTTTACAATATGTCACTTGAACGTGTGTGGAAGACCTAAGAAAATTTCGACTAGGTGTACCGTTCCGCATAGCTGACTCACAACTAATAAGTTGGCCTGTAATAACGCGATGCTTAGTACAATTAAGAAAATAATTACGGTCATGCGAGTTTAACACAAAAGTTTTATGCTTAATAAAAATTTTTACTTTGTTATGTAAGATTTAGGCAAGACTGTCGGAAGTAGGCGTGATGGTATGCTCAAAAGTAGGGACTTGGCAACACAACGTTTGTAGATATAAATGTCCACACACGTATATGGATAGAATATACACAGCGTGCGTCCATAAAGTTAACACATAAATTCGATTCGCAGGTCGATTTTTGATTTTAATTTACTGTTTTTTTAAATAATAATTTAATATACAGGGTGATCTTCCTTTGAGTAATGATATCATCATCGTTTCTTTTTAATGTAACAACCCAGTTTTTCCCTCATTTCCGGATTTCTCTTGCTGAGTTGATTCCAAAAATGTATCACAAGTTACTTCAAATTGGTACAGGGCGGGCAACAATAACAAAGGCCTTTTTAAAAATTTAATAGAAGTTATATGTTACCTACTAAATGACATATACAATGCTCCTGTCAACTTTTCAACAAAATATGAACCAACAATTGTATTTCTCACAATACCAGCCCACACATTGACCTTTTGCGGTCGTTGCGTATGGTAGATATTCTTGTATTCAATGTAGATTTTCCTGAGACCAATAATGGGTGTTTTGTCGATTAACATGTCCGTTTAAATAAAACGTTACCTCGTCGGAAAATAAAACGTTAGCAATAAAATTGTTATTTCGATTATTTAGGTGTAGCATATACACGCATAATTCAGTTCTTGTATGGGCGTCGTCTTCAACCAATTCATGACTGAGAAAGATCAATAATATAAATGGGGTGTTCCATTAAATAACCGATGATGACATCGTTACTCGAAAGTAGATCATCCTGTATATTAAATTATTACTTGAAAAAAAAAACAGTCAATCAAAATAAAAAATCGACCTGAAATTTTTAACAATATTGTTTATTTGGCTAATAATAAATTTATGCTTTACTTTATGTACACACTGTATAGCGATACTGATTATTTAAAGAGTCTGTAGCAGAAAATTTGTTCTTTGAGTGATATAACCTCATTTAATTGTATATTATGTTGCTACTAGTAATTTGAATTTCGACAGAAGAGTGCTGTTCATTTAAAAAAAATCACAAAAAGTTACACAACTCGCAATGGCCAGGATGTACTCCATAGTAATCAATGATGCCCTGAATATTTAGTCAACGTTAATAAATATAGAACTGTCACTTCCTGCCACAGTCATATGTAGTTATTAAGTATATTGAGGAAAAATATAAGGTTATTTTCTTTTTTAAATTAGTCAGTAATAGTTTTAGATTTATTTAAAGTAAAAATACAGGGTGTTCGGAAACTGAACTGACAAATAAAGACAGCAAATTGTAAAGATGATTTCATATTGGTTTGACATAAATCATCTTGCCCAAAAAAGCTTGTTAAGGGAAGGAAGGTTTTTTGAAAATGGCCCTTTGATTTTCTTATTAAGGTAACAGGTCGCTGTTTATTTGTTAGGTTATATGTTATCTCTTATAGGACAGCTCTTTGATCTAAAATGATATTTTATCTGTCAATTTGGGAAGGTTAACTGATTTGATTTTTAATTAACCAAAAAGTAACATTTGTATTATTTCGAAGGCTTTTGACACTATCAACCATAGTATTATATTACTGAGACTAGCTGCATATGGATTTTCTAATAACTTAATTCAATTCTTATTAAATTATTTAAAAGGATGGTCGTATTACGTTGGTTTCAATGGATTTGAATCTCATAAATTTGTGGCCACTTCTGGTATTCCTTAAGGGTCCAACTTTGGACTTCTTATCTTTTTCTTTTCCTTCGATGATATACTAAAGCAATTGAATGTTCCAAATTTATTTTTGCTGATGATTTAAAAATCTATTACAAATTTAATTGATGACTGTCACTTTTGCAGTCCCAAATAAATATTATTGAAAATTGGTGTGATACATTTAAACTTACGTTAAACATCTTTAAATGTAAAGTAGTTAACTACACACGAAAAAATCATCCTATCTTATATAACTACTCGTTAAATAATGTTATTTTTGAGATAAAAGATTTAGGTATTCTGTTTGATACAAATCTGAGTTTTTCGTAGCATATACAAAATATATTGAAATCTTTTTATAAAAGTTTGAGGTTTATTATGCGGAATTGTAATTCTTTTACTAATACCGATGCATTAACAACACTATATATTTTATTAGTGCGTTCTAAACTGGAATATTGTTCTTTAATCTGGCATCCTATTTACCAAAATCATTCTTTATCGCCTGAATCCATGCAAAAAAAATTCTTAAAGTTTCTGTCTTTTAAAAAAGATGGTATATATCCCGACCGAAGTTATAATCATGAGTTATTATTATCAAGGTTCAATATTCCCTAGTTAAAATTTAGACGTATTCTAAACAGAATAATATTTTTATTTAACAATAATATTGATAATATATCTCTACTGGAATGTTTTAATTATAGAATTCCTGGTTTTAACTCTAGACAACTTGAAACGCTTTATTTACCGTCTGGTACTAGCTACCAACACTCTTAAAAAGTCACCAGTGTATGTTATGTCTCATAATTTTGGTATTATTTCGGAGCAATGTGATATAAAATTTTCATCTATCAATTCAATGAGAATAGCTGTAGTGGAGAGGTTTCAACAATTTTAATGTTTATTTATGTTAGTTTGCTATATGTCTTTATATATTTCTGAACGTGTATTATTATTGTTATTATTGTTGTATGTATTTACTCGCATTTTATTTTATTGTTTCTTTCTATGATATTTATTATAATTTTTGTCCTGTAAATGGAATATTTCTGTTGGGCAATAGAGTTTGAATTTGAATTATGGAGTGTCAATTAGAAATAAACGAGTATCTTGCTGCCTCCTGCGCCTCCAGCAAATCTGCAAAAGGCGCAGAGTCCCCATTACCGTTTTTTATCAACTAAGGTCGTATAAGAAGTATTTACTACCTAGCTGATTTGAGAAGATTTGAAAATAGTGACTGTTGAGAAGTACCTTTATTTTGTTTTGTTACGTATTTTATTTCATATTTTAGTAAGAATTTATGAAATAAATAGTAGATATATGTATTTAGATTGCCAGCTTCAGCTGCCGAGAAAACCAAGTGGATATTTTGTTGTTTATTTGTACCAATTTCTATTTAGTAGCGTGTCATATCATATATAATCATATCATCGAATTGCTCCGCACAATTGAAAGGACAACAAATTTAATTTCTTGTCGAGAACAATTTCCAAATTTACTTCAGTGATACAGAAAATGACATAATATTATTGGAATTTGATTAATGATTATTGATATATGACATCAACAAATTTTTAACTGATTGTATGAGTTGAATGACCAAGCTTAAATATATGGAAAAAATAATACCCTTGAGATGTATTTACCATTGATATATCTTCCCAAAACTAGCTTTTGTCTGATCTGATGTCGCATCAAGTAATATAGTGCATTGTTGCCAATAATGCTAATAGTTATTTAGTAATAAGGCGAGAAATTGTAAAATGTAAATTGTTTGTTGCAACAAAGAAACACTAAGAATAAAGTTAATAAGTGAAAATGAATGCAAAATTCCCATATTTGCATAAAGTGCCAACAAACAGAGTTTGTAATACTTTAATATTTTAAATAAGTTGAGCCTAGAGAAATGTTTACGACAAAAATTTGCTATTGGTTTAATTCAGTTCACTTATCCTTTTGTTTTCTAAATTCTAAGTAATAAGTACAGTTTCTAAAAGCATTGTCCTGTTATACAAATCAAGTTTATAGACTGCTACAAACAGAACTGGATTACATAGAATATTGAAAAATATAACAACTGTTATAGATACTATGTCATCATCATTAAATTCATCTGTCGGTCTTGTCATATGGGTAATACTAACTACAATTTATTTTCTCTTTTGCATTGCCTTTCAAATGATTGTAAAATACAGCTATGAATTAAAGATAATTGTGTTGAATTATTTTGGATTTTACTTATTATTTATTCTGCTAAAAATTATTATTTATTTTTAGTCATTTACTATCAAAAAAATATTTTTGATATATGTTATTCCTATAACTTTTTATAATAAGCTGATGTACATCAAGTGGATTGGAAGGAAAATTTTTGACTTGTTGTTGGATCTGATTTCTTATTTTCCGAAAACGAATAATAAGAGAAATATGATATTTTTACATCCATTGAAATATATTATTTTTATTTTAAAAAGACATAAACAGCTTGGAAATAAAGTTGCTTAAGATTATACAGGGTTTTTATATATTTTTAGGTATTAATAATATTGTGTGAAAGTAACTACTCTGTGGACAAAAGCCCCAACCAGCGTTGAATTACACCCACAATATCTACCCATATATTCCTTATTATTAGATTTGATTTATATTAGCTTAAAATACCTTTCTAATACAGTAAAAAATTATACAGGGTGTTCAAAAAATCCCAATAGTTATCGTTTTAATGATGAAAAAAATATTTTAAGCGAAAAGTTTCATGTGAAGCAATAACAAAATTTTATATCTTTAACAGTAGAAGAGATATGATAATTAAACATAGTGCATATTATATTTCAACTATAACAACCATTCCAAATAGCAAACTTCTAAAGCGTCCACTAAATATAAAACTTTTACCATGCTCTGTTTATAACTTTTCAAACAATACAAAAATAGTATTAAGCCAATATTCAAACAAAAAAGATATTTTGTAGCAAAACGGTACCACATATCCTCATATGAAAAAAATCAAGGGAATTTTGTTATCAAATTTATTATTTTACACGTTGATACAACTTTATTAATCATATTTATAATATTAGTTACCCAAATCTCCATCAGAGGACGCTTTAGAAGTCTATCTTGAACGTTTGGTGTAGTGCATACAGTGGCTATGTGCATTAAGTTTGGTTAATATCCCAACTAACCTTTAAGCATAATAGACTACTGCACAAGAAAAATGAAGCTAAATTGACCGAGATTACTACATTTCGCCATAAAAATAGTCTTCAATGTTACAAAATCTTATAATACCAAAATTTTAGTCAGAAATTTGTTAACTAAGAGTAATATAATGACTTCTAAGTAAAATGAAATATATGTCAATTTATACAGTTCGAAATTACATATTGTTTACCTTTTCTGTGTTTTCAAATGCTAATATTCCAATAACGTGTAAAACGAAGTTATAATTTACTTAATTTCGCCATGAAATCTGTCTTCAATATTTTTTAAATAATTATAATAGGCAAATATTTACATATTTATTACAAAATTGTAAAACTTATTTTGTCTTCAACTATAGTGGTTAAGAATAAGAAGTAGTTATTTTTGCCATATTAAATCCTTCAATTTAATAAGTTCTATTTTTATTACAATATTAAATATATTCAACTTTGTTGATAAGAAATTTCAATTAACCTAATAGAAATATTGTTCTATATTATGGTACAAATTTACTTATTAATAATACTTCGACGTAAATGTTTCTTAAAAGGATCTTTTAGGGAGCAAGCTTCTTGTTATATTTATTCAGTTAGATATTTTCATGCAATAAGGTGTTGAAGTTGTTTTGTGTTTTGATGATCTGCAATAAAAACCTACTTCTGTCGTACGAGTAAATCGAAAGATAAAGCACAACAGGCGGCTTACCTCACAAAATTTCAGAGTTGCAAAAAATAATTATTGGGTTCATATTTCGCCTACCAAAATCCAAGCCAACGCTGCAGATTATATAAATCAAGCTAATGATAATATATCGATAAACACATCATAAGTATTCTATATGATAACACTGTTATCGTCTCAAACGAATTCAGTAGTGCATGTGAATTGAAATTTGAACTGAATTCCGTTCCAAAATATTTATTTTGTTTTTGTTATTTATTACACACACATACTATTATTGGCTTTAATTCGAATTTTCAATCACAAATAAATCCAAGAGTAGAATTTTATATGTAGGTACCTATTAATAATTTAAATGGTAATAAATTACCATAAAATGTCTTTTTTTGGTGGAAATTTCAACCACAAAGTTAATATTTTGCTGTGACGTCAACATTGGTATAGACAATCTGCCCTATAGGTTAAACTTCAGACAAATTGACTTCAAAGTTGATTTTATTTGAGCGGCCATGTTGTAACAAATGCTAGATGTTTTGTTTATTAATTCTAATTGATTACTCATTAAAATTACGTTAATACAGATAATATTATTTAATATATTTATGACGAAAAATTATTAAACACATTTTATCACGAAGTACATCCAGTTTTTATTTTAGGTTATTTTTCAGGATAATAATATTATTAAGAAGCAATAGTAAAAATGTATATTTATAAGGCGCGTTATTTTTATGAAAGTTTGGTCATCACATTATAAGAAAAAATTTCCTGGGTTGTACAATTTGTTGAATAGAAACCAAAAATACAGACTATATTATATTAAAATCTAAATATCTATAAATACTCATATACTAACTCCTACTCTGCTTGTAGCTTTGTAGCCTGACTTATGTTCTTTCTTTCTCTTCCTATACCTGTTCGCTATTAGAATGCAAACATATAATGTTGTCTCTCTCTAGCAAAAGTAGGTCATATAAAGGGCATAATTAGGGTATATTTTGGTAATAATGTGTTGAAATTTTAACATAAAATTGGTCCGTATTTCTTTTTGGTCCAATTATCTTATTGGAATAAAATCCTTGCCGAACAATTATTAACTTCCATATTGCTTTAGTTTTTTCCCCACATAAGGAAAAAGGTAAACTTTCCTTATGCGGAATTGGTCATAAAAAGTTTTTGACCAATTCAGAGGTCAAGTTAACGTAATTTTAACTTTAAATGTTTGTTGGGATATTTCTTCTACTTTCGGAGTAAGAATATGTCCACAAGAAGTTTTTTTGCTAATAAAATAAATTTCTGTTATCTTCAAAAGGCATACCACTTTTATCCTGTATAAATTTTATGTTTTACATAGAATATGGTGTTCTATTACTATATTACCCTTAACTGATGAATTTTTTTTCACATTTTAAAAAATATTGATCTCTGAGCTATTAGGAAAAAGGTATTTTTGTTTAATATCGATTAATGAAATTGTTTAAAAAAGACACGTTTACTTATAAGAGTATAGAATACGTACTCTCAACGTTATGAGAGCACGTATTTAATAACGTTTCATATGAAAAAGAAATATGAAATGCGAATGTATGAATACTGCATCATTAAATTTGACTTATTTTCTAGTTTCACCTTAAATATGAGATACAATATCTTTATAGCAGGTATGAGATTGATTTTGTCTATTTGAGAGGGAGAATGAAGAAAAGAATAATAGAACTCTGAATTAGTGTGTTCTTTTTTAAAGAATTCTGCGGAGTTTGACAATGTTTATAATTTTTCGCAATGTGCAGTTGGCGTGTAAAATTCAGAAGATATGATAAAGCATAACAGATGAAAATGATTTGTTTGTCAGCCTGGAAACTGTTATACAACCTAGAGAAAACTTGTAAAATTTACATAATGAAGATATATTCTTTCCAACTTACTCAGACTGTCTCAACAAACAGCTATCAATTCGTTGAAAATTTGCATATAAAAACGGCGCCCTTAAAGATATATTATCGCGTCCATATCTTTATATAATATATTATACAATATACATTTTTTTGACACGTATTTGTGTATCTGATTAAAGTTACAAAAAACACCTATGAAAAAAATTTCTAAAACGAATTACTTCAAATACATTTCAAAAATAAAAATATGATTACAATAAAATCCAAATTTATGTTACGAATTTATGAACTAGAGTACAATTAAGGTTAAGTAAAAGCTCCTTCAACGTAGTTTGTTTTTTGTATCAGTATTAACAAAGCAAATATATTGTAACGTGCGACAACATTGCAAGCCATTACTTGGTCTCAAATCTATACCAAAATAGTTGTACATTGTACACATTTACTTGGTATTGTGACTAGTGCTATTTATTTATTTGTACCCAGTAAGGGGTTGCCTAATTTGGAGACATTTATCCGGTGAATATTTTCCGTAAGCAACGGCAGTCATTTTGAACATCTATCATAACTATTTCAAGCTCTATTTTGTGTTGTGAGAAAAGCTTTAAGAAAACCATCCACATTTAGGGTACTTGTAATTATTATGAAGAAAGAACTGACTTGGTTGATGTGCGACGTAACCATGTTTGCTGTTATAATTACCGTTGCCCAGAGAAAAAAGTTGTTAAGATAATTATGTTTTGTTTTGTAAAATTTGTCAAACATCAAAATAAAGATACTTACGGACACCCTGTATATTAAATAATAAATATAGTAAGTATTCCTTATGTCTCTATTTGCTTATTATTGACAAAAAAGTAGCAAAAACCGCCCAAAGCATTCGATACAAATAATCTTTCATCACAATCGTTTGACCTACATCACTTATTAAACTAATCAGATAAATCTGAAATGATTGCAGAGCTAATGTCTATTATTACAATTATAATCTCACAAATAGCTATTAAGATTTGTTGATAATATTAGACATTATTATAAGAATGACTTTTATTCCTGTTACTGAAATTTATTAAAATAATTTAATATCTCTGTGCCAACAGTTTTTTTTCAGATCGATTGTTAACGTTCTTACTTTTAACAGATGGATCAACTGTTGCCCTTTGTTAATATGAATAATGAAGATTGACAGGTGATATTGTGAGGGGCTAGTTGAAAAATAGATTGAAAGCAAAACATACTGCATTATGTAACGTTTGATTCCATATATTTTATTTTCTATTTTATTTGATGAGAAACAATTTAAAATGAATACTACATTCACCAGTTCCTCGTCGGATAGGAAGTTCAGATGTAAAGCAGCTTAATCAGCTCATAGACGTACTTTCCTGACTGGATATTTACTTATTTTCAGTTATTCGAATGGATTTGTGAAACCATTTTTACTACAAAACTACGATAGATGGTCTGTCTGAAATAAATGGGTTTCTTTAAATTTAATAGAGGATGAGAAAATAAACTTCATTAATTACCTGTCGCTATATTTTTAAAATAAAAAAACTGTCAAATTAAATAAACAGACAATTTTAAAACCGGTTTTTAGGCACCGTGTGTATTAACCAAGTGTACAAGTATTATAAAAATCATGGTAAATTTTTCTAGTTTTTTAATAAATTAGACGGGAGGAAATGAGGCAATAGAACTAATAGAGCTAATTTTGAAGACTTTTAGAAACCTAACATTTAATCAATAGTACCAATTTTAGTAACATTCAAGTATTTTTAAAATATTTAAAAACTATGTTAGACAATTTCTAGACTAGTTGCCACGTCATCGGTTTAGATTTCTTGAGGTTTTAGAGATATATGACCGTTGATTAGCTATACTTGTTGAGAGAATTGACACTGCGGGTACGATAGACTTTGGTCAATGTAAGAGACGTTTGACCATCTCCCTAGTTAATGAGGTTTTGTAAGCTTTCCTCATTCCTTCACTAAATGGTGAATAGCGAAAGCCAACACAAGTCGTTCTTGAGCTGGTGGTCACTTCGAGAATCTTTTATGATTAATAATTTGTTAAGATATGCATAATAAAATTTTCAATTATTGTAGTGTTGGTCTTATTAATTCAGTTTTGATATTTCCCTAATTTTCTAATTTAATTCCCGCCGAATCTCAAAAATTTAGATCATCTGTTTCTCGAAAACGGTTGTGTTTATCGATTTGTAACAAAGATACTTATTCTGTTTAAAATTGATGGTAGTTCAATAGTTTCTTATTAAAAAATTCAAAACTTATACATATTTTTACATCCACAGTATAGTATAACTAACGCCCCCTAGTCGTGACCTCAACATTGTTTACATATTCGTAATTACCACCTCAAAAAACAATAAGACTAAAAATTTTCTAAACAATCGGTCCTTACGTTTTTAAAATATAGCAAAAAATCTAAAACATTTTTTCAAATTTAACACTCTGTAGAATGAAAAGGAGCAACAATTGAATAAGATATGTTGGGCTCAATCGCTTTATTTTGACGTTAAAAATCTGCCCTTAAGCTATTATTACCATTAGCATGGGATATAGGCAAGAGCTGGCTGGGGAATATGAAAAGCCAGATTACTTTACTGATGGTATTAGATGGTCCACAGGAATCTACTATAAACTCTCTTTCGATATTATGCTTCCTGGAAGGGTTGATATCGGGACAGGATCAACTCTTTAAAAGCAGCTGTTGGTACACTAACGGCACCAAAATTTCAAAGAGGGTTGTAGTTGGATTATAAATTATAACCCAAGAACACACACAGAACACAGTCTGTGTAAAGTTTTGATTGCTATGCAACTATCTTCCAGGCAGAAATAATGCCACTGTGTTGCTTCTATAGAGGTTGGAACAACTGCAACATATACCGAAGTTGACAACAACATTCAAAGCCAAGCAGCTTCGAAAGCCGGTGGTACGAACTATTAGAAACTTCTGGAGCGGTTAGGAATTAACAGAAGAGTGAATTTGGATTGGATATTTGCTCATTAATGTCTCCGCGATATTGAGGAGGTGAACTATCTTCTTAAAGAAGTTACTGCCTCCAAACTTCATTGGTCCAGAACTAGCTTTTGGTAGAGCGCAGGCTAATACCAAAAACAACTCTCTGGACGAGACGGAAGGAACCTAGTGATCCACTCATTATCAACTTAACCCAATCTAAACTAAGGTTTTGCATACGTTTGATTTGTTTTCAGAGTTCTACCTGCTTGGGTATTTTCTTTTCCGTTGGTTAAAGTTGAGGATATGAGTTGAGGAGTGGTGTATTCGCCCCTTCAGATCTTTTCATAAAAATCATTCTATTATACAAAAAATTGCTACAAGCATACAATTGCTATCAAATTATTTATTACAATTATGCATTTGAACTAAATTGTTTATGATCCTGTTTAAATTGAGGTTATCTGTAATAATGCTATATATTCCAAACATCAGCAACACCACTGGAGACATCTGTTAATCTTTGCCTTCATCCGGTCTGTTCTACATGATACGGGTAGTATACCGACGCTGGGAGTATTTACCTTTCTAATTTTAACGTGATCTAGAAGATCGCCTCGCCGCCCGTACTTAGATGTTATCGTTTTTTTTACAAGCTAACGATTCGTTAAGTTCCACACAGTAATGGACATAATTGGGTAATTATTGAGCCATTCACGAAATTCATGTTTAATATCTTTCATTGTGCAATACTAATAATCAAAATATTCTTATTAGGCGTAATATTTCCAGCGCAAATCGGTGCATTGCGTTGCATTAATGGACTGGTTTTATTGAAAGCACGCGAGAAACGGTTACATAAATGAATATTTATTTGAACCACACGGAAAATATATTTATATTTTATACTCGATGTGAACAGTATCCCTAAGGTCATGCACAAATTGATTATTAGGTAAATAAAAGACATTATTGAAAATTCCCGAAATAGGTTGATTTTAATGTACTTTCTTTTCAAATAATAATTTAATATACAGGGTGACTCGCCTTCGAGTAATGGTGTCATCACATTTTTTTTAAATGGAACACCACATTTTTTTCCAAGTTCCGGATTACCCTAGCTGAGCTGTTTCCAAAAATTTATCACAAGTTGCTCCTAATTGTTACAGGGTGGGCAACAATACCCAAATTATTTACAAATAAGTTTTTGTCATAATTTCTTTGATGCTTTTTTAATTTTATCTGTCTTATAGAATGTGCTCGTGCATTTCTTACATGCAATCGATTTTAAACAGTTTACTAAGATTGTACGAATGAATCCATTTTAACTGGGTTTTTCTTAAAGCATTAAGTATTTTTAAATTAATTAACTTGTATCTAAGTGAAACGGAATGGATTGAAATTCTCATGATGATCTGGTAAGATACAACTCGAACTCACGAGGAAGTTTGTTTAATGAAGCACATCCGAATCGTCCACCAATAAATCGATTCGTTGTAAGCCGAACTGAAGCAAAGTTTCGAAACCATGGTCACATTAAAGATCTGCCCAGATCTGGCCGACCAAGTATACTAAATGAAGATGTGTAGCTACAAGCCCTTTTGACCCTTTATGAAAACCCGCATTCCACTATGAGAGTCTTAGCAGGTGATTTAGGTGTGAGTAAAAACACATGTTGATGCATTAGTTTATTAAATTTTGTGCAGACAATGACAAAAGCTCTACTTGTGAACTTAACGTTAATATTTTGTTATAATGCAATGACCTTAGTCTTGCCTATCAAAATTGTCGATTATTCTAAGAAACCAAACTTGAAACTAATTGATACTTTGGCACCCGTAACGGAAACTGCCAATATGTAACTTTCAAGTAATATGTACTACAAAGTATCAAATGAGGCTGTAGTGTTATTTTAAAGTACCAGTAAAGTTGTGACTACGACACATTATCTGTTCAAAGTTCCCACTGCTACTTCTTAATAATATCTTTTCTGTTGTTTATTTTGAAGGCACTACGTCCGATGTTTACATTGAACACACTCCTTGAATTTTATCTAGTTGAATACTTATCTCGGCATTATTATTTTGTTGCATTTCTTTGTGGTTTAGCTTGTTATCTATGTTGCATGCTTTGTTATTAAAGTTTAATAGTCGTAAACATACGATTATTTCATATAGACCACAAGGACACTACACACGTGACATGATACAATAAGTAGAGACAGTATACAATGACGAACAGGGTGAAGGTTTTCAATTTGGGGAAACTGCATAGCAGAATTTACTTCATGGCGAACTTAAAACGTGATACACACTTTGTAGTTGCTGTGTACTAAATATTACTCCACGACTTTAAACAAGTTCCACGACTTTAAACAAATAATTAAGGTTCTCTGATGGTCGCGGAAACTTTCAAAGCTACTTGAAAGCAATTGAAATTTTGAAAACATATTTTACAACATGAATTAGTTGCTGCTATAATCCTTTGGCATTTTTAAGTTTTCAAAACTTGTAACTAAAGTCCCTAAAAGCAGGAAAGCTATTTAGGAGTCAAATAACTTGGAAGTAACCGGGAGTAGTTAAAAATACGTAGCAATGACTATGGCTTTGTTGTATGAAGTTATTTATACAACAAAGTAGCAAATTGGTGGCGTCTACGTAATAGTTTAAAGGTTTAACTCTCAGTTAGTGTTACTTTGGGCTAGTTGAGTATGTAATCTAGAGAAATCTGCATTTATTCTGGATATTGTGTCCTATTTCAGTATTATTACTACAAAATTATTAATTTTTAAATTACTATTTATCTTAGTTAAACTGAATAATTCGTAATCATAATAAAAAACATGTCGAAAACGAAATAATTCAAAATCTGAATAGTTTTAGTACATCCTATGTTTAACAAAGTTCACTTGAAATTATAGAATTTGAAAATAAAGTAAAAATATTATGTTCCATTTAAAATAAACGAGTTGACATCTACTTCCAGTATAACCGAAAGTGTCAAATCACTGTAAATATTTTCTTCAACTCAGCATTGAAAATCCCTAGAAATGAAAATTCAGCTTTTTATAATTTCAATTTTCCTAAATAGGTACGTCTAATGCACGCTGCTTGTGAGACACCTTGTATAATAAAAAATATACTAATACATATTATAAGATAAAAACCAAACGTCAAATTTATAATAAAAAAACAACCTCAAACTTTTCATCCGTCCATCTATTAATGTATTATTGAAAATAATCGAATCATAAATACAGATACTGTGCAGCATGTGGAGTAGCATCAGTTCAATTACATACTAATAAGCACTTATTTATCTAGATATATCATATATGGCAATTGCTATAGTGCACGTATGTAATGTAGCCGATCATATGGTGCCTGTAAATTGTAAAGGGACTATTCTGATTTATCTATTTTTGAAAACTTTATGTGGCTGTTAAAACAATTTTTAGCGGGAAAAATATTTCCATCAGAACATTGTTAAATTATTTGCTCACTCTCTCGGTTTTGATTAATAGATTAATACAGATTGTTGGGAAAACAATTGGATACATCTGTGTATTTAAAAAGTACTCGCGAATACAGCTTAGCATTCGCCCTCTGGCGATGACAAGTGATAGTAATGAAACAAGGTTTTTGAACACTAGTTATTTTAAGAAAATAGTATGAGAAAAACTTTAGCAGTTATAAACAAAATTAAGAAACTGTCGAACTATTATTGCTCAATTCATAGATGCTGTTCATGGTGTAAAAAAATCTCGAATTAAGTTTTCATCTTTTTCCGTGTCAAAAAACATGTATCTCCTCCCGTAATTTTAAGAAACATAATTAATTCGGTAATTCGATTTTTTTTTGTGTAATGTAATAATTATTAATATTTTTAAATCAAATTTTTAATGATGAAATTCTGTAATAATAAAGATTAATGTCTATGTACAATGTAAAAGAGTAAATCTAAAATAAAAACAGCTGAGCATAGGTACTGTGTATTGTGACTGTCCGACTCTATAATACATATCATTTAATTAATTATTGTTTATCTTATAGATTTTCATCAGCGAGAAACGAGATGTTTGAAATGGAAGAGCACAATTGTGCAGACATACATTTCTAAATTTGAATCACTTTGCTCGTTTTCCCACAGTATACCATATTTAGAGTTAAAAACTACCTCCTCTTCTGATGTACAAGAAATTGAAATTGAAGCAAACATGGTAGATATAAATACTTGCCTTAAAATGTATTTATAAAATATCTGAAACCTATAGAATAACACACAGAAGTCAAATAACCCCATAAAAAATACTAATAATAATGCAAATAAAACGAATGTTGCTCAAACTGAATATGTAAACAGGAACGCCAAAGTCAAAACTACTTTGTCTTGAAGCTTAACCCTTTTGTCGCATGGTGCGATGGCATCTTAAAAATTATTGCGAATGCATAATTACATATTTAACTGTAAGAAATCTCAACTGTAACTCTATTTTTAATCTATATTTTTAAATTTTCTATCCTCGAATAAAAGTTTCTCGTCTAACGTCTCATCTAGATCTCTAATGAAATAACCCTAACAATCTAACAATGTAGTTAAATTTGACAATATTCGTAACCTTATGTTATTTGAATTAATGCCTTGCGACTTTATTATTGTCCTGCTATTAATTTTATTGTATTTGTTATGGTAATAAATACACTTTACCTCGTAAATATTTTATACTGTATTCATACATAAAAAATTCTGAACGGTGTCAAGCATTAAGCATTTGTATGTAACTCTGTAATAGCAAATTCTAGTTGCAACATAGTATATATATGCTTCTACCAGTTAATTAAGTTAAGCTTTTATTTCAATTGTTAACATTATATTTATCTTTGGATATAGTAATACTTTCGCACCTATTCTTTAAAATATTTTCGACATTTTAAATTTGGCATTCAAATGAAACGTTCTGTTCTGAAACCAAAACTGGATTGTACTTATACAATTTTTTAAATTATGATTTGAAATTTTTTGCAGTTTTACGTCTCTCTACTTTACCGTCAATGAGACCAATAGATAAATATTTTTTTTCTAAAGACTCGACAACATATTTTTTTAAATTAGTACCTATGTATGACAACTCGTAACACGTGTCATAATTAAAAGCTAAACATTTTAATTTTAAGAAACATAGAACGTCGTACTCTAGGTATTCGGTAAGATATTCTCTTTCTACATAACATGATAAGCAAAGATATCATAGATGTAAATGGAAAGTAATAATAGGTGAATAATTACATTACAACATTATGCAGAACGCATTGCATCAACTTTGTAAAGTGGGTTGGATATACTTCTTATAACATTATGAGTACACCAACTTACATGACAGATCACTAGCAGAAACTAAACAAATATTATACTTTCGTAGATTGAAATATATTACACTCAAAAAGAAATATAATTAAATTTTCCTACAATAGGTAGGTACCTATTAATGAAGTGCCAATGTTGGCAGTTTCCTATTGGTTTCGAAACTAATATAATGTAGTGTTGGACAGAAGCACAATGCCTATAACGTCATGTAAGGTAACAATCATAGCAACGATAATGTAAAAATAAATGAAAAAAAAACATAGTAGACAGCAAATTAAACAAATATACAAAAAATAAAATAACAATAGACAAAAATGTCCTTACAATAAACATATATCGTGCACTTACAATAACTCCTGACAAATTAGGGAAATCACTGTTATAAGTATTACCACATAGTTTCCGTTAAGTCTGAATAAGGTCGCCTCGAAGTCGTCTGTTGTTTAAAACAGAAATATCAAGTTCATGGAGACGATCGTGATAGGATAAGTTACTAAGGGCAGGTATCTATTTTGCGAAACTTCTCTGTACGCCTTCAAGGAAATATATATCCTTAACGAGAGAAGAAGACTATATATTAACACAGTATTCTAACAGAGGGCGAATATACGTCTTATATAGCTTTGGTGATACTTGTTTGCTCGGATATTGGAAGGATTTTCTTATTACATAAGAGGCACTGTTTGCTTTTTTTACAACGCGACTGATATGTTCTGACCGCGAAAGAGTGCTGTTTATAGTAACTCCTAAATCATTTTGTCTATCAACAGATGTAACTGGTTCCCCGTCACTACATTTATTTTTATTCAAAGGAATCAACCAGTTTTCACACCAGCGTTCTATGGCTACAATATCATCTTGAAGATGTTGTTTATTGCTTATAAGATCACCGAATACTTTTGTATCATCCGCATAAGACGCGTGCATACATTTAAGGTGTTGTAAAAGATCTGAAGTATAAATCAGGAACAAAATAGGTCCTAACACCGAACCTTGAGGGACGCGCGATAGAATTGGTTGATGATCTGATCTAGTATTGCCCACTCTGACATAAACCGATTGATTGGTTAAAAAAGAATTAATCCAGGTAAGTAAAGATCCTCGTATTCCAAAATATTCTAGTTTATAGAGAAGCCGATTCTTTGGAACCCTATCAAATGCTTTGGCAAAATCAAAATAAAGCACATCAACTGAAAGACCTTTATCCATTTGTAATGTCCAATAATTTACAGATGACAAAAGATTTGTAAAAGTAGATCGGTCTGGCAGAAAATCATGTTGAGTATCAGGGATTATGTTATGATGCAGGAGGTAACTTAGTAGCTCTTGTTTTATAATCCTTTCCATTACTTTAACACAAACTGATGTCAAACTAATTGGGCGATAATTTGCAGGGTCTAATTTGTGGTATTTCTTAAAGATTGGTGTAATAGATGCATCTAGCCATGATAATGGAAGTTGTGATGTTCTAACAGAAGTCAACAGAATATGTGGTAATGGTTTAGCCAATGCACGTGTAGAAGTTTTTAAAACATTAGCTGTTATATCATTAAATATTTAAAAACCACCTCCTCAGAGATATATACATTTTCCAAAGAATCTTGTATACGTTGACTTAATAAGTGAGGCAAAGCCCCAGGTGGCTCAATATATTTTATTTTTTTCAAAATCGAAAATATTTTTGCTTTTTAATTTAATAAAAAAACATATACCGCCTTTGTTGATGGTTAGAAATGTTTACACAACACATTTACTTCGCTTATCTTCTTTTTTACACACTCACTGATAAAAATGGGTGGAAATTTCCATGTTTTGTCATGCTTTTTTTACGTAATACTTACTGGAAAATTTTAATTTACATTATATATTAAGGAATCCTGCGGCAGGTAGACCGTAGACCAGCTATATTTGCGGAGAGGATTGGCACCTCTGTGGGTATGGCAGGGTGCAAAAATGTTGGCTTGCGTCAATGTGAGAGGTTGATACCGGTCGACATTTGACCACCCCCTAATTAAAGAGATTTTCCGGGTTTTCCTCATTCCTGCACTGAATGGTGGTTAGGGTCTACCAACATAGTCCATTAAAGATGTTTCTTTTTAAATATTATTATAAGCAAAAATATCACCGATGCAAATGGAAAATAATAAGTTAATATTTTTTTAACAATATGCAGAACACATTGCTTCAGCTTTGTATAGTGGGTTGGTTAAATTTATATCACAGAATATATAACAATTTATATGACATAACGGTAGGTAGTTGAACGAATTAGGTAAGTATTATATTTTCAAAAATCGAAACATATTACATTACAACCGAAGAAGGGTTATAATGTGTAAAAGTTAAACTTCTATTCACAATGATGTCAGTTCCCTATTGATCTGAAAACTGGTAAAATAGGATTTTTCCGCCTAAGACTGTTTTAAAATTCACGAATTTTTTAGTTTAATGGAAACGACGAACAAGAGATTCATTAAATATATTTTATTTTTAATAAAATAAAAAAAGTTATATAAAATCTTACCTATCTATCTATCACCTTAAATTCACCTATCTTCTTTTTTTACACTTGGTATCATTATATGCAATAAATTAATTGTACAAAGTTGGTATCATAGGCACGTGCGCCGGCAGAAAAAGAAATCAGGGGGGACAACGAAAATAAACGCGTACGTAGTTTTTTATAAATTCTAATGAAAAATAAACATAACTTAAAATAAGAAGCTTTGGTAAAATCTTTTGTGTTATAGCAGATGACTTACACGCCTAAATAAAATAAAATGGAATATTACACCTGCAAACGTGCTACTTTGGTTACGAATCCACAGATAATACGCTACATCTGGTGGACACCACAGGGATCAGTTTTGGGACCCTTGTTTTTTAATATGTTTATAAATGATGTATGTACATCTCTTCATGTGAATGTTCTGTTGTATGCTGCCTATTTAAAGATATTTGCACAGATTAACTCACTTGATGATTGTAACAATATTTACAAGAAGATCTCACAAAGGTTGATTTATGGTGCTAAGAGAACAAATTGCCGCTGAATATTGCAAAATGTAGCGTAGTGACATTCACAAAGAAAATAAATTCAATAGATTTTGCCTATACCATTAATAATAATGCATTAAACAGGTGTGGTGAATTTAAAGACCTTGAAGTTATCTTCGATTCTAAATTGAATTTTGCTGCACATATAAATCATATATTGTCGAATACCTACAAAAATTTGGGATTTATATTTAGATACGCTAAATTTTTTAGGAATACATCTACGTTGACCATCCTGTTTAGTGCATTTGTCAGACCAAAACTAGAGTATGCTACAGTTATTTGGACTCCTCGTGCTGATATCCACGTTAATAATTTGGAGCGAGTACAAAGAAAATTCGTTAAATATTTAAGTTTTAAAGTTGATGGTGTCTACCCGCCACAAGGCACTCCACAGTTGGACTTATTGAACAAATTTCATTTGAATGATCTAGCCTGCGTCGTACTTACTTTTCTCTATTGTTTTTACGCAAACCGTTGATAAATAAAATTGATTGTCCGAGTATTCTTAGTTATTTTAATTTTAATGTTCCGTCAGTTCACACTCGTTCATCTTCATTGTTTAGGTTTGCTACTCCTAGAACAAATGTATTAAAGTATTCTCCTATTTATACTGTATCTACCAACTATATGTGCTATGAATTGAATGTAGATATTTTTTCTTGTTCTGCTAATGACATAAGACGTTGTGTTTTAAATTCGTTTGCAGTCTAATTAATCTGTTGTGATTTGGATTTGCTAACTATATGCTGGCTTGTATTTTTGTTTTGTTATGACATAATGTATTACTTGTTGTGTTTACTTGTTGCTTGTTTGTTTAGTTGTTTAAGTATACATTATTGTATTTTCCCCTGCCCTATAATTGTCTGTCTGGGCAGTGTATCCTTAAAATAAAATAAAAATAAAATAAAATAAAACGTGACCAAATTATAAAAAAGACAAAAAACTAATCGTACATTCTAAAAAACATAAAACAAACAAAAACAAAAATAAAAAGATATAACTGTAAAAAAATTCTTACCTCTTAACCGTTATTTTTAATATTCCAAGGGGCAACTGCCCCCCTTGCTCCCCCTGCTGGCATCTTTGTGCCTAGGTATATTGTTATATGCTTATATGACTATTTATAATATTGTATAATATTTAAAAGATAAATATTTAATTTCTACAAACAAAAAACATTGGACTATTAAGTATTCTGTAAGATATTCAACTATAAGAAAGATGTCGCTTTTTAAATAATTTTAAAGCAGAAATATCATAGATGGATAATAATGAATTGATAAAATATCTAACAGTAGTTATGCAGAACGCATTGCTTTAACTATGTAAAGCGGGTTAGTTTTAGTTATAACACAGAATCTAGAATTTTTATCATGATTTTTACGGATTAACAGCAGTAGAGACGAATTAAATATTATAACAACGCAGATTGACGTATATTACACAACAATAAAAGAAAAGTTATAATGTGTAGAGACTAAAGTTTACAAATAATAATGTCAGTTATCTATTGGTCTGGAAACTATTTTAGTAAATATGTCTTCCGCCCAAGACTATTTAAAAATTTAAAGAATTTATTGAAAATGAATATATTTTATTTTTATTAAAGTCGAAGATAGTTAAATATAATCTCACTATCAAAAATCCTTCTATTCCTTTGTAGGCATTAGTAAGCGTATATATACAATGCAAAATATTTTAAACTTTTCTTTGTTACAACAGAATTAAACGAGCTGGTTAATTAAGGTTATTAAAAACATTTTCAATCACTTCAAAATTAAATTATATTCATTTTAATTAATGAATTTTTGAAAGTTTAATTAGTAGTACAAAAATTATGAATATAATGAGAAACATTTAAGAAGAAGTAAAAACTGTTTTTGACAAATTTTCGTCGTTTAATAAAATAATTACAGCTACGAGGTATAAGGCTATGAGGCGAAAAAATTATATAGATATATTCACAATATGCTGTTTATTTATCTGTCTGACTGCCTTAATATAGGATTGTATACCAGAAGAAACCTTTGTACTTTCTGAAGCAGTATATAATTTTTGTTTAAAATGGTGGATTTAAAAAAAAACTATATTTAGGCAATATATTATTATTATGTTTCTGTTTGAAGCAACTTTCTAGTGTTACATGAAGGAAAATGTAAATTTGGTATATGTTTTACGGGTTGCCTATATGTATGTATGTCTGCAATATCGTATTGTGTGTGATTCTCATTTTAAGTATAATTATATTTGAAGATAATAATGAGTCACGAATAAAAAAACATAATATTTCAGTAAATCAGTAAATTAATTGAAATTGCTCTCAATCTTAAAAAGTAACACTTTGGTATCATTAAAACTATTTATTATTTTCTACATTTACGCTAAAATCATGTTACAAAAAGTACATTTATTTTTTTAGACAATTTTTCAAAATTTTTGTCTCCCTCTCACGTATTAGATAGAAAAAGGCTTTCTTTAAAAATATATATTTATTAAGACTAGTTAACAAGCAGTTCATATTTCAGTAACAAATTATTTAACATTATTAATGTGGTAACAGTTAATGATGAAAATGATCAACGTGAATGGGTTTCAAATGGGCGTGAATTGCTACTGGAATAGGCCTTTTAACGATGACAGGATCAGGTACAGGAATGGGAATTCTTTGTTCAACGGGTACTGCCACGGGATGTGGATGGTACACTTTGTAAGGTACTTCTACAGGAACCTTAACAGGCACGTTTACAGCAACTGGTACAGGTTTGTCCACTGGGACAGGAACATTTTTGATAACTTTCACCGGGTACCTAACTGGAACATGCACTGGATATGGGCGATCGACTGGCACATCCACAGGATGAGGAACATTCACTGGCACCGCATTCACAACTGGAACTGGGAAAGGTTGGGCGATGGGAACACCAACTCTATTTGTAACGTGGACGTGTTCTTGGATTATGCTTCCAAGATCAATGCGTGCGCCCAGTACAGATCCACCTGCATCTCCTAAGACAACTCCAGAAGGATTCACAGCTACAGCCCCGCCTCCTAAACCAATACTACCTCCTGCAACTCCATAACCAGGACCAGCTGCAATGGCGGGGCCTACTGGGATAGCAGGTCTTGTTGCTATTGCAGCACCAGGACCAGCTGCTACGAGGGGACCTACTGGAATGGTAGGTCCTGTTGCTATTGGGCCAGCTGCAATGGCAGGGCCTACTGGGAAAGCAGGTCCTGATGCTATGGCAGGACCAGGACCAGCTGCTACGAGAGGAACAGCAGGCAGTGCTGCTGCAGGACCAGGACCAGATGCTATGAGAGGACCTGTAGAAGGACTCAGAGCGGCTCCGACGAAGTTGCTATGTCCGTGTAGATGGGAAGAAAAACTCCCAGCACCAATGCTTCTGCTTTCACCAAAGACACCACGTTTAATGGTTTTCTTTGTACCAGCATAGGTGGCGGAGAGCCCAAGTAACACAAGGAACACCTGAAAAATATGTAACATTGGTGCGTATTTTCACAATGCCTTTTTCTGCAACAATGAATATAATGTTTAAAATACTAAATGGGAAAGTTATGTTTATATTGTTCTCTTTGTGAACCAAGCATTGCACGGACTCAAACAGGAAAAAATTATGTGATCAATTTTACACTACACAACATTGTGTACTGTAGTGGGGGTCAATTTTTCAAAGATAATAGCATGTGTTTCTCGAAATAGAATATTTATATGAAATATGTTTTATAGTCGAGTAATTTGTATATTGAATGCTGTTGTCTGTTTAAATCAGCTGTATGGAGCAAAATGAGCGACGAAGATTAACTGCAATGGAAAATAATTTTATAAATACAATTTGTTTTTGTATGATTTTATAACACGTTATTTTAAAATCTCAGTGTCAATAACCATGACATTGAGGTTAGGTAAACACCTGCTATGATATGTCAACAGTATGGTAGACGGGCAAATAAACTAGCTACTAGTCAACTTTAATTAGACAAAAATAGAATGGCGGAATATGTTTATTACCTTTATTTTATTCTCTTCTTACCTTATTCTTTATACATAAACTAATGGATTAACTTCCAGAGGTGCTTGTACGGTAGGCTATTTTGTAACTTACTGAGTAATGTATTAGTTTTTATTGAAATCTGTTTGCTGTTTTATAGTAAAATTTAAAGCGGTATTTCGTGAAGTGTCTTATGTAGTTATCTAGTCTTATTTAATTCAGTAGTCGCTACATTTCGTGTGCTCAGGGTCTCTTCTGTCGGGTTTGACAGACCTAAACAGCCAAAGTTGTTCGTTACCTCACCTACGGCATACTGACAAGAGCTAATAAACTCGAAATCGGTATATGTCTGGTGGGCCGCTGATGAATTACTTTGGTTTTACGAAAGTAGTTGTTTCGTGAAATATCGTTATCGTCGAAACGCGGCAGAGGTCGCAGACTTTCAATAGTGCCTACAGCTAGGTAGGATGCTTTATTGCTTTCTGACCTGCCAGGTCCAATATGGAGTAGCTAATGGCCACTAGATGTAGTTACTACATTTTGCGTATTTATTTTAATGCCTTTATTATTTATTTCAGTGTTTAGTTTCTATATGGTATGTTTGTGTGTAGCATCAGTCCCCATCTTTCACTTACGTTATACGATTTGTCAATAATGATTGCGGTAACACGCAAGTGTTTATGCGAAAAAATTGTCAAAGAAGAGAATACATTTTCATGACGGAATTTAAGGAAATAGATTGTGTTTCTAAACGCAATAATAGCTTTTATATAAATTTGCAATTTAGTTGGACATTACTTAAAAGCACTTGTATTTAATTTTTTTTAATTATACACATTTTAATTTATTAGACAATTTAAGAAAAAATAAAAAGCATCTAATTAGAGTATGTGTTATAAAAATTATTACAACGGCTTCTACAAACAGACTGTATGGACACACAAATCGAATAACGTTGCTTAATTCTATTGACAAGTCCACTGAATAGTGGACTTGTCAATAGTTAAGATGTGTGATTTTTGGCAAATAAATAATTTTATTTTCCTTATTGTAACTTTTTTTAATTTTTTTTACCATTTGTTTTCAATAAGTCTCCCGTCTCGCTCAAAGATCGTTTTTTTTAAATTTCTATTTTACATTTTTGGCATAATATAACTAAAATGGATTTACCTCTGACAAATTAATACTTGTCATTATATTTTAAGTAATTTATACCAGTAGTTTTAGCCTTTTCCAAAGTACTAAGGTACTTATTTAGTTAAATTAATTTTATTTATTTAATTGCCAGTATTTTTAATCAAATTTAAATAGGCATTATCAAAAATATATAAGTTCAGTTACAAAAAATAATAATATACAGTATTCCAGTATTTATATGTGGTTTATTTAAATGCCTTATCTGTTATACATGGTGCCCAGAAACTAAACCGTCAAACAAAGATAGTAGATTCTAAGGATGATTTCGATTTGACATAAATCGTCTTATGCTTCCTAAGGGTGGTATCGCTCTTTTTTTAGAGAAGCTTATATTAGAACATTACAGACATGAATCACTTTCTGCATTGAAAGTAGTGACTGCTATGTAGTGTATCTTTTATAAAATTAAAATTTGTTTTATATAATTTTACTTTATCTGTTTTCCAAAGCCAACTACTAAATATTAACAAAGAATCTGTAATTTTGTAATTATCGTGCAAATAAATAAACACAAATCTTTGAAATAGATTTTTCCCGCATAGGTTACACATCAGCCATTCAAGGCAAAAGTATTTTTTTATTCTAGAATGCTCTGAAGTTTATGATTTTGGTATTAAAAGGACTAAAAAATCGAAGATAAAAAAATATAATTAAAAATATCAGTTGACACTCTCAAATGTTACGCCTCTGGTTACAATTAAAACAGATGAAATCATCCCTAGAATTTACGGTCTTCGTCTGTCGGTTTAGTTTCCAGACACTCATTTTTCATCACTTAACACAAGTGTGCAAACTTTTGTTTATACACATTGCCATTTTATATTAAAATTTACTATTATTCCGTTTCTAAACACTCTTTGTTGCTAATTTCAACAAATTTAAATGCTACAAATGTAAACAATACGATAAATTTCACTATTGCACTTACAGCTGTTTTCATGGCGGTTACACAAATATTTCTTTACCACAACGGAAGACCGACTGATTTTTTTTATTTGTTTTGAGTTTTTATATCAGTTTTAGGCATGCTTCCGCTTTCTACCGAAATATTCTTTATGGAAAATCGTCTGTAGAATTAATATTTTTATATCGTATGAAATACAGATACGAAGTTGTTTTTAAAAAGAATTCAAACGTTTCCAATAAATATATCTTTATATGTTAATCTTATACCATTTACATTAGTTAAAGGGAATGTTGTGTCTGTTCCATATGGTATTAAAAGTGAAAATTTATGTAAATTGCGTTTTACAATCAAATTTCAGAGAAATCTTTCAGTACATTATACATAATTATGTAATATTAATATAGGTAAATATATTATTTCACAATTTTCTATATAATATCAGATATATTAAAATATCGGGTAAATAAGCGGAGAATATGAAACAGATCGAAACTTTTAAACGATATCATTTTTCAAATAAATCAGATCTATATTTAGGCTGATAATATGCCACTCGGTTTTTCATAACTACAGTTAATTTTTTAGCTCTCCCATCCATAAGAATTGGCCTAAATAGACGTCAGCCAAAGAATTTACTTATTATAAGAGAGTTCACTGTATTTTTCTAGAGTTCTCTAGGTAATTTGATCTATTACGGTTTTCAGAATTTATTACGCCGTGACCTAGGCAACTGGTCACTACCAGTAATACAATTTATGTGCACATCTATAACGATATCTGGGATTCTTTGACCTGTTCTTGCTGTTCTCGGGCTAGGCTCTGTGGGGGGGGGTCCATCCGCTAGTAATACCCTTGGGTCCATCCTGTCCTACCTCGAGAACAGCAATGGCAGACCAAAGATTCCCATGTATTTTTTCTATAAATATATTTAATAATTTAATATATGTATATGTGATGGAGGACTTACAGAGTAGCTCGAATACTGGCTCTTCAATTACTTGCAATAGATGCGGTAAAAATGTTGTTAAAAATTTTGTAAAGTGTATCAAATGTGAGAGTTCGTTTCATCAAAGCTGTGCTAAACTAACAAAAGGTGTTAAAGTAATAAGTGATGCCCAAATTAACTGTTGTGCTGTCGACGACTGCGAAAATGGCTCCGATGAAACCTTTATAGGTGTTTTGGAGTGCGTGACCGTGAACAATAAGATAGATGTCAAAATATTTGCTTATATAATTAAGCAGAAGGACACAATTATCTCTGAATTACAGGATAAAATGAAATGATAAACCTCACAAGTGACATGAAGGATGATAATTTATCGTCTGTCACTCTAAACCAGATGGACAATCTGCCGTCCCGTTCTGGTGAGAAATATAAAAATTCTCACAATGACTGGAAGGAAGTAAAGAATACTCGTAAGAAAAGTATAATTGTGGGAAATAATAAAAATTCTTCTATAAAGGGAGTTAAGAAGCTTACACACTTACATGTTTGCCGAATTGACATGGATACTTCTGCCACGGATTTACAACAATTATTAAGGAACTCTTTTCCAGAGGTCCAGTGTGAGTCTATAATCTCAAAGTATCCAAATATATACTCATCCTTTAAAGTGACGATCTTTGACGACAATTTTCGGAAAGCTATGGATCCAAAACTATGGCCCGATGGTGCATGCATCAGCAAGTTTTTTCACAGGAAGACAGCGGCTGCATCAGTAAAGTAATTTATTCTCCTGATATTTTTTTACTAAATGCGCAAAGTCTAAATGATGCAACGGTTAATTTGATAGAAATTGAAATCTCTAGATTTTCTCAGATAAACTTTCTTTGTTTGACTGAAACTCATTGCAGTGATGATACAATTAAATTAAAATATATTAAAGGATATACATTGAGCAGTTTCTTCTGCAGATCTGTTTATAATAAAGGGGGTGTTGCTATTTACACTCAGTCTAATTTAAATGTAAAAAGAATTGATTTGGATCACTACTGTATTGAGAAACACTTTGAAATTTGCGGAATATCTTTAAATAATCTTAATAATGTTACTTCTATAATACTGGCATGCTATAGGTCCCCTAGTGGTGACTTATGTTTATTTTTTGATAATATTGTAAAAGTTCTACAAGTTTTGTTTAGACCTTCCATAAACATAATTTTGTGTGGTGATTTTAATATTGATGCTTCTGGTAATTCAAGAAATAATGGTGATTTTATCTGTTTGAAAAATATTTTGCTTACATATAATATGCATCCAGTTGTTGAGTGGCCCACGAGAGTAACTGCTAAAACCTCTACAATAATTGATAACATTTTTTCCAATGTAGATGACGGTCTGGCATGTGTCTTAGACAATGACATGTCCGATCATAGATCAGTTTTATTCGAACTGAACAGTTTTCATATAAACAACCAAAATACTACTTCTAGACTAAAAAGATATTTTTCTGATGATGCTGTTAACGAATTTGGTAAAGCCTTGCACTTTGAAACCTGGTTTGATGTTTATAATATAGTTAATATTGAAGATGCCTTTGACTGTTTTTACAACATTTTTCTGTATTATTTTGATACACATTTTCCGCTAAAAAAAAGGTATGTGAATAACTATAAAAAAAAATCGTGGATAACAAATAAAATAAGGGAGTCCAGTTTAAAATTAAAACATTTGTATCTATTAAAAAATATGTGTCCAGATTTAAATAATTTCTATAAAGAGAGTAAAAGAGAACACATAAAACTAATAAATTATTCCAAATGTCAGTACTACCAAAACAAGATTCTTACAACGGACAATATATCGAAAACAGCATGGAATATTGTAACAGAATTGTCTAATAAGCCCAAAAAACATAAAAATATCACCATCATAAGGAATGATAAAATATGTGATGACCCATATGAAGTAGCTTCTGCTTTTAATAGTTTCTTTCTTGATGCACCCAAGAAGGTGATAGAGAAGATATATGCAGTCAACCAAATTAATTCTAGTCGACAATATAATATTCCTTTTAATAGTTACTCTATTTTTCTGGAACCCTTTGATTGTCATGAAATGTTAATTTTACTTAATAATAAACTCAAAAATAAAAATTCTTCCGGTCCTGATGGGGTTCCTATGTCTATATTGAGAAAAGTAATCCCGTTTATAATTCAACCTCTTATGTATTTGGTTAATCTCTCCTTTTTAACTGGATGCTTTCCTAACGTTTTAAAAGTTGGGAAAATTGTTCCAGTCTTTAAAAAAAATGACCCGCAAAACATGGAAAATTATAGACCTTTAGCTATTTCATCTGCCTTTTCCAAAATATTCGAGTATTGCTTTTTAAATCGCCTATTAAAGTTCATTGATAAATATAACATAATTACACAAAACCAGCACGGATTTCGTGCTAATATGTCGACACAAAGTGCTATATCTTCATTTTATATAAAGTTATTAAATTATTTGGAAGCAGGTGAATGCCCTGTTGGGATCTTCTGTGACCTCAGCAGGGCGTTCGATTGCGTGGACCACGATAAACTTCTGACAAAACTTAATGCATATGGCATCCGTGGTGTGGCTTTTGACTGGGTAACCTCATTTCTGAAGCATCGCAAACAATATGTCAGTTTAACCTATAACCATAAAGTTGTGGAATCTGACTTTGATTATGTAGACATGGGGGTTCCACAGGGATCCGTGTTGGGTCCTGTTTTATTTTTATTATACACCAATGATTTGGAATCAGTAATTAAAGACTCACTTATTGTCATGTATGCTGATGATCAATCTATATTAATTTCAAATGGTTCAGAGAAGCAGTTGGAGTATAAGTGCAGTAGTGTTCTTCAATCTATTAATGACTGGTATATCTCTAACTCTCTTTATTTTAATATGGACAAAACTCATATTTTGAGATTCCACAATAGGCAGAAACATTGTTCTTCGTTGAACATTAATTTAGAAGGTGTATCATTGGCATTTTCAGATAATGTTAAGTTTCTAGGGGTTGTAGTAGATGAGTGTCTTAATTGGAAATTACACTGCACACAGCTGGTGTCTAAGTTAAATTCGGTTTGTTTTGTTTTTAGAAATTTACAAAGTGTTCTGTCGTATACACAATTGATTATGGTCTACCACGCGCAGGTAGCTTCAAGATTGAGATATGGGGTCTGTTTTTGGGGGTGTTCCACTCATGCATCGGATGTATTTAAAGTACAAAAACGCATTTTAAGATGCATTGCTGGTGTCTCTTCCAAGTCTTCTTGTAGAAACTTATTTAAAAAATATAATATTTTAACTGTTGTAGATATATTAATATATGAAATGAGTGTCTATATTTTTAAGAACATAACTAATTTTCCTCTACATAAGAATATACATAACATAAATACTAGACATAAAAATAACTTTTATGTCCCATTTTGTAAGTATAATGTGACATCAAATTCTCCCTCTTATTTAGGATTGCATATATTCAATTTGCTGCCGAATGAAATAAAAGATGCTATTCATTTAAATGCATTCAAGCTTAAGCTCCAAAGTTTTTTGTTAGGTAACAGCTTTTATTCTTTAGAGGAATATTACCGTATTACGTGTTAGTTTGTAGTTGTCAACTGTGATTGTTCCTATATAAATGTTTTTTTTTTATCTATGGGAAAGTAAAATTATTATTGTTATTATTATTATACACTCTCTTTCTCATTCACTTTCTTTGTTGTACTAAATGACTATTTTTTTGTATGTTTTTTATGTGTAGTTTTTTTTTACAGTTTCTTTAGTTTTTAAGTTTATTCTGACTATTGCAATACATTCAATGTGTAATGTCTGACTGCAAAATAAAGATTATTATTATTATTATTATTATTATTATTATTATTATTATTATTAATGTATTTTGTTTTCTATGATTTTTGACTTTTTGAATTTGTTGTCATTTAAAATAAACCGTTTTGTACTTTTAGGTACAAAAACTGTCCCCTTTTTGGTATTTATTACCTGAGACAAAACAACTCAATTAGTGTTCGCAATTAGATCAAGATGATTTCAGTAACAACATCTGGGGTAGCATTTTCAACAATAAATTATTACCTTTATATGTTTTAAATAATCATTTAATGCAGATCTGTGTAGAACTTCCTTGGGAAAAAACCTTTTTGGTTTCTTTAACGACGTAGAACTTAATGTTGTTCAAAATATGTGGTATCAGCACAATGGTGTACAACCACATAGAGGAAGACAAGTAACTGCTTGGTTAAATGATCATTTCCCGAATAAATGAATAGGTCAACAAGGTTCAATAGTATGGCCACCGCGTTATCCAGACCTAAATCCATTGGACTTCGAGTGATGGAATTTTTAGTTCGCCAATGTGGGACATTCCATCAGAGAGTGAACATTTTGGACAGTTTTTATAGTCTTAAGATTTGCTAATTTGGTTAATAAAGGTTAATTAATGTTTAAACTTTAAAAACACATAATAATTACTGTTATAACAACCATCAGTTATGTTTTTCAAAATGTAAATTAGAATTAAGTTTACGCAAATTTAAATCAATTATTAAAAATATGATTTGTAGAATGTTTTGTCTTGTTATATTTAATATTATTGTTATCCACATAGTGTTGCTATTTTCCTTAAATTTATACATGTTTACATACTTTTTATTATATTGTAAGCAGTCCTTTTTCTCTAGTTTTTAATTAATTACTGTATATATTAGTATTTTATTATGTCGTGTATATATTTTGTATAAAAAGTAATTAAATAAATTTATTTATTTATCATTTTCACAAAATACTATTGGTTGATTATTTATGTGAAAAAATAATCAATAATTTTTAACTACCTTATTTTATTTTAAATACTACGGCGTAAATTGATTGATTAATTATAATAATTGAATTAATTAATAACATATGTTTTTAAAACGTGTTATAAGAAACTTCTGAACGCCTGAAAACAATTCTTTAGAGATTAATAATTATTAATCATTGACTTATTAACTGCAATATCAAAACAAACGTGATTAATTGAACTACATAATGGACTTCAACCAGACAGGCGTTCAACTAGACAGAATGATGACTCATACTCATACCTGAAATAAGTGAGTACGAGCATCATTTTGTATTATCGAGAAAGTTTGTGAAATAAATCCAGGTATTTATTTAATATATTATATTTGCAGATTATAAAGAGAATGAGGATAATCCGGTATACATGATTCTTAATTCCTTAGTTTATCACATTGGCATTCGCAAATCTTAAGGCTTATTTAAATTTCAGTGGTTGCGGTAAGTGGTACGCAATTGAAATGAAAACATATATTTTTTTAATGGTTTGAGTCCTATGACTTCTATAAGTTTTATATAAATACAGAGATTTAAGGGCAGAAAAAGTAAAGATTTTGTCGATAGAAAGCGATATTTTTCTCTTTTAAAACAAAATAGGTATTAATTTGTTAAGGGCCCCTTTTTAAACGTAATTTGGAAGAAATTAGATATATTTAGCTGTTTCTAGAGGTGGTTTTCTTCAAGATGTGCAACAGTTTACAGACCGACAAGTCATTTAGAATAAGAAAAAGGTACATTTCTACCTGTTATGTTTCATCACAAAGTTTTCTGAATTTTATACGCCAACTATAATCTGAAAAATTATTACACTCAGCTGAGTTAAAAAACCTAGTAAGATTTCAATTGTAGTAAATTATTAAGTATTTTTTCACAGTCTAAGATACAAAGTAGGTAAGGTATATCAATTTTGTAACAATAACTGATATCACAACAACAATGTTAAAAGCTCGTATAAATATTTGAATTTACTAATTTAAAAGGACTTTTACTTTCTGCTATTGATAAACACATAATTTTGAATTAAGCAAAATATAATAAGCTCGATCAAACGCACCAAATATTCTTGAATAATATATATTTTTTGTATATATAAAAGCAAGAGATGATAAAAACTAAAAATTAATTTTATTGAAATTGCAAAGCAAAATATTATTTAATCATCTAATTAATTAACCAGAAGTAAAAATATTAATATTAATTGATGGAATGTTAAAAATATATGAAAGAGAAGATGATAGCTTATTGAAGATTTTCCATATAAAAGAGTCAATTATAAATGTTTTGCACTTCTTCAGATAAAACTTTGTTACTAAAAGACATTTATCATGTTTTTACAAGTAAATTTCAATGTATATATTTTAAAACGGAGTGAAACTTCTGCTTTATATCATGTTCAGCAATTGCGAATATTCCAACGATATTAGTAAAATTTGTAATTTATTTAAGGTACATTTTCTAATTGTGTTAGCTTTGTTCTTATAAAGCTGATAGAGTGAACAGAAAAATATCAAAGAGAACTAATGGTTCACAACAATACCATAATAACATTGTAATAGTTGGCAGTTACTCGTCCAATAAGTTTTTCAAAAGTAGAGAAAGAATCAGCTCAAGTTAAGTCATAAAAAGTGCATGTTTTTTCTAAAGGAAGCCAAGTATTTATGTCACGTTATTTTGTCTGATGAGTGAAACTTGATCCAGAGAAAATTGAAACCATTTGGAAATTAAAACTTCTGCTCAAAAATACTTAATATTTATTACAAAACTGTTATGTATTTCCTGTATCAATTTTCTGCTTTTCTGAATAAAATTTTTAACAAAATTGCTAGTAAGTTATCATAGTATGCTACTATGCATAATAACATGCTTATTTTTTATATTAAAATTCGTGTTCTACTAATAAATTTTATGATACCAATAAGACATTTTTTAAAAAAGAAAGTCCTGAACTAGAAGATATATTGCATACAAAGTAGCACTAAATGTTAATATAAAATGGTCGGTTTTGTTATACATTAAAAAATATATTAGAAAGTATACTTCTCGTCAAATATACTAGTTTATTTATGATTGCAATTAATTTCTTTTACTAATAAATTTAGGGATGCCTTTACGAATTATGATACTGCTTTTATGTAAATGTATGTTAATAATAATCAAGCATTTAATTTAATATATATGCAGTAATTTTTTTATATGAAGCAAATTAAATAGCTGATTTTTCACATGCAATTGCTATAAGCAAACTATTATATTTGGGTGTGGAAAAGCTTAAAGTCACGTGTCAGCAGTAAATATAAAACAATAATTATAAAAAATATATGTTTATTCAACAGATGAAACTATTATAATAGGACTAGTTTCTATGAGATAGATGGCATATACAATAATGAATGAAATGGCATTTCAATAACAGACTTGTACTTAGAATCACCAACCGTGACCGGATCCGTAGGAACCTCCATAACCTCCATAACTTCCGTAACTTCCATAACCTCCGTAACCTCCGGATCCCAAGCCTATTCCAGCACTCAAACCAATACCACCCCCTAAACCGCTAATACCGGCGCCTCCTAGACCAATTCCTACGCTATGTCCCACTGAAACAGGAACTGGAACTGGCTTCTTGACGATTACTGGTGTTTGTACAGGTACAGGTACTGGTTGGTGAACGGGCACTGGGTAGGGTTCTGGTACGGCCACTTTGTATGGGACAGGAACTGGAATTCTGACGGGTACTTGAACTGGTACTGGTACTGGTTTTTCTACAGGTACAGGTACAGGTCTCTCGACAGGAACTGGGTATGGTCTTGGTACGTGAACAGGATAGGGACGCTCTACTGGAACTGGTACTGAGTGAGGTACTGGAACAGGAACGGGTCTTTCTACTGGGTAAGGCTGAGGGACTGGAACAGGGACACCAACTCGCTTTGTAACGGTGATGTGACGAGAGACTGTTTGACCAAGGTTTATGGCGGCTCCGCCTACTCCAATGCCTCCGCCGAGTCCAACTCCCCCACCAAGTGCAACTCCTCCACCAAGTCCACCTCCACATCCTCCTCCGTATCCACCTCCGTATCCTATTCCGTATCCTCCTCCATATCCACCTCCATAACCACCTCCATAGCCGCCTCCTATTCCAATACTACTGATGCCAGATCCGACTCCGATACCTGATCCAATTCCGATTCCTGATCCAATTCCGATTCCTGATCCAATTCCAAGTCCAGATCCGATTGAAACGCCATGACCTATGGAGCCGGACCCTAGACCTACGGCCCCAGCACCAATGCCGAGGGATTCACCAAAGACACCACGTTTTGTGATCTTCTTTTCCCCAGCAAAGGCGGCGGACACGCTTAATAGTACTAGGATCACCTGAAAATTAAAATAAATTTCAATCAAATGTCAGTCGAATAAATAAAATTATCGTAGTGATATGTAAAGGAATAGAAAATATGAAAGATATAAATAAAATTCTACTAATATTTAAGCTAGTTAAAATTAAATATTATAAGTTAAAACAATATGATTGAAACAATTGAAATCTGCATTGAAAACATTTTAATATATGCTAAAACAACTATAATTTTTAATATCAGCATCAATTTAAAAAATAATTAATAACAAAAGTAGAAATTAAATGTTTTTGTTCGTATAAAGTATAACTTTTTTCAGTAATGCAGAAAATGCCGATAACATTTGCCTGTTTACTAATTGAGATTTGAGATATGATATGATTGAGATATGAACTTACGGCTGTCTTCATGATGCTACACAAAGAAAGAGTTAGCAGAGGACTGATACGGTCTTGGTGGACCCCTACACTATTTATAATAAAAGTTGTGATAATATTCGAACTTTAGAGGGGCGGATGCTCTGCCAGAAAACGGGTTACCTTTCATCCGATATACTACCGAAAGATGGACTACTTTCATAGTTACGTAACGTACGGTCACCAAAATATCATAAACTAAACGCGAGCTATTTCGCGAATTTCTGCGAAGGTGGAGGTTACTACACCGTAATGCTTTAAGGAAATACCGACCTGTGGAAATACATATTGTCTTTACTGATCGCCGCGTTTAAAATATTTTAACGGTTAATTGTCAAAATATTTTAAGAATTTTTAAATTATTTTAATAATTTTTCTTTAGCTTGGATTTTTTGCCACACATCTGAAAAAAGTAAAGATTAATTAATTAAGTCCTTGCACCAAACGCATCAGTTAAGGGTTATTTTTGAAAATCTTCGGAGTAAACTAATAAAATACTTATCTAAAAAATTAAGCTACTTGGGGAAAAAAAAACCATCTCACTATTTCATCATATCACTGGAAAAAGTATCCTTCATCTTTTCAGATTACTTAGGAAATATGCTTTCATACCTTTAGTATGATTCTTTAGATTATGTTCTTACATATTTATACAGGGTGTCAATAGATAAGTGTGACACAAAAACAGCGACATATTTTATCGATATAAATAATTGGGGTTTGCTATTTAATAATTTTGTATTCAAAGCATAATAAAGGACTTATAGGATGTTACAATTTCATTATTTTCTTCTTTTTTGTCCATAACTTAAATACCGGAAAATATTATTTGACAATATTTGGGTGTTGATATTTTTCCAACATGAACAATTTAATGATAAGTTTGGACAAACGTATTGTTAACACTGTGTGTATCTACACTGTAAAAAATAATTACAGTTAAAATAGATGGCAATTTATTTACCACTCATTATTGCTGTAATCTTTTTATCGATTGTGACTTTACAAATAAAAGGTAAAATTACGTTGTAAATTTATTTTGCGGTGTAATTTTAGGTTTTGCAATTGTAATATTACTTTGTGATTTTACAATACAAAAAGTATTTTTACAATGTAACTTGCTCAATTACTTGTAAAATTGCAGAGTAACTTTACAGGCAGTTGTATAGTTACATTCTAATAATACATTTTATATTATGACTACAATGTAATTTTTTTTATTTATTGTACAGGATGGTCCAATTTGGGCACTTATGTATAGAAGGTTTCTTCTATTTTTTACTGTATTAGAAAGGTATTTTAAGGTAATATAAATCAAATATTCTACAATTACTATCAATGAAGTCATATGTATGTTCTCTGATACCAAACATCTAGGTATGCTAATCAACAATTCCACAGATAAAGCTTTATTCAATAATTATCTAAAGAAATTAATCTAATTTACTAACCTGCATTAATGAAACAAACACTCTATAAATATCTAACTTCACTTTTTGGCAGTGGGAACACGACAATTCAACCACAATAGATGAGATCTGACATATTTCTGCATTTTTAGGACTGCTTCTTCAGGTGGCCTCCTTTAAATTGAATCAAATATCTAACTATAAAAATTATTATAAAAATTAAAATTATTTGAAGTTAAATATCGACAATGACAAAAAGTGACAGCCTGTCAATGAATTAAATATGACAATACCAACTTGAATAATGTTCACCTTTTATGTAAAAGTTTTTTTATATATTTTTAGGTATTAATAATATTGTGTGAAACTAACTACTCATTGGACAAAAGCCCCAACCTGCGTTGAATTACACCCAAAATATCTACCCATATATTCTTTATTATTAGCTTTTGTAACATTTTTTACTGTATTAGAAAAGTATTTTATGGTATTTTTCCAAACCTTGTTGTTTGAGAAAAGAACGTTTTTACTATTTATTATCAGAAGATAATTAAAGACCACCCTATATTCGTTTATTGCTTGCTATGAAATTAAATGAAAGGTGAATTTATAATGTATGCTAATTAATTCCTGTAACTTTTCTGGAGTTATATTATTACATTACTTATCTCGATAACATCTTTGAGGGCTTGGTATGCTTCTTATTTATTTAGAAATTCTATAATATCTATATTATTTACCTTTTATATGGCATCTGGTAGTAAAACTTTAAATGCACGAAATAATGTTTGTAAAATAATAGCTAAACCAAGAACATAACGCACGTTTTAAAATATCTCCAATCTTTTGGTAAACACTGCTTGATTTGTTTCAAAATGAATTAAGCTAACTGGATTTTTAGTATAAATTGTAAATATACTGTACATAAAGAACACCTTTTGCACTTTTTTTAGATAAAAATTTTAAATTTACAAAGCAGTATAGAATATCAGTTTATTACAGTAAAATAAACATACTAGGTAAGGCACCAAATAATTTGTCAATAAATTAATAATATTTTTCACATCAGATCTACATATAAGCCGTTAACATAATGTTTCTACTATGTTTTATCAGAACATATAAAAATATACAAGTTCTGAAATAAATGAATATATTTTTTCATCGTAGATTTATTCTCACTGGGGTTATGTCAATATTGTTATGCTGACAGGTGCATTTGGAACTTTAATATGAACTGCAAGAATTTGGATGTATATTTTTTGTTAATATATTGAGGTTTATAAACGTATAACAACAATGTTTGTTATTTTTTAATTTTTCAATATCTACTACTACAAAAAGTTCGATTGTTAATTCGAAATTTAAACTTCATTAACTACAGAAAATTATGTCAATAAATCTAAAATTATGCTTGTTATTTACAAAAAGGGTCATAGAATTTATTTTAATAGATAGACTTTCGAGAATATTTGATCGTTTCTGAGAAATCATATTATATAAAAAGGGAAGAGTTACAATTACAATAAATATTTTGAAGACATATGTCGATGACAGGCATGGGCTCGTTTATCTTGTATAATTGTGCCATTGTGACGTAACATTTTGCAGAAACGTATTTAAGTAAATAATATTGTCATTATTTTAGTTACAATGTGAGCTATTATCTTATTTAAACTGTGTTAAATAGCCAAAAGTTTATTTAAATCAATGCATTCATTCTGAGACTTAAAATGTCTTAGAATGAATGTTATAAATTAGTAAATACCACATATACATAATAATAGAGCCAGTTGACAGAACGAACAGCTCATTGAGAAATAATGTATACCCGTTCTTAATAATATGCAGGGAGTTCCAGAATTAATTAGTTAAATATAAAATTTAAATTTAGTAAAGTAAGACAAAGTTTTAAGAAGAAAAATGTATTTTCAATATACATATATTGTTCTTAAATTTGAAAAGTGTCTCTGGAGATGTGTGACAAAATTAACCTTCAGTAATTCCACGCTCTGAGCTTGTGACTGGTGAATGGTGGTTTTAATTATAAAGTTTTCTTCCTTCAATTTAGTTAGAAAAATAATCTGTCGACGCAAGTCGTGACACTTTTTTTTTAACTTTTCTTTACGTTAACCAAAGATGCCAATAATTCTAAAATTATTCTTGTTTGAACTATTCACAAAAAATCATAGATTTTTTAAATGCAATTTCAAATAAAATGTAATTATAAAAGTTCAGACAAAAATTTTGCGTAGTAATTTTACATTTTATTTGAAGGAATAATGGATTATTTCTATGCTACTGTTTATTTAAAAATTATTTACAATATTCAATATTCAGAATCAATTCGGAAAGAGTCGCTGGTATAGGAATTTTGTATTTTTTCGAAACCGTACTCACTTGCTCCATTTAAGAAAATTGAGATCTTTTTTTTGTTAGAATTATCGCTAAAAGTTACAAGGAATGATGTATTTTCCAAAATAACGAGTTAGCGCTATATTTCTGATGTTTTTACTAAAAGTAATTTGCGGTTTCTACGCCACTCATAATGTACAAATGTTAATTAAATTATCAAAATGTCATCATACCATTTTGGAGATACTTTGAAATTTTTTCTTCTTATTCGGACGTTCCTTTATAGGATATTTTTCCTTAATTTGGCCATCTGAATCCAAATTTAATAACTTGATCAATTAATTTTGAAACATTATGCGCATATAGGCAACAAACATATAAAATAAGTTTGTGAAAGTAGGTAGGTACTACAAAATACATTTTTTAAAATACTTATAATCGATACAGTCCTGCCAAAATTTAAATTTGGATATGATAATTAAAAATACAAAATAATTTTATTTTAATGAAGCCATTTCAAAATTGAAAATTATCAGGGGATTGATATATAGAAAAAAAACCTTATAGAATGCTGAATGATCGCGTCTATAAAAAAACATTAAATACTGAATGAATTAAGAAAAAATAAGAAACTTATGACTAGGAAATTTGTTCCGTATTAGCAAAACCAAAGCAGAGTGTCAGTAGGTCACACATTCATTTATTCTGCAAAAAAATTGTCTTTTATATTAAACAGTTAACTTTCAAACGAAAATAAACTAGACAGATAGGAGTGGCAATATATCTGTTTCTGAGATATTCCAAATAATTATCAATATAAAGAATACAAAAAATAGTGGCAGACTTAGGAAAGTTAATAAAAAAATAATAAGTTTTTATGAACCTTAAAATGTTTCTTAGAGACTTGTAGTAGTGTGAGTACTATTTTATAAAGGTATAATATAAAAAGCATTTCCAGTATACTTAGATCTGCTTAGAGATTTATTTTCTTTCCTGTTTTCATTGTTATTTTTTGTTGACAAGTTTACAAAGTGCTTTTGGGTAGATAAGTTTAGTTAAACTATCTTATTTCCATTCAAGAATAGGTTACCTATGTTATTTCAGTAACAAATGACTATTTTAATTTCAGAAATTTGTGGCAAAATGAATAAGTTCACACATACGAGTATATATTTAGGAGTATCCTGTACAGAGTTTTTTTTATAAAAGCATTTAAATCCATTGATTTACATTTTAAAAACTTTCTAGGCATTCATAATAAAACCGCGTACCCAGACATTTTCTAATTTGGATTTGACGTCAACAGATAGTAATAAAAATGCAAAATAAAATTTAAATTATCCATCGTTAAGTTTAGAAAAGTATATTTATATTCTATCATCATTCACGTCTGGCTATTCGTATATGCATATCTAGTAGATGTATGGGTAATAATCTACCTAATAGTAGTGCCCAATATTATGCAGTTGACGTAACTAGGTCAATACAATGGGTAACGAGGTGTATTCAGTGATGTATGAAATGACTGTATTTTTTTTACTGTATTAGAAAAGTATTTTAAGCTGATATAAATAAAATCTCCTACAATTCCTATCAATTAGTCATATGTATGCTCTCTGATACCAAACATCTAGGTATGTTAATGAACAGTTCCACAGACAAAGCTCTATTCAATAATTTTTTAAAAATACAGCTAATAATAAAGAATATATGGGTAGCTATTGTGGGTGCAATTCAACGCTGGTCGGGGCTTTAATCCGCAGAGTAGTTAGTTTCACATAATATTGTTAATACCTAAAAATATACAAAAAATGAAATCACTGTCTAAGGAATATATAAAATCTGCAAATACAGAATGCATTAGTAGCTGTGACAAACTTGAATGAATGAATAACATTTGACCAATGTATCGAAATGTGCATGGACTTGAGAGATTTCCACGCTCACGCTGAAAAGAAACTTTTGCCACATTTATTTCCAATAAAGTTTATTATTTGAGTTTTGCTATTTATAGAACCACCAACGAATTCTAATAGTCCAAAATCCCACTGCACAATACCTTCATCCAAATATTAATAGAACGAATTGGATTTAAACATGTGTTTTATGTAATACGAATTGGCTAATAAAAGCCGGTGTCATAGAGGCATTAATTACGCATTAAAAATATTAATTATGGAGGTGAACTACAAATTAGTTTTGATGAAGTAAGTAATGTACCATTTGGAAATTGACAAACCGAAAAGTAAAAATGTATAGAGCTGTCACTCCTCAAGAGATGTTCAACATTGGTTGTTTCAACATTAATGTTTATATTATTGACGTACATCTTCACCAGCCGTTTAATGAAGCAAAATATATACCAATCGAAAACTCAGCGCTTTCATAATATATTGAGTTGTCTGTATATTTTTGGGTCTAAAGTGAGACAATTCTCCGCAAAAAGTAAAAACGACGAGAATTCTAAAATAGTTCGTAGTAGAATGCGGCGGTCATTAGCGCGCGCTATTTACAACACTGGCATTTTTTAAATTCTCATTGAAAAGAATAAATTCATTGAGTAATATTTTACAATATTTGTAATTACATAAATATTGAAAAACGTGAGGCTTCCAACATTAATTACTGAATAAACTATATGCCTATAATAAACTATAAACTCTATAAATATGTGTCATTTTTATGCATGTTCAAATATATCCCGTTACCGCCAATGCTGTTGTGTGTGTCTTTTTGGATATACGTGAGTAAGTATACTCTGTTCTTATAAAATTGGTAGGTAATATTGGTACTTCTTTATCTAGTTGTTGCCTGCAGCTTAAATTAATATATTACTAAGCTCCTTTTAGAGGTTAGAATTAGCACCATATATGAAAAGAAAAACTATTTGTTGCTTAAATTTTCACCAACTTCACAAAAGCACTAATAGAGAATGTAAATCCATCCAGTTGGTTGATTATCTTTAGTAAGCATATTGTAGGTATAAAATTTAAAGTTTTATATACCATTTTAATGTTCTCTTCTAATGTTTATGTTTTTGATTTTTTTGTCAGTGGGTCCTGATTATGTAGCTAATGAAGAAATAAAAGTTTCACTTTTGAAGAAAAATCATAATCCATCCGTATCTAGGTAAATTAATTATTTTTTATTTGTTGACCTTTGGAGGTATATGAGAGATTTCAACGGTCACGTCGGACACAAACTTTTATTACATATCTAATAAATTCATATCATTCAATAAAAACCTTTGTTTTTAATATTTTCTGGAAGAGATGCGGAGTCCAAACTATCTATTAGGTTGTTTTAAGTTTAATATTGTCTGTATATTTTTGGGTCTAAAGTGAGACAATTCTCCGCAAAAAGTAAAAACGACGAGAATTCTAAAATAGTTCGTAGTAGGATGCGGCGGTCATTAGCGCGCGCTATTTCCAACACTGGCATTTTTTAAATTCTCATTGAAAAGAATAAATTCATTGGGTAATATTTTACAATATTTGTAATTACATAAATATTGAAAAACGTGAGGCTTCCAACATTAAATACTGAATAAACTACATGCCTATAATAAACTATAAACTCTATAAATATGTGTCATTTTTATGCATGTTCAAATATATCCCGTTACCGCCAATGCTGTTGTGTCTTTTTGAATATACGTGAGTAAGTATTCTCTGTTCTTATAAAATTGGTAGGTAATATTGGTACTTCTTTATCTAGTTGTTGCCTGCAGCTTAAATTAATATATTACTAAGCTCCTTTTAGAGGTTAGAATTAGCACCATATATGAAAAGAAAAACTATTTGTTGCTTAAATTTTCACCAACTTCACAAAAGCACTAATAGAGAATGTAAATCCATCCAGTCGGTTGATTATCTTTAGTAAGCATATTGTAGGTATAAAATTTAAAGTTTTATATACCATTTTAATGTTCTCTTCTGATGTTTATGTTTTTGATTTTTTTGTCAGTGGGTCCTGATTATGTAGCTAATGAAGAAATAAAAGTTTCACTTTTGAAGAAAAATCATAATCCATCCGTATCTAGGTAAATTAATTATTTTTTATTTGTTGACCTTTGGAGGTATATGAGAGATTTCAACGGTCACGTCGGACACAAACTTTTATTACATATCTAATAAATTCATATCATTCAATAAAAACCTTTGTTTTTAATATTTTCTGGAAGAGATGCGGAGTCCAAACTATCTATTAGGTTGTTTTAAGTTTAATATTGTCTGTATATTTTTGGGTCTAAAGTGAGACAATTCTCCGCAAAAAGTAAAAACGACGAGAATTCTAAAATAGTTCGTAGTAGGATGCGGCGGTCATTAGCGCGCGCTATTTCCAACACTGGCATTTTTTAAATTCTCATTGAAAAGAATAAATTCATTGGGTAATATTTTACAATATTTGTAATTACATAAATATTGAAAAACGTGAGGCTTCCAACATTAAATACTGAATAAACTACATGCCTATAATAAACTATAAACTCTATAAATATGTGTCATTTTTATGCATGTTCAAATATATCCCGTTACCGCCAATGCTGTTGTGTCTTTTTGAATATACGTGAGTAAGTATTCTCTGTTCTTATAAAATTGGTAGGTAATATTGGTACTTCTTTATCTAGTTGTTGCCTGCAGCTTAAATTAATATATTACTAAGCTCCTTTTAGAGGTTAGAATTAGCACCATATATGAAAAGAAAAACTATTTGTTGCTTAAATTTTCACCAACTTCACAAAAGCACTAATAGAGAATGTAAATCCATCCAGTCGGTTGATTATCTTTAGTAAGCATATTGTAGGTATAAAATTTAAAGTTTTATATACCATTTTAATGTTCTCTTCTAATGTTTATGTTTTTGATTTTTTTGTTAGTGGGTCCTGATTATGTAGCTAATGAAGAAATAAAAGTTTCACTTTTGAAGAAAAATCATAATCCATCCGTATCTAGGTAAATTAATTATTTTTTATTTGTTGACCTTTGGAGGTATATGAGAGATTTCAACGGTCACGTCGGACACAAACTTTTATTACATATCTAATAAATTCATATCATTCAATAAAAACCTTTGTTTTTAATATTTTCTGGAAGAGATGCGGAGTCCAAACTATCTATTAGGTTGTTTTAAGTTTAATATTGTCTGTATATTTTTGGGTCTAAAGTGAGACAATTCTCCGCAAAAAGTAAAAACGACGAGAATTCTAAAATAGTTCGTAGTAGGATGCGGCGGTCATTAGCGCGCGCTATTTCCAACACTGGCATTTTTTAAATTCTCATTGAAAAGAATAAATTCATTGGGTAATATTTTACAATATTTGTAATTACATAAATATTGAAAAACGTGAGGCTTCCAACATTAAATACTGAATAAACTACATGCCTATAATAAACTATAAACTCTATAAATATGTGTCATTTTTATGCATGTTCAAATATATCCCGTTACCGCCAATGCTGTTGTGTCTTTTTGAATATACGTGAGTAAGTATTCTCTGTTCTTATAAAATTGGTAGGTAATATTGGTACTTCTTTATCTAGTTGTTGCCTGCAGCTTAAATTAATATATTACTAAGCTCCTTTTAGAGGTTAGAATTAGCACCATATATGAAAAGAAAAACTATTTGTTGCTTAAATTTTCACCAACTTCACAAAAGCACTAATAGAGAATGTAAATCCATCCAGTCGGTTGATTATCTTTAGTAAGCATATTGTAGGTATAAAATTTAAAGTTTTATATACCATTTTAATGTTCTCTTCTGATGTTTATGTTTTTGATTTTTTTGTCAGTGGGTCCTGATTATGTAGCTAATGAAGAAATAAAAGTTTCACTTTTGAAGAAAAATCATAATCCATCCGTATCTAGGTAAATTAATTATTTTTTATTTGTTGACCTTTGGAGGTATATGAGAGATTTCAACGGTCACGTCGGACACAAACTTTTATTACATATCTAATAAATTCATATCATTCAATAAAAACCTTTGTTTTTAATATTTTCTGGAAGAGATGCGGAGTCCAAACTATCTATTAGGTTGTTTTAAGTTTAATATTGTCTGTATATTTTTGGGTCTAAAGTGAGACAATTCTCCGCAAAAAGTAAAAACGACGAGAATTCTAAAATAGTTCGTAGTAGGATGCGGCGGTCATTAGCGCGCGCTATTTCCAACACTGGCATTTTTTAAATTCTCATTGAAAAGAATAAATTCATTGGGTAATATTTTACAATATTTGTAATTACATAAATATTGAAAAACGTGAGGCTTCCAACATTAAATACTGAATAAACTACATGCCTATAATAAACTATAAACTCTATAAATATGTGTCATTTTTATGCATGTTCAAATATATCCCGTTACCGCCAATGCTGTTGTGTCTTTTTGAATATACGTGAGTAAGTATTCTCTGTTCTTATAAAATTGGTAGGTAATATTGGTACTTCTTTATCTAGTTGTTGCCTGCAGCTTAAATTAATATATTACTAAGCTCCTTTTAGAGGTTAGAATTAGCACCATATATGAAAAGAAAAACTATTTGTTGCTTAAATTTTCACCAACTTCACAAAAGCACTAATAGAGAATGTAAATCCATCCAGTCGGTTGATTATCTTTAGTAAGCATATTGTAGGTATAAAATTTAAAGTTTTATATACCATTTTAATGTTCTCTTCTAATGTTTATGTTTTTGATTTTTTTGTTAGTGGGTCCTGATTATGTAGCTAATGAAGAAATAAAAGTTTCACTTTTGAAGAAAAATCATAATCCATCCGTATCTAGGTAAATTAATTATTTTTTATTTGTTGACCTTTGGAGGTATATGAGAGATTTCAACGGTCACGTCGGACACAAACTTTTATTACATATCTAATAAATTCATATTATTCAATAAAAACCTTTGTTTTTAACATTTTCTGGAAGAGATGCGAAGTCCAAACTATCTATTAGGTTGTTTTAAGTTTAATATTAACTTCTTACAATAAAAGATTTTATCTCGGGCGAGCTACTACTACTTTTGACATTATTTTAACAATAACAGTAGCAATATTATAACTTAATTTAGTAGAAACCATTCAATGACGTGATTACGCCACATAAAATAAAAAAGGAAAGTTTTCATGAATGAGTCATAATGTTTGCAGTGATGTTTAAATGAGTTTTTCAATTTTTCCGCTGAAGAAAGACACGTTGTCTAGACCATATTTAATACAGGTGTTTCTAGATATGTATGTATGCTGTAACTATTTATGTTTATATAAAATATATACTGATCGTGAATCGTAAATATATTTATTCATATTTTCTGGAGAAATCGTTTTAGCCAACTACACTCGTTTACTTTTGAAGGAGTGTCACTTTTCAAATTACGGATATAGATATATATAAAATGTGTTACGAAAATTATGAAACTAATGTGTTAATAATTAACATTAGCAAATGTGAGCTAGTCTTTAAACTTGTGTAGTTTAAATATTCGTATTTTGTTAAAATATTAGACTACTTCACATTTAATTAATTTTAAAATTGTCATTACTACACTGATTAGTTTAGTTTACTGATTCCAAATAGTCTGATATAATCAGTTTTTAAATATAAACAGTTACATTGCTCATCTTACAAGCAAAAATCTATAGTGGTCAAATTGGAACTCCGAGAGGTCTATATCTTGAATGAAGTAATTAATTATGCATGAAACGAAAAATTAATATAAAAAATTTATTATTCAAGTTATTTTAATTTATATGTTAATTTTTGTATACTCAGATTGGATTCAATTTAAAATTGGATGGCCGGCAGAGCAATCCTAAAATGCGAATAAACCAGATATCATTTATTGTGGCTGCGTGTATATTTGTTCAAAAGTGAATTTAAGTTTTGAAAATCATTTAATGACTTACGTTGGTAGGCCCTAACCACCATTCAGTGCAGGAATGAGGGAAACCTGGAAAACCTCATTAATTAGGGGGGTAGTCAAATGTCGACCGGTATCAATGTTTCACATTAACCCAAGCTTCCACCCTACCATACCTGCGCAGAGGGTGCCAATCGTCTCCACGAATATAGCTTATATATAGCCTACCGGATGCGGGTCTCAAACCCACACAGGCCTAGCCACATCAATTCAAATACTGACGCCTTAAACCGCGCGATTACTGACCGACAATGTAATGTAAATTATAAAAACACAAGTTGTGATCTTAAAACAAAAACTAAAAATATTACATATACTGTTATGTCATCGAATGTATCTCAAAAAAATGCCTGTAAAATGTTCAAACCGTTTTAAGATATCTTGAAAGGGAAACAAGAAAAGGGCGCCAGTCGGTTTAGCCAAAAAGAACCGTTAAAAACCGACCAATTTGAACTGCAATAAAAAATATACAAAAGCATAAATCATATATGGGTAAATATTGTAGGTGTAATTTAACGTCGGTCGGGGCACACACTGTTTCAAGAATATTGCGCCCTTAATTAATTAAATTTGAAGCATACAGGGTGTTTGGAAAAGTTGGTATAAAGCTTAAGACGATAAAAGTAGGGTCAAAAAAAGTAATAAAAGTTTGTATAAAAATTGGTCCTCCGAATCAACGTTACTGAGATATGGCCCTCCAAAAGGGTCTTATCATTTGGATATATTTCATGTATAAGACCCCTTTGGAGGACCATATCTCAGTAACGTTGCTCTGGAGAAGCAATGTTTACGGGAACTTTTTTTGGCTTTACTTTTACCTCCGTAACTTTTCCCAACACCCTATATATAAACAATTCAAGCTAAAGCAACACAAATTTTCAGCCGGATATTTATAAATCATCAGCGCGATTAAGTTAAACAAATACTATGTTATGCAATTGAAGAAGGAGTATATCTTTCATTTATGTGGCCCGATTTGTGGTCGTTTTATTTTATTTGGGCAGAGTGAATTATTTTTTGGCAGATGTTACGCAAAATGTGTTGTCAGACAATGCAAGGAAGGAAAGAGAAATGTAGCTTTATGTAACAGTACCAGCTATACACACTTAATCTGAACTCCTTTATTTTGCCGAAACGGTGTACAATTTATAGGGACAGATTGCTGTACAAGTAACAAGAGAATTTGGCTGAAAAGATATATGGCTCTTTCACTGCGTTCAAATAAATGTTTATATTTTTACAGCGTGTGAAAATACGTAGAATAAGAACATTTTTATACAAGGTGTTCCGTAATGAAATTGTTATAAAGAAACAGTAGACTGCAGACGCAAAAATAATTCCTAAGGATAAGTCAAACATGCCTTAGTAAAATGTAACTTGTTTAACAGATACTGGGTGTTAAAAGTGAAAACATATTTTTGAAAATTCGTAATAATTTGAAAACGGTTGAACTTATTGGAGCTAAAATTGGTACGATTATATTTTTTAGGATGAGAAATCTCTCAAATTTCTCATAGATAGCGCCAGTTACACACATATTGATATAAATATTCACCTTGTAGTTTTTTATTTCCACTTATTTGGTTCTGACTGATAGTAAATTATCAAAGAGATTATTCTAGTAGATGTAACTGTCTGGCCCTCGACGTCAACCTTCTTAATTTTTTTCCTTTGGAGCTATATGGGAAATTTAATTTATAGTGATGAAATTCGAACTCACAACGAATTATTATAGAAAATTCTGAAACAGTCTGGTAATTTAGTTGGACATGGTAATCTGGAAATTGTGGGGAGGGTTGCTTAAGATGCTACAGCACTTAGGCCCCATTGGGCTCCTTTTACATCGTCGCATTGGAAGATCAGTCCACTTAAGCTGCTAACTAGCCTAATACAGAGAAGAAGGTGTTGGCGTTGCTCATGTAAGCCATATAAGGGTTCTCTTAACGCGAATTCTCTTATTGACGAAATGGCAGTGCACTGACAGAGTCCATGAATTACTGTTTCGTCTTCCTCTTCGCAATCCCTACAAAGAGGTGTCTCCTAAATTCTTTGTGGGTGTCCTCCTTGATAATTCCAACAACAGTTGACAACGGACTCCTGGCTCGCTTGTCAGCTACTTTATTGCCATTGCCTGTCCTTTCACCCAACATACATATATGCTGTTGTCAGTTGAGGCCACTACCAGTGCCTGATGGCATTCCCTTGCTGATTTAGTTGTTATCTTATGATTACGTATGATCAGTAGTGATTGTCTACTATCTGTGTAGATTCTGATGGTTTTACCCGTTGTATGTCTACGAACAATTTCTTTCTATTGTTATACCTGCCAATTCATCTGTGCCACGGTAAAATGCCTATCCCTTAGCCACTGATATTGGATGTCTAGGGATCTGGAATGGACACATCCTATACCTTCCTTCCATTTTGATTCATCTCCTCATTCCTAATAAATACTATGTAGGGTCTGTCAAATGCAAACTTGGGAGAAATACTGTCAGTGTCTTCCTAACGACCCCATTCCACAGGCGACTTCTCACTTCTCTGCATCCTACATCTGGTATAATACCAGTGTATTCTTGAGACGAAGCATGGTTGTCACAGTCACTTCTTTTAAATTAATATCCAAAGGTGGCAGACATAGCATTACCTCCATTGCTATGGTGGGTGTTGTTCGCATAGATCCCGTTATGTTCAGGCAGGCAATTCTTTGTACCTGGCTGAGCTTTTATTTAGCTGTCGACTGTTGGACTTTTGGTCATCAGACTATAGCCGCATAGGCTAACATTGGTTTCACAATGGCAGTGTATATCCACATGACCACCTTTCTCCAGGTTTTACCAACAGTCCTGTGGCACTGCTCATAGGATATCTACATCTTTTTTAGTCTCCTCTCCAAATGAAGATTCCATGTTAACTTTGTTTCAAGTGTGACTCCAAGGTGTTTCACATCCGATGCAAAGCTTAACATGCTACATGGTAATGATATACACATTCGTATTTACTACAGAGAAATTTCATATGAAAAGATCTTTGCGGTAATGCATTCAAGTTAATGGTGGACATTGTTAGCATTTACTTAAATGTTAGGTAATCGATTTAATTTTCATTAAATTCAAAATAAAACGCATATATTTCGAAAACGAGCCTAGACAACCAGATCAATAAAGTATCTATAACTTTTTCTAATTAGAAGAGTCTCTTATTTCATAGTTTATTATTCATCAGGTCCAAATGTCGAAATTAAAAAACTGCAGCGTAAATGTATATCTGTATGTAACTGGCGTCCTCTATCAGAATCTTAAAATAATTATAAAATTTAGATTTTCGTTGTAAAAAACAAAAATCGTACTAATTCTAATTGAAGACAAAACAAGACTTGTCTGCTTTAATTACAAGACAAGATTTAAGAAAAAAGTCTTGCGATACAAAACAAGATATATTGTATTGAAAAAATCTTGCAGATATCAGAAGGAGTAATATTTAAGTGAATATTGCTGAAAAAATAAATATTGTATTTCTATTATAAGTATATACTTTATTTAAAGGACATAAAGTATACAGGGTTAACTATGACTAAGTATAAAAATTTTAACCACGTGCTCATGGAGCCCTAAAAGACAATATAAAAGTTATTCCAGAATATTAGCTCGATATTTAAAAAATGGGGCAAAACCCTTTTTTCTTACGCAAAGTCGACGCCTATGATGAGTATAGACTGAGATGGTTTATGGCTTAGATACATAGTTGGCATTACATCTGTCAACAACTACCATGCGGTCGTTTGCAGTATTTCTAAATGCAGAAACGACAGAAATTAACATTCTTATTAGTAATAATACCTGATAGGTAGGTAACAGTTAATCCAGTTAGCTCCAGTATTTTGCATTCGTTTTTCATTATTTGGTTACAAACTGGTAAGACTATATTTTCACTCACTACCGATAAACACACTTCCCGTAGGTACAGTTGTTAGATACAATGCCTATGTATTATAACAAAATCGAAGAAAGGGGTGGTAGGTAGGTTCTAATAGATAACAGAAAACGTTTAACACCCGCGGCAGTCTTGTCCCATAACCTAGAAAAACAAACCGGCGAACTATATTGTGGGAAAATATCTGTACCCGACACATATTCCTTTATTTATTAACTATAAAACGTTTTAAATTAAAATAAGGCACTAAAAACTGAAGAAGAACAGAAAACTGCAACGTAAACACAGGAATTAAATTATAACATGACAGTGAACCAACTCGACTGGACCGACTGCCGACTGTTGCATGAAGGTAGCTTACTGGTTGCATACTCTGATTCTCGCATTGGCGGCGTTAAATAAGGATTTAATATAATATCGAAAAAATTTTTTTTTCGCTTTATAAATAAGTTTGGAAATTTTTTGAAAGGAAATTCTGTTAATTCTTATTTTTTCTATCCCCTCTTAAAATATTTGTACTTAGTCATAGTTAACCCTGTATAAAATTATTTTTATTGTCATATATTTTTTTATGAGAAAGAGTAGCCGTAACAATTTGCTGCGACGCTGATGTAGATGCAATAAAGTGACGTTTTAAAAATAACGGAAATGAAATGTATTGTTTTTTTTCCTCAGGGACACGATACAACTGCAGCTGCTTCCAGCGTTATTCTCACGATCCTCGGAGTTCATCAATACATTGAAAACTCCTCTTCAAGGAACTAAAGTCACCTTCAAGGATGCAGTGCAAATGAAATATTTTGAGCGGGTGATTTTAGAAACGCTAAGAATGTATCCACCTGTACCACTCATAGCTAGAGTTTTATAAGATGTTACTTTAAGTAAGAAGTGTCTGGAAAAATGAGTAATTTTATAGTTTAAAATTTTTTCATATATTTTCTGAATATAGATTTATCTCTTTTATACTGTTTATTATGTTTTATATGTTGTATTGTATTTTGTTTTTTTATAATTGCATTTCCATTTTTGTTATTATTATATGCATATGTATTAATTTCTATTACTTCAACAATAAGTTCAGCCGTATCTATTTGAATCAGTGTCTATGTATTTTCAAAAATAAAATTTCACCTTCAACGCTCTGTAACTCTTAAACGAGTTTTAATTTACTAAGGCATATTTGGCTTAATATTATTATTTTGACGTGTATAATCTAGTTTCTTTATAACCCATTCTTTACAGGACACACAGTATATCACTTATTATGTCTACGTTCGTGTATTTAGAGCTATGTTCAAGTTATATCAATATTAAAAAATAAAAAAGAAATAAAAATATAAAAAATAATAATTATTAAAAATTTAAATCGATATTACGAAATTTAATAATTTGTTGCTACAATGAGAATGTTAATATTATTCATGATAAACTAATTTTATCAAGTTTTTCGGCAAAATATAAAATAAAAGAGTATTTCCTTTTATTCGTTCTATCTGCATAGTTAAATCGTAAACTTTGTATCGAACTTAAATAAATAAATATATCGTAAAAATTATTCAAACTGTCAACTTTTGCACACACACACACACACACACATAAATACTTATTATGCATTAAGCTCGCTGCGGATTATTTTTATTAAATAAGTAATTAGAAATTGAAAAACTGTAAAATCTAAAATATGCCAAAACATATTTCAGAACAAATAAATATATTAAAAAAGAACATATCGCAATAAATAGATATATTAATAATATAATAACAGTAACAGAAATGAAATTGTGTCATAATTTTTGTTTATTTTTGCCTAAAATTATATGTAATCACTTCTTTTTATTGATCAAATTCATTTCTTCAACCTTTAACAAAATTTAAAGCATGTGGCACATATTTACATTATTTAAAGCTGGTTTTTTTTCTTAAGTTTAATTGGGTATTTTGCCACACATGAAAAAATAAAGAATAATTGAATAAACCCCTGTGCCAAAACAGATCAGTCAAGGGTTATTTTTGAAACCAAGTTTGCCTAACCAAAATATCTCACACTGAAAAATCAGATAAGCAAAAAATAACAAAAATTACATCACTATCGCGCACTAGCGTATTTTTTTACGTTTCGGAAAACTCTCTGTTTTCATTCTCAAAATACCAAGTGTATTAAAAGTATGCCAAATTTGACTGTTTAAAATTTGTTTATCTGCTTCCATAGAGATGTTAAATGATTTTTATTTTATTGTTACTTACTTTTTCTTGATATAATTGTAGCCAAGAATGATCAATGTATACTGAATAGTTTGACACACACATTTATCTCCGTTCAAAAAAATAATCGCGGTCTCTTCTAAATTAAACGTTGGTAAACTGATTTTCTCCCAAGAAAGTTTTTTCTAATATAATATAAATTACGAGTTTTATACAAATTTCTTAAAATAAATGTTGTACAAAGAGCAAGAAAATACATTTAAATTTTGAAAAACTAAAGCAACTTTCAATTATGTCGGAAGTCATAGAATAATGCCCTAAGTACATTTATTGTCCATTTGTGAATGCACGTTTAACGTACTAATGCGAATCGAGTTCTTAGGATGATCATGTGGGTTGGGTCACTCGGTATAAAAGTTGTACAATCTGTTGTATAACAGAATTAAGGTTGCGATATCAGTTTGGAACAATCGGTAAACTGAAACTTGATTTTGCAACTGGAAAACCCGGATATAATTTACCTTCTTTATTATATCTAAGCCAAACATGCTACTTTATCACATGAGTTGATTTATACTTAAATTGACTTATACTTAATAGATTCTATCTCAGGCATGTTGTGAAATAGAAGGAAATTTTTGCTGGTCGATAATCTAAATATTAATACAGTAATAATTTTAAATATTCATGAAGAAGAATATAAATCTGAACATTTCTTTTTTGCTTTCTCATAAAAATGGTCATTGGGATATAACTAGAGGTATATAAATACTAAAACTTTCGTTTCTAGTAGTGTTAGAATGATTCCAACTTTAATAAGGAGCACCTGTGTCAAACGGTAATAGCGACATATTTTCACCTTTCAGCTTTTTATTTGAATAAGTGTAATCACACAAAATTTCTATGACAATAAAAATATACTTGACTTACCTTAGCTAGATATCTATAATGTACTAGGTGACCCGGCAAACGTTGTTTTGCCATATGAATTATTTCTAGTGAATACTTTGGCAGTTAAATAAAAAATAACTAACTTATTGTAAGTGTGTGGAGATGTGGCATATGACTAAAAGAGGAATGGAGCACTGTGAACGATGACGGCCTATAAGAATAACAAAACACGAAACATTAATTTTTTGAATTATTTCGCGTGCCTGCAATTTTACTTGTTTGACGGCCCAAATTAGCCCCTTTACGTCTTGTTGGCATTGTTCACAGTACAAAAAAATAGTCATATAGTAAAATAATAGCCGTTGTTGACGGGAGCTCGTGACACGTGTTGCGTACTTTTGAGGTTATGTAGATCACTTAATTAACTAATAATGAGAACTACACTTAAAATTAATAATTTCATTAATTATTGATAAAATAAGAAATAAATAATTATGGCCCAGCAAATTAATAATAAATTTACTTGAGAATTACACTTAGAAGCTAAAATGATAATTGTAAACGTCACTACAACGCTTAATTCATACACAATAATAATGGTCGAAAACTGTGTAGGGAGTGAGAGAAGGCTTATTGTGTGTGTGAGAGAGAGAGGAGAGCTTCGCTCTCATGCCTACTCCGTGCTGTTTACTGGGTGAGAAGTGACACCGGTAGATGCCTGTCAAGGATAACTGATCTAGTGATAATCGATCAGTTATCGACCAGGGTTAAAAATGATTAAATTACTAAAATGGTTATTAAAAAATAGGGGTTTGTGATAGAAGGATGAAAATTAAGGGTTGTATGTATTTTTTAATGCCACATCATAAAAAATAAAAGTAAAAAATTTTGTCCAAAAAATAAAAAAAATTGTTTGGGGTGTACCACCCTTATCATTTAGGGGTATGAAAAATAGATTACGACCGATTCTCAGACCTACCGAATATACATATAAAATTTCCGAGGAGTATGGCGTCTAACACTGTGACACGAGAATTTTATATATTAGAAAATTAAGCAAGTAACTCTATACATTGATTTAAATTAAATAGACAATTTAAGTTTTAAAATGTATTTAGTATTATTTGATTTGCAGCCATACTTTTATTTTTAATTATCTACTAATTTATGTCACAAGAAAAATTTATCAGGGGGAACAACATGCGTTAGTGCTTCGAAAGATTACTTGTTATGGTGTTTTGGAAAAGTAATGCCATTTATTTCTATATAATTATATACTTTATTTGTTCATCTAAATTGCAATCCAAAATGCTATTGAAACCAAAAATAAATAATAGTGTAATTAGTGTAGTTACAAAGAATAGTGAGTTAGCTAAACAAATTGAATGATTTATACAGTATGCGCCAAAAGTATGGAATAAATTCAATAAAAACGAAACAATTATTTTTTGGGAAAAATCCTCGAACAGGTCGATTTTTAATTTAAAAAATCCATATTTTAGTGTAAAATGCGATTTTCAAAAGTTATTTGTTTTCGAGTAATGACGTCATCGATTTTTTTAAATGGCAACACCATATTTTTTTCCTTGATTCTGAAAGATCGTTTAATTCTCTATCAGACAGTACTAAAATTTGCCCTCTTACATAGGAAAGTTTTCGAGTAAATGACGTTTGAATGTTAGAAAACGTAAATTTTATCCATAAAAAGTAACAATTCTGAGGTATGTAAAATAAAATACAATTGATTAAATTTTATACTTAAATTAAATGTTCGAATTGCCATCCACCAACTTCTTGACAATGCACAAGTCTGTGAAGAAATTCTTCTTGCACATTATGAATGATTTCTGGGGTAACTCTGCGTATTTCGTCCCGAATGCGATTTTGAAGTTCTTCTAAATTACGTGGTTTATTAATATATGCTTTTGACTTCAAGTATCCCCATAAAAAATATTCAAGAGGTGTAACATATGGCGATCTTGCAGGCCATTCTATCGGCCCGCGTCTGTCAATCCACCTCCCAGGAAAACAGTTGTCCAAAAAATCTTGTACAGGGCGCGCATAGTGCGAAGGTGCACCGTCTTGCTGAAACCATATGGTATCGTCTGGAATGTCAGGGTCATTATCGTTAGGAAAAATTACTGCAAGGGTTGGAACAAGGTCATTTTCTAGAAACTCTAAATATCTTTGTCCTGTAAGGGTTCCTTCAAAGAAGAAAGGCCCTACTATTCTGTCGTCAACTATTCCAGCCCACACATTTAATTTCTGAGGGTGTTGGGTATGTGCCTCTGCCATCCAATGAGGATTTTCCCGACTCCAATATCTGCAAGTTTGACGGTTTACTGTACCATTCAGACAAAATGTGGCCTCATCTGAAAAAAGTATTTGCCGGTGTAAATTTCTATTTCCTTGACATAAATCCATTAGAATTTCGCAAAAGTGTAAGCGGCGATCGGGATCATCTTCATTGAGTTCCTGCACAAGTTGAATTTTGTAGGGATGATATTTTTCCTTCCTCAAAATACGTAGCACTGTGCTCTGACTAGTGTCATTATTTTCTTTAGATAATTATTGAATAGAGCTTTGTCTGTGGAATTGTTCATTAGCATACCTAGATGTTTGGTATCAGAGAACATACATATGACTTCATTGATAGGAATTGTAGGAGATTTGATTTATATTCACTTAAAATACCTTTCTAAAACAGTAAAAAAATGTTACAAAAGCTAATAATAAGGAATATATGGGTAAATATTGTGGGTGTAATTCAACGCAGGTTGGGGCTTTTGTCCAGTGAGTAGTTAGTTTCACATAATATTATTAATACCTAAAAATATATAAAAAGCTTTTATCCTTTCACAAAATTTATGTTGCATGCGGGGCCAACGTGCGTATTTTATGTCTATGCGTATTTTGTGTTTAACATTTATATAGAAAATGTAATTTATAAATGTAGTTTTAAAAAAGTGTATTGTTGGAAAATTTAGAAATATTTAATACTTTCCATTTGTGAAACAGCTTTCGTATAAAAACATTGATAACATGACAAGTTTAATAAAAACAGATTAATTTTGTTCAAAAAGTATGTAATAATATCGATTCATTTTTCTTCTTCATGCAATTTGGAAATACCTTATCTGTATGTTCATATTTTGTATATATCAATATCCAAAATATTTTGGAGAAATTATAGTCTTAAAAATTAGTCAAATGCCAAATCCTCTCCTCCACAACAAAGATACAACTTGGAATAATTAAATTTCGTGCTTGATTTAGGATTATTATTGATCTTTCTTGACTATGAGTTCAAGTAAATTCAAATACTACAAACTGTTCATTGAGAGTGAGTCATCCCCAAAATTATAATAAACTTTTTTCCCATGTAAAATTTAATTTTAAACACTTTTTTACTGTTGTTAAATTTTAACGCGAGTTTAAGATAAATGTTTGGGCTGGTATTGATCATTATTTGCTTGGACCAGTTACTCTGCCAAATCGATTAAATATCGAATTTAATCGAAGACATGTCGTTGCAATTTAAACTAGAGTTTTGGTTTATGCATGATGGGCACCTCCTCATTTTAGTGCTACTGTAAGAGAATTTTAAGATTCTAAATAAATGGGCAAAGTCTTTTTAATTTCGATCAATGGAAACAAGTTTGATATAATTTTGGGGTGACTCACCCTCAATGAACACCTTGTAGTGTTTCAATTTACTTGAACTCATAGTTAAAGAAGACTTATAATAAACTTAAAACATGTACCAAATTTGGTTATTTCAAGTTAAAGTAATCCAGAGATATTTCGATAATTTTTTTCGAAATATTTGAAGGACTGCATCTCCACCTGTGTGCAATTTTGTATAATAGATATGTTTAATTAAATTGCAATATTTTAGGATCTGCTCTGCTCTTCATCAATACAAGTTGCTCATACTTTATCTACATTGTTCACCTGGATGGGTAATATAGAATATAATATTGTCTAAGTGTAAGTTAATAAGTGAACATAAATTATTAATTATTTAGTTGGAGAAAACATTAATCATATATTTAGATATAGTATTTTGTCGGATTTATGAATGTACGTGCTTTGTGAAATGGTGTGAAACATAAAGAACAAATTAAAAATATTATTATGTATTTACTAAATTACGTTACATTTATGTTGCAGGTTATAAAATCCATCACATTCGCTTACAACTTGTATATATACATAATTCTTCATTTACGAACTACAAAACATAATTTTATGAAAAACAAAAACATAATAAATAATTCTATCTACATATTTACTGCATTATGTCTTTCTACAATACTGTTTTATGTATAATAGGTAATATGTACATTTGTTAGGTATATTTTACATTACATTTGATACAGAATGATTGGATAATTCTAACAATAATACTATCTGCAATACACTATTTGGACTTACTTTGAATCATTTTAATTAAACATTTTTGACAAGGATAGTGTTTCCTTACAGGAATACGTAGTGCTATAAATTTAGCAAAATGAACACTTCAAACTTCTGAGTATATAATCGAATCAAGTCTTTATTCCACTCACACTGAAATACATGAATAGTTAAAATAAACTTCTTTATAATCATAAGTTAGTTAAATTTGAAAAGAATGCAAATATGCATTTGAATAACTACTACAAATTACAAATATGTTTGGTCTAATAACAAAATATCCATTAAATTTTGGTTTATCTTGTTCTCAAAAAGTATTAATAGGTTAACAATTCTTATTAGACCAATAGTAGTATAAGTACATATTGAATGCACAACTTGTCATATCTATTGTGTACATAAAAAGTTATATGGATACACAATTCTCTCTATAGACTCTATTAACAAAATTCTCGTTTAATCTTCAGTTTTAACAAAAATTAAATTTCATAACTGTTATTTATGTGAGTTGAGAACAATAGTTTTATGCATTTTAAACGTATCATGTAGTTATGGTAAAGCAATATCAATGGTAAAATGTGTCAGCGTATATTGTATTAATTCTTTGTCCATAAATTTGAGCAGTGGCTTGGAAATTTGGAACTTGAGGTTGCACTACTAAATTCGATGGTGTAGCGAACCCTGGCGTAGTCTTGAGGGGTCTTGGAGGTAAAGGATCTCCAAAGCCAATACGATTGGGTGGAAGATATTCATATCCGTTTTCGTCCACTGGTGGTCGGCTCCCTGAAAAAGAATGTATGCTTCAATAACTAAATTAAACACTAATTTGTGCTTTTAGAGATACGATAGAGATTTAGATAAAGATACAAAACCGTAAAATATTTTAACATGAAACTATATGTTACATGTCAAAACACAACCACTTTGGTATGAACATTCTGCATATTCAGGAAAATAATCTTTGGCTTTGATAAAATAAGTAAGTAAGTAAGTATATTTATTGATCACATAATAAGTTCATAAAATATATAGTGATAAGTCATATTTTAAAAAGAGGTATAACAAGTAACAATAAAAATTATATAGATGGTTTTTATTCTGCTGGAGGTACACCACAGGACATATTTTACAATAGTTTTAAATTAAAAAATATTGTTTCTAGGCATCAAATGCATTCCATAATGTTCCTTTTTAAATTAATTCATTACGTTACTAAATCCTGTGCTAAATTATTTGAATTTTTGAGTGCCTGGCTTAACAGTTTTTTTCTGATACCACAAGTACGTAGGTACTATTTGGTTAAATCACCATTATTCTAAATGCAAAGCAATTATCATAATGTTGAAGAAACTCTAGACATATTATCGTGTACACTTCGTGATATAAAGCAGCATTTTACGTAACCTTTTATTGTTGTATTCTTTTTCTGTGTGACGGGTATATGAATTTTTATATTTTTCTTAAATTTAATAAATGAACAATAAATATTCATGTTCTTCATGTGCTGATACTATCATCTAAAGCCTTCAAAGGTATTTTGATTTCTGAACATAGCTTAATCGATTGTTGAGCTGATTTACACCCTTATGCAGTATGCCTACACATGCAGCTGGTTATTTACGATATATGTTACATAAATTATACGTGTATGTTTCTCAGGTGAATTTTGCTTTTAAATTATTTGATTTTTCATTTAATATGATTCCAAAAATTTATACTTCTGTTTTGTCTTTTTGGTAGCTTAAATGCATTGCCAACTGTACATGGTCACGTTTTTTACTCATTTTGAGGTTATTTCAATGATTGGCATTTAATTCTTACCTAACAGTGGATGATTGAAATCAAACACAGGTGGTTGTGGAGGTGGAGGGCTAGGAACAGCTGCTGGTAGTAAATTTGGAGCTGCCTGTACTGGTGGAAGAAGAGGTGCTTTGAAAGAAGATCTGGGATTAGCTCTAACCCGAGAATATCCTATGGATCCAGAACCCAAAGCATAAGCTCCTGAAATCAAATTGTAATAGCATTATTTTCAAGTAACTTCTTTCTACTTGCCGTTTTAGATAATTTGAAGACTGAAAAATAGTTTTAATTTGTTTTATTTTGTGAAATGTTTACCGAAACAAGAAGATAATTTAATTTGTAATACAGTTAAGGAGTTATACAAATGACCAAAATTTACTTGACGTTAGATGTCTATCTAACAGAAATTAGTAACTTTCACTGAACTTTCAAAAATACCTGCAAAATTTCAAAGAAATTATTTATATTTACATATAATTATGGTCTAACTTTAAAATACTCTGTATTATTTTTGCATAAGTAGATATAGTCGCGGCAAGAATTCAGCCGGCTTACGTCATACGAACAAATGAATAACTATATTTTTATCAAAATATTTAAGAAACTGCAACATAGAATAATAAAACTATATACTATACTTAATGTTTACACTATATATTATAGCAAATTACAAAAAAACGACTGTTGACAATAAAAATAATTGCATGATGAAAGCTGAGACGTAAGTAGTCTGAATTCTTGCAGCAACTATAAATACATTGGAGTCTTACGGAGAATTAGGTAATAACATGGCGTTGGTCAAACATTTCTGAAAGTTCTGAACCAGTTCTAAACGGGTGTTGGAACAGACTTACAGTACTTCATTTCCATGGTAAAATTGTATATATAAAAAACTTTTTTATATGCATTTAACGAATAATTACTTTCTAATTTTACCAAGATTTAATATAGTATATAGTGTAGTAATATAGAGCATACAGCATAGAGTATACGTCAGTGGCGGCGCGTGATGTTTTCAGTAAAGGAGGCTTGAAGTGAAAAATCTCAAACTATCTTTTTATAATCACATTGGCACATTTCCTCACCACCCTTGAAGTAGTGCCATGGGAGCGTTACTTTTTTGTGGGTTGTTTGCCAGTAGCCCTAGAAGAATCTGTTTGTTCATCATGACCGCGAAAATAAATTTCTTGAGACTAAAAATATTAATACATCGATTAATCTATGTAAAATATCTCTATTTTCACGGACCTTCTCATTATAATTTTGTATTTTTATTTTGTGAGCAGAATCTAAAGCACTTACAATATTACGTTTACCCAGCATTTCAAATTTAATACGTGACGAAATATGTTTCTGAGATTTTTCATGTCTTTCGCGACCCAGCGTTATGTTTTACAAATTATTAAAACTCACCCTACCCCAAACTGATAAATTATCATTAGTAAATAACAAACATTGCCAGAAGTATAATTTATTTCTAATAGTTGATGCGGTTAACCAGTCGTTTTATAATAATTATTGTTAAATCCCCTTTTTTGTTTCTCACCTAATACAACTAAAGACGGTAAAGAAGGTGTTGGTCTAAATTTTTATTTGATTATCAGATTTTCATCGTAACTGAGAGTACGAAATCCTTTTAATAGCAAACAATCTACAATGTCCATGCAACTAGAGAATTAAATAAGTACCAGTAAAATGTAAAAATTGCTTGTCAAACACAAATTCTTAAGAAACACATTAAAATTACACATCAAACATCCGTTAATCACAGAAACCCGGCGCAATTACAGATCATAGATGACAAATGGCCAATGTTTTTGTTTTGTTTGAATTGCTCTATTTCCGATTACTGCCGAGAGTGCCGAGGCTTCACGACGGGCGATCGCGTAATAGTAAAAGAAGGATGGCTGTATTAAAAAACTTACTTATTCAAAAGAGATAGATGATGGCAACTAGTTGCCTGTGCTGAGATTTATTTACGGATGTAATGACGCTATCCCTATAGTTCAAGGTGGCGCAGTGTCAGATACATAGATGAATGCGCTGGACGCTTACCGCACTCAGCTGCCAGCAGCTCCGTTGGCATGGGCTACATATTCGGAGAGCGCGAAATTTCAAGCACATTCAAAAATCACGTATTTATTTGCTCACTCGAGATCTCAATTAGTTGCATGTAAAAATAGATTTATAACAAAATAAATATAAAAATATGATATAGGTAGGTAGAAATATTTTTAGCAATGCTACAAACACCGTAGAGGAGGCTTAGCCTCTCCTGCCTCCTCTAACAAGCCGCCACTGGTATACGTAATTTTCAAGATAAAAATACATATAATTTTCATATGCATTATCTGTCCAATTACATTGCAATTTTACAGAGCATTGGGAAGTTTATAAATCGTAGTGTAATTAAAATTACTATAATAGTTATGTGCATAAAGAAAACAATGATAATCATCATCTTTTTTTCAGTGTGTAAGAATCTTGTCTCTAGCACATGCATATGTTGATTATTAGAATATTAACAATAAAAAGAAACGTACCTCCTCCTAAATCAATAACCCCCAGGGCACCAGATCCTAGAAATACTGCCCCTCTATCTGCTGGTACGTTGGCAGCCACTGCATTTACGGGTGTAGCTGGTGGTGGTACCGGAGGAATAATTGCGGTAGCAAGTGACTGTGGTGGCACATTGTCCTGAGCTTCTTGAACGGGCTTGTCGATGGCATTAGATACGATGTAATTAATAGTTGCAATTTGTTGTAATTGCGGTCTACGTTGGTGTTGAGGTAAATCTATGTTCAGGTCGATATCGGATTGTTGATACTGTTGTATTGGGAGAACATCATCTGCAGATGTACAAAAAGATTGGTAATTATTGAACCAGATTAAACAAATTTGTTTTGAAAACATGAGATGTGATAATTTATTATTTGATAGTATTAATTATTTGGTAATACATCTACCCTTTGACTTAAATCGAAGTAATTTCAATATTGAATAATGATTGAAAAGTCGTAACCTAAACAATTATTCATACATTTGGAGGGTTGTCTCTAAAATAGCTCCTATGGATGGCAAAATTACAGTAAAATTAATTCTCAATTTAAATATTACGAGTATATTTATATATATTAAAGCTGCAAAGAAAATAGGACATAAAATGAAGACTAGACTAAAGTCATCATATCGTTCCAAAACGTAAAGGACCCTATTCATGATGTTCCATCAGACTGCCTCACTATAATAGGCCATTGAATGCATCACCGGCCGCTGCTGCTGCCCACACACTGGCCCATCATGCAATGTAATCATACTTGGTGTAGTAATTTTTCTTTAATGTGTGCTTGAAAAACCGACATTTATGCCACCATCGGCCAGGCTTGGCCATCGTACGACGTTCTAAGCAAGTGCGCTCTTTACACCATGACTCATTGCAGTGGGCCAGCATGATGGCCCATCGTAAGGAGGGGTCTTTAGATATCGTGCAAGTTTTACAAACACTCTGTATAAAATTCTACTGCATAAAATTACAGTCACTTTTACACTAGAGTTTCTTTGAATAAGTGAATCAGTCCTTAAAGTGTAGAAAGAGTGCTTATGGGCGCCGTATTTATGAAATAGTGGTACCTGCGCTGGCCAAGTACCTAATGGTGGAGGCCATAATTAAGAGAAGAAGAAGAAAAAGAAGAAGAAATAGTGTTTTTTACAAATACAAATAATTTTAGATATTTAATAACTGAATAATCTACAGTTCAGCAAGTAATAGAAATGTTATCTCATGTCACCTGCAAATATTCAGACATTGGGGTAAAATAAATAAATAAATAATGAAAAAAAAAACGGTATAACCTACAAATTTTTATATACTAAGCTTAAGGCTTATGTAATGTTTGAAGCGACATGGTGGCTATTTAGAAAAATAAGGTTATCATGTATTTAAAACCATTTATACATTTTATATTTTCTCATTTGTTTTTTAAACCGATCGGATTTTTGAAATATGTGCGGTAAAAGCTCTAGACAATCGAAAATTTGCTATAGAAACAGGATATCAATCATTTCTAAACAAAATTATTAAGGGATCTATGGAACAATGCAATAGCTGACATATTATGTAACTGGCACATCTTTGTATTAACTGTAGAATTCTACTATCGTCATTTTGATGTACACAAATTAAAAATTGTTTTAATGTATAAAAAGACCTATTTTTTTTTCTATTCAACACACATTGTTGTCAAGTCACATGTTATCTCATGTGAAATCGGTATGCAGACGATGACTTCCCACAAATATCTTGGTTCATATAAATATATTATTCTCTGTACATGCACAAAATGTGCATGCAACCATCGTATCCGACTGAAATAGAGAATCGGACCGAAATAAGCATTATTTATTTGTGCAGAAAAGTGTATTCAACCTCATGAAAATTTACGTTATATATACACATCATGTAGCAATTAATTATAGTTACTGATACTGACTATATTTTTTCAGACCACTAAAGTATTTTCTGCTTTTAGGATATTTAAAACATTAAGTAACTTGAACATTAATAAAATTGGATAATTCTCTTGATGGACACAACTGGTAAATCAATAGTTTGTCAACTTTATAAACAACTTTCTAGTTCTTTTATCTTTTGTTTCAAATAACGCTTTTCATTTTACAACTTATATAAATCTCTACATATTTCTGTTATAGATAAATAGGGAGACAGATTCTAATTTATTTGAGTAACTGATTTTGTTGTGTCAGGTTTTATTTCAATTTTGAAGATAAAATTTTCATTAAACTGTATATGTAATAATAAATGATGTCTCAATACTTTTCGAAAAATAAATAATTACCTATCCTTTATTAAATTTTAGATTTTAGGCAAGACTTTATTGAGGAAAATTGTTCATGCAACAGATACCAAAAATTTTTATCACAATATGGTCAGTTGAACCCTTTTGTGCCAAAAATATGCTCGAAATGGTCTAAATTACATTTTCACGAGTATTTATAGTTCTATGTAATCAACTTCATAAAAAAATTAGGCATATGACAATAGTAGTAAACCTAGACTTTTTACAGTTTACTTACAGATTACCTACCTAGTTGTGCCTTTAGGAAATTTAAAGAAACATAAATTTCTATTGCATAATTTTACTTTAATCCACCTGTGTACAAACGATGCTTACACGCCAGCGTTTGAGACAAACTGATAGGTAGCGGAGGTCCCTGCAGCCTGACAAGGATGCGCGAGCTGCTATCCGCGGCTTATTATTTCGACTCAATTGATTAGACTGTGATATTATCGTATTCTGTTTCCAGGTTACTGTCCTTAAAATTATACGCTCATCTTTTTTGTATAATCAAATGTCACGTCAGTTTACAAGCGTTCACGTGATAGCACGTGACGTGACAATAATAAGATTTCGGCTTAATTCTAGTTTGAAAGATTAGATTATCCGTTTAATATTTACCTACTCCAGGGGCGTAGAGATCGGTGTCTCTCAAGGGAAGGGATGCTCTTTTTCCATACGTTTCAACATTTACACCACCTATCTGAAGATTATTTCCTAAAGGGTAAGTTGTTTGAAATGATCCCCGCGCTCGCCTCGGGTTACTCGCCTCCTCACATTTACTTAACGTAAATAGAGCTAGGGCAAATATCAAAACCTGAAAAAAAAAATAAATTTATGATACGGGATATCTAAGTATTAGAAGAAGCGTTACAATTTTATATTTTTATACACACCACGATGGCTTCATTTGCATACAAAGGGCTATATGAAAATATATAACGACAGTGTTGTGTTGTGTGTTGCGTTCTTGTGTTGTGTATAATACAGTACCTATACCAGTGATCCCTTACTTAAATACATTATTTCATTAGCTTACATTTAAAAACCGGCAAGTACGATGATTGCTAATTTAAGATTCATACAGAGTGACCTGAAAAGGTTGGAATACCGTTTTTTGATTTTGAGTAAAATTTTAGAAAAAGGGTTCCGATTCAGTAACATAGAGGGTGTTCAACAAATCGCTAATTATATTTAAAGAAACGATTATACATACAGGGTTAACTATAATTAAGTACAAATATTTTAATATCGGGGTAGAGAAAAATAAAAATTAACGGAATCGTTCATCAAAAAATTTTCAGAATTAGTTAAAGATGTCAAAGGTAATGACAGGGAAACACGTTATCACGTATACAGATTTACACCGCTTTAAAAGAAAACATATATATTTACAAAATCTAGACGATTATTTAAGGATTTACCTAAAGAAATATTCGATATGGTAGCACAGGGAGGTACTGATATTTATTTCCGGGATTGATATTTGGAAAGATTTTAAGAATGTTGAATAATTGTGTTTTCTAACTTGTTTACATTAAATCTTTTTGATTTTTATGAGTGCTTGCCTCAAACGTTATTTTTGGTTAAAGCGAGGTACTTGGCCCGACGACCACGATCAGGTGGATTACCTCCGTCGGTAAAAAACACAAAGACATAAATACACTGCCATTGCCAAGGCAATACCGCAGTTGTTCAATGTGGTTCAAAGAGGATTCGGCATAATATTTTGTCACCTTGGAAAACGCCTTTGGAATAACACTGTTGCATGACATAATATGCACTTATCACACTTCACATAAATTGAATTGAATTTTACTTGTTTATACAAGAAAAATTAAATTTGCAAAGAGCAATTATTGAAAAATTATATATCAAACTATTCACCGCATGCATTTTATTTTAGACAGAATCTGATGCAATCGCTATCTGGAGGATATTAGTGCAAGGTGTACTTCATGGCGATAAATTTGTAAACTTCTTGGGGAATTAAATTATAGTAATACCAAACGTTACAGAATTCTGTACTATATTAATAATAATCGACCATGTTTGCATAAAATAATTAGTACTATTTTAAACTATAACATCCTGACACATTTACAGTGTTATGTAAAAATCCTTTCTTTGACGCTTTGAATATAATATTCTAATAAGCTCTGATCACTGTTTTTTGATGTTTGGAGAGCATGCAACTAACAATGCAAAATTCTAGGTTATGGTTCAGTTTTAGTCACTAATTTTTAGTTTTAAACGTTTTATAGTAATTAAATACAGGAATATATGTCGGATACAGATATTTCCCTACAACATGGTTCGTCCTATGCTATGTGCTGTTTGATTTTTCTAAAGTCGAGAGTAAAACGGAGCTACGGCAATCGTACAAGATTTTATAATTAAAGACTACCGAGGGTGTATTCTGAGTTTTCTATTAGTAGGTATTTCTTACATTAAATTTCAATTTATAAACAACAAAAAATCAACGATTCTAAAGATATGTATTGGAGCAATCCCAACACTTTTACAAAACATTTTGGACACTATGTGTATGCAAAGTTTGCCTTTCTATTTTTGTGATTATCGAGACTTTCAGTTAGACATTTTAGGATACAGTGTATTTTTAGCACATTCAACTGAAATTGGTCCGTATCAAATACTAAAAAATCACCAAAAACAGAGGAAATGTAAAAAAGTGATTAACATACAAATACAAAAGTTATGTGATGGAGGCGAGGATCCAAAAATATAACACCCTATATATTATTTTATATAATAAACAAAGAAGTGACCTAATAAGTAGTTTCTAGTTAAAATAGCTGTAGAATGATATCTTGATCACACATTTAGCTATAGTTGTCTCAGTAGGCTTTGACTTTAGTATAGGTATATGTAGGTTTGTCAAAATCATTTTAATTCATTTTATGAGTTCATATATAATCTCACCTTTCTAGAACACCTCTATAGTGTTCTAGAAACCTGACAAAAAATTATCTAAAAGTGTCTTAATTTTAAATCGCTTCGTGTATTAAAAGTAACCTAATTAACTTTAATACTGTCCGGAAAAATTTAATTTCAACAAATTCAGATTCTCCTCTTACTAAAGTTAATTCACTTATAATCTTTTAATTAATAATTGCCTTCACAGTTTGTTAAATATGATATAATTAAAAATACCATAAGCAACAAGAAATATTCCTTGAAGTTTATATAACATATCATCTGTATTCAGTAAATCATAGTCAGATTATTATCAAAATAAATTGACTACATTTGCAAATGAAATTTATTTCTATAGTGTTTCTTAATCAAATTATGTATAATTTACGCATTTTAATTAAGATTATTAATGTAATTATTTAGATTATATAGGTGAACCTATGTATAATTAATTATGTAGTAGGTATGTTATTTAACGTTTTGAGAAGATAAATAATTAAATATATCTTCCATAAAATTAAATTTTGTTGAAACTTAAAGTGAAAGTGAATCTGAATGCGCTGAAAGGCCTTATATTTAGAAATATTCCCATCAAAGTTCAGCATGCCAATGATTTCATCTACCACCAGAACTTTTTTCCCATTGTCGAATTTAAAAAGAATGATAATATATTTTTAAAACCTTTAAGGCTCACAAAAAAATGCATTAATTAAGACAAGATTTTAATAGTGTTTATTAAAAGAAATAAAAATATCAGTGATAAACTTTATCTTAAAAATTTGACAGTAGTAAAACTATTTTATTCCCGTTACTGTTTGTTGTTGAAAATGGCTGGAAAATTTACATGCAGTGAACAAGTTGACATAATATTTGTTCTAGGTTTCTGTGGAAGAAAATGTAGAACAAGTGTGGAAGAATATTGTAGGATATTTTCAAATCGAGTGACTCCTCACACATTTGAAAATATCCTACATTTTCTAATGTTGAAAAACGGCCTCGAGAGACAGAAAAATTGTTCAATAATATCCGAGAATGTCCTAGTGTACAAGAATGTACAAGATGAAGAAAATATTTTCCAAGCAGTTGAAACTTAAACGGCGAAAGATATTTGGAATTTCTGCAAAATACTCTCCTTTACCGTTGCAACTTAGACTACAGTTTTGGTTTATACATGATGGAGCATCGTGTTATTTTAGTGCTACTGTTAGAGATTTTTAAAATTTTAAGTTTTCAAATAAAAGGTTAGGATGAGCAAATAATTGTTCTCAAAATTGGCCACGACGATCGCCAGACCTCAACAAATGTGATTATTTTATTTGGGGAACGTTGAAGGATTTTGTTTATTCCTTGCCAATTGAATCCCGGGAAGATTTGTGGAATCATACTACGAATATATGTAACGTTACTAAGGAACGATCATCATTTATTAGACAGAGTAAATTTCAATTTTTTTTCAAGTTTTTTTAGAATTTAATATGAGTAAAAAAAGTGTTTCAAATCAAATTCTGTGCATGATATTATCATTCTCTCTAAATTCGATAAATGAAAAAAAAAAACGTATAATTTTAGGGGTCTCTCAGTCTCAATGAATACCTTGTAGTGTTTCAATTTACTTGAACTCGAATAAGCCTAAATTATGTTCCAAGTTTGGTAATTCCAAGTTAAAGTAATTCAGAGATATCATTTCTTTTCGAAATATTTAGTGGTACCTTACATGCACCTGCTCTGTGTTGGTTCTTAAACGGAACACCCTGTATTGCTGCCTAGGCAAGAAGCTTACCTCAAGATTATTACTTCAGTAGAAATAAGAAATAATACTAAACATTAATTTACTTTATTTGTGTTTAATACGTCTAGATTTCTTAAAAATTTGTGTCGTAAAACTGATTTCAGTTTCATTCTGCTAAGTACTTGGTAGGCGTCTAATAACTGCTATTAACCTTTAGCCAGTTATTTACTTTGTAGAACAGAAGTATAATAAATTTAATGAAAGCTCAGTTCATGTAAATATTCAGGCCTTTGACATGCATGAATAAAGTACTATATGCATAAAAATTATTACTCACTTCCGAGTGATGCAAACTGTACACTTTGCTCAACTTTATTATTTGCCATTGTGTATTTTGTTCCTCACTGCCGTTTATAGGTTATAATTTTTCCATATAATAACCTTGTTAATTCATAAGCTTTCATGGTCGACTATAATTCTTGAGCTCATATTTCCGGGGTTTATTCTAAGTATACTTTCCATTTTACTGTGTCGCAGGTAATTTTTGATATCTGTGAGAATCATATTAATGCGAATAACTATAGAAACTGTAGTTATTAGCTTATACTCTTCTTAGTGAACGATTGTTAATTGTATAAAAATGTCATGATATACATTATTATTTTTGGGGTATGGTAAAATAATATTCACAATATAAAACGGCATATGCTGAATAAGTTATTACGAGTTAATAAATTAAAAGCAAAAATAAAATGGAATAAACCATTAGTTTTTGTCCTTCCATTTTGAGTAAATACTCAGAGTTAACTATGACTAAGTATAAACATTTTAAGAGGGGATAGAGAAAAATATGATTAAAGTTATTTATTTCGCACGTTTGTCGTTTAGAGAGTAGGCAACCAGCAACATGAACTGTAAAATTCGTAACCATAATTGAAATTTGTGTCGGATACAGATATTTTTCTAACGCCGCTTTGTTTTCGTTCGAATTTCTTAGAATAAATGAGCATTTTATTTAACTGTATGCGAAGTAATGGGTAGTGAATGTAGTGAGTGATAATGTAGTTTTGACAGTTTGGAACGAAAGAACGAAAAACGAATGCAAAATACTGCAGCTAAATGGATTAACTATTACCTATAAAGTTTTTTTATTAACAAAAAATGTTTATTTTCGTCGTTTTTACATTTGGAAACGCTGTAAAAAAAGATTGCATGATAGTTAACAGATCTAAGCCATCTCGGAGAATGTTCGCCACCGATGCCGATTTTCCGGAGGGTTCTGCTCCATTTTTTAGATATTGAGCTAGAATTTGGAAATATTGTCTTATTGCCTTTTAGGCCTCTCTGAGCATGTGGTTAACATTTTTGTACCGAGTGATAGTTAGCTCTGTATATTAATGGAGACATCAGAAAATTTGTCTTCTATATCAAATATACAACAGTTGTAGGCATATAGAACGAAGATTTACTTTTCTACAATTTCGATTTACATACAATGTATATCACTGTTGAAATGAAGAAAATGGAACAAATATTTTTCATTTCATTAAAAAAGCCATTGTTGTACTTGCTATTTTTTTTTGCTTCATTTTAGCATTTGATTCTTATGGAGAATTTTGATTTATATATACAAGGTGTTTACGAAAAGAAAACATCCGAAAATTAGGAATAGTAATTTTAGAATTTTTGACAACATTGTCTGATTGTTATTGGCTTCAGAATTAAAAGTTAGATTAGATTGTCGTTAAATCAGCCCACTTTTGAATATTGAAAAAAATAAATGAACATTATCTAAGAAGTCCTTGACAAAAGAGAAAATTCTGGAAATTAACAATTATTCCGTCCATATGATCCTCATTTCAAAGTTTAATAATTTCCAGGAAATTTAACCAATTAAGATGAAATAAACCATCAAATTCTCTAGTAATTTTATTATTATTCTCAGGCAACTATTTTTAATCTATTCTGGTCTCTTATGAGAAACGATTTTAATTGTTGTCTTGCATAAGGCATCTTGTTTGCGTATATGTAATTACTTTAAAATTTTATGTAGTCATGTTGTTCAACATTATACTATTGTAAAATATAACGAAACTTTTAACTTAGTTAAAATCACGATTTTCATAAATGTAGGGAGGAAACATTCAGTTCCAATGAGTTACACACATGTTCTCAATTTTTAAGAATAAAAGATTTATCTTTCTATTAGGAATACGTGTTAGTTGATGTAAGAAAGTATCAGTATGTTTCAAAAGATATTTTGAAAGTAACACAATAACATTAGATTTTGTATAATATTTTTTTCACAGGGAAAGAGCTCATCTTTGAATATCGATTTCGTAAAATATGTGATGGCAACCCTGCTGGAGTCAATCCTGCTGATACCGTCAAATAGTTTTTAACATTGGACGGTATTTGGATTGTAACGAACGGATCCAGAAGCTTTTAGAGCATTCATGTCCTCGGAAAAAACTCTATGCTATGAGAATATACAGTGCTTTCGAAAAGTAACGAATAAATTCATTATATTTGAAATTGAGAAGTTTCCGAAAAAATCCCCAGCCAAGTCGATTATATTTGAAATTGAGAAGTTTTCGAAATAATCCCCAGCCACGTCGATTTTGTTTTTAAAATAGGCATTTTTTGACATACGACTCATATTTGTGACGTCATCGTTGTTCGAGATATAACGTCATCGACAATTTTTTTAAATAGCAACCCATAATTTTGACCATGCCATTTGAAAGAGCGTGCCATTCTACATACATACATCATGAAAAAGTATGGCGTTACATAACAAAAATTTCAAAAAAATAATGTTTGAAGATTTTAAAATTTAATTTTCACAATAATGTGTACCTCCCCATTATGCAACACCTGTCCGTGCTTATTTAGATGAGCTGTTCCCAAATCGTTGGATAGGGAGAAGGGCGCCGATTGAGTGGCCAGCCAGATCGCCTGATTTGACACCTCTAGATTATTTCTTATGGGGATACTTAAAAAGCAAAGTATACGTTACTAGACCGGTTAATTTAGAAGATTTAAAAGCAAGAATTCGTCACGAGATACATCGTATACTTACCTCCTGAAGTTATTGATAATGTCCAAAAAGAATTTATTAATCGTCTTGGCTATTGTCAGACAGCCACCGGTGCACAATTTGAACATTTAATTTAGTCGATTTTTTACATAATCATTATCATTTACAATATTGTAAAAATTAAATTTTAAAATCTTCAAACATTATTTTCTTGAAATATTTGTTATGTAACACCATAATTTTTCATGATGTATGTATGTAGAATGATACGCTATTTCAAATGGCATGATCAAAATTGGGGGTTGCTATTTAAAAAAATTGTCGATGACATCATATCTCGAACAACGATGACGTCACAAATATGGGTCGTATGTCAAAAAGTGCCTTTTTTAAAAACAAAATCGACGTGCCAGGGGATTTTTCCGAAGACTTGTTAATTTAAAAAATAATGAATTTATTCGTTACCTTTCGAAAGCACTGTATAGCTCAATTTTTAATTTTTGTTCAGGCACATGGTTATTATATTATTAGGTATTGTGGAGAATGCGTAGAAAGAAGAAGAAATATACTTCGCCTCACGTGGTAAAGACATATTTAGACCTTGATTTGATAAATGTAACATAGATATTGAATAGAAGGCTAGTTGTTTATTTATATTGCAATAAAGTTCTGTTATTGCTCCGACATGCACACATTTGTCATTCGAATTGGAGCGCAGTGGCAGACAACATTGTTCTTGACATAAGTAAATAGTAAAATACCAGATCAATTTTGTTTATTGTTATTGAGGTTAAAAAATTATTGCCTTAAATTTTCAGTCAAATAAGTAATGAAAACAATATCCTTCGTCATTTTTAGTTATATATTTTTTTTATTATTAGTTCTTGTAATTTTACTTTAAAGACATTAAGGAGGTAGTTCAAATTAATTCTAAAATTTTCCTAAAAATTCTCATCAAATAAAGTCATATATGATATATAATTAATAATGCAATTAGGTAGTCAACCGCTTTATTATAAAATAAATTTGTTATACTTTATTTCTCTTAAATAATTTTATTCTGTTAGTAGTTTATCTTCTAAAATTAGAATTACTGACAAACTTGAAGAAAACTCGTGCAGTGTACCCGTAGATATTTTTAAACTTCTGTAAGAAAAAAATTAATATGTTCGCGATGTTGGTTTATGTAAAAAACCTATTTGCTTTGTATTGGATCTGACGCAACAAATCTATGACGTGCAATACATACATACATCATTTCTAGAAACCAAATTTTTTCTTTAACTTAATACGTTATATCAAAATAATTATAAATCTACAGGGTGTCCCAAAATAGAAGGCCATACCATTAACTACACACTCTTTGGACAAAAATAATGCGACTTTCCTTATGCCATTTTTTACTTGGACGTCCCTGTTTTATTATACAGGGTGTTAAAGTTCCATTTTAAAAAACTATTTTTGTTAATAATTCTATTGTTTCGTAACTTTTATCTTATTCGGAGCAGTTAAACAAAAAATTACAAAAGAGATAAAATGATCAGAAGAAAATTCTACGTTTGATATTTCACGAAAAAGCTGCATAAGCGTACTTAGAAAAAATTGGAGGGGAGAAAGAATACTCCATCCCTCAGTTACCTCCATTCGTCGTTCGATTTTTTTCACCAAAATTACATGATAAGTATGCCGGAATAAGATAAAAGTATGTACAAAATTTCAAGTATGTATCTTACAAAACAATGGGATTATTAATAAAAATATATTTTGTTTTAAATGTAACTTTAACACTCTGTATATTGAAACAGGGACACCCAAATAAAAAATGGCATAAGAAAAGTTGCATTACTTTTGTCCATAAAATATGTGGTGAATGGTATGGCCTTCTATTTTGGGACACCCTATTTGTCGATTTACATTCATAAATTCGAAATTCACTAGATTTTCAAGAACAAAAAAATAATTGGAGCTGCAAGATAAATTAATGTAGCAATTGCATGATTTTATGTAATAATTAGGTATGTAATATAAAAGTGTAATAGGAAAACATAAAATTATAATGAGTACTACAAGAACGTAATTAACTATTATTTGTATTCTCATGAGTCATTACATAGTGTTTTTAGATATTTCATAAAAGTTATGGGAATTTATGCTTTTCTATGTCAATCATCTTATGTGGAAAATATTTATTTAATCTCATTTATGTTTTTATAATGGTATCTTTATTCCTAATGTCATCAGTTTTTTTAGTTTCTCTGTTACTAGCCATTTTACGTTTTCATCAAAAATTATAATTAGATTATAATATTCTGTATTACCAGAAATTTTACATTTTCATGAATATTTCGTTGAAATTATTATTGGTCAAATTATATATGAACTCTAATAGCTTTGTATTGAAATTTATTTAAGAATTCAGTAACGCCATCTGCTATGTGAAAGAGGAACTGTGCTCGAACAATTGTGATTGTCATAGAACTAGACCCTCTTTTACAAATATTCATTTAAATCTAAATAAATACTGTTAAGTGCATACAAGGTGTTTTCAATTTTTTTGATCACTAGTAAAATATTTTTCAAATTTAAAATCCTGGGGTTGAAACATCCTATAAAAAATGTCAAATCCATTAAGTCATTTTACCATCAAAATTTAAGTCGAGTATCGCAGATCAAAATGATATAGGAAAGATCAGTATTATTTTGACATGCTCTATCATTTCCTAAAGTTAAGAACGAAAAATCTGGGACATTCTGCATTATGTACAAATAAGTAAAAATTAAATATTATATTAATTTATTTTTTTAGCCATCAATGCTTTTAATAAAGATTAAAATGCTATGAAAGAAAAACATCTATTTGTCTTTTATTCCAATTCTAATGCACAAGAAAAAATACGAAATCTCTTAAAATAATTTTATAAAAACCGAGATACTAGAAATAAAGAAACTTGAACACACTGTATATTCTTGCATTGAAGGAATTAAGTAGAATTTTACAAATGAACACTTATGACTTAAATTTTGTGGTTTAAAAAAAGACTATTGAAAAACCCATTACATAAGACACATACATTTCTTATACTTATATCGAATTTCTAGACAAAAACTAACATGTTTCTTAAAAAAGGAAATTGCAGCAACAAACTGTAATGGTTGATATCTGTATGTCACTTTTGAAATTATTGCCGTGAAACTATTTTTTCCATTTAGTTAACACATGAGAGAATACTGTCAGTTTCAAAACAGAGACCATGTACTAGTGAAGTAAAATACAAAGTAGAATGATTGAAAAATGCCTTTAATAACTTCCACAATAAAACCTTCATCTTAGAAATCCTTCCTAGGCTTTCCTTATCATTTTTAAATAAATTTCTATGGTTGAATACAGGGCGAATCTTAAGTGAGTTTTTTTTTGTAACACGACATAGACAAATTTTCAAATAACGTTTTTTCGAAACTTTAAAAACAATCGAAATATGCGCCTATAAAGGTGTTAATATGTCGGCATTGGTTTTTTATTTCCCTCCTTATTCACGACTCTGTACATGCTCTTAAAATATTTTTCCTCGAATTATTTCCGCAACTGTTTTTTTTTCTCTAAAGGCATTTTAGGGTTGGGATACAGAGAGAACTGTAGAAATTGCTTTACAAATTTAAATATTCTTACTGTGCCTTCTACTTAAATATTTCAATGTATTTTCTTTATAAAAAAAAACAACAAAAATTACTTCAACAGTAGTTACTTTAGGCTTCTGAAGACTAGAAGAGGGTCTAATTAGGAATTCAGTTTTTTAATAAATTACCTCAAAATTCAAGAATTCTACACTCAAATTTCTTTAAAACAAAAATTAAAACAATTTTCTTGTTTTTTATACTTTCGCTGAATAATTTAATAATAATTTTAATAATATCGATAATTTAACCATTTGCTGTTTTCTGTTCCGTCCATTTTATTAATTGTTTTAATATAAGCTATTCGTATATCACTTCACTGGGAAAAAGATAAACATCCTTTTTTACCTTCGCTGAATATTTTAATACTAATTTTAATAATATTGATAATTTGATCTATTGCTATCTGCTGTTTTCTGTTCAGACCATTTTATTTATTGTTTTAATATAATTTATTCGTACATCACTTTTTAATATTTTCACTTTTTTATTAATGTTTGTTTAATAATTGTTATTGTGTTTTATCTTTTTTTATGTGTAGACTTTTACTATTTTATTATTGTCTACTTTATGTTGTATTATTGTTTACTTTAAAATGTAATGTTTTTTTTTTCATAGAATTTGTTTCCATATTTTCCTATTTGACGTTTGACTCTTCCACTGTGTTAATTTTAGTCGTAAAAAGAGATAACTTTTTGAGGTACTTATATATTTCCTTTTAATGTCAACCTTTCAACCGTTAAGCCAGAAGGCTAAGCCTGTACTTTCGATTACGGCAAAAAAATGTTACTTTTTAATCGTTGGGTTTTGTTCAGTTTTATATTACAGTACTGTTGTACACATGATCTCGGAATATAATCTTGCTTTAATAGGAGTGACAGTTGCTCTGACGTATGAAGAATCTAAGATAAAGCACAAATAAATGAGTAATGGTACTTCAAAAAGAAGATTCTGCGTGTATCGTCTTTAATTTTTCCACAAACATATTATAGGCACTTCAAATATTTGAAGAGATCTCGTTCTTATGCTAGAAATTGTTTACATAAATAAGTATTTCCGTATCAGAAGACTACGGAATACAAGATGATTCAGAACTTATATAAAAAAATATAATGTACAGGGGATTATTACAAATACAATTTTGTAAAAAAAATCAAAAGGAACAGTTCAAAAATGATTTAAAAATACACTTCTGCATGGAACTGGAAACTGGCCCACTATAAAACCTAATAAGGCAAAGCATGCAATCGGTGACCACACAAAAAAATGGAAGAAATTCCCAAAGAAAGAAATAAATAATATTTTATATCACATATATTTTATAGCAAATTCGATTACTTTCGCTGTTATTATTATTAGAAATAATTTGAAGTTTAATTACTTTATAGTTCCATCGTATGCAATTAGAAATAAAAATATATTCCATTGTGAACATGCTAATACCAATTATTATTTGGATTCACCCTTTAATAGGTGTTTATCTAGTCTCAATAAAATCTTCCAAGATATGGCTATTGACATTTTTTCTCAATGTATTCTTTAGATTTTTTTTTTGATAGAATGGATCACTGTATTCTGTTGAAAAAGCTGGAAGGGTTTGGTTTTAGCCCTGCTTTGTAGGACCTATTTTCGTCTTATATTGATAATAGAGCCTATTTGCGTTGCGTTTAATGGGTTCAAATCTCAGCAGCTGGTTGCAACATCAGGCGTCCCCCAAGGGTCCAATTTAGGTCCTTTACTGTTCTTAGTTTTTATAAATGATCTTTGCTCTATCTTAAAATGTGAAAATCTTATTTTTGCCCATGATTTGAAAATTTATAGGAAAATTGATGGTATGTCAGACTGCTTGAACTTGTAAAATGATTTGACTAATATTGAAGCATGGTGTAGGGCAAACCGGTTAGAGCTTAATGTTTCTAAGTGTAACGTGGTTACGTATACGAAAAAATTAAATTATGAAAAATATATTTATAAAATTAATAATCAGAATTTGCAGTCTGTGGAAACAATTAAAAATTTAGGAGTTTTGTTTGATTGTAGGTTGTTTTGTCGATCACATCAATCACATTCAGTCTTATGCCAGAAAAATGTTCGGGTTTATTGTTCGTAACTGCCATTTATTTACTAATATTAAAGCTTTGGAAATTCTGTACTATGCGTTAGTTAGATCGAAACTTGAGTATTGCTCGTTGATTTGGAATCCTTATTATCAGGTACACTCCGACACTCTTGAAAATGTACAAATGCGTTTTTTATCTTTTAAGTCTATTGGCATATATCCGGTACAAGGTTTTGATCACAATGCATTATTAAATATGTTCAATTTCCAAACTTTAGCAACCCGCAGACGATGTCAAGCGGTGAAATTCCTGTACAATCTAGTACACAATAAAATTGATTGCCCAGATTTGCTGGAGCAACTAAGTTTCTTAGTACCGCGCAATGAGATGAGAATTCATGCCACTTTCTATTTACCAAGGGCTACCACAAATTTATTGCTAAAATCTCCAGTTTATTTTATGTGCAAGACATTTAATTCAATTTGTAATATTTGCGATATATATTATTGTTCTGTCAGAACGTTATACATGAATATAGTGAACCATGTCCACAGTTGATGTACGCTGCTTTCGGTCTCTGGGTCCAGTCTTTTTTCACTTTAAGTCATGTATCTTAGGGTAGTTTTTTTTTATTAATTCCTGCACTTTACTGTACTTTAGTATTCATTTGTTGTATTATTTTTATTGTTTATTGTTGTGGAATTTATCATTATATTATATCAGTTATTCCTGCGTATTTTAGCTCTCTTAATGGAGTTACTTCTTTTGGACTAATAAATTATTATTATTATTATTAAAAAATATTTCCTAATTTTGATTGATTTATTTGTATTTATTGCTATTTTTATTTTTTTATTTACTGTTTGAATGTACTTTATGTATAAGTCATTCATTCATTTTATTACTATTATATTTATTATTATTATTCTCATATTCACTACTATTGCATGTATTATTATTTTATAAGGAACACGTATTGGAGTAAATCCTGTTGTTGCTCTGTATACAATAAACAATAAAATAGTTTGACATACCTTACGTTACAACAACAAAATTTAAGCCCATCTTACTCAGTCTCTACAAACTAAGATAAATATTTCTGCTTTTTGTCGTTAATACCTGCTGCTCATTAGAGACTACAGCAGCTCAACGATGTACTATAATAACTGCTAACTTTTTGTTCGGAAAGTATAAGCATTGTTCAAAATTTTTTAAATAAGTTGTGAATCGCCCTGTATGTTAACTAGGTACTTCCCATCATTCTAAAGGCTCTGGCACACAGAATACGGGCTACCGCAACGTCCTGTAATAGCTTTACAGGATGGTACTGCATGATGGCAGTCACACACACACATCATTCTATCGCAGTGGCTGAGCCACTCAAAAATCCATAATCTCAGAACACTGCGGTAGCCCGCATTCTGTGAGCAAGAGCCTTAACTCTAGGCCTGTACCCACCCTCACAAACCAGCAGACAAATCGGCAGGCAAAATTTCAAGCATTGGCAGTTTTTCAGGAGGCTGAGAGTTCAGACTGGCGCTGCTAACTGGAAGGCTTGCCTTCTGGTAAATGACATCGTCTATGTCCACCAATGCATTAAATTTATGCAGGAGTGTAATTTGACGTTTTTACTCATAATTTCATACACCCATATTTCGGTTGCTTTTTAGAAAACATTACTTGGAAGATTTGCTGAGTTTTTGAAGTCGATGTCGTGTTAAAAGAAAACCCCTTACTTAAGATTCACCTTGTATAATGACAAGAAGCACATAGCAACTGCATTGTACAAATGTAGCCTCAGATTACATATCTGAGGCTACAATATAATTTGCAATAGCAATTTATTTGAGCAGTGCCAACCTCTTTTTAATCATTATTATAGTACAGTTCCACCTGATTTACCTCACTAAATAGTGTATTACCAGAATATCTTAGCTACTTGTTACTGAATATATGTATGATGCAGGTGGATAACTAGTGAGACCTTGTAAGTCAGCCAATAAGTGCAATTTTAATTTGTTACGCTTTTTATAAAATTTGCAATAATTCACCATGAAACATTTCTGTCCGCAAAATGAAAACTTCAGTAGTTTTGAAATCACATGACAATGAATGACATCTTTCAATAAAATGAGTAAAAAATTAATACCGAAATACTGATTACCTAGCTTACATCATATTTGCATAAATTTACTGAAAAAGAACGTTAATAAATTGATATAAAATTTATTATTATAAATTTATAGACATTTCCAATTTTTTTACTTAAGAAAGTACATTAATTGTAAAAAGTTAACATAACATATTGTTAGTCAGCCAGCTCAACAGTGAACAAGTAATACATTTACAAGTAGCATATAACTATTGCACTACACTGCACTTGATGAAATAAAATAGATACATGCAGTAAGATCTACTGAATTAATTGTTAAAGGCTGCTGAATTCAGCGCTGTACCGCGAAAAAAATATTAAGTAAACCTTGATAATTAAAAATAAATTTAAATTTTGTGTAATGACAATAAAGCAATTTGATTAACAAACACCTTAAAAAGGGTGTTTCCATTTAGAATAGATCACAATGGATAATAGAACTAACACAACAATCACAATCAGCGATATATGCTGCTGTTTTGGAAAACGTTATCAGAGATAGTAAGTTAAATAAAGAAGGATACATAATGTACAAAAATCACCAAAGTCATATGCTACGCTGATGATGTGGCATTAATTGCAAAAGGAGAAGTAAAATTACAATGAATAATTACAAGAAGTGACGAGTCAAATGGACTAAATATAAATCAAGACGAAAGTAAATTAGTGAGAGTTGGACACAACGTACATGAAAACAACTGGAAGTAAATGTTACACATGAGGATATGAATTTTGAGGAGGTAGAAGAATTAAAAGAATTAATTTACTTAAGAGCACTAATAACAAATAAATATGAAGGGAAGAAAGAGCTTGATATGCACATTATGAGGGCTAATAAAACGGCAAGTGCAATTAACTATCTACTGACATAGAAATTAGTGTCGAGAGAAACGAAGTTCAGAATTTATAAGAGAGTAGTAAGACCTCCAGTCTTGTATGCTTATGAGACAGGGATGCTCAATAATAATAACGTTAAAGAAAAAGTATTGAGATGGGAAAGGAAACTATTTAGAAGAATTTTAAGAAGTTGAACCGAGGAAGAATATGTGAGAAGACAACGAAGAAATGTATAAAATTTTTCAGGGAGTCAAGAATAGAGTTGGTTATAGAATCAAAACGAAATATTATAGTGGTTGTGTATTTGGAAAGGATGGCAAATATTAGGATAGTGAAGGAGATTGCTTGGAAGGAACCAGATTATAACAGAGGAAAGGGAAGGCCAAGAAAAAGATGATGGGAAGCTGTTTTTGCAGATTTGAGGGAGAAAAACATATTGTATTGGAAAGGCAGGGTGAGAAATGGAAAAATGTGGAAGACTGCATCTAAGCTTTGAGCCTAAATGACCTGTACTATAACTTGTATATATGTAGAAGAGTTAACGGTTCTTCCGTAGTTGGTTTCGCTTTTTCGTCTACCTTCTTTCACATAATTGTTATCTAATATTGTTTTATTTTCATATATTTTAGTTTTTAAGCGATTTCCAGGACAATTAATATCCCGTAAATGGTTATTGCAGGACGGGTGAAAAATACCGTTAAACCCGGAACCGTTGGCAACCCTAATTAACGCCCTATTTTAACAGCAAATAACAAATATTTTCTTTTTCTGGTATAGGTCCTTAGATTTATGGTGATGTCGATAGCAATGCCCTTTGGATTCTGACATTCCTGACGACTTCAAATCGACGGAAAGTAATTTTTACTAAACCATTACTTTTTCATTAAAACTTAATATATGATACCTAGTTATATGAGATTGTATTATGAATTTAAATATTTCTCAACTATGCAAATGCAGCTGAACAGTAATTACCACATTAAAGAGAAACTAACCGTGGCATCTTTTGTTATATTTCAATATCACAACCGTACAGTGAGTAATTATTCATTGTGGAAATTTAAGCTACCAGACGTGTGCGATAAATAAAGTGAATGTAACATTTAATTGCAGGAAATTAATAAACCGAATCATAAAATAATATCGGCTGCCTATTAAAAAAACAACTTGAAATAATTAGCGGACTTTGAAAGTATGTAAATAAATTTTATTGACAAATTAATGCAAATATGTATGCAACTAAGAACATATTGTAGGTATTCATATAATACTGATATAGTTGAATTCAAGGATTTGTTCTGCTATAATACGATTAATGGCAATATAAAGTTATAACCCAATTATAGACGATTTTTTTTAATTTCTCCTGTAAAAAATTTTGAGCTGTAAAATGTTAAATTGTTAAAGCTGGTGTTTTATGGACAAAGAATGGCATCTAAAGGTGCGTATAAATACGGCGAGTTGCGCTTGATCCATTTTCTGTCGGTTTTTGCCACTACCTCAAATATAAAGTGATCCGAGGAAAATACATGACGTTTAATACACCTACACTTGTCGCAAGATAATTGTTTCCAATCTAGAATACATTCTAATTTTAAAAAAGTGAACTATTATAACAAAAATCTAGATATACTCGCGTCAAGAATTCAGACGTCTTACGTCACGGCTGACGTTACACATTTGTTTTTATTGTCAACGAAATTTTCGATATTTGGTCTCGTTAAAAACCATTAGTTTTTGCAATTTAGTGCAATATATAATGAAAACTCTTAGTGTAGTATATAGTTTTTTTACTATCAGTTGCAGTTTCTTAAATATTTTGATGAAAATATATTGAATTATTCATTTGTTCGTATGACGTAAGTCGTCTGAATTCTTGTCGCGAGTATATGTTGTTAGTTTAGGGTCGGTATTCTGAGAAAGAAAAGCAATAAATATTAAACGTAATGAAGTTCTTAAGTAAAATTGTCAGTTATTTCTGCATATTTTGTTGCCAGTGCAGCTAGTAAAAAGGTAAATGTAGTGGTTCCTTTTGAATCTATCTATCACTGGCAGCAATAGTTTGTATAAAATTGAATGTTATCTGTAAAACAGACATAGGAACAAGTATTTTAAAAGTCCCTCTGGCCATGTGGTGCCCCTTTGGCACCTACAAAAAAAGAAAAGCCTCGTACAACCGGCTAAGATACAGAGAATAGCCAAGAACCAGTAGAAATTAAGCGAATTAGGAAGAAAATCAACCCCTTTCCTAGGAGTAGAATTGAACGATCTCTGGAGGTACCTCAGTAGCAGCAGTTCCCGGTTCAGACTTTAGCGCATGAGTTGAATAAATTGGAATTGTTAGAATTAAAGTTAAATTTATAAATTCATTTCTTAAACCTATTCCTCATATCTAGACGCGGAACATATCAATTAAATGTTTATAAAGCGTCTAATTCCATATTTGTTAATCACAGTTGTTTTCTTTATTTTGTTAGCATTTTATTTATCTTTTGTTATTGTTTCATTTCCTTTAATCTTTAGAGAAAAAACGCGCTCATTCAAATATCATGAATTGTATCTAAGTGCATTGCACCGTGAAAAATATGTAATAATTTACATTAGGTCTTATTATTTTTTTTTATCGCCAACCGTCAACAGAGTCTTGCATTACCATAGCGATTTCCGGAACAAACACTGTTTTACTGCAAAAATCAAGCATTTTACCTGACGCAAATATTTATCAACATAGTCATTACAGTATAACCAGAAATCGTTTGTCGCTGTCACAGCACCAAAAATAAAAGTTTTGTTGCGAATTATTTATAGAAAATGATGGAACAAGACATTCATTTCACGCCGGCCGCCTAAAATTCAGGAGAAGTCCTTAGAAATTTGATTTGAAATTCTACCACAAAAATCAGTAGAAAAATACAATCGCTAATATGACATATGCATGGAACACGGAATTAAAAAAATATAGTGAAAATGTTTTACCTACATTTTTTCCGAGTTATCGAAAAAGTATTCTCCTTCTTCAATGTGGTTGTATTATTTCATGGTGAAAGCAACCTTTTTGGCAAAAAATGACGTTGACGTTAATAAATATAACAAATTTACGACTTTTTCAAATAAAAAGAAAGAAATCATATTCGCAAAAAGTCCAAAAATAATTGGATATAAATACGTAATAAAGAACTAATTAATTTGAAAGTAAGTGACATAGAGCACAAAGAAACAATTCTGGTTGTTCATGTAACTAAAACAAACACCAACAGGCTTCGAATCTGTAGAATTATTTAGCAAATATTTAGCTCTGAGTTCTAAACAGACGATTTTTCGTAACTTACAGAAATGGTAAATGCTCAGTATGCCTGAGCATTTACAATTTGGAAGTGTACCAAGTAAAATTGCCAACTATCTACATTTACCAGAACCATCACTTTATACAGGACATTGTTTTCCTCGCACGTCCGCTACTCTCTTTGCCAACGCAGGCGACAGTAAAGGTACGGATTCGCTGGTGCGACTGCAGCTGCAGCTCGCGCTCTTCGACTCGTGGCTAACCAATAGACAGTCTGAATGTTCTCATCAACTACAGCATTTAGACTGCCTATTGGTCGGCGACCAGTCGCACCAGTGAATCCGTACCTTAAGGAACATTTAAAACGTTACGCAGTGTGGAAAAGAATAATTGTAGAATCCTATGTTGAGAAATCTGTGCTCAACAAAACGAAAATCTCAAAAGACGATTTTAGGTGAAGGTCAAACTGAGAACATAATTATAACAAACGATAATTCTACTAAAGTTTTACAAATTGTTGTCATAGATAAAAATTCTCAAACATTTTCAATTGACATTCCCTCGACGTCAGGAATTAATTTTTATAATGCGTCAGGGTGTACATTCACGTTTAATACTTATATAACAAAAAATATGTAGATTTGTATTTGCTGTTATTTTTCTGTTTACTTATAATAAAATGTGACAAGTTATAATATCTCCATTTCTTTAAATTATAAAATTTAATGGTTGGCGATAAAATTTTGTATGCTCGCCTCACTCGCTTCGCTTGCTCGACTCATACTCTCACACTCGTTCAGTAAAAAATCGCAAGATTTAATACATAAATAACTATATGGTATGATAATGTTTATAATTTCGTATACAATTTTAATCATCTGCAAAATATTCTATTTCCTATTTTTTATTTCTCTTATTCTAAATGACTTGTTAGCTGGTAAACTGTTACATATCCTTGAAAACTTGCATACTTAATTGACCCATTGAAGAGATAAACCACGTAGATTTTTTTAGAATATTTATAGAAACAGCTGCAACCTCTCCTCTCTCCTTAAAAATTGCATATTAAAAACGAAGCCGTTAATTATTGTTATTGATAATAATACAACTCATAAAGTCGAACAAACTTTAGGCAGTGGAGAATTACACTTCTATTATTTTTTTCTGTTCTTAACTTCATTCATTATTTCATTACAGTCTAATCCAATCGTTTTTTAAATATATTATTTTTGTCATTTCCTTCACTTCAGCTTTAGTTGCAGTTATTTAATTTTGTAGGTATACATATTTTATTCTTCTATATATAGAATGTTATTTGTTAACGGCGCCGTATTCTTCGTTGTTTACAAATACAAAAAAATTTAGACATTCAAGAAATTAATAATATAGAGCTTAGCAAATAACAGGAATGTTACCCAAGTAAAACGAATATATAACGATAGAAATCTTTCAAAATACGGATTATTTTAAATTTAACTGTAAATGTAAATATTGTTATAACATTATATTGCTTAGTTCTGCATATAAGATTGTTTTTGCAAGCATGTGAAAATAATTGTTAAAATGTGGAGTGCTTTTTAAAACTTTATATTTTATTTAAGAAGAATTTAAATAGTAAAAGTAGATAAACAAAACATCAAAAATTTTATTTTCATATTACTTTGTTCTACGTTGTTTTTCGAGATTTATGTACCTAAAAATATCTCAATTTTGATAATTCTACGACCAGAAATACGGCGACCTTAATGAGAGCTATTTAAATGTAAATTCATAACTATTATGACAAACATTGTACAAATATGCAGAGCATGTAGGTTTCATTAATGAATACCTATTTAGTAATCCAAAAAATATATAGCTTGAGGTCCACAAAATGTAAAAAATTACAAAACACAATAGTTATTTATGTAGCCAAGAGTAAAATACTTTAGTAATAGTAAGCATTAAGATTATAAGGCTTTACGGCCGCGACATACAAACACTTACGCCCATTGCGCGCACAAAATATTATTCATAGCAGTATTATGTCACATAATAGAGAAAACAGGCATACTTTTGTCTAATAGTATTTTTCAATACATGTGCTTCATACAACTTGGTAGCAAAATTGGTTATGTCTTTTGTGAAATCTGGATGAGAAAGTATCGACTATGTTCGTTTTTTAAATATTAAAACACCTATTTGAATTTTTGACAAATTATTTTCTTCAGTGGTGTGGGTGATAAATGAGCAGTAATTAAATATAAATGACAATCCATTAGCATTTGCAAGGAGATTGTAACATTTAATAAAAGTTGTATTTATAATTAATAGATATACAACTGCTTAATGAATAATAATTAAGTATATAAAATATATCTTACAATTATGACGAAGAAAAAGATACATATTTGTTTAAATTCCATAAGAAAGAATTGAATTCCAAGGTAAGACGTAATTTTATCATAAAATTTTAAATTAATTAATTTAATCGTATTATTAATGATACTACTGGCGTTGTTGTTTATCATGAGAATTGAAATTTTTGTCTCCGAATAAGTAAAACAAAAAAAAAATATGATGAAATATGATCTTCCAGGATTCAGGCGTTTGTTTGTGGAACAAAATATTCTATAATTTTTTATTCGTAACATTAAGTGATCTTTGCAAATTCAAGAGAATTCCTTTAGAGTGGCGTATTTATGCAAAACTTCAAGGTCTTAAGTATACTTTGATTTGTTGCTTGATTTTCTATCTTCCTCATTAGGAGCACTCTCCTTCTATGTGAGATATGTTAAATGTAATCAAAAAGATTTAAGATATTTTAATGTCTTTAGTCCACTTTGATTTTGTATTTGATTATAAATTTTTCTTAAAGTAAGGCATCAAAACTTTGCAGATATGCTCAATATTCCTAGCTGAGAAATTTTTCTTAATTATATTTGGACGTATCTAACATAGAAAAGGCGCTACTAACGGGAATAATTCTAAATCAAGCAAAAAAGTTGAAATTTTATATTCTTCTGGAATTGTGGAGAGGGTAGCTTAAAGATCTACACCACTTAGGCCCCATTGGACTCCTTGTACTTCTTCTCATTAAGAGATCAACCCACCTGAGACGTTAACCATAACCTATTAAAAAGCAGAAGGTGATGCTGCTCAGTGGGATATAATACAGGCCATAAAAGGCCATCGTTCTCCCAGCACCGATTCTCTTCTTGACGATACAGCAGTGCACTCACTGTCCGTAATCCCTAAAAAATATTTTTGGCTGTATCCTTGCAGGAGTACTCTAGAAACTCGCAAATTGACAGCAATTTGTTTCATCCCACCGTTTCCTATACTCATTGTAGGTGCTCTACTTGATAATTTCAACAAATGTTGATAACAGAAGCATACTGGCAAGATCGTGTCCAAAAATATTGAGACCTGATGCACTCCTATCTAGTTTGTCACTTTTTTTTATTGCCAATGTTAGTCTCTCGTTTCCGTTAATCTAGCATACATATATGCTGTTAGCGACTAACAGTGCCTGGTGGCATTCCCATGTTCCCATGCAGTCATTATCTTATGGTTGCGTAAGATCAGTGGTTGAGGCCCAGTGATGATTGACTACTGTCTGTGTAGATTCTGATAGTATTGCTTACTGTATGTCAACGGGAAATATCTTTGGCAGTTATAGTAATCATGTAAATTCCGTCAACTGCCTACTGATATCGGATATGTAGGAATCTGGAAGAGATCCCACATCCTCCACCTTCCTTTCTGTTTGATCCGTCTGCGAAGATTTTGATTACATCCACAAGCCTAATCTATGTATTGTCTATAAACCGCAAACTGGGGAGAATACTGTCAGTGCCTGTTTGCAGGAAGGACATTTTTCTGAGGGCCCCATTCCACAGGCCACTCCTAACTTCTTCACATCCTGCATCTGGTTTTTGGTTTAATTCCCCAGGTTTTACCAACGGTCCTGCGGTACTACTCATAGGATGTGCAAGTCTCTTTTTATCTTCTTTCATAATGAAGATTCCATGTGAAGTTTGCATCAAGTGTGACTTCAAAACTTTCCTTAATAAGATTTTTCGTATGTCATAAAAAACGCACTTCACTAGTAAAAAAAATGTTTGTAAGTATATTTATGACCCAATAGTTTAATCTTCTGAAATATTATTGGGAATTTGGTGAAAGTTAAAGAAAACTGATTTATTGATTAGTCTATGTTTTGGCTGTTATTTTAACCTTCTTCAGAATAACTATTATTCTAAACGTTGTAATGGGTCTTCTGTAATATGCTACATTATCTATTTTAGTCCCCATTTTATATAATAGTATTTTACACGGAAAACTTTTCTTGGATTATCCTGGTTAGAGTCGAATCGCAGACTTGACAATAAATTTATTTTCTTTAACTTTCATTCCCAAAAATATTTCTGAAGAAAAAAAAAATCCTGAACTTCCCAAGCCTACTGAATTTAACAGATTTAAAATCATGACAAATTTTGTTTCGCAAACAAGCAGCGCTTAATCCCAAAAGGTTTGATTTCAATATCAAAGTTTTTTTCATTTACAGGAATCATGTCATATATCCGGAGATACCCTGTATGTTAATATTTCAGATATCTATAAATTTATTTTTAAAAGAAGGTCAAATGAGAAAATAATACTTAAACATAAATATATGAATGAATATATCAAGGATGAATGTCGTATTTACATTTGTTGAAAATGATGATGCTATAACAAGAATATCTAGAGAAAGATACTTAATTTCTTTGTAGAAATAATCTCCACTATGTCATTTAAAACAAAGATCGAAGCAGAATACTAAAATAAAAAGTGCCACTTAAATGTAATATATTTAGAAATAAAGTGATCTCATTCCATTTGCAAAGCTATGTATCAAATATAAATAATAATAAATAGAAAAAAAAATAAGCATTTTGTTTTGAATTTTATCTACCTATACTGCTGTCACAACATAAATCAGGAAGTACTTAACTGGAGACTAGTCTAATTAACTAGTCTTGACTTAACAACTAAACATGTGAAATCTAGTTAATCAAAGAATAATTATGAAATTATAGCATAGCTTTACGACAGGAAGATTAATTTAATCACCTTTTAAAATAATTTACGTATTTTGGCGCTATGAACAATTTTCAATATCTCATCTCTAGAGCAACCCAAATATAATAATAAAAATAATAATAATACACATTTATTTACCAAAAAATTATAAAATCATGTTGTAGTAGGTACATACATATAATAATGTGAGTATTTACAATAATTGGTAAAAAGGAACCATAAATTCACTTAATGGTGCTCTTCCTATGGACCCTTAACTAAACTAAGTAAAACTAAAAAATAACAATTTTGGGCAAAGATAGCTAATATGTGAAGAGAAAAAAAAAAAGAAAGACTGGAATTGATATTATAACTTTATTTAAAAATTCGCGATTAACGATGTAGACACGACGGAGAGGGCAATGAGGAAGAATAGGTGGCATGCTTACAGAATATATAAGGATAAAAAAAAGAAAAAAAATAAAAAATAAAATACAACAGGCAGGCGGAAAATCACACATCCTAAGCAAGCGAAATCTGATTTTCTAAAAGCATTTTTTTACATGAACACTGAAAGTATGTCTGCTCATTTGTTTAATATTGTCATTAAGTTTATTCCATAAATGAATTGCATTGAATGAAAAAGACTTTTGAAAGGCTGCAGTTCTGTGCTGTGGAACCCTAAAGGTATAAAGATGCCGAGTGTTACGGTGGTGCGGAGCTAATACAAAATATTGTTTAATGTAATGAGGTTCACCGGTTTCAAAAATTTTGTATAGTAGATTATATGTATGAAGTAAGCGGCTATTTTTCATATTTAAAATGGAATGTTCATTTAGATGTGGTGTAATATGATGTCGGAATGGAATATTGTAGGAAAACCGCATACAGGCATTCTGCACTTTCTGAATGAGACGCGAAGATTTTGAGTTGATGTAGTTGTTATATACCACGTCTCCATAAAATAAAATTGATAATACCAAACTTTGGCATATATTATATTTAGTATCCGGTGACATACAATGTTTATAACTGTATAAAACTTTGAGACGACCAAAAGCAATTTTTATTTTATTTGCTATGTGAGCCTGAAACGTTAAACCCGAATCAATCGTGACACCCAAATTTTTTACCTCGTTAACTATAGGAATTATTTCATCGTTTGTACTAATCGAAAAATTTTGTAGTTTGTACCTATTTTTTTTTGTACCAACAAGGAGTGCAAAAGACTTTGAAGCATTTATTTTTAAACCATGATCTAGAGAATATTTATATAAACTTTGTAAATCTGAAATAATATTTTATTTGGAGGAACCGCTATAGATAACTGAGAGTCATCAGCATACTGTTGTAAGTTAGAAAATTCAATAGCTGTACTCATATCTGCAACATAAATAGAGAATAGTAAGGGTCCAAGAATGGAGCCTTGGGGAACACCATTATTTATTGGAATATACTGTGTTGTCTGAATAACATTACCATTTGACAAACGTACTTGTTGAACTCGGTGGCTTAAATAGGATTTGAAGAAATTAATGGCCTTTGTGGAAAACCCATAGTAATGTAACTTTGATAATAACAATGAATGGTTTAATGTATCAAAGGCCTTGCTAAAATCTAGAAATGCTAGGCATGTGCATTTATTATCGTCTATATGAGAGCAAACAGTTTCGGTAAGATTAATAAGTGATGTAGAGGTATTATGATTTTTGCGGAATCCGGATTGAGTAGAAGGCATCATTTTATTGTGGCATAAATAACCATATATTTGATCATATATATGTCTTTCAAGGATTTTAGATATTGTAGGTAATATACTGATGGGTCGAAGATCATTTAAATTTTTTGGATTAGACGTTTTTGTAAGTGGCTTCACGATCGCCATTTTCCATAACTCTGGAAAAATACCTTCTATGAGACATGTGTTTAAAATATTTACTAAAGGATGAAGACAGAAAGGTAAACATAATTTTAAATCTATGACAGAGATATTGTCTGATCCCATGCTACTAGTTTTTATTTTGTTAATAATGTTACAAATATCCATTGGATTCATAAGTTTAATATCAAAAAGCTCAGTCATCTTGTGGTGTAAATTGGTATTATAATAATGTAGTTTTTCATTTGATATTATATTATGAGTTTGTGTGGATGAAACAAAGTAATTATTTATTTTAATGGGATCAGCTAAATGATCAGGAATTTCAAAACTTGGGGCTCTAGTTAGATTAAGCTTTTTCATAATTTTCCAATTTTTCATAATATGGAAGCGCATATTTTGCATATTATGCATATTATATGCATTTTTTTAAATATTTGCCTATATTCTTAAAAATAGCTTAATGTGCATAAAATTAATTTTTTATTTTGGAATAGATCGGTCTAGAATATATGGTTCAAAAATTTTATGGTTGGATAATAAAAGATAAAAGATGAAAGAGAAGATCTGAGAGATTTATTATGTTCGCAGAAGAGTTGGAAACGTCAGATGCATGCTCAATGTATTTTATGACTGCATAAGGTTAAAAATGCATTGTGTCAGTTGCAATGTGCATGAACTTGATTACTAGAAACCTGATTCTGGTGTCGTGCCAACAAAGCTATTATCTCAGATAATAAAAACAAAATTTTAGTAAATTATAATGTGAAAGATCAGCAAATAATCCATTTTTATATTCTATTTCTGATTCTGCTTTTGAAGTTATCACGTCGATGGTATTTTGTGTCTAAGTAAAATTGCAGTTTGTTTGTTGTTGTAATTGTTTTATTGTATATTTTTAAGTAAAACAATACATTTGCATTTTTAAAATATTTTTTATTTTAATATTCTCAATATATTGTGCATATTTTGATTAAATTCTGTGCACATTTGGATATTCCTACTCATCTCTTAAGAAGAAATTATTAATCTACGGAATTTTGTAACTATTTCTAATTTTGAAAGAATAAGGATAGTCTTCGTGGTTAAATAAACTAAATTTATTAAAAAAGCTGAATTATAAAATATTAATGAATAAAAGAAAATTACCTAATTCAGGCAATAACATGTTAATATACACTTTCTACGATTAACATATGTGAGATAACACTGTACATTGCATTGTTTTGGAACGTTTGCCCAACCCTCATATTGTCAGTTCACTTGCATGCCATAAAAGTTAAATGTGTTGTAATTAATTTCAAAATTGTAATTCAAATATTGTTGGCGCCCTTAAAAAAAATATTGTTTATTTCATTTTTAAATTTCAAACTGAAATTTAATTGCATCCCACACAAGGTTCAAAATGATTCTATTCAGCAAGTGCAAGAGAACGTTAAAAATAGCGCTATGTTTCAAGAACAAACGTAAATTACATTTTAGTATAAACCTTCTATTTAAAAACTATTATGTGTCTAAATACCTGTTTTTCTTTAATAAATAAATTTACAACGATAAAAAACATTTATTTATGTAAAAATTGTACATTATGTGTCCAGGCACATAAAATAAATTAGAACGCTTTAAAACAACTTACAACATTACAAATTGTTTCTATGTAATTTGAAATGTAAAAATTTTATAAGTACAACTCATTTGCTGTGAATGTTTCTAACGTTCCATTCTCAAAAATCGAAATTACCTTGAAAATTAAGATTTTTCCAAAAAAATATCAAGAGTAATAAAAAATTTTATATTAAAAGTCTACGATATAAAAATTATCTATAGGCGTACGTCAGAAAAAATAAGGGGGGGGGGCGGTGAAAAAAATAATCCTTTTGCAACCCCGTTCCTATGTTTGTTTTTTATGTCTCGTTTACAATAATACCTTTGAGGATTTGTAGTCTATTCCATTTTAGCTTGCTTTATTTGATTTATTGAAGGTATTGTTATTGTTGAAAGGCTAGTCATATTTGATATTGTTTAGAGATGTTATATAGAGATGTTTATTCTACTTCCTTGTTTTGATAGTACTTATAAAAAATTAATTCTTTTATAGCAAAAAAATGCGACTTAATTTTAATATCATTATTATTACCCATTGACATCTGATTTATCTTGAAAACAAGTTAATGCGATGAAATGGTTGTGACAACCTCAAATATGTCCTTGAATTGTATAAAAAAAACTGAAAGGGTCCAGAATGTTTGTTATAATTTATTACTACAGCTGTTAAAACGCCTTAGATAGAGGCTCATTGAAGCATTACAACGAATATTTAAATATACCTTTATGAGTAATGAGAGATTTTTGTCATTGACCGATTACTTTGAATTACTAAATATTCTTTTATCATTTATCTTCTATTATAAATATTATATATATAATTTTTCATTTTTTTACCTTGTATTCAATATTGAATATGCCTATCTAATATTACCTAAGTATTTACAGAAAAGTTAAAACAAAAACAGTGTTAATAATGTAACTAAATAGTCTACGATTTGGTGGAGATATGTGGATGCAATTGTGTCTTCTCAAGTAATACTACTTCTTCTTCACAGGATATCTTCGCTTAATGGTTATTTTAGAAACAACACAAATAAAAGCTATTTATAATGAAATAGTATAATATTGCAAAATGTGTCTACAGGATGCCCGCAATAGGAGTGCCTTTATTTTGCTGTATACTAAATTGTACCAAACAATATTTGTACATAACAATTATAAATAGGTACCTACACCTAAAACCTTAAAGCTCCTTTGGCAACAAATAATAAAATGTGAAATAGTTACAAGTGTTCAAAAATGACTTATGTTATGTAGAACACAAACGTTTTGTAACCAGAAAATTTACCCATATTTGCCATAAATTAGTGTCATTAACTGGTTATGGTTACTATGAATTGTTTAATTTTCACAAGTATCGAGAAGCTCAAGAAGAACAACGAAACGCACTAGCTAGAATACTATTATAACTAATTACTTTTAGGTTCATCAGCAGCAGCTGACACATTGCAATGTTATCGAACCTTACAGTTTTAAGGGTTGTATTTTTAATTTTGAAATGTATTTACAGACAAACTATTAGTTTTAGATATTTTGCTTTGCTTTTGGTCACATAGCCCTTAAAATTATGCTACTCATATTCTGGCTACCCTGTATATATTAACAACTTCTGTAGTTTTTGTTATTCTGTCACTCAGTCAATAGTCTGTCAGTGTATTCTGTCAGTAGTGATTAATTTATAAATAGGAATATGTAAAACACAGAGAACATAATCAAAATATCTCGTTGCATTATGTACTATCAAAACTGATTAAAACCATCGACCCAAAAGAGTTTTAAATCTTAGAAACTTGAAAACTTACATCAAGCTGAAAAATATGTATATTAGTAATAAGTTATTTAAAAGAAAATTACAAAAAAATCAGCAGAATTCCTACGTTTCTTAGAATATCCTTCGTCTCTGCACTTGCTTAGATGCAGAAAGTTTTTTATAATATATTATTGCGTAGCTTCAGCAATAAATAACCTCTAAATTCAATTAATCTTATAACAAACATTATTGTCAGGTTTGCAAATTCTTTCGGTGCTATTTAATATAATATCTTTTCTCTGCTGTTAGGTTCCTTCAATATTCTTTTTAACACACCAGTATGTACCACAAAAAATCCAATAATGTTCAGTAATTGTTGGCAGATTAATTCTTTAATAAGAATATTAATATCTTATTCATGTGAGCTCTGCATGCTTGCCCTTAGACAAAATGTTGACTTGGCTCTTGTTTCACTCAATTTAGATTCTAAAAGGACAATGTTAAAAATAGCCGATTTTTGGCTTATCCGGGGGAACGCATAAATCATAAAAAAAACAATTGGTTATTGTTAATTAACATTAGAAATGGCCCAGAAATACGTCAGATAGCTGGGGAAATGTCGCTACTAAACTAAACCTATATAAACTGCCCTTAAATAGCTTTAAATGGATAATCATTAATTATTGTTATAAAATTCGTGTAAAATAAAAAAAAGCTTGAAAATGATTTGAACAGACAGTATGTAAAAAGTGATAAATAACTGTAAAAATATCCATTCCACCCCTAAAAATTAAAAAAAAAACGACTTTCAAAAGCTAATGGTGAGCTTACTTCGACATCAAAAATAGATAATGCTTAAATGTTCAAGAGAACGCCTATTGCTAGGAAAAAATTATAGATTACTGTCAAAAAATGCAAAAACTGATACTAGAGTACATTAAGTAAGTGGGGAAATATTAATTGCACCCCTAAATCTATATAAACTGGCTTTAAATAGCTTAAAATAGATAATCATTATTTATTGCTGTAAAATTCGTTTAGAATGAAAAAAATGCTTAAATCACTTTTACGGTTCATTTATACTATTGCGATCTGAAAAATGGGCGCAAGGATAAATTGCCATTTTTTCAGTACGCGCTCGCAAAGTGAAAACAATTGGCGCTATTTCGCCATTGAATGGGCACTTTTACAGTCATTTATCACTTTTTATATTGACATACTGTCTGTTCAAATCATTTTCAAGCATTTTTTTCATTTTACACGAATTTTATAACAATAATTAATGATTATGCATTTAAAGCTATTTAAGGGTAGTTTATATAGGTTTAGGGGTAGAAGCGACATTTCCCCAGCTATCTGACGTATTTCTAGGCCATTTCTAATGTTAATTAACAATAATCAATTGAGTTTTTTATGATTTATGCATTTCCTCGGATAAGCTAAAAATCGGCTATTTTTAACATTGTCCTTTCTATTGAATGTTGTCTATTCTTCCAATGATAATGTTTCTCTTTCTAATTCTTTTCAACTTGTCCAATATATTTTTAAAAAATTTTACTGATCCACTGATCTTCTCATCATGGGTTAACTTTATCTTTTTCAAGAATTCAGCATTGTCAATTTCTAAATTTTTATTATAGCTGTTTAATTTTACGAGTATTACTGCTTTCTTTAACAAATATGTTGATACTGATTTTCCAAGTTGTTGGACCGTGATATAGCCAACTGGTCAGTATTATTAATGTGCCCATCCTTAACCTTAGCTGGGATTTTTTTTACCTACCCTTGATGGTCTCGCCTTTATATTTATTTCGTTTCGTGTTGTTGGTATTACGGCTGCTACGGTTGGAACTGCTCTTCTAATAACAGTGCTATTATCTAGCAGACATTGCATGCCATGCTTTCAAACGTTGAAAGGAGAATGCTGATTCTTGAAGATGCCGACAGTGCAGAGTGGTGAAACGTTTGGTAAATGTTTCCAATTTTGGAAGGCATCAGTGCTTAGGTCGTGTCAATAATTGTTTTTATCAAGGTAAGTGTGTGACGGACAAGTGATTGAGCCACCATAATTTAAGCAAATATATGTGATTCGGGCTGGAAGTCTTTATGTTGCGTCAAGTTTACTTATAAAAACCTTGGTACATAATTAAACCTAAATTGAATTTTGCTCGTTGTTCACATATCACATAGAACTTATTTAAAAAAAAATGTTTTGAACTCTGAAATACAATTTTGTAAAAATAAAAAAAATTAGTTCTAAAATGATTTAAAAATACAATTCAGCACGGCACTGGAAACTGGTTCACTGTAAAACCTGATAAGGAATATCATCGGTGACCGGAAAGAAATTTCCAAGGAAAGAAATAAATAAAATTTTACAACACCTATTATTATACAGCAAATTTAACTGCTTTTGCCGTTATTGTTATTAATTATTAATAGAATTAATTTGTGGTTTTAATTAATAAAATAGTGATATGTTTGACGATACAACAATATTTTCGGCCCGTCTTAGCCAGTCTCTACAAACTAACACAAATGTTTCTGCTTCTTGTTTGTTTTGAACTTGTATGTCATTGGCAGCAGGTATGATACCTTTGCGTAAATCATCAATAGTGTCCATTTCGGTGCAATATATTTCATTTTTTAAATATCCCCACAAAAATAAGTCCAAATGATTTAGTCAGGAAATCATGGCGACCATGGTGCCGGTCCTTCTCGTCCATGCCCTTGGTATTAATACTTGGACACGCTGTACATGGTACGGATATAATTGAGTCTCATGTATGATACAACACACTGCTGCAATATACGGTAGATGCCCTGGACCTCCATCTCTTTCACGATTTGGTTGCAAATTTCCCGTATCACGCCAGCGTTTGCACTACATTTGCAACTCACTACACACCGTTGTAGAAGTAGCTGCATTTGGCACATGTTTACCGGGAAATCGTTCTGCTGAAGCATTTCCACTTCACCGTAAATTAAAACGATATCCATCAGCTGCGAGTTGCTATAGAAGCCGTTTTTGATATTTGAAAATATATTCTATCTATTCCCAAATTTTGTTAGATAAGTTCTGAATTGCCATGTATATTTTCCTCGTGAGGGCACTATGTATAAGAGTGTAAAGACAACAAAGAAACTAGTGCTGTATCAAATTGAATAAATATAAATAATAAAATGCTGCTCCTGTTGCTTTTTATTCAATATTTTATTTATTCGAAATATGTATATATCGTAAGATACTTTTTATAATTCAACGTCCATAGAACAACGGTGATGACAAGACATAGGTGTTTTCATAACTAACGACGCGTGGTTCATATTGGCTAAGACTTTTTAAGAAACCACACAACCGAATCGGTTGCCGAGACGGCACAAGCCGCTGTATCCGTAATCGTTCTAAAGTAACAGGTACTTAAATTAAAAAATTTTATAATTCAATTTCTATTTATATTTTGTTTTCTATATTCAGTACCAGTACGACTACTTTATAGTTACATTGTGGGGGCATTTAAAAATGCTAGAAACACGAGTTGCACTAAAAATACTCATGGCTAATAGCTCTCACTACCGTTCTAATTACTGTTTAATATAGAATGTCATATTGATTTGTACAATCTCGAGCACGCACTTGGCAAGTCAGGTTTTCAGCTGGAGGCGTTCACTTTTATTCTGCTGCGAGGTGTTCAGTTTTATGAAATCATGCCGATGTATTACACATGAGTGTGTCATTGTTTACTTTTCAAAGTCGGAAGAGAAATTCGCGTACTTCCAGTTTTTTCATGCTCGCAAGAAGAGAAAGAGACTTTATATCTCAATTACATAAATTTAATATCTCTTTATCAATCTGATCTATATTTTACGTAATCTAGCGAGAGCCATGTGTGGAACGAGCTGCTGTGTTCACTTCCGGAGAAATATGTCAACTTTTCACTTTGAGTTATTGGAGTTTATTAAATCATTAATGGTAATTGCTATTTTACGGCGATAGGTGTCATCTGTGTTTGCAATTGTGTAGCGACATGTGTAGAACAACTTGCTATCGATAATTATTTACATAAAGATATATTTGTTATGGATTGCCAATGTTAGTTTGTACAAGGAGTAATTATTACCCAGTAGTAATAGAAAATGTAATGGAAATAATTTACTATGAATAGGATAAATTTAACTACTACGTGGAAGTAAAAGAGCCTGTACAGAGGAACTACTAGAGGAAATCCAAGAAAATTACAAAAATAAGAAAAGGATACTATATTGGAACACTGGAAAGAATATTTTAAAAAATTGTTGAATGGAGACGAAAACGACAGTGAAGAATCGGAAGTAAATTGGAAAGTTCAGATAAGTCACATACAGGAGCAAACAGAAGGTATCTCAACATTGATCTAAGTAAAAGACATACATACACCGAAAATAACAAAAGTACTGGAGAGGATAAAATAGCAGCTGAATGGTTCAAATGGTGGAGAAGATGTATCCAAATGGATTCATAAATTAGTGCAACAAATGTGGATACAGGATAAAATGCCAAAGAATTGGAATGAAGCCATACTCATGTCACTGCTCAAGAAAGGTAAAATACAATGTAATGGACAATAAACACAACAGATGTAATGGAAAAAGAAATAGGAGAGTATCAGTTTGGATTTAGAAAAACAAGATTAGTGATATACCAAATTTTTATATCTAGGGAAATCAAAGCAGAGAGTTATGAACATAAAAAGAGACACACATATCATTTATAGATTTCAAGCAGGCTTACGATCAGATAAAAAGAAAACAACTGTATACAGAACTGAAAGATCTTGGAGTAAAATTTAGTAAAATGATTCAACTAACACTGAAGGGACCAATAACAGAGTAAGATATAAAGATAAAGTAAGTGATGTTTTTAAAGTAAAGGAAGGACTAAGGCAAGGAGATCCCCTATCAACAACATTATTAGCTGTGTATTAGAATATGTGAATGAGAAAGGCAAATTTAAATAGAGTCAGTTTAGTATACCACAAGGGGCATCAGTAAAACGAAATATATGAAATGGACAGATGAAGATTATAATCAACAGGAATAGTTAAGAATAACAAACGAGAACGACTATTTCACATACTTAGGGGTGCAATTCAGTAGAAAACCTGATATCAGGGGGGGAAATTCAACAACGAATTATGGCTGGGAATAGGGATTTATATGTTCTAAAAAGATTTATAAAAAATGGAAGTGTATCAAGAGAACTCAAAGTAAAAGTATATAAAGCAATCATTATGCCAATAGCAACATTTGCTAGCAAGGTATGGACCCTTGGAACTGACGAATAAACAAAGTTAAGAGTGTGGGAAATAAAAATACTTAGAAAAATATATGGCGACAAATAGGTAGGGGGGATTTGGGGGAGGAGAAGTAATAAAGAGCTGATGGAGCTAAAGCGAGATGGAAGATTGAAGTTATGTAGGATATATAATAATGCGACATCATTAATTGGAAAGAAAGAGTTTGTGATAAAGGACAATGGAAAAAAGAAGTAAATTAAACCATGGGCCTTCTAGGCCTGAAAAGCTAATTTGTATAATAGAATAAATTAATTAGCAGTGATCTGTAGCGTTATTTTTATTAATTTCGAAGAATAGTATATCTACAAGTGTGGATTTCCTAATTCAACCACCTATTCGGAAGACCTAATGAACACTGAAAACCGGAAATATAAAATTTTTACTCGATTCTAAAATGAAGCAAACAACCCATAACTCCTGGTAGTACGGCGCTCCTATTACGCTACAAATTTTCTGATGACGTAGACATATGATGTTCGAGTGTTGAAATGAAACAGCGTTGTCACTAGAACTACATACTGTTTAACACTTTAGGGTCTTCGCATTTATCTCCGCAAATTTGGATATCACTATGTACATATAGGGAAGGGAGATATGTGGAAGGAACAATGCAATCCAACCCGCAACCATTAGTTTATTTCTGATTGTTTCGCGTGCTGGTTGTATTGACTAATTTTAGAAATATACGGAAAACGAGACTTTCAACGTCTTGACTACACCAGGTCTTTGATAACGCGACGGGAACTGCAGGGTATCGACAAAATGATTTGAATGTAATAGCAGCAATCTTAAATTTAGTTGAGGAGCAGCCAACTATTTCGACAAGAACCATTTCAAGGCAGTTGGGGATATTCCTAAGCAAATCTGGAGAATATTACAGAAAATCTCATTAAAAAACATAAACATTTCTCACTCAAAAACATAAGAGTTTCTAAAACAGTCGATACAACCGTTTATTTATGATGTCCAATACTAGGAAGATATTTAAATTTGGCAACGTCGCATCAGGCTAGATCGTCAGCAACAGGCTTTAAATAATGATTTGAAAACATTTTTTTTTCAAAGTAAACATGTATTTAAAAATCGCGTATTTGTATTGTACTCAACTTTCTCTATGTTCTCTTGGGATTATTGACATTATGACAGAAATACGCTGTATCATAATGTAAAAGTAATAAATATAATAATATCGCAAGTATATCTTAATTTTGATGTCAAACTTTTATAGGAAATAACACAAAAATGTCAAATAAGCTAGAAGTTAATTCTGACTCATTAAATTTTGAAGATGGCCATTTAACTGTCATCATCTGAAGTATCGGTAATAAATTAGGTTCACATATTTATATTTATTTACTATAAAAGCTATAAAGTCACAAAAAAAATTGTTTGAAAATCAGGCTTTTGTAAAACATGGAATTCCAGGAATCAACTACTCTGCGGGCTAATGCTCCGACCAGCATTGAATTACACTTGGAAAACCTATAGCAAACAGCTAAAGTCATTCGTAAGTAGCCCTCCAGACATATACGAGCTTATTAGCTCTCATCAGTATGCCATAGGTGATATCACCGACGAATAAACTTAGCAGCTTTAATTTTGTCTATGCTGACAGTAGAGACCATGAATAACGTGGAGTAGCAAAGCTACATCTAGCGACCATTCGCTATTCCATGCCGGATTGACAAGCCATAGACAGGAAGCCTTCCACAACGCAGCAGAAACCATTGAAGCTAGCGACATTTGTCGCGATTCAGCGATAACGACATGTCGGAAACTCTTCCTTTTCGTCATTTAACAACGCATTAGCAACATGCAACATCTGCATTTTGAAAAAATTGATCTACTAAATCGCGAGGTTTAAAATGCATAAAAATAATAACACACCTTAATCAATACGTCGAAACGTTTAGTCGTATCTTTGAAACGATATCACTAAATGAAGTAGAGAACCGTACCTCTACACTTTAAACTATCAAATATCTAAAACATAAGACATGAAATAAAAAACACTGCCAAATCTGACTCAATAGTTTATAAACCTAAATATAATAAAAAATGATCTTAAATCATTATCGATCTTAATGTATTCTTGCAGTAAATAATATGATTTAAAATTTCTATATGAAATTTTCATAAGATTTTCATACTCTAAAGTTTTTGTTTCAACTAAGTAAAAAAATAATAAATAAGCGAATAAACAATTAATTCATTGTTTTCTTAAACAATAACTATACATCATATTTGTCGTTTTAATTTTTATTCTTTGTTGAACATTAGTTTTCCCTTAAAAGAGAGATAGATTTAAAAAATTGTATGGATAGCGTATTTATTATTAACTAGTAATATGAAAGTAGGTACTGGTTATATTTTTACAGCCAGTATACACGTTGTCTTATTAGAATAATTTTGTTTCAGTTTTATTCAAATCTATGAGCTGGGTGTGTGTAAGGTGCCAATGTTGGAACTTGTCACCGTGACAATACTGTTTTATGCATGAAATAAGTTGCACAATTTTACATTATAATAGTATGTCGTTTGTTATACATCACATTAACAGCTAATAGACCTGAAATTTAATGAGACATGACTGCAACAAATTATTGATTCTGTCCTATTTTGTCATTAATAATATTTTCTTTGATAGAATCTCTGCATAATGTGGCTTAGCTGTCAACTGTTAATGATATTTAATATTTGAAAATCGGCCATAAAAGATGTTAGGTAATAAACGTATACGAATACCACAAAATAATTATTTAATTTTAGTCTGGCTTGGATTTTTTCAAAACATTTAAAATTATAAATATAGAACCATTGTAGCTAAGCAAATAAAGAACGTATATACATTTTAATATAACATAATATAGTTTTTCTACGTTCATGCAAAAAACAAAACTTTATTGAACTATATTTAGTGGAAAAAGTGGTTCTTTATTGCACTAGTGCTATAAAATGTTTGTTGCATTCGTGTGTTATTCTACTACAGCGTTTTGTCATCATGACAAACATAAACATTCAAACGTCGTCATCACTTAGTGTCATCTAAATTAAACATTTTTTGGTTTTTGCATGAACGTAAAAAATTATTGTATGCAACTCGTATAAAAAGTGTGTATTGCATTCGACGTGTTGTCCTACTCGGCCTGACGGTCTCGTTGGACAATTTGACGTCGCGTGCAATAAACACTTACTTTTTGTACTTGTTGCATAAATAACTATACTGCTGTATTTGTAATTAACAGATACAGTGCTATTTGAATCACATGATATCTTAAGGTAGGTATTCGAAGTTGTTTTGTTAATCCTCGTCTTTATTTAAGTACATTAAACATAACGTTTATAGGAAACGTAATATTTGTGACAATGTGTGTAAATTCTTTAAAAAATATTTTAATGGTTATTCCCTGTGTTTTGTAAAGTTTTAACTAATATATCAATATGTAACAGCAGCATGTGGTTTTAAAAAATCCACTAATTGCTTGTGTTTCTACACAGATGTATTGAAAATTCAATTTCTTCTTATGCTTATAAATTATCCTTGAATTTTACCCAAAAAGTAGAAAAATATCATAGAACTTCATAAATTTGCGTCCCTTAGATCTTAATAAAAAAATTTAGGGAAAATTTTATATTTTTTCTACAAGAAATAGTAATAGTTTTATATGTTACACTTTGTAATAAATTGTTATTAAATATAATACGTATAATTAAGATATTAGATTAAGATTTATACCTATATTTGAAAGTAAAAAAAATATTACATCCAGTTTAAATGTTATTTTATTACTTATTTTTCTTTTTGAAAATTTACTAGATCCGGTAAAGAATAAACCATATTTCTACTCATATAAAAAAATAGTTACATCCAGTTTAAGTATGTAATACTTTGTTAGTATATTTATTTATTTTTTGAAAATTTACAAGATATCTGGTAAAGAATAAACTATAATTTTTCTCATATAAAATGAAAGATCTCAGTCACAATAAAAATTTATTTTACTAAAAAATTATGAGCACCTAAAGACTATTTTTAGCTATTTTTTTTAGATTTTTTTTTTAATTTTACTAGTAATTTAAATAAAACTTGATATAGGGGAAGTTTGGAATAGTCGATCATGATTTGATTTTTTTTAAACCCCAAAATATAAATCAGTATAAATATTGATATATGTCGTGACCTCGGTAACTGGTCGCTGTCAGTAACAGAATTAAATTGCACATCTCTAGCTTTAACTGCGATTTTTTTAAAGCGAAAGCAAAAGCTTTTGCGAAGTCACCACTGAAGATGCCAACAGGCGAAACATTTGGAAGCATGGAATGCGATCAGTTATAGATACGGCTGCGGGACGTCTCGGAAGACTACCATTATCCGAGGAACGGTTCCGATAGTAGGAGTCGTAATACCAACAACAGGATTCGAAATCAATATATGGGCAGGCCCAGAGATACCGACTGTGGGTCTGCCCCTACAGAACCTAGCCCGAGAACTACAAGGGCAAGTCACAGAAACCCAACTTAAGCTAGGGATGTACAATTTAATTTTGTTGCTGGCAGTGACTAGTTACCGAACTCACGGCATAACAATTCGGAAAATCACTATATATGAAATAATAGCACCGTCAGTTAAAGCCTAACATGCAGTATAAATATTGATAAAGATTGATTTCAATGTTCTACTATATTAATCAATTACAAAATCAAGTATTAAGAGTAATGTAGTCCAGTTAAACTTCACCTGCTTATTAATTTGTAACGAAATCAAATATTTCTTTTGATTTAGATCACCTTACCACCATTAAAAAGCCAACTTTTACTAAGATGTGGTCTTGAAAAGTTGAATTTACACAGAAGGTATTGACTTTTGACAGTATTGGTCTAAATTATAGAAAATGTTTGAATTGCTTGCATAAAGATGTCTTCAGTTAAAACTGTGAGCAAAGAGTTGTGCTTAAGGGCATTGTTTTTATACGCAACTTTTCAACGAATTTATAACTGTTTATTGAGACAATCTAAAAAAAAATCTGAGTAAGGTAGAAAGAATTTCTCTGCACTGTGTCAATTATACTAGTTTTCCTCAGGGTATGTAACAGTTTCTAGGCTGGCAATCCGTTCAAATTAAGAAAAAAAGCATCATTTTCATCTGTAATATGTCATTATAAAATCTCCTGAATTTTACACATCAGCTGCATATTCAAAAATTTATATACGTCATTATAAACATTGTTATACCTGGCAGAATTCTTTTAAAAAACTAGCAACACTTAAATTGATGTCACATATTAAATATTTTTCAGGGTGTATGATACACAATGATAAGGTGCAATTCAGTCTTTCGTGTTCTCTAGTGTAAAGAGTTAAAGGATATGATTCAATTTCAGCATTATATTTTAGCACTAGCACTAATAAGAACTTCCATTTACTGGGTGGATTTTTTGTGCATGTTTAGATAGGATTCTGTGTTCTTGAATCTCCAGCCTTAAATATTGTAATATATAATTGCAAAAAATCCTTCCAAAAATAAAAAGAAAAATATTTTTTTAAGTTATGTGAACACATTTTAAGTGCAGTAGTGTAAAAAATACTCAGTTCCGCTATGTATCTATGCGAAGAAAATTGATTGAACTTATGAAATAAAGTAACTTTATTCTGTTTCATTATTTGATTAGTCAGTGGTTTATCCATTTCTGTAAATATTACAAAAACCATCATAGTTTATTAAAAATACTAAAGGTCATATTTTAGAAGGACATTTATTAGTTGTGGTTTGGAAATAACCCTAATAATAATATGGAAACTCCCACATTCATAATTTTATTTTGGGTATTTAAAAAATACCCAAAATATGATGTAAGTATATTTGTCTCCATCTTTTAAGTACTGAACTTATCACGTTATTAAATGTTTAATTTAATTAAGCTAGAGATCGATTAGGAAATTTGCGTACCTTGCACCTCTTTGTAATATAAATGGTAAACAAAAAAGTCGAGGTCGTAAACTTGTAGGCTAATTGGATTTTTATTGGGTGACAGGTTATAAACAGTTCGCGAATATATACAGGGTAGTATAGGGTTATACAGATTTTATTTTATTAAAAATAGAAGATTGATGAAAAGTATATTATCTATGCATGCGTTCTTTAGGATTTGTAATACGGCGCACCTGCATTTTAGACATCAAAAGTGTTTTAACAGTGATTTGAAGAATTAATGTTACTACACACAGTTGAAAAGAAAGTTTTAATAAAAATTTGATTTCATTCTGTAACGATTACGACTGTATAAAATAAATAATATATTATGCATTACACGCAAAATTTTCAACACGTAGATAATTAAAAATCAGGATAATTAAAACAAACTAGGTAGCTAATATATAAAATTTTTATATTCCAACACATATTTTATATTTCTACAAAGTAGAAATGCCCGATCTGAAACATTTTTTAATCAAAGGAGGTAGGAGAGAGGAGGAGAAGCGATTGTTTCAATAGTCAGATGGATACACTAAGCAGCAAAAGAGTTATGTCATTTAAAAAAAACATGATGTGCCATAAGTGGCGCCCTCTACTAGTGACGTCAAAATTAGAAACATATTTGAATTTCTCGTCCGCAAAAACCTCCGATTTACAAATTTTATGTAAATATTTGGATTTCTTAAGAAGTTATTTACAAATATCGAAAACAAAATTTTAACTTTAACACCCTGTAACTCCGTTAATAATCAGTTTTAGAACAAATTGGAAAGAGGTAGCATTTATTTTCGGTCTAGAATTATCCCCTGAATTGTTTGTTCATCATTTCCGGGCACCCTGTATATGGCAATTTCAATGATTTTTTAGGTTGAAAAAGTAATCCAGTTATATCTAAAGTGTTCAAAATTGTCTTGCCAATGATGGAATGAGACAATTTAGAATTACATTTTTTAGATATTTTGAAATATCTATTTATTTTGTAAAAAGTATTGCATACAAATGAACCTGACATATTAATAGATTACGAATGTCATACAAAATGTTATCAAACTTATAAAAAGCATCGAAATTAAGATTGGCTGTTCAATAAACCAACTTAAAATCACAATTCTCAAAAGCAACTCCTCTCTGCCTCTCTATTACTAATAGAAAGATGTGAATGGTGGTTTGATAATTTAGTTGTGCTCCCTACTAACAGATGGCATTAATGTAACTCACTTTTTCATATTAAGTTATAAATCAAGTAACTGATGATTTCTTACAAAAGTAAGTCATTTTATGGCAATATGAAGGTAGTAAGTTTCCATTGTATGAAATTATAAAGTACTGTAGGCTTGTTTTTTTTATTCCGATAGCGAACTGTTCCAGAACGATCCAAAATACTGATCATTTTATTTATTAATAAGAACTACTAAGGAATGACGAACTGAGACTGCAAATAGATCAATGTAGAACTGTTCTAGAATCATTCAAATTAGAAACCAAAACAAGCCTCTAATAAGTCTTATAATACGTCTGGAAAACAATAAAATTATGATACGATTAGCTATACGTCGGTTGAGGTCAAAGCTTTTTTAATTTAAGTGAACGTTTATTTCGATTATGTATATTCAGTTATTATTAATACCTACAAAATACAACATATTTTAGTTGCGTTACGCAGTCAGTTGAAAATACTATTATAAAAAAAAGTCAAGATGATTGCGATTTGGCTATCTTAGTAGCCCTTCTCTTGTTATAAATTTGATAATTTGATTTTGTAAAATATTTGAAGAACTGTCAGTTGCAATTTCAAGTTTCTTATGTTGCTGGATAATCGTTTAAATAAGATGTATCTTAATATATCTTGCTATTTTAAGAAACTGTTCGTCACAATATCATTCATAATTTAAAAAATAAACAAGTTATGCCTTGGTGACTTTTGGTCAAATTAAAAACCAAATTATGACAAATTATTATAATAAAAATTACAAAGACAGGGAGGGGGCATAATTACAAACAATTAGAGTAATTGAATACAGGGAGTTAACGATAAGCTTGGCCAGAATTCACGGACATTCTATCGATGAAAATAACTGAGGTTTGTTATATAACAAATTTTTATTCAAAGCTTAAAAAGGGAGTTACAGAGTGTTACCCCTTTTTGTTTTGACAAGTTATGTCATAAAATGTTATTGCTAGGGAACTGTAAATGTCCATGATAATAAAAATAGTTAAAAGTGTCACTTAGATTATAGTTTTATTGTTGCAATTAGTATATTTATTGTTCATTGTTTTAAATTCTAATAATGTTAAATATGTTTAATAATCACAAGACCTGTCAATGTTACGAACACATTAATGGAATATTTTTTTGTCAGAAATTGATCGAAAATTCTAAAAATATCTTGAAATTTTAGATATGTCAATGCCATACTTATTTTTCTTAAGAAAATATACACTGTTCATGAAGTAACTACACCACTGGAAGACCTAAATTTTAAATTTATGAGTGCACAGATAAATAGTTCATGTGAAAAATATCACCGTCCAAATATTGACAAATAATCCTTTATTCCTTTTAAGCTACGAATAAAAAAAGAAAAAAGTTCTAAAATTGTAAAACTCTGTAATTCCTCTATTAAACTGTGAATGAAAAATTATTATATAACAAAATCTAACTATTTATACCGGTAAAAATATGTATGTCGATAAAGTTTTTCTAAACTTACCGTTAACACCCTGTATATCTACTTATTTATTTAATTATTTTTTGAAAAGAGAAAAAAATATTGATATTGTTTTAAAACTCAGCAATTATTTTGGCGTATAGGTTTTTGAAATATTTTTAAATGCCCAATGTAATTGATTTTTCTTGTTTGCGCCGTAAAATGTTAAATTAAAAATAAAATGGTAAAAGGTACAAAAAATCAGATCTTATTTTTATATTAATAAATAAAATTGAGCAGTACAGAAAATAATTACAAATAATGTAAGAATAATCATAAAGAAAAAATATTATAGTAGTGTTGCTTTGACTTATAAATAAATATCTTTTATTATATTTGTATAGATCATAAATATTTACACAAAATTTTAGTTTTTTGAATTACATAATTTTTAAAATATATGATAAATTTTGTTACCGCAAAATATGGAAATAGAATCAAATTGGTTGTAGATGCTTCATTCATCTATGTTGGTATAAAAAATAATTAAGTTCTTATCAGATAAAATTGTACTTAGGCACATTCGAAGCCAATGATTGTTTACATTCGAAATAAATGATGAGAATCATTAATTCCGAAAATTTTTCATATATTTCAACGCGCACTTATTATATTTAGTAAATAATTAAGTAAATTGCAGGTAATCCAAGTTAAAGTAATTAAATTATTATACTTATGCCACCACATCAAAAACAATATCCAGTAAAGTAAGCACCCAAACACAGAATTATCCACAAGCGCTCATCACCACTTAATAATATAAAATATTGCCATACCGGTTTCATAACTTTAAACATACACTTGTCAATACTTTATAGAAATAGTCAATTACAAATAGCTAGGAGCTTTATATACCCCCCTTCACTGTTTTACAATTATCCATATAATACACATCTACTGAACTGAACGCTGTAAACTACAACTTAAGTATATATACGAGAGCGCATTTCATGCATCCAAAATTTTCAGCTCGACACTGAAATGTAGAGGTGCGCGTAAAGCCATTGCATGTTTAAAAAGAGAAATAGTGACTGAGGCCATATTTTCCCTCAAATAGTTTTTTCATTATTTCATTTTTTTTCTGCTTTGATTTAAAATTTGTAAAAGTAATTGCATTAAATATTCGCTATTACCAAGGTTCTCTCCAACTAGTGAAAAGTAATTACAACAGGAAATCTCACCTTGTCTCCTTTTATTTTATAAAAATAAAAAAAAATGTTAAAATTAGATTTTTAAATGCAGATAAATAAGTAAATATGTTTTTTATCGACAATTATTTAAATTTCTGCAAACTGCACCTTATAGTACGATATGCTTCAATTTAATCAAACATTTTTTAAAATAGTATGTTGTTACATTAGGTTACTGTCTTAAAATTTACAAGTATTAGGAACATTATTAATTAGCAAATTGTTTACCTACTTTTTTTTACTACTATTTATCTCTGCAATGATCTGCAATCTATATCAAAGTAATTTAATTGCAACCTCTATTGTTTATTCTAACGCCGATGATTCATTTTGTTCTAAGGCTGATGCGAAGATAAGGTAGTAGGTATTTAGCAAATAGTTCAAACTGGATAAAAAACACTTGTAATTAAATACCATTATCTTAATTTTGCAAGGTAAATAATGAATTTATAAAGGATTTAGTAAATTTATACAGGCTTTCAGGAATATGCCTTTATTTTGTTTAATAATAATGTATCATGTTTATAATTTGTATAAAAATTATATAAATTTGTACAAAATATTTACAAATAGGCACCCCTAAACATAAATACCTACTGCGAATGGTTTTCTGAAATCTTCTTTCATAACACAGAATAAAATGTGAAATAGTCACAAGTGTTCAAAACGTCTCGTAGCTGCAGAGTTTTGCTCAGATTCGCCATAAATTAACAAGTCCATGCAACTGGTTACTATAAATTCTTAAATTTTTGTATGTAAACTCACAAGTATCAAAGAAGCACTAGGAAAAAACGAAAACGCGCTAGCCATAATACTACTATGACTAATATTACTTTTAGGTTAACAGCAGCAGATGTCACATTGTAATGTTGGTGAACGTTATACCACACTACAGTCATAAGAAATTTCTGGGAAACTTCAGTTGTTTACTCATTAATTTCAACTGATACAAAAAACAAATAACGAAATTAATTATACCTTAGCTTGGACTTTTGTAACACAGTTTTACAATTTGTTGCAGTTGTACTTTAATTTTTAAAATATCTATAGAAAAACTATTCGCTTTAGACATATTTTTCATAATAGTTTTTTTTTGTGCTTTTGGTAGATATCGAAACCCTTAAAATTACGCCACTGATATTCCCCTGTACAACCTGTATACAGTAAAATATTAACAACGTACCAGTACTTAATTTTTGCTTATATGTTCATCCTAAATTCCAGGTAGTTCAAATATCCTGCCAAAGTCAATATTAATTAGATTTCTTTATAATTTCTATTACCTCTCTGGCAGCCTTGGTCATTTTTCTTTTTCTCTATCCTGAATCCCGTTCTTTTTAGCTATATTCTGCATACCAGTTCATTTATTCTTCGTGTTGACGTATCTGTTTGTAAACGGGATGCTGCATTCACTAGCGCTTTACAATGGGTGTTTGGCTGTTAGAAAATGTTGTCCAACTTTTCCTAGGGTATTACACATGAGTTTAATACTAAGCTGCTTAAGAGAAGTGCATTCTTGTATATAGAGTAGCCAAATTACTACCAGATATTGTCTTCCTAGTAAGTATTATCTTGATAATTTGAATATTTCTGATAGCATATACATTTATTCTTGGAGCTGATTGTAGATGAAATAGTTCTTGAATGGTCATAAAGTTCGGCGTTGAAATTTCTGTCAGTGTGGGTAGGTTTTTCGTAAACGATGTATCTTTAAACGTTGTTTGTTCTTCTCTTTGCAAGGACTTTCCATGACGGAAAGATAATAGTTTCGCCACATAGTAAAGCCGATATACTATTGTCCTGAAATTCATGTTGGTACTTCCATGAGATCATGTGACGAATGCTTCGTTAACGTATTTCAATTAGGTAACACTTTGGTTTTTAAATTTCTGACTCCAATATCCATCTCTTGAAGGCTTCCATGTAGATTCTTTACCCGGGTTGAGGATAAGGGTAAACCCAGAGCTGTCCTTCGTGTTGTTAAAGACGGAACTGGTGTTTTAAAGAGAAGATTCATCTGATAGGTATACTTTTTCAATTTCAACTTCGATGAAATTCCGCCAAATTTATTCTTGATGAGCACCTCTTCACTTTTAAGTTCATTAGAATATCATCTGAATCCTCTCAAATTCCTTTATTTTGTTGATGAAATCTCCAACGTTCCCGACTTGGTGTTTCTCAAAATTGTGCTTTTTGCGCCCTTTGTTGTTATTAAGGTGGAATTCCCTATCAGTGCCTGACGCATAGACTCTGATATTGAAGCAAATAAATTTCTTTGTTTTTCTGTACACGTTTCCTGACGCATTCATTTCTGTCAGACGGGAACGGGCGCATCAAAAAACGTTCTTACACAAATAAAAAGATGTATTTGCTTCAATATCAGAGTCTATGCGTCAGACCCATCAGTCCGACCATTACCACCATTAACCTACTATGGTTTTTTGGGTTCTTATGCTGTAACTTTTACTTGGAACTGGTCACTGCCAATCATATAATTAATGTGCATCCTTTGCTAAAAATCTTGGCATCTACTCTTATTGTTTTTGACCTAAGTTCTGTAGATGGGGATCTTCTATCAAAATTCCTGAACACGTCCATATACGGATCTGAGTTCTTAATGTTGATACTACGACTGCTATGGTCAAAATAGATATTCAAACAATGGTGGTTTTCTGGAATGTTTCGTAATAGCCTGCTACTAACTGGATTTCATGTTTTTAAACATTTCGTCGCTCTTTACTGTCGGCATCTAAACCAAAGCTTTACCGCTACCGATTTACCAATTTTACTGAGTTTACTGTGCAATGCACCTAATATTTGAGCACATTTTTTGCATTAACTTAAATTTTATAGCATCAACAATACTTGTATTCCGTTATTAGTAGTTGTCCTTGCATTACTACTACGGTTATTTATATATAGTACGAGTATAGTGTTTAAATAACACTTAAGAAAGTTTCTCCTGGCCACGGTGTTTTTTTCTCTGGAAGAATATTTAAATTTTTGTTTTTAGGTTCATTGTTTATGTTACTAATGTATTTGATATTAATGCATATATGCACATCTATATCTATATCTAGATTGACATAATGATATGTATTGTTGATATAGCAAAAAAAAATATAGTACAAATAATACCATATATTACAAATAATTTATTGTATATAGAAAATATATGTATGAAAAATATCAGTTAACGTATGTATTGGAGATAGTGAAATGTCCAAGAGTCTTTGTCCATTTGGCCTAAAAAAACAAAATGGGGTACCTCAGGGGACAACAGTGTGACATGATGTCACATTACAAGATCACGATATGAGTAAATTTAATCAGATTATGGATCATTAGTGTTATGAAGATTAATACGATTTTAAGATGTAATACTGGAAAGTTATTTATTTGGATGTAGACCGAAATATGATTTCACATATTTGTTTTATTTACGAGGACCGAAAATAATGTTCACACACGGCAACATGTCATGATCTATTTTTTTGATTGTTAATACTTTTTTAATGAGATAAATTTAGTAAACGTCGACCTAGAGAAGTGAAGCAAATAAGTGTGAACTAATATATTTCATATAATTGTATGGTACATTTTACGTCGTAAAATGTAGTAGGTAGTAAGCAGGTTATTTAAATATAAATCATAGAAGTAACTTTTAATCAAATTATAAACCTGATAAAATCACGGATATTGGAATGTACCTGGTAACAATATATTAAAGATTATATGACTGAGATACTTTTTTACAACGACTGATGGATTGAATATATTTTTGATAATTATACATAGCTGACCACTTTATAAATCTGTACCTACGCAGCTGTTTTATACCTTTATTTATTAAACATTATGTATTAAACACTTTTTTTTATAATACATACCACGGTTGTCCGGGTAAAGTTTATCATTTTTGAAATACTTAAACAAGATAAAAACAATAAAAGCACTACACTTCAAAATTTGAAATAAAAAGAAATAATTCTTATATAAGTACTTTATGTGAATCATCCCAATTCCTGATAGAGCTTCTCGATGATGTCAATAAGACCTCATGCTGGAATATTTCCAAAGCAAATTGAAGATGACACTGATATCATGAACTTTGGAAAGTAATTTTTCCTTGTCACCTTTTAATTTTAAGCAAATTAAGTTCTAGTCTTAATTTTGAAAATAACTACTCATATATCTAGACAAAAACAAATATTTAACATGCATTTACATGACCTAGAGCCTGTAACACAATCCGAACAAGTTCTATAATTGTAAAAGTCAACTATGCACTTAACACACTAACAACTTAATTTCATAACACATCTTATCCATTCTGTAACACAATGACAGCACCTGTATGATTGTGTTACAGTATTTTCTACATGTGTAGATAATATTCTACTTATATCCAACCTAGTAGGTAAATAGTACCTATTACGGTAATTTCCGTACACAGAATGAAGTATAAATGTAGGAAGTTTTCCGAAGTCTTGAGTCAACGAAAGAGAAGAAACGAGGAAAGAAAAATAAAAGAATATGTTTATTGAGAAAAAGCAGTTTATGAATAACTGTCATTTTGTAAGGTGTCACTATAGCTATTTATTTACCAAAGGACCATACAACGTTTTGATACTTCACTTCATATGAAATAAAAACTATAAAAGGTCATAGCTTTGACGTGTCTTGATTTGTAGTTATGACTGATGCTAGATCATTTCAAAAATATCCATAACAACCCAAGCGTCCTTATTTTATATGGGTATGTTTATATATCTCGTATCCTAAGTATTATAACTAAATTATAAGGAAGTAGAATATATAAGTTATTAAATGGAGATTTACTAGTAAAATCTTAAAAATTTTGTTGCTGAACCTGGATAATAGCAAGAGGACGATAAACAACGCAGGATAATAAGATGACAACCGGCATAATAGCAAGAGGACGACGAACGAACGACGAAGTGTAATAGCAACTGGCATAACATAATATACGACAAACGACGAGAGATAATGTCAAGAGCACGTCCGCTGATTATGTACCTGATGTGACAGACAAACACAAAAGTCCCAGACACTTACTTCTTGACTCGGGGTGACTGCCCCAACACTAATCACTCTCTCTTCCCCGTTACCTCTTTTTTCAGGTACAGCCACGATCAGAAATCAAGAGACGCTGAAAAAAAACCATCCGACGAAGAAAGAAATCTAATGACAAAGGAGTACCAGAAGAGGCTCCCACAAAGCGCCTAAACCGGCCACATTTTGTGCTCGGGGTAGACGATGGATGGGGCCCACCTTCAGGAAGCTGTCCAGCTCTACAGCGATCAGGTAGGACAAAGAAGGATAGTCCCTCTCGATTCCAAATCATTTAGGCCACCAACACCACAAAAAATATCGGCGCTGGCACTGAGACAAATTCCTGGTGTAGTGGATAATATTAAAGTGGCTTCTACGAATGTAATTAAGAAGTTTCGTACACTAATACTTGGATTCCAAGGTAACCGAAAAAATAGACAGAGGCGTGAATTCTATAGTTCCAACTTTGATGAACAATCAGATGTGTATGAGACTAAACTAAAACATATTTCTGATAATTTTTCAGTTAGTAACTTTGCATCTTTCGCAAATATCTTGCTTATTGACTATGAAAAAAAAATACGATCTAGTAAACAGCAAGACGAAGAAGTAGAGAAAGAATGAGAAAGGGCATCGCCGGATTCACAAAGTTCTCTATTGTAGAGATGCAAAACATTCTATTCAGCAGTTTTATATGTCTCATTTATTCAGTTGGGGCGAGATACACATATTTATTTATACGATGTCATTAAGTCAGTGGTTTTCAGCCAAATTATTTATAAAGAGTAAACGAGGCATTAAATCATGAAAAACTTTGAAAAAGGCTCTGCAAAATGAAAATGTAGATGCAGGAGGTTTGCTGAAGGTGTGAGTTAGCGAGAGAGAGGAACCGAGGGAAGAAAGGTAGACTGTTTACTAAATAATCGACCATGTTTTAAGATTACTTTCCTTAAAAAGTTATAGGCCCGAGAAAGTATTTTTTATTTTATTTTAATTTTTTACATTAATTTATTTAGTTCTTGGGTAATCGTGTTCAAATTTTGTACAAGAAGACTTTTTTCTATGATACATATAAATATCTGATTTTTGTATTAAATGTACGGCGTTCCCAGCGCTTGTGCCACTGTATTTTTCCTTTTAGATTTTTTTAAGGACTGAGATTTTTGGAAAATAATTAGTGATTTTGAAACAGCATTCTATTAGTTTTAAAAAAGCTGCACTTGTTACATATCGCTAAAATGTACCATTTTAGAGAAATCTGCACTTAAAGTTTGAGTTGTAAATGTATAATTTACAATGTACAATCTCGGATATGTATTAAACAGTGGGCCATACTTTAAGGCTAGCTTCCTTGGTTAAAAATAAGATGATTTAAGTTCTTACCTTAGTACAATTTTTCTTCCTTAAAAAGTTATAGGTATGAAATTTTTTTTTTTTACATTCTCGTGTCTATAACTTTTTAAGGTATCACATTTTACTAGATGTTGACTTTTATGTATAGAGTCTTTCTGTGAATATGTGCTTACCTTCAAAGAAGTTGTAGATTACGTGAACAATTTTTATAAAGCAGCTCTGTTTAAAGTACCATAGCTTCAAAAAATGAATGAAGAATTATTAAGGGAAACTTGTATTATTTGAAAATGCCTTATTCAAATCAAGAATAAGCAGATATGGCCTCAAAGTACGGGGAATGCGAATATGACTTGTCGTTTGTGTGTGAGTAAACTTCCAAAGACAACAATCAAATTCCATGATGCAAAACCTTGTTCCAAGACTATGGAATACAGATAGAATTAATCTAAGATAAGAAAATATACAGCAGGTCAGGTGGTCGCCACCACCGATACGCAACAATATATTTTTGCTGCAGCTAATGATCTTAGACAAATGCCTGGAGTAATTTCCACTTCCGCTTAGAAACAAGATGAACAGGTTTTGGAAATAACTTTTTTGTATGTAAAATTTTTGTATGGAAATAGTTTATTTTTATTATTGCTTCTAAAAAGTTTTTAAAAGTAAATATTTTTTCGGCCACAGATTGCTACGAGGTGACATTATTGCAATAATTACGTGCAATCTACATAACAGAAAGGGTTTACAAATTTTCTGTTTCCTTGAAATTGACTGAGCGGCTCAGTCGCGGCGAAGCTTTTGCGGAGTCACCACTGAAGATGCCGACAGTGAAGAGCGGTGAAACGTTTATGATGCGACCAGTTACAGAGGCGACTACGAGACGTCTTGGAAGATCACCATCATCCGAGGAACAGTTCCGACCGTAGCAGTCAACCAACAACAGGAGCCCAAAATCAATATTTGGGCGGGCCCAGAGCCCAAGAGCAACCGGATCAGGTCAAATAATCTCAGCCAAAGCTAAGGATATGCACTTTAATTCTGTTACTGGCAGCGACCAGTTACCGAGGTCACGGCATAACAACCCGGAAAGTCACTATATGTCAAATGATATAGATAGCTTAATGAAAATATTTTATTTGCATGTTGCTCTGTTATCTATTTAAAGAAATGTATTATTTCAGAAACACCCAGTATATCAAATTAGTTGCCCTTTATTCAATTGATGAGAATTTAAGGACAATTTGATATGCTGAAATATAATTGTTCCATGTTTAAATTAAAGTGGAAAATGTCTACAAAATTTGTCAAAATGAAGAAAAAGCAGTAGGTAAAAATATGGGATTTTTTTACATAAATGTAACATTTTTATTTTTCTAAAGAAAACAGTTTGCTGTTATTTAACTGCATGCTATTTTCTGGTTTAGACAACGCAATGTTGCCGTCAGTTTCATGAATATGTATGCACGAAGACTTACAACTAATTGAATATGGACGCTTATAATCTGCGTTCTATTTAAATAACAGGGAATTCATCTAGAGCACTTTCGCTGCTAGACTCTACCTAAAGAATAATAAGTTCTGCATGCGCAGCCGATACAAAGCTAAGTTAAATCGGAAGTAATATACTTTTTTTATTTCAGCATGTGCATATCAAAGACGCAGCTAAAGAAATCAGGTGTGGCTGCTATAGAAAAAAAAAAGGAAACGAGTAAATATTTTACATTCTCAGTCGCGTTAATACATGGGGAAGGCTCCTAGAATAACTGTATCATATTATAAAAAAATGGATTAGTAAAAGTTTTCTAGTTCATTGAACTTGTGCTAAATACGTTGACTGATATACTTCCTCAAGTTTTCTGAAGTATCTACAAATATTTTTACAGACTAACTAGTTTTAGTGAAAAGTATGAAAATAGTAATACTGCCGCGTAAGTGTTGAATATTAGTAGCTTACCACGAACAATAACACGCTTGGTTTGTTTCCTTATATAATAATTAAGGACTAATAACACTGAGAAATTACTTTTAATTAAGTTATTAACTAAATGTCAATGAGAACGAAAATGAAAATTTATACATTTCCACACTATTTGAAAGCCCAAGTAATTAAAATAAATCAACTTCAGGTATTTTTTAAGTATTAAGCTTTTAATTGGTAGTAAAAAGAATAATACAATGCTTATGGTTTATTATCTTTCACTGTTAAGTTTGTTTATTTTTTTTTGTTTAATATGTTTTTTTATTGCATTTTGCTTAATATGTTTTTTATTATAACCTCTTATTGCATTTTATAAACCTTTATACTTTTCCATCCTATACAAAGTGTTTCAAAAAGACATGACAATATTATTAGGGCTGATAGAACATTGAAAAATAGCCACTAATTTGTGAGATAAAGGGCGTGTAAGATAATTTAAAAATATCTAATTTAATTTGTTTAATGACTAACACATTTGACACATGTACGTTTTTGATGGTACCGAACTCGCTGGTGTTTTTTTGTATAAAGTAGAGAGCACTAGCTGCTGGCATTTCCGCTGATATTTTATTCTCCAACCTTTTTTAAGTTGGGTTTTTCCCATTCTAAGCCTTGTTATATTATGTAGAATTTAATTTTACACAAAAAGGTGCTCCTAGTAAATTTGTTAAAAATGCACCGTTTTCGAGGAAAATTGTGAAATAAAAAAGGTCACAGGTATTGTTAAGTCCATCCGTGGACACACTGTATACACGCACGTTTTTATAACAAATCATATATTTTCAAAAATCTATTTGATTTTCTACTAGATTGCATCCAGAGCAATTAAGTGGACAAGTAATCTCTTGATCTACTCTCAATTAGTCATCAGCTGTCATTTACGCTCGGGATCCACTACTTGTTGGATATTAATGTTTTAAATTTATTTTCTCAAGAGTTAAGGACAACATATGAGAAGCTTTGGATCGTTATCCAATGCTTTAACTATAAAATAATTGAATACGAGGTCTGTGGGCATACAATGTACTTAATGTTTACATGCATTATAAAAATGGTTAAATTTATACCTAAATCAAATAAAGTTTCCAAAATGAATAGAGCATTTACATGTAGGCGGCGCTGCGATCAGTGTTAGGTATTAAATCTAACCTTACAAATATTTGTTATTTAATTTTTGTTGTGTTTTAATTTGTGTAAAAAAATAGTCATATAACTGTTGTGTACCGCAGTGTTTATCTGTTGCTAATAAAAAAAAGATTTCTTGTTTCGTAAGTTTCCCAATAATACTGAAAAAATGGTTGATAGCAATTGCATCCAGCAAGAAACCAACCCAGTACACAAAGATCTGCTCAAAACATTTTGTGATTGATTGTTATACTATTACTAGTATGGGTAAGTACAAGCATTCATGATCTATTTTCGGTGTATATTTTTCATTATTTGATAAGGTTTCATTCTTATTTTTAGGACAATGGATAATTCTCAAAAAACAGCTGTTTCAACATTATATTTACCCGTACACGAAAATACGACACCAATATTGTAAACAATAATGAACGCATGAAACGGTACTTGAAAAGGCAAAAACAGGATGAAAATGTAAGCAAACTTGCAGATGGAAACAAAGTAGAAATGTGACACGAGTTCATAGACTTCTAAACTGAGAAATGTGAACGATTCCTCAAATTGAAAATTACTTGAATAATAATAACGCCGGTATTCCTGAGCCTATAGCAAGTGCAGCTAGTAGTAACAAGTTATTTTACGATATGGCGATTCAAAATGTTATTAGTGATAAAAGAGCACAACTAATATCACTCAAATTTTTTAATGAAAACCATTTAAAACACCTATCAGGGTTTTCAACTTTTCTGTATTGTACTTGCGCTGTAATAAAAATGCCAAATAAAAACTGCATATGTTTATTATTCATTTATGTCACATGTACATTATTTAAAACACTGATTTTATATATTCGTATTTTTTCAGAAACTGGGTATTTAATGTACTTTTATTTACTAGGCATATCACATGCAACATTTTTGCAATCTGAGGGACAACTAACCATTTTTCTATCGATTCGTAATATATAAAATTTCAATTCATTAAAAACAAAGAGGTTTAAATTAAAAATTACCAGGAAATTCTTTAGGCACTCCAACGTTAACAATTTCTGTGTTAAATAACGTTTTATTACGTCTCTTTCCAAATTGCTAATGTAAAATTCAGATAAACAAGGTTATATGAGGTTTACATAAATAAAATTTAATATATCTTTTCAAGTGACTTTTTTCCTGTTGTCTTTGTGTGTTTACATTCAAATAAAAAATGATCGAATCAAAATCTAGACCATAGAACATTAATATTAATACCTAACTTTGACGCTAGCGCCCCTAGCGGAATTTAATGACACTGAGTTAATGTAAATGCTCTATTGCTTCATCAGATATCTATAAGTACTTTTTGATATCACTGTCCCCTATTTCACAATTAAGATGAAATAAAACTAAACTATAATTTCCTGGAATATTTCCATGCTTTCCGAAGTTTTACACAATTATATGTATATATTACAAAATATATATTTTTACACTAGTGCTATACAGACACACTTTTAAAGTGATTTGATAGGAAAGTAACAGCGTGCTGGATCATTCTGCGCTGCTCCTGCTTGAACACTAGGAGCACAAAATAGAAATCTTGGATAACTACAGAGCAGCTCCATTTTCAACCAAACACAATATTAGAGCGACATACAGCAATAAACACGAATTCGGCAAAGACATTCCAGACTACTTGAGAGCAGTGAGCCGAAATCGGTGTTTCATATAATACCAAAAAGTAACATTTGTATTATGGAATGTTAAATAGAAACAAACGAGTATTTTCGACATATCCTTTCTTTTGAGTTTTCATTGCTGCTCACGATGAAAGCGCTATTGGGAAATATATAGGAAATGGGAAATAATAAATAATGGAAATATCATAATTTTCTCGTCTCAAAAAGAACCATTGTAACACAAAAAATTTTCCACGTGCAGGAAAACCATCTGATGTTCATGAACATCGATTGAATTCTTTAATTCATGATGGCCATATTCAACTAACATAGAAGTTGACCAATATGATTGACAGTGTAGTAAACCATAGTACGACATTTGCATTATAAGGATAAAGTTGAAAAATTGAATATAAGAGAAGGTTGTATCTTTTGAATAGAAACAACAAAAATCAATCTGTCACTATTTGAACTTCTTTGCTGATTCGTCAACTGTACCGATTATTTTTGTACCAGAATGTTACTAGTGCCAAAAACTGATTATAGCCCTAACAGAAGGACAACATCACGAGCAAAATATGATGCTAAAGGCTTTGTTTGCTAAGCATTATTTACGAAAAATGTTACTATCGGCTATTGAGGTATTGTTACCAGATTTTTATCTTTTCCTTTCTCGATCGAACAACCTGCCAAAAATCTCCTCTAAGTCGATATTGTTTTTAAAAAATTGGCTTAGCGAATGCTATATTCCTAAATCATTTCGTTGAGAGACATACCCAAACAATAGATGAATAAATTTCTGTTAAATTGTTATTTTGTTTATTAGAATGAAAATTTCACACCTCTACTTTAAAACCAGTAAGATGCCTTTATTTTGACTCGTTACCATGGCAACCAGAACAATATCCGGAAATTTTTTCGTGACGAGGCGATAATTAAGTGGACATTTTTTGACAGTTGAGAAGGTAAACAAAATGTAATGAATATAAAATACAATACGACAACAATACCATGGCAGAGTCAAATTAATTTAAAATGTCAGGTTTGATTTAAACTTGGGGTGTGAAATTTTCTTACCGAATACCACACGAGTAAATTATTCCTGGAAATTTAAGCTCTTGTGATATCATAAGTGATAAATTTTTTAAAATTTACTTGAAACGGTACAAACTAATGTGTCGACCCGATAGATGTTATCTTTGAGAAAATTATAGAAGTGAGTCTCGGGTATTGTAAATCTTTATCACTATACAATCTTATTGTCGAAGTACATACAGAAATTAGAAATTTTTATTTTATTTCACGGGTATTGCAAAGTACGATATCTCAGTAGATATCAACATCAGATCTAATTGCATTGAATATTTCACATAACTGTTGTATCTAATAAGTAAATAAGTATTTTAATACTTTCTGATTTACTTTACCTTTGGCGGATAATTTAATATTATATTATATAATGTTAAGGATGATGTTGTATAAATATTTGATGAACACAGGTAATTAAACTAACCACGCAATTATTGTGTAACAAGTGATTAAAAATATGTTCTGGAAATTTGGAATTCTAATTTTACAGATTAATTACTGAAAGTAATATTGTTAAATTAATTATAACTATTTTTGTATCTCTAGAATTTTCACCCAACAATTATTATTACATAAAACAAGAATAAATTAATTTTTTTATTAAGTTTCACTTAGCACACTAAATAGTGTTGTGAAAAGCATAACATTTTACGAACATATTTCAAACTATTCACTGTTTTAGGATTCGGCGAAGAATTAAGCAGCAGAGGAACACTAGGTCCATCTAAGTGTAGTATTTCTGATATTCTTTCAAATTAACTTAATTAATGATAAAGATAATGTAACTTTACCGTTTACGCATACCTTCTGCTTCATGAAAGCAGTATTTTTCAAATGTAGTAATGACACCTGGTAGATTGAACAAAGCGAATTTCTTAATATAACGGTTATATAAATTAAATATGTACCTATAATTAATTATTAGATGCATATATTTAATCAACCTTTATGATGAGAAACATTTTGTATTATATTGATTGATATGTATTTTCGCGATGAATTTCGGAAGACTTATACTTTACTTTTTTATAATTAGTTCAACATTTTAAGAGCTGAATTTTACTTGAACATTTTCGATTTGGATGTTAAAGTCCACTGTTTATAACACGATAAAATTTATAAAATTAATTTATATTAACGCGCAGTAGCAGAGCTACTTCTGGCAGTCATTTGCTATTCTATGCCGGACTAAAAACTCACCGAAAAGAAGCGTTCTGCATCGCCGTAGAAACTGACAACTACTCTGCGGATAAATGCCCCGACCAGCATTGAATTACACCTGAAAAACCTCTAAGAATAGCTAAAGTCATTCATCGGCAACCCACCAGACATATACCGGTTTCGAGCTTATTAGCTCTCATCAATATGCCATAGGTGGGATGACCGACAGACAACTTTAGCTGTTTAACATAAAGTTATCACCGTTTCGCGATAGAGGTCGCTAGCTGTCAATTGTTTCTACGGCGATGTAGAATGGTATGGAGTAGCGAATGGACGCTAGAAGTAGCTCTGCTACTGCTCGTTATTCATTGTTCCTACTGTCGGGTTAGATAGACTTGAAACAGGGGAATTGCCGACGAATGGTTTTAGCTGTTGCTAGAGGTTTTTCATAAGTAATTTAGTCGGGGCATTAGCCTGCAGAGAAGTTGTTAATTTATAATGTTTATGTATAAGAAGGTCAAATAATTTATAGAGTTATTAGTCGGTATGTCAGTGGTCGCGCGGTTTAAAACGTCATCAGTATTTAATTCGATGTGGCTAGACCGGTGTGGGTTCGAGCCCCGCAGCCGGACTGTATGTCATATATATTCGTGGAGAGGATTGTCTGTGGATGTGGTAGGAGAGAAGAAAGTTAGCTTGTGTCAATGTGAGAGATTGATACCCGTTGACATTTGACTATCCCTCTAATTAATGAGGTTTTACAGGTTTCCCTTATTCCTGCACTGAATGGTGGTTAGAACTTACCAACGTAAGTCGTTCCTGGGTGCAAAATGCGGCTCGATTTATGAAGAATGAAGGGTAGAAATCTTATTATATTATTATTACAAACAACTTATTGTTTTGGTTTCTGTGCAACCCAATGTATAATGTATAGGATAAACTTTTATTGATGTATCTACATAAGTATAAAACAGAAAATACTTTTTGACGATATAGATATCAAGAAACCATAACTGAACAAACTCCAAGCCCATATCGCCAGTTTTGGTTTTCTTAGATTTATGGAAACATATTCTTTAGGAAGATCTCAAAAATTTGAAAATATGTTTCTGGCTGGCATTTATATTTGTTTTTGTTTTCGTTAAAATTATTACTTTTTTTGAAATTTTATTGCTTGGTTCTGTCCAGATATACTGAATACAATTTATTTTCCTTGCAATTTGTAACTGCTAACTATTGGTGTTATTCTTTAGATGTAATTTCCTTCTATTTGTTAACGTATATTTTGCTCTATGTACACGGAACGCTGTATACATCTTTTACAGCGCTTGTAAATGTAGAAGCAACGGAAACAAACATTTGTATTAATAATAGTACCCGATAGGTAACAGTTAATCCTGTTAGGTGCTGTATTTTCGGTTTTCGTTCTTTTGTTGCAAACTGCCAAAATTACTTTTCACTCATTACATATCTGCCAGGATTACCCTAACACCAAATCACATTTTGCGTACAGTTAAATAAAATTCCATTTGTTCTAAAAAAATCGAACGAAAGGAATACTAACAGAAAACTTTTAATTCACCTGTGACAGTCTTGTCCCATAATCTAGAAAAACAAACTGGAGAACTATATTATAGCAAATGTCTGCACCAGTCATAAGTTTCTTTATATAATTACTATATACGTTTAAAAGTGAAAAAACGACACTAAAAATGAAGGAAAACACATAATCACAACATAGGCACACAGGATCTCAATTATGACAACGAATTTTACTGTTTAGTGTTGCTGGTTGTCGTCAAAAGTGTGAAATAAATAATAACACGGTGGACGGACGGTCACAGTTGGCGATAAACAGGAGTTTAATAAAGTTTAGACATTTTTATGCATTATAAATAAATTAAGAAATAATTCCATTATTTCTAATTTTTCTCCTCTTAAAATTTTTATTAAGAGCATATCCTTTTATGTATTGGCGTTGACTGAAAAATCTCCACTCATTGTGTTATAAGATAGATCTCTTCTATCAATAGTTTCAAAACCACTCCGATTAATAATACGCATCCGTTGTAGATCTGTTTACAGCGTGCCCACACTTCTTTTATTAGTAAAAAATATTTCTTATTTTATTGTATGTTACTCAGTAAAACAACAAAACTATACATATATGACATGAAACATGAAACTTTTATTTGGATATTATTATACTTGAGATCCAAAAATAGTTTTAATCAGTACTATAGGTACTACGGCACTCGGTGGCTGCGTGGCCATTGGGCATAAGTTTTATTTTTTTTGTAGTGAAAATAATATAGAAACTAAAATTATTAAATGAGTAAATGCGAAGTGATAATGTAATTGAGTTTTTTCGAGTGTAATCATTAAATTTAATTCTCTTAACAATAATAAAAATTACTGTATTACCTAGCGTATTATGTAAATGTTTTTTAATTGTTACATATAGAACATTAAATACTCAGCATGCTCTATAAACAGAAAAATTGCCATATAATTTATATTATAAAACATTTCTTGTATATTATCGACATATTTTTAATCATAAAAAATATTATCTCTCAATAAATCGTGTAAATTCTAATCAAACATTTTTGTGTACTCATTATAAACATATTTATTGAAGTGCTGTATAATAGTGCTTATACAATAAATTTATTAAAGTGCCTGATACACTAATAACGCATTGTATATATAACACACACATATGGCAGTTATAACACACTTTTATTTTATAATTTGGTACCCTTTTACACTTATAGAAATTCAGGTTGTAAGAATATTGTGGAGAAAGATCACTTCAATCACTTTTATAATATTCTTCATAATCTAATCAATCAAATTATCAAATACTCGTATTTTGCCCAGGTTACGCCTGATTTATGATGTAGTTAGGCTGAAGCAACAGACTAAGCGTTTCTGAGACCTTTAGGCAAACATTAAATCATCTAGCCGTTATCACGGCATATACTAATATTACTCACACTTTAATTTCATTGTACACCATAAATATGATGTATTTCATTACGTCTATAAAATTTACTTTTGTACAAGCAATAATTTGTCTGACTAATAATAAAAAGTGTAATAAACTACTGCGATTAAATGCAAGGTTTTATGTACTCAACTTTCGAATCTGTGTGAAATTATTTACCTTGATGATACGCGAAATTTGGAGTTCCATGAACGTTCTGTTCTCAAAAATGTGTATTTACCCGAAGAATAAATGTGTTCAAATCTTATTAATGTTTGTGAAATAATTAATTAATAATTTTAATACATTTTGTTTTGTTTTACACAATAAGTGCATGATATGTTGTCATAAATTTTTCTCTAAGAAGTGGTAAATTTCCAGAGATTTTAAAAAAGTCAAAAATTATACCTATCTTTAAAAATAAAAGAGCAACTCAATGTCAAATTACCGGCCAGTTGCAGTACAAAATCAGTATGGTAAAATATTTGAAAAAATATTTTTAAATATCTTGTTGGATTCTTAAATATAAAACAAGAAGATATTATAGATAGTTATTAGAACCTATACAGTGTGATGAAAGATGATAGTACATAAAAAATATGATTTCTTGGAACCCGTTGCTCCAAGCGACTTCAATAAGGTAACCTTTCTTAACTATAAAAAACTGGGGAAGAGATTTTTCTACCCCAAAATAATATACAGGGTGAAACAAAAAAGTTGTAATGGTTTAAATGGTTCGAAATCATCGCCGGTGGCGCCCTCTAGAAGATATACTGAAATGGACAATAAAATTGAATTTGCCATTCCAAGAAACCCATGGACACAAAATTTCGTGTAATAATAATAATAATAATAATAATAATAATAATAATAATAATAATAATAATAATAATAATAATAATAATAATAATAATAATAATAATAATAATAATAATAATAATAATAATAATAATAATAATAATAATAATAATAATAATAATAATAATAATAATAATAATAATAATAATAATAATAATAATAATAATAATAATAATAATAATAATAATAATAATAATAATAATAATAATAATAATAATAATAATAATAATAATAATAATAATAATAATAATAATAATAATAATAATAATAATAATAATAATAATAATAATAATAATAATAATAATAATAATAATAATAATAATAATAATAATAATAATAATAATAATAATAATAATAATAATAATAATAATAATAATAATAATAATAATAATAATAATAATAATAATAATAATAATAATAATAATAATAATAATAATAATAATAATAATAATAATAATAATAATAATAATAATAATAATAATAATAATAATAATAATAATAATAATAATAATAATAATAATAATAATAATAATAATAATAATAATAATAATAATAATAATAATAATAATAATAATAATAATAATAATAATAATAATAATAATAATAATAATAATAATAATAATAATAATAATAATAATAATAATAATAATAATAATAATAATAATAATAATAATAATAATAATAATAATAATAATAATAATAATAATAATAATAATAATAATAATAATAATAATAATAATAATAATAATAATAATAATAATAATAATAATAATATATATAGCCTTTATTGACAATACATACTTCGGTACATTTATGTCATACAATAATTCATTAGAAAAAAAATAATTTTTGTGTTCTATTATACAAATTTATTTATTATTTTACTTTTTGACTGCCGGTTTTAAACTGGTGACTATATATTTTTTTTAATGAATTATTGTATTGACATAAATAGTATTATTTATATGTTTGTTGTGTGTCATGAATTCCGTTGTTTGTGTTCTATTATACAAATTTATTTATTATTTTACTTCTTGACTGCCAGTTTGAAACTGGTGACTATATATATTGACATAAATAGTATTGTTAATATGTTTGTTGTGTCAGGAAATCTGTTGTTTGTGTTTTATTATATAAATTTATTTTTATTTTTACTTTTTGATTGCCATATTTAAACTGGTGGCTATATTTTTTTTCTAATGAATTATTGTATGACATAAATGTACCGAAGTATGTATTGTCAATAAAGGCTATATATAATAATAATAATAATAATAATAATAATAATAATAATAATAATAATAATAATAATAATAATAATAATAATAATAATAATAATAATAATAATAATAATAATAATAATAATAATAATAATAATAATAATAATAATAATAATAATAATAATAATAATAATAATAATAATAATAATAATAATAATAATAATAATAATAATAATAATAATAATAATAATAATAATAATAATAATAATAATAATAATAATAATAATAATAATAATAATAATAATAATAATAATAATAATAATAATAATAATAATAATAATAATAATAATAATAATAATAATAATAACTAGAGGGAATGCACCTAACACCTACGCGAATAAACCTGTCCCATTTGTTTTATATGGATGATCTCAAGTTATACGCTGGAACAAGAAAGGGCCTTGATCGTCTCTTGAGAATAACATCTACCTTTAGCAAAGACATCCATATGTCATTTGGCCTTGAGAAATGCAAAATAAATGGAATGAGAAAAGGGCAATGGACAGAACAGGAAGGATACAAAATTACCAACAGAGGAGCAGACGAAGAAATACAAACAATGGCTTTCAATGAAACCTATAAATATTTGGGTGTTGATCAGACGCACGTTACAAGTCATGCTAACATCAAATGCAAAGTAAAAGAAAAAATCCAAGTACGTTTAAAAAGTATACTCAACACCCAACTCTCTGCAATAAACAAAGTTCAGGCCATTAATACCTACGCACTATCAGTAGCCACATATACTTTCGGGGTAGTAAAATGGACACAAACAGAACTGGAAGATTTAAACAGAACAACCAGAGTTATGTGTAGTAGATACGGATTTCACCATCCTAGGAGTTCTATAGAAAGATTTCATCTTCCTAGGTCCAAAGGCGGGAGAGGCATACACGATCTAGAAATTCAACATATGGCCCAAATTAACAACATGAGAACATATTTTCAAAAAAAATCAGAACAGAGTGCTATACATCAAGCCATAATTAACAAGGATAAGAACTTAACACCCCTTAATCTGGCAGACAATCAATATGTTCCGACACCACCACAGACGGACCATCAAAAAATAGAGGTATGGAAGACCAAGCCCCTACATGGTAAATACCCAAATACCCTTTTTCAGGACCAAATAGATACAGAAGCATCGCTGGCATGGCTCCGCAGTGGAAACATCTTTGCTGAGACGGAAGGCTTTGTATTCGCTATTCAAGATCGGGTTATAGCTACAAGGAACTATTTGAAAGCGATAGTCAGGGATGTAACCATAACAGATGACAAATGTAGAATGTGCCACTCCTTCGCAGAGAGTATAGAGCACATAATTAATGGATGCCCGGCACTAGCTGCGACAGAATATACAGAGCGTCACAACAATGTAGCTAAAATTATATACCAACACCTAATTAAGAAAATTGATAACACGCACGAACATCAGCCGTATTATAAATACGAACCGTCTTCCGTTTACAGTACAGACACACATAAAATATATTGGAACAGAACTATTATCACAGACAGAACCATAAACCACAATAGACCAGATATCACTTTCATCGACAATGAAACAAAAACAACAATCATGATAGAAATCACAGTACCACTCCGAGAAAATATAGAAAGAAAAAGGAGAGAGAAGATAGAAAAATACCAACCATTAGCAAATGAGATAAGAGACATGTGGGATATGGAGAAAGTAGTGATAATACCTATAATCATTGGCAGTACAGGGGAAATCCCAAAAACATTCCACCTAGCTATGGAACAGCTTAATATACCCAAAAATACTTACCTGGCGCTTCAGAAATCGGTACTCCTAAGTACCTGTCACATTGTAAGGAAATTTCTTTCTACACAGCATCCATTTTCGAATAATACTGAACACCAATAGAATGAAGATGAGACTTGGCAATGCCCGTCCATCTTTGTAATACCTTTAAAAAGTGAAAAATTGAAAATAATAATAATAATAATAATAATAATAATAATAATAATAATAATAATATGCTTTATAATAAATAACAGCTATTAAAGATAAACTAATTAATAAACATAGCTATGTAGAGTGGGTGCAAAAATATAAATATGTAATTTAACAACATAATCTTCACACAAATATAAATAGCTCACACAATACATATCCGTAATATATAGGTAACACCTATAATATATACACAGACATACACTGAATTTTTATACTTATACATAAAAAATTAATAAAAACTATTTGAATCTGAATTTGAAACTATTGGATTTGAATATTTGAAATTTATACATGAAATACTTGTCTAGCATATTGCATTAACTTTTTAAGATTTGAAAAGTATACATCAAAATATGAACTCAGCTCATTAAAGTAGGTACACATACAATACACTGGTGACTTCAACAACATATTAGTCTTATGATGTTTAGACTGAAACGTTATATTTTGTCTTGAATTCATTCTGGGGACGTGCAGATTTATTTGAGCAAGTAATTCTAGACAGTCAACTTTATTTTTCAATAATTTACATAAAAAAATAAGACATGCACATATTCATCTAAGTTCTGAACTGTCCATATTATGCCTTTCCAAAAGAAGACTATTCTCAATCCCCCTTTCCGGATATGTACCAGTCATTCTAAATGATAGGAATTTTAAAAATTTTCTTTGAACCTGTTCAATCGCCTGCTTATGAACGGCATACAATGGGGACCAAACTACCGATGCATATTCGATCTTAGATCGAACATAAGCATAATATAAAGATTTCAGACATTTATCATTGGAAAAAGTTTTGCAGTTTCTTATAATAAATCCCAGCATTTTAATTGCTATACTACTATAGGAAAATATTTAAATTTGGCAACGTCACGTCAGTGCGACACAAAGTTAAACCGCCGCCATCGGTCAGTGACAGTCTGAAAAGAGGGTTAAAATAATGATTTGAAAATATTTTTTTTCGGTGTAAATATCAATTTAAGACTTTTTTAAATCGCGTATTCGTATTATACGCATTTTTCCCTATCTGCTCTTAAAATTAATGACATTATGACTGAATCACCCTGTATACCTGAAAAGGTACAAGTAGCTTTTATGACGTAACTCTTTTTTTACTGTATTAGAAAAGTATTTTAAGCTAATATAAATCAAATCTCCTACAATTCCTATCAATGAAGTCATATGTTTGTTCTCTGATACCAAACATCTAGGTATGCTAATGAAAAATTCCACAGACAAAGCTCTATTCAATAATTATCTAAAGAAATTAATTAATTCACTAACCTTGTTTTAATGAAAACACTTTATAAATATCTAACATCACTTTTGGCAGTTAAGCTTTTGTCCACAAAGTTATTTTGTTTTGTCCAGTAGTTATTGTCACACAATATTATTAATATTATCTGAAGCTATTTATTTTTGGCATAATTTTAGTTTTTCTTTAGTTTTATTGGGTTTTTGCACACTTCTGAAAAAATAAAGATTAATTAAATAAGCCCTTGCGCCAAACGGATCAGTCAAGGGTTATTTTTATAAACTAAGTTTTTAAAAAATCTCACACTAAAAAAAACAGATAAGTAAAAAATAACAAAAATCACATTACTATCGCGCACTTCCGTATTATTGACGTTATGAAGAACTCTCTGTTTTCGTTCTCAAAATAGTAGTAAATATATTAAATTTATGTCAAGTTTGACAGTTTAAAATTTGTTTATCTGCTTCCATAGAGATGTTAAATGATTTTTATTTTATTATTTTTATTATTTTATACTTATCTGCTTTTTTCAGTGTGAGATTTTTTGGTTAGGCAAACTTAGTTTATAAAAATAACCCTTGACTGATCCTTTTGGCGCAAGGTCTTATTTAATTAATCTTTATTTTTTTAGAAGTGTGGCAAAAACCCAATAAAACTAAAGAAAAAATATTATTAATACCTAAAAATATACACGTAACTCTTTGTTGAAAAAAAAAATGTAATGAAATTATCAGGGATTTCTTAGAATTTTTAGTTTTTTTTATGTAGTATAACGTAACATACATTACGGGACCCCCCTGTATAATATGTATTCAATAGGTTATATACTTCTACTTCAAACGAAAGTTGTTTTATATATGAAACAAATGTTTGCAGCTTTTAAAAATACGGTCTTGTTATAATTAAAGAAAATAAATAAGGAAGTAACTCTATAATAATTAAGTAACGTACCAAAACATTATAATTAATTACTCTTGATAGGATCAGTCTTGTGTCTTATTTTATGTAAGAAACCTCGACATATAATCGTATCAATTCATATATAATTAAGTAATACAGTTTTACCATAAAATTAGTTAGGTGGAGAAAAAAACAGTGTTTTCAAGAGCCAGTCATGGTTAAATTCAATGCCGTGACCAAGTGCAAATCAGAGTAGCGAACAGTGTGCAGTTTTTAAGCAAGAAAATTTCCATATAATGCTGTTCGTTCATAAATCTTCCGTCGGATTTACATATTTAATAGGGAAAACCTATCAGTGCTTATAACAAACCAAAACTGTTAAATTATTTTTGTTTTTCAAAACATGTAGCTATCAGTTACTTTAGCACTTAGTCCAATTCTAAGAAAAATCTGTTAAACCATACGTTTTACAAAAAACAAAAGTAACGAGATCTTGTAATTTATGTTAAATTATATCGACTTTTTATGTTATCTCCATTTACCATATCATTATCTTAAATCATCGCCTTCATTTATTTTATTTTATGTGGCCACCCTCGCTTAATATGCGGAGTGTCATAAATTAGCAGGTCAATCCTGCATCCACATATTCTTTGGACCAAATTAATGAGACTTTTCTTATGTCACTTTTTATTTTGGAACTTCATTGTTAAAATACAGGGTGTCAAAATAAAAAAATTAAAAATGATTTTTATTGATAGCTCTGGTAGTTTCAGAGATATTTTCTTGAAATTTGGCACATCTCTTTATCTTAAGTCGGCACACTTTCTGTGCAATTTTGATCTAAAATAGCAAAGCATGAACGGAGAGGCGGGGGATTGTAGCACCCACGGATCTCCCAACATTTTTTGAGTACTTTTTTATGTTATCTCCTTTTACCATATCATCATCTTAAATCATCGCCTTCATTTATTTTATTTTATGTGGCCACCCTCGCTTAATATGCAGAGTGTTATAAATTAGTAGGTCAATCCTGCATCCACATATTCTTTGGACCAAATTAATGAGGCTTTTCTTATGTCACTTTTTATTTTGGAACTTCATTTTCAAAATACAGGGTGTCAAAATAAAAAATTTAAAAATGATTTTTATTGATAGCTCTGGTAGTTTCAGGGATATTTTCTTGAAATTTGGCACATTTCAGAATATTTTATTATATAGGGCGTCTTTTTGTTCTATTTATCATCTCTTATATGATTTTGATTTGAGGCTCGGTTTACAAGATATGGCACAACTAGTGTAAACCATAAAAAAACTAAAAGTTTAACTCAGTTAAATTAATATGGGTACCACCTTCACCCACCTGGAGTTATTTTAATTAGAAATTAACGAAATATTGTGGAAAACGGGGTTTCAGCCTAAAGTACTCTCTACCTTGTGTAAGAAACTAAAGTCCAACCGATTGAAGTTAGAGGATCGGGATGGCTATTTAACATATGTCCTCTACCAATTCATAGGAAAGATTTCATTTAAATGGTTCTGAACATTTTGGCATAAAGAATGTGTGGTTAACAACTTGAACTGCTAATTTGGAACACCCTATTCTTATGAATATGCATATTATCTTAATGAGAACAAATATGTAAATTAATATTTTTACTTGTTTGGAAATTAGTCATAATTTAGTTTTACATGCTTTACATCTTTTTGTTATAACATTAATGTGGGATATTCTTGAGATATATTATTACATTAGATGATATAGTATAGATGCGATTGTGAACCTTCGTTATAAATAGGATGTTCTTAACTGAATATTTGCAATTGGTGGTACTTTCACCTACTTGCAATTTTACCCGATATTTCCTTACACGTATGCATATTTCTCTCTATAGAATACAAAACTATTCAATTGTCCGCATTTTAATGGGATATGTATACCCATTCAGATTAAAAACTTCGCTTGTTCTAATGAATATTAGTGATTACTTTTATTGGACATCAACTTTATTACACTACATGAATACTAGCCGCTTCCAGGGTACTTTATTGCTTGTCTACAATGTGAAAGTGAAAAATTGAGTCGATGTCTGTGCTTGCTGGTATTCTATTCCCTACTGGATAATGCATTGCTAAAAGTTTCTGAGTGATTCGTTGTGAATTTCTGGATTTATTTGTCAGTAATAGAAAATTTTGAAGTAGTTGTACCATTGATAATACACTTAATATCAAGTAAATGGACTCTAATACCTATACAAAACAAATAAATATTAGATATTTTAAGTATATAGTATTGATGGCATACTTGCACATATCATATCTGATTTATAATGTAATTAGACTAAAATTACACACTTAGCATTTTCTGCTACCTTTAGGCCAATACTAAATCATCTAGCAGATCGTTAGCACAACATGTATTGTATAATAATGTATAATATTACCCACACTTTAATTTCCTTTATATTATACAGGGTGTTTCAGGTTTAATCTTCATAACTTCAGGAATCGATAGAACAGGTTAAAATAATGTTCATTTGTGATATAAACTTATTTCCTAAGACGCATCGTTTCCGAGATAGAGGGCGTTGAAGTAGGAATTTTTTTCTCGTTATTCCCTCATAACTTTTGAACCACTTATCCGAAGTGAAATTCGGAACACAAACACTCCTTATGATCTTACATAAGCTTCTTAAGTTTGAACTACCTACCCCTCTTAGAAGTGTATTTTGTATGCTACCCCCTTCCTACTTTATTTCAAAACTACAAAAAAAATAATAATAATTAATTTCAATAAAACATCTACACAGCACTTTGACCTGATTAATTTCGAAACTTTTTCGTCTCCTGTTTTTTTCGACGTTTGGTCTTGTTTCTGAGATATTCAAAGAAATTGGTGACAGTGTAGCGCACCAGCCGCGTAAATTTCATTCAACGTTATAGCAAACCCATGAAAACAAAACTCGGTTTATGTAAACTGACGTTTGTGAAAATCATTGTCAAAGGTATTATTTAAAGAGCATTTTTAGAGCTAAGAAAAAATGCCAAGAACGTTTACAAATACTGAATATGCCGATATACATTATGTTTATGGTTTCTGTGACGGAAATTCCAACGCGTCAGTTCGAGAGTACCGAACACTCTTCCTTAATAGAAGAATTCCAAATGCACAAGTTTTTGTAGATGTACATCGTCGATTTTCGGAATATGGTTTGCGCCGCTGCAATGATCATAATTGTAATGTACCACCAAGAAATAATCAGTGAATTCTTAATCTTTTTGATCGATATAACTTTAAGCACACGCGGAGCAGCTCAGCAACTCCATTTATCTCAATCAAAAGTACTGAGAGTAGTCAAACAAGATCATCAAAGGTCTTTCCATCTCCAACCAGTTCAAGGTTTGTTGCCAGGAGATGCTGAAAAACGTTTAAATTTTTATAGATGGGTTTTAGATTCAACAGAAATTAATCCACAATTTCTGCATAAGATTTTATAGACCGACGAACCTAATTCCACAAAAGTTGGAATTGTGAATTACCACAACATTCACGTTTGGAGTGAAGTCAATCCTCGATGTATCAGACAATCTTCATTTCAGCAACTGTTTAGTGTAAATGTGTGGATAGGTGTTTTAAGTAATAACCTCTGTGGGCCGCATATTTTGCCTTCTGCAAACTTCTCTCCCCGACGTGCTTGACGATGTCCCCTTAAATTTACGCCAAGGGAACTGGATTCAATTGGATGGTGCCTCTACACATTACGAAAGGCAGTGGTTGGATGAGAATTATCCTTGTCGATGGATTGGACAGCAACCCAACAACCACCCAAATATGTGCATTCCTTGCGAAGGACCAGTGGCTTGGCCTCTGCGCTCGCCAGATCTGAATTCTCTGGATTATTTCGTTTGATCCAAAAGATAAGACATGCTTGTGATGACATAAAAAACAATCCTGTTCAAATAGCAGCTGCGGTTAATACACTAGTTCGTCGATGCCAAAAATGTATTGAGGATGGAGGAATGCACTTTGAACAATTATTGTAATTTTTTTAGTAGTTGATAAGTCTGTTGTAAATCTTGTAATAAATAGATAGTACTAAATTAAATATTTATTATACGTGTATTACAATCGCCTAGACGAAATTCGTTATGTTAGGTATATTGAGACTGGATTGTAAAACAGTTTCATGTCAGTGTTGATTTTTTGTTCATTTTTGTGGACCTACGTGCTTAGATACTATTATATGCTGCCAAAGTGCCAAAAATTTTAAAATGAGTGAAGATTTTCAAAATATGTTTGTAAATAAAACCTTTTATAATGAAGAAGTGCAAATTTTTATAACGATGTGAAAACAATAAACCTAACTTGAAATTATTTAAGGGCGCCGTATTCTTGAAATAGTATTTTTTACAAATACAAGTAATTTTAGACATTTAAGAACTGACTAATATAGAGTTTAGCAAGTAACAGCAATGTTATCGCTTGTCACCTGCGAATATTCAAAGGTACTAATAACTTTTTGAATTAATGATTTATTAAAATTTATATATCGACTTTCAAGTTTAGCAAATACGTTAAACATATATTTCGCTAAAATGATGCATTTTGGAGAAATGTAACAAGTCATGAGCACCGAAAGCGAAATGCAAGGGGTTTGCACCCCGCTGCAATAAAAGAAAATACACAGAAGAAAACTAAGAAATACAAATAATTGTGTTCTTAAAGCCACTGTTTGAATAAAAACTTAAGACGTTTAGGTTGTTGTCTAAATTTTATATACCTGCCTATGATTAATTATGCACTGTTATAAATTATATCTTATTAGTTAATAGCATAATGTGTAGATGTAGATGCATAATAGCATAATGTGTAGATGCAGATGCACGTCTCTGAAAGTAATCCTGCCGGCGCCTATACAACAGGTATACCTTTTTTTAAAACTAATCGAAGTTTGTTTCAAAATAATCAATTTAAAAAATATCGATCCTTAAAAAATCTGAAAGAAATATATATTGTGACACAGACTCTCAGAACGCCTTGTACATTTAATTAAAAATCAATTTTTTTTTCAAAATTCGAGTATAATTACCCAAGAAATAAAGAAATTATCGTAAAAAAATAAATAAAAAAGTACTTTCTCAGACCTACAATTTGTGTTGTTGATTTGTGTGTGTGTGTGAATGAATTGTTGCTTTGGGCATGTCAATTAGCCAAAGCTTGTTTGTCTGTTGATTAATACTATTTTTTTCTTTCAAATTATACGAGCAAGCTTTTGTTTATGCGGCGTATATGCACAACTAAGCCTATATGTTCAATTTTGATAATTTTGCAGAGCCCATTTACATGTTTTTGAACTCAAAATACTTTACCTATGTTATTTGAATGAATTTTATCCTGTTTATTATTATTATTATTATTATTATTATTATTATTATTATTATTATTATTATTATTATTTTTATACTTTCTCCTTCTTTATAATTGAATAGAATAGGTATTTTTTTTATATTTTTAATGTTAATTCTATTTTGTAATTTGCTTGTTATTTTAGAATATCATTTTTTTCCTCTTTTATTTTAATTTTATTATTTTGTATTTATTTAATATTACAGTTTTAATGGATGAGATTAATCACTGTACTTCAGACTTTTAGGTTTGACTTAGATCTTTAGATTTTTAGTAAACAATAGGTAAGATAGATTAATTGGGAATAATGCTCCATTTTTTGCTAATTGCTGATATAATATGCCGTGGTGTGTTGTAAATAGCGGACATTCTAGAATAATATGCTGTAGGTCTCCAATTTCATTGGTTCTTATCTGATGATAAGGCATTTTTGCTAGCATATCTATAATTTCGTTTGCTCTACTCGGCAATGGCCTTTTATCCATAAAATATCTACACTTTTGCAACTTTTTAGCATGTTGTTATGCTTGAATGTTGTCAATTTTGTCAATCACTTTAGAGCGTAATTTGTCTACTATGCTTTTGCAATCTGCGAAAATGACTACATTAGGAGTTTTTATGAGTTTGCGTATTCCATCGCTTTTAAGCGTGTTCTGCAGTATAAATGGAAGCTATATCGGCAAGTCTGAATAATTTGCTAACTTTTATATTCGAATGATAAAAAGCGCACCCGGTTTGATGTTTTATTTTGGAGCCGTCTGTAAAAATGTGTTCTGAATTTTGCCATTTGCTATATAGATCATGTGTGAATGTTCTGTTCGGGAGAGAATGTATTTTCATGTAACTAGTTTTAACTGTAGTTAATAAATCGTCGAGTTTTGTTGCAAAATATGAATTTTGTTTGTCAATGAAAATATGTGGAAGATGGTCGATAATTTTTAGGTATACTCGCGACACGAATTCAGACGACTTACGTCATACGAACAAATGAATAATTCATTATATTTTCATTAAAGTATTTAAGAAACTGCAAATGATAGTAATTAAACTATATACTACACTAAAAGTTTGCATTATATATTGCACTTAATTGCAAAAATTGATTGTTTTAACGCGACCAAATATCCAAAATTACGTTGACAATAAAAACAAATATGTAACGTCATCCGTGACGTAAGACGTCTGAATTCTTGACGCGAGTATAGAAAATTACTAGAGCTGGAGATTTTTTCGAGGTTCCAATGTCATTAATTCATGTATTATAATTTTTCTTAAATATTGTCTTCTTAACTCCGAAGGAGGTTCGCAGGATTCAACTTCAACTACTAAAATTGGTGTACTGTTTAGTAGACCCAAACAATAGCGCAGACATTTGTTTTTTAAAATTTCAATTTCTTTCAGATGAGTTTCTGCTGCAGAAGCATATAGGATACTGCCGTAATCTATCATTGATCTCTCCAATGATTTGTAACAGAGAATTGCAATGTTGGGGTCGGCTCCCCAAGGACTCTTTGTGAAGACTTTTATGATGTTCATTGAATTTTGTGTTCTTTTTAATACTTACTGGATTTGGTCTATCCACAGAAGCTTTCTATCTAATAATATACCAAAGTATTTTGCTACGTTTTTAAAGGGATTTCATATGGACTTAAATTTATTCCTGGTTGGAGTTGAATTATTTTACGACTAAACAAACATATGGTTGACTTATTTTTGGCAATGGTTAATCCTTTAATAGACCCAAACAATGGCGCAGGCATTTGTTAAAATTTCAATTTCTTTCAGATGAGTTTCTGCTGCAGAGGCATATAGGATACTGCCGTAATCTATCATTGATCTCTCCAATGATTTGTAACAAAGAATTGCACTGTTGGGGTGGGCTCCCCAAGGACTCTTTGTAAGGCTTTTATGATACTCATTGAATTTTGTGTTCTTTTTAATACTTACTGGATTTGGTCTATCCACAGAAGCTTTCTATCTAATAATATACCAAAGTATTTTGCTACGTTTTTAAAGGGATTTCATATGGACTTAATTTTATTCCTGGTTGGAGTTGAATTATTTTACGACTAAACAAACGTATGGTTGACTTATTTTCGGCAATGGTTAATCCGTTTAATAGACCCAAACAATGGCGCAGGCATTTGTTAAAATTTCAATTTCTTTCAGATGAGTTTCTGCTGCAGAGGCATATAGGATACTGCCGTAATCTATCATTGATCTCGCCAATGATTTGTAACAGAGAATTGCAATGTTGGGGTCGGCTCTCCAAGAACTCTTTGTGAAGCTTTTATGATGTTCATTGAATTTTGAGTTCTTTTTAATACTTACTGGATTTGGTCTATCCACAGAAGCTTTCTATCTAATAATATACCAAAGTATTTTGCTACGTTTTTAAAGGGATTTCATATGGACTTAATTTTATTCCTGGTTGGAGTTGAATTATTTTACGACTAAACAAACGTATGGTTGACTTATTTTCGGCAATGGTTAATCCGTTTAATAGACCCAAACAATGGCGCAGGCATTTGTTAAAATTTCAATTTCTTTCAGATGAGTTTCTGCTGCAGAGGCATATAGGATACTGCCGTAATCTATCATTGATCTCGCCAATGATTTGTAACAGAGAATTGCAATGTTGGGGTCGGCTCTCCAAGAACTCTTTGTGAAGCTTTTATGATGTTCATTGAATTTTGAGTTCTTTTTAATACTTACTGGATTTGGTCTATCCACAGAAGCTTTCTATCTAATAATATACCAAAGTATTTTGCTACGTTTTTAAAGGGATTTCATATGGACTTAATTTTATTCCTGGTTGGAGTTGAATTATTTTACGACTAAACAAACGTATGGTTGACTTATTTTCGGCAATGGTTAATCCGTTTAATAGACCCAAACAATGGCGCAGGCATTTGTTAAAATTCCAATTTCTTTCAGATGAGTTTCTGCTGCAGAGGCATATAGGATACTGCCGTAATCTATCATTGATCTCTCCAATGATTTGTAACAGAGAATTGCAATGTTGGGGTCGGCTCCCCAAGGACTCTTTGTGAAGACTTTTATGATGTTCATTGAATTTTGTGTTCTTTTTAATACTTACTGGATTTGGTCTATCCACAGAAGCTTTCTATCTAATAATATACCAAAGTATTTTGCTACGTTTTTAAAGGGATTTCATATGGACTTAAATTTATTCCTGGTTGGAGTTGAATTATTTTACGACTAAACAAACATATGGTTGACTTATTTTCGGCAATGGTTAATCCATTTAATAGACCCAAATAATGGCGCAGGCATTTGTTAAAATTTCAATTTCTTTCAGATGAGTTTCTGCTGCAGAGGCATATAGGATACTGCCGTAATCTATCACTGATCTCTCCAATGATTTGTAACAGAGAATTGCAATGTTGGGGTCGGCTCCCCAAGGACTCTTTGTGAAGACTTTTAACTGTTCATTGAATTTTGTGTTCTTTTTAATACTTACTGGATTTGGTCTATCCACAGAAGCTTTCTATCTAATAATATACCAAAGTATTTTGCTACGTTTTTAAAGGGATTTCATATGGACTTAATTTTATTCCTGGTGGGAGTTGAATTATTTTACGACTAAACAAACATATGGTTGACTTATTTTCGGCAATGGTTAATCCGTTTAATAGACCCAAACAATGGCGCAGGCATTTGTTAAAATTTCAATTTCTTTCAGATGAGTTTCTGCTGCAGAGGCATATAGGATACTGCCGTAATCTATCATTGATCTCTCCAATGATTTGTAACAAAGAATTGCACTGTTGGGGTCGGCTCCCCAAGGACTCTTTGTGAAGCTTTTATGATGCTCATTGAATTTTGTGTTCTTTTTAGTACTTACTGGATTTGGTCTATCCACAGAAGCTTTCTATCTAATAATATACCAAAGTATTTTGCTACGTTTTTAAAGGGATTTCATATGGACTTAATTTTATTCCTGGTTGGAGTTGAATTATTTTACGACTAAACAAACATATGGTTGATTTTCGGCAATGGTTAATCCGTTGGTGTCACACTAATTTTTATTTTTTTTTCATTGTTTCCGATATTTGAACGATACATTGGTTAACTGTTTTATTTTTAACATACATACAAATGTCGTTGGCAAATTGGATTACTTTTACGTTATGATCAAATAAATTTGCCAAATCCGTAAAATATATAATGAATAGGAGAGGACTCAAAATGCTTCCCTGAGGTAATCCGATGGAGTACCTAGGTTCGGTTATTTGATCTCCAATTTTAAAATGTATTCGTTTCTTTGTGTACATATTTATAAGATTCTATATTATTCTTAATGGTACGTCGATTTTCGACATTTTGGGCGCAAGAACATCAAATATTACAATGTCGTAGGCTCCTTTTGTTTCAAGGAAAACTGCCACTGTGGGGAGATTTTTTGTGAATGCGATTTGTATGTCCGTTATTTCAGTAGTTAGAGCTTCTTGTGTCGATCGTCCTAGTCTGAATCCATATTAATGCTGTGGCATCAAATTTTTGTTTTCCAACCAGTGTTCCAGGCGATTTTTTATTAGACATTCATATGTCTTCATAATGCATGATGCAAGAGCTATGGATCTATAAGAATTTTCTTCTTTCGGAGTTTGCCCTGGATTTAGGAGTGGTAAAACTAAATAGTCGTACCAATTTGAAGGTATCGGTTCTTCATTTGCCCATATAGAATTTAATATTTTTCGAAAATTTCTTTGACTACTGTCTGGTAGGTTGTAGAGTATTGAGTATGTGTGTTGTCTTTTCTTGATGATGTATTGTTGGTTTGTTTGAGAATTCTATTTAATTCGAAAATTGAAAATGACTTTAGACGATCAATATCTATTTGGATTCAATGCCTGCATCAACCTCAATTTTTGGAATTTCCCATGATGGAGTTAGTTTATTATGAAATTTTACCATCCATATGGTATTGGTACTCTGTTTTCTGTTTTCCTATTTTTGAAAAGGTTTAATTTTGACTAAACTTCTTTTATTGATACAATTTTGTTAAGACTCCATTTCTGTTTTTTATTTCTCGTAGTAATTTCTTGGCTAAAGCGTCCAATTTTTTATAATTTTAATAGGTTGCTCAGATTTGGATTGTCTTTGTATGGCCTATATGCATATTTCCTTTTATTAACTGCCTTTTCACATGCTTCATCCCACCATGATGGTTTACTTATATGAGTTTTGTTTTTGTTGGTAGATGGTTTACTCTTAGGGATCGCTTTTTCTGCCGCTATGTTAATATGTTGTAACAGTTGTGTATAATTTTCAGCCCTGGTTGTTTCCATATGCAATTCAAACTATTTCCAGTCAGCTTTGTTTGTTTGACGAAATTAATAAACGCTTTTTATCAGTGAGTTGATTTAAAGCGCATTATTTTTATTCAAGGAAGTTAGCCTTAAGTATGGCTCATTATTTACTGAACATCATGTGTATGTATAGTTCTACGTATTTCAGATTCAAAGTTGTTGAAACTATTTGCCCTCCATCTTAGTTTACCAAATGTTTCAATTGGATAATTGCGGTAAATGTACAATAAATCTACCCAACTGTAAGGTCTTTGAGATTTCAGGAAAGTTGTATTGTACATTGATATGATAAAATAGTCAAGTAATTTTGTGACCTAAAATTCAGTCTATATACTCGTATTAGGCATAATTTGTTATATGCAACCGATATAATTATGCTCCATAATTCAATTTGGACGTATAATTTCATTTCCTTTTTCAGTCATATCATAATGTCACCTACGTATAAAGTAGACGAATACGAACTTGCCGGATTTTTATGCGTTTCTATGCAATTCTAAAGCCGATGGCCACTTTACAACTCACTGCTTGCAGTAGTGGTACCTCACGGTCATATTTCAAATTAAAATAATAAGACTGTGCAACTAACTTTCCAAGTTTTATGCTAAATTTAACACACTTTAATAATTAGTAAATTACAATCATTGTCGTATTATCGTGTTGCAATCTGCATCGAAACTGGAGTAGTTTAGATAGAGACATATTTTAAAGCATTGTAATTTGTGTACTTGTGACAAAATGCAACATAAATGAATTTAATTAAGTCTATTGTTGTTAAAATAGATAATAAAAATGAGAATGTTTAAATAGTATTTTGATAAAATTATTCAAATTCTACTACAAATATAAAACAATTTAATATCTGCATAGCACTTAGTACTTTTCTCTAAATTGAAAATAAAAGAATATATATAGAGTAGAGTAGAGTAGAGATTATACTTTTTTATCAATACAGTTATACATGCTCTCTTATATGGCGACGGCAGTATAGAATATTTCAGCGATTACTTCGATTTCAATTTCTAAAATTTAGGCTTTGACATTTTTGTAGGTGCTTTAAATAAAATAATGCCATGCTTGCAGCACTTCCGTTTATTTATTTATTTATTTATTTATCCCCAACAAGCAAAACGTTGCCTAATTACATGGAATACTAACATAATACAGAATTAAGAAAATGCCTAATTGAATTACAAAAACAATGAAACTAACAATGTAGTAAATCAATAAAAAATAAACAAAAATGATAACGATTTATAACTCTTTGGAGAGGTGTAGCCAACGTAAAAGTATACAAAAATAAAAACAAATGTAGCCTTCTCAACAATAAATATTACGTATAATATTTGAAAATAAAGTGTACGAATCAAAAAAATCAACATTATTATTATGAGAAACCTGATTTAACAATCTTAGCATTACTTCTATAGGAGCATAATTCGTAGTTCCTCGTTCTTCTTAGAGGGATATGGAGAAGTTCGTGCATTCTCGTATTTCTAGAAGGAATTTTGAAACATATTTGAGATAATAAATAAGAATCATTGATCAAAGAGTTCAGCACCTTAAATCCAAATAATAATAGAGCCGATTATATAACAAGTTATGTAGTAATTATACCGGTCATCTACTCCTTTATTTTAAATGTAACACCCTGTATATTTTTGCATATTTAGATTTTATGAGTAATTTTAGGGGGACTTTCATCAAGTTTCTTTATATCTATCTCTAATGGGCTGTCACCGTAAGACAGCCTGTATATTAAGTTGACTTTCACCATAGGCTTTTTCTATCTAAATATAATCAGCTGGTAATGTTTAATAACAATAACAAAAGGTGTGTAGTAAAATATGCTCAGAAATGAAAACAAGATACCTAAAATGTTCCTTAGGCCGTGCCTAGGTTTTGGTGATCGACGGGTACACAATATTTCACTTCTATTTACAACTGTCGAATAATTAAAAAATAAATTTATGTAATTTCTGTTGTTGGGAATAATTAATAAATGTATGTTTTTGGTTCCATGTTATGTTTAAAATTAGCTTCATATCTACTCAATAACTAATTGTATTATAGCAGATGATGAATATTACAGTAACTTTCTTGTTTTTATTAACAAAAAGATCTTATCTAGCACACATGTCGATATCAAACATATTTCTTATACAAATTTGCATGTAAGGTGGCCGAAAATAGTGGATGTGGTAGTGGATGTAATTTTAAAAATATGAAATTCAAACCCCGTTAAAGGTACCAAAAAGTATTATACATTATTGGGTACTAGAAAGTTCAACTTAGGTAGTGTTAGTATTTGTGTTGCCAAAATGTAGCAATTTAATACTTGAAATATTTTTTGAAAGTGGTTCTTTTTATGGAATTTTTACATAAGCTACTACAATTAATTTTTAAAGACCAAAATAAGAAAAATGAATACAAACCTTTCCTAAGTTCATCCTTTATGGGTATTTTAAGTATTTTGTAGAAGAAAAAGGTAAACTTAAAATTATCGATATATGTCGATATGCAGGTTGTTTTGTTTATCGCCATATTTAAACATAGTGAGATCGCGTAATATACAGTGATCGGTATTTTTTCAGCCGCAAATAGTTTAACTATTACTAGATAGCAGTATCTGTCAAGGGTTTAAAATCTTACTGTCTTGTAGATTATTCTGCTAATACACGGTGACGGCGCTCTTTAAAACGTTTTACATCATGCCGGCCACCCCATTTAGAAATATTTTGAAATCCTCCTTGTGCTCAAAATGTTTGTATACTCATGTAACGGTAGATTACAAAAAATAGGTAATTTAATTTCACAAATATTCATCTGAATAAAAAGGTTGTGGTGCTGTTTTTTGTATATCACATGTTGATTTTCGTTGTTCCCATGATGTCTAATAATTTACTATGCATTTTCAAGAACCATTACAATTGTTTGCTCATATCTGATCTATTCTGATTAGTGTTATCCCGTACAAAAACCTAAAAGTTCTACAGCTACGGTCAGTCGTCAGCGAGACTACCAGACATATATCGGTTTCGGACTTGGTATCATGTACGCCATCGGTGATGCAACAGACGACCAAGTCTAGCTGTTCACATTCTGATAAACTGACAGAATGACAGAAGGTTATAAGTACGCGAGACGTAGCATGTGTTTACATCTAGTAGCCACTGGCTACTTAGTGTTGAACCTGATATTAGATACTGGTAGGGGCATTAGCCTGCAGAGTAGTTGTTTTCTGAAATTCCGCCTTCCTTTGGAAATATTGCAGTCGCCGATAGAAATACATGTCGGAGCTTTCAATAGTATAGAGCGTCGCTTTCTGTTATGGCCGTATTGGGACTTAGCATTAAATAGCCAGTAACCACTTGATGTAGACATTGCTAAATGACGTTAATTAAATACTACTCACTCAGTAGTATCAAATTAGTTATATAAGGAACGAAAGACTTATATTAGCCATTCATTAGCGGTAGGTCAGATATATACAGGATTCGAGCTTGTTAGCTATATACAGTATGCGCCAAAGGTATGGAATAAATTCATGTGCTACGTGTCGTGTACTCATGTCCTTGTGTCAGTTATGACGGAATGCGAACAGCCAGGGTAAGTCGTCGGTTGCTTTACCTATGGCATACATACATACAGTATGCGCCAAAAGTATGGAATAAATTCAATAAAAACGAAACAATTATTTTTTGGGAAAAAATCCTCGAACAGGTCGAATTTTAATTTAAAAAATACATATTTCAGCGTAAAATGCGATTTTCAAATGTCATTTGTTTTCGAGTAATGACGGCATCGATTTTTTTTTAAATGGCGACATCATATTTTTTTCCTTGATTCTGAAAGATCGTTTAATTCTCTATCAGACAGTACTAAAATTTTGCCCTCTTACATAGGAAAGTTTTCGAGTAAATAACGATTGAATGTTAGAAAACGTAAATCAATTAAAATAAAGCAAAAACGTTATCAAGTTTAGTTTTTCGAATTCCATAGTTCTTTTATGGATCACGTCGGTGAAAATCTTTGCAAAGTGTCATTGTCACACCAACTTTCTAATAAGTATTGTAAGTGACATAGAAATTATTATTCAATTTAAAGTATTATGGAAAATTTAACTGTTACTCAAAGAATTGAAATTTTAATTCTCATCGGATGCGGGAATATGACTAGAACTCAGCAGGAAGTTTGCGATTTATTTAATGAAAAATATCCAGATCGTTCTATCAGCCAATCAACAGTCAGTAAGGTAGAGTCTAAATTTAGAGAAACTGGCAATGTTGTAAATATTCCAAAACCGGCGTCCATGCATTAATGAAAATCAGAAACAGAACATTTTGATAAGTATGGTGGATAATCCTCATAATTATTCACGATTGGTTGCATTAAACAATGACACTAGTCAGAGCACAGTGCTACGTATCTTGAAGAAGAAAAAATATCATCCCTACAAAATTCAACTTGTGCAGGAACTCAATGAAGATGATCCCGATCGCCGCTTACACTTTTGCGAAATTCTAATGGATTTATGTCAAGGAAATAGAAATTTACACCGACAAATACTTTTTTCAGATGAGGCCACATTTTGTCTGAATGGTACAGTAAACCGTCAAACTTGTAGATATTGGAGTCGGGAAAATCCTCATTGGATGGCAGAGGCACATACCCAACACCCTCAGAAATTAAATGTGTGGGCTGGAATAGTTGATGACAGAATAGTACGGCTTTTCTTCTTTGAAGAAATCCTTACAGGACAAAGATATTTAGAGTTTCTAGAAAATGACCTTGTTCCAGCCCTTGCAGTAATTTTTCCTAACGATAATGACCCTGACATTTCTGACGATATCATATGGTTTCAGCAAGACGGTGCACCTCCGCATTATGCGCGCCCTGTACGAGATTTTTTGGACAACTGTTTTCCTGGGAGGTGGATCGGCAGACGCGGACCGATAGAATGGCCTGCAAGATCGCCAGATCTTACACCTCTTGACTATTTTTTATGGGGATACTTGAAGTCAAAAGTGTACATTAATAAACCACGTAATTTAGAAGAACTTCAAAATCGCATTCGGGACGAAATACGCAGAGTACCCCAGAAATCATTCATAATGTGCAAGAAAAATTTCTTCACAGACTTGCGCATTGTTAAGAAGGTGGTGGATGGCAATTCGAACATTTAATTTAAGTATAAAATTTAATCAATTGTATTTTATTTTACATACCTCAGAATTGTTACTTTTTTATGGATAAAATTTACGTTTTCTAACATTCAATCGTCATTTACTCGAAAACTTTCCTATGTAAGAGGGTAAAATTTTAGTACTGTCTGATAGAGAATTAAACGATCTTTCAGAATCAAGGAAAAAAATATGGTGTTGCCATTTAAAAAAAAATCGATGACGTCATTACTCGAAAACAAATGACATTTGAAAATCGCATTTTACGCTAAAATATGTATTTTTTAAATTAAAAATCGACCTGTTTGAGGATTTTTTCCCAAAAAATAATTGTTTCGTTTTTATTGAATTTATTCCATACTTTTGGCGAATACTGCATGTATGTATGCCATAGGTAAGGCAACCGACGACTAACCCTGGCTGTTCGCATTCTGTTATAACTGACACAAGGACATGAGTACACGACACGTAGCACATGTGGCCACGAGCTCCTCAGTGCTGAAGCTGAATATGCTGTTTGCTCAATTCAATACTGGTAGAGGTATTATCATGTACAGTAGTTGTTTTCTTAAAACCTGCCTTTGCCAATATCGCAGTCGCTGATGGCAATACATGTCAGAACTTTCAATAGTATTCACAGTATATTGGGCCGTTTCTGTTGTGGCCGAATTGGGGCTTAGCATTGAGTGCACTGTGACCAAAAGATATAGATACTGCTATAACAGAACTGTTGAGGTTGGTCGTCGGTTGCCTCACCTATGGCATACTGATGAGAGATAACAAGCTCGAATGTTGCTGTTCAATTAGTACTGTACACCGAAAGAAAACTATACTAATATCAAGATTAATACCCTTATTCCAACGTCTCAGTTTCACTATCCCTCAAGTATAGTAATAGTTTATTGCAAAATTTACTTATTCTTGTATAATAAGATTATATATTCTTTATTTAAGAGTAAAAATTAATTGAAATTAAGAAAACTTCTATACTTAATATGAAATAAAATTATGTTTTCTTTATTTGAAGGTTTACGTGACTTTAAAAAATTACTATAAATATTTGAAACAATATTATATAATTTTGAATAAAGTAAATAATAACATTGCATTAAGGAAAAATAAAACTGAAGTACATAATTAGTATTTCAGTACTCTTGCTATATTGTATTTATTTCTAGAGTAGTTACTACTCTACCCACTTATAATAAATAATTAAGTACTACTCATTCAGTAGTATTAAATTATTTATATAAGAAGTCATTCATTAGCGGCAGACCAGACACATACCGGTTTTGAGCTTGTTAGCTCTCCTCAGTACACCATTGGAAGCGAGGCAACCGATGACTTATCCCACAGCAGGGAACCTGAGTAGACGTTATGCAACATGTAACCTCTTGCGGTCACATGCTGAACCTAGCGGGCCACCTGCTCACACAGCTTTAATACGATTTGTATTGTTTGTTATTGTTATTTGACTCTATAATTTTGGGAATACCACTACGAGTCTTGTATTAATATCATATATAAATATTATTATTTTGTACTATAGCCGCATTTTAAATTCTACAGTAGACATTTACTACAAAATATTAATAATTTTAATACGTGCAAATCTATAAACCGATAATTTAAAAGAGAATTACCTATTCTACAATTAATAATATTTTATTCATATTGAAACAAAATATTGCTCTTTAAGTAAATTTTAAATTTAGTGTCATTTTAAGAAAGAAGAGTGTTGAAAGAAGAGTGAATGAAATATAAGAATGCTTGAATGCTATAAATATTTATATCAAATATATTTTATTACTGAATTAATACATATACTGTTGAATGAAGTTCAAAATTAAGTATATTGTTATACTTAAATACAGATTAGAATTTTTCTCGTGTAGATGTTTCTTGAAATTTCACTTCAACATATTTATTATTAACACTAAATAAGTTTATTACGTTTTGTAGTTAATTGAAAATTTTTCTCGAATTTGGTAACAAACTGATAGTTAAATACAGCGAACTGTGGCAATTTCTTCAGAAATAAATTTAAAAGTGAAAAAATTGCTTTGTAGATTACTACAAAAGTACAATTATAATTAAATAAGAAATGACAAATCCAAGTGTCATTTTACTGTAGACGCCCTGTATGTTTATCGAATGTAGTACAAGGATGCTGATTTGAATTCATCATTAAAGCTGAATTATAGTGTCATTACAAAGACTAAAAGTGACAGGACTTTTATGAAAGGGTATTCTAAATCGTCACACTGGTAATAGAATTAAAATGAATGCATTTTTTTCGACATTTGAGTGGGATTATATTATTCTAGTTTCGTGACGATCTACCTTCGATTGTCATTCCCATTGTGCCTTTCGCTAGTTCTTTAAACCGTAGAAGGTTTCTATAAAAGGATATTTGGGGATCAATTTCATTTAGTCGAATTAAATATAATGGGAATATGTAGCACACGAAATCTAATAGCTTTTCAAAATGTTGACAAACCCGAATAAAGTATACAGTTACGTTATTAATTGCTTTCTTCAGTGTAAGATTTTCGGTTTATAAAAAAATTGTGCACCAGCTTCGAATAAAAATCATGGCGGCGTATAGATTGCCGAGTGATCGTAATACCACCGTCTAAAGCTATCCTAAATAGAGTCTATGACAAAAAAAGCACTGAAAACTCACAGTAAAATATTAAAAAGATGCTGTGGACCAAATTTTAGCACACTATACAAGGTGATTTTAAATGAAGTAGCAAAAATGAGACCACAGATTCCTTAGGTTAAAATAAATCGATTTAACCTAACATACCTATATCCTAAGTCGCATAATAAAAAAGATACAGGATGTCAAAGTTAAAATTTTATTTTCGATATTTGTAAATAACTTCTTCCAATCCAAATATTTACAGAATAGTTGTAAATCGGGGGTTTTTCCGGGTGAGAAATTAAAATTTGTTTCTAATTTTGACGTCACTAGTAGAGGGCGCCACTTATGGCATATCATGTTTCTTTAAAATGACAGAACTTTTTTGCTGCTTAGTGTGTCCATGTGACTATCGAAACAATCGATTCTCGTACATGTTTTATTTGAAAAAGGTATAGCTTGCTGAAGTCGGCAGGAGTAACTATTTTTGAAATAATCCTATTTGAAATGCTCAGTGCACCGAGTAAAACCTGTTTTGGTCTCTGGTAAAGTGCATTTTCTGCTGAAAATACAACAAACTGTTACTTGAAAAAGTTATTCAGAATGGTAAATTATGGAGACGTGCAAAATTTCAAGAAGATTGGCGTGGTTTGATGAGACCAATTTTCAACAGAGCACAAGGTTGTTATCAAAGCAGGCAGATCTTTCTCACATTTTCATAATTTACCGTGATGAATACCTTATTCAAGTAACATTTTGCTGTATTTTCTGTAGAAAAGGCAGTTTACCTGAAACAATAGCAGTTTTCTATCGGTGACTAAATATTTCAAATAGGATTATTTTGAAAACTGTTACTCCTAACGACTTCAACAAGGTATACCTTTTTCAGATATAACAGGAAAGAGAATCGATTGTTTTAATAGTCAAATGGATACACTAAGCAGCAAAAAGGTCTGCCATTTAAAAGAAACATTATATGCCATAAGTGGCGCCCTCTACTAGTGACGTCAAAATTAGAAACAAATTTGAATTTCTCACCCGCAAAAACCCCCCGATTTACAAATTATTTTGATTTCCTAAGAAGTTATTTACAAATATCGAAAATAAAATTCTAACTTTAACACCCTGTATCTTTTTTATTATGCGATTTAGGATATAGATATGTAAGGTTAAATCGATGTATTTTAACCTAAAAAATCCGTGGTCTCATTTTTGCTACTTCATTTAAAATCACCCTGTATATATGTCTACTTTTATTTGTGCACAAATTGTAGAAGCTTTATTTTTCAAAATAATTTAACAAATAATATTTCTGCTTTTAAATGACGAAAATCGCTTTTTCTGATTCTACCACACTTCTACATGCACCTTAAGATGGCGATCCAAGACCTGTTATACTATCAAATTTCAATAAAAACGTTTAACGACCCCTCAACCCTTACAAAACCCCTAACAAAATCTCAAAAGCGAGTAAAATGCTTTATAATTTGGTACCAATGTTGGTTGTATAGTTGCTGTATAACCATTCTTACAATGTTTTTGGGATTTATGCTATTTTATAATATTTTTGTTTCGAAAACGTTTTTGTAGCTGTTACAAATTCCAAATTCCTAGTTGGGTTATATTGAATTTCGAAAAAAATCTTAAAAGCCGTGTAGGATCAGAAGAAGCGCTTTTCGTCATTTAAAACAAAAAATATTTGTTGGATTATGTTAACGAATAAAGTTTTTACGGATTTGTACACAAATAAAACACACTGTATAAGATTAATTTATTTTTCGAAACATTTCCATAACTAGATAATTGTAAGCTTAGATACTTTACAATTTTAAATAAATCACTTTTGTTAATTAATATGCTCTAGGTAAAAGTAATTCAGTTTCAAGGGTAACGGGAATATTCTGATATATTTAAATATTTTAATTAATATTAAACATGAATCTGTAATGATATGCTACGATAACAACAAGAAAGAAGATATGCCGACATTTAAATTTCTCAGTCTTTCTTTAGGAGATCAGAATATTTTCATATACAATGATCTGAAAAATATATGATTTGGAACACTTTTTGGGTTGTGTCCAAGTACTTAAAAATACAAAAACATTCAACGAATAAATCATTAAATAGCATTAAGAGTAATTAAAAGATAATCATAAAAAATAGACGGTAGATAGAAAAACATATGTGTGGTATTAATTAAATTTATTATAGATATTTTTTAATTAATCAACAAGGAAGCTAGAGAGAACGGGTTACCTCCTTTATTTTTTGTCATGCAAAAACTTCATTATGTCACCCTTTTTGTTAATTTGTGATAAATCTCTTTCAGAAGGAATTCTCCCTAGTCTCTGAAAAAAATAATAAAATATAATACTAATACATAAAAACGGCGGCAAGAATCTAGTGTTCAATTATCGACTAATTTCTATAGCGAGCGTGATTGACTACTTAAAGCAGTCATCACACATGAATTATTCTTTAGTACGAAAAATGCCAGAAGCCATGGACACTTGAAGTCGATGCAGTGTTTGTTCATTTTTCTAAGGCATTTGGTACGGTTAACCACCTAACATTACTTGTGAAACTATAAAATTTCGGCATATACGGCAATTTACTTTTATAGATGCATGAAATCATATTTAACTAATAGGTGTCAATGTGTTGAAATAAATATATGTACGTCAAATTATATAAATCTCACTTTAAACATTCCACAGGGATGGTATCTTAGACGCTTAGTGTTCTCACTGTTTATAAATGACATTTATATCTGTTTTTCAGACACAAAATTTTCCTTTTACGCCGTTGATCTTAACATTTATAAAGTGATTTCTACAGTAGATGACTGTATAGTATTTCAAAAAGATCATAGTATTCTGACTTCATATTACCAGAATAATAAGATGGCAATAAGAAGTAATTCAGTGCTGATCGGGACATTAATTCGCAGAGTACCTTTTCCTGGAATTCCGTGTTTGCAACATATCGTTATCGCCGACTCGCGATATAGGTCGCTAGCTTTCAATAGTTTCTACTGCGAGACGCTTCGTGTCTGTGCCTGGTCAGTGCGGCATGGAGTAGCGAATAGCCGCTAGATCTAGCTTTGCTACTTTGCAATATTCATAGATCTTACTGTCGGATTAGACAGACTTAAAACAGTTATGGTTATTCATCGGTTACCTCACCTATGGCATACTGATGAGAGTTAATAAGTTCGAAACCGGTATATGTCTAGTGGGCTGCGGGCGAGTAATTTTAGCTGTTTGCTATAGGTTTTCCAGGTATTATTCAATGCTGGTCGGGGCATTAGGCCGCAGAGTAGTTGTTTTCTGGAATTCCGTGTTTGCAACATATATCGCCGAATCGCGATAGAGGGCGCTAGCTTTCAGTTTTTTCTACTGCAATGTAGAATGTTTGTTGTCTGCGACTGGTCACACCGGCATAGAATAGCTAATGGTCGTCAGAGTAGCACTGTTGCGATACTGAAGATTATTTTAACTTTTACAAATGTTATTTCATCTCTTTCTCATGTTCTTATAAATGTAAATTCTGTTAACGATTTTGCCCAACAAACATTTAAAGTAAAAATTACGTTAACTTGACCTCTGAATTGGTCATAAACTTTTCATGACCAATTCCGCATAAGGAAAGTTTACCTATATTCGTTGCCCTTTTTCCTTATGTGGGGAACAAAACTAAAGTAATATGGAAGTTAATAATTGGTCGGCAAGAATTTTCTCCCAATAAGATAATTGGACCTAAAAGAAATACGGACCAATTTTATGTTAAAATTTCAACACATTATCACCAAAATATACCCTAATTATGCCCTTTATATGACCTACTTTTGCTAGAGAGAGACAACATTATATGTTTGCTTATATACATTCTAATAGCGAACAGGGATAGGAAGAGAAAGAAAGAATATAAGTCAGGCTACAAAGCTACAAGTAGAGTAGAAGTTTAGTATATGAGTATTTATAGATATTTAGATTTTAATATAATATAAAGTCTGTATTTTTGGTTTCTATTCAACAAATTGTATAACCCAGGAAATTTTTTCGTATAATGTGATGACCAAACTTTCATAAAAATAACGCGCCTTATAAATATACATTTTTACTATTACTTCTTAATAATATTATTATTCTGAAAAATAACCTAAAATAAAAACTGGATGTATTTCGTGATAAAATGTGTTTAATAATTTTTCGTCATAAATGTATTAAATAATATTATCTCTATTAACGTAATTTTAATGAGTAATCAATTAGAAATAATAAACAAAATATCCAACGTTTGTTAAAAGATGGCCGCTCAAATAAAATCAACTTTGAAGTCAATTTATCTGAAGTTTAACCTATAGGGCAGATTGCCACAACAAAATATTAACTTTGTGGTTGAAATTTCCTTCAAATAAAGACATTTTATGGTAAATTATTACCAACTAAATTATTACTAGGTATCTACATATAAAATTCTCCTCTTGTATTTATTTGTGATTGAAAATTCAAATTAAAGCCAATAATATTATGTGTGTGTAATAACAAAAACAAAATAAATATTTTCGAACGGAATTCAATTCAAATTTCAATTCACATGCACTACTAAATTCATTTGAGACGTGTTTATCGATATATTATCATTAGCTTGATTTATATAATCTGCAGTGTTGGCTTCGATTTTGGTAGGCGAAATATGAACCCAATAATTATTTTTTACAACTCTGAAATATTGTGTGGTAAGCCACCTGTTGGGCTTTATCTTTTGATTTACTCGTACGACAACAAGTAGGTTTTTATTGCAGATCATCAAAACACAAAACAACTTTAACACCCTATTGCATGAAAATATCTATCTGAATACATATAACAAGAAGCTTGCTCCCTAAAAGATCCTTTTAAGAAACATTTACGTCGAAGTAAATTTGTACCGTAATATAGAACAATATTTCTATTAGGTTAATTGAAATGATCAAATATTTCTTAGAAGCTATCAATAAAGTTGAATATTTAATATTGTAATAAAAATAGAACTTATTAAATTGAAGGATTTAATATGGCAAAAATAACTAGTTATTACCTTATTCTTAACCACTATAGTTGAAGACAAAATAGGTTTTACAATTTTATAATAAATATGCAAATATTTACCTATTATAATTATTTAAAAAATCCCTGGATATTGAAGACAGCTTTCAAGACAAAATTAAGTAAATTATAACTTCTTCTTACACGTTATTGGAATGTTAGCATTTGAAAACACAGAAAAGGTAAACAATATGTAATTTAGAACTGTATAAATTGACATATTTCGTTTTACTTTTTTAAAATTTTGGTATTATTAGATTTTGTAACACTGAAGGCTATTTTTATGGCGAAGTGTAGTAAATCTCGATCAATTTAGGTTCATTTTTCTTGTGCAGTAGTTTATTATGCTTAAATGTTAGTTGGGTGGTGCAATTATAGATAAGAAATTGACCTACACTGATAATATTGTTTAAAAAGCCTGTCGTTCTTCAATTATTATCTTGTAAAATTCATTAGTGAAACGCTTTTTTTGGATCTTGCTAGTGCAGGATGTTCTACAAGTTCGATGACAAACTTTGGCAGATGGTAGCTGCGTTAATGTCAAACATTCTTTCTTAAATGAACATAGGTCCGATTCGTTTTTGTTTAGAAGTCACAAGCTTTTAAAAAGTATAATTTCATATTTCAATCAAAGTAGCCTGAATAAAAATTTTGATTGTTATAACAATAATTATTATTTGTGCCATTTTGTTTATTTATTTGACACTTAGCATTAAAGTGCTAAATACAAAATTCATTTATTTACAACTGAAAAGTATGTAGATATTGTCTATGCCTATACCCATATGAGTATTTCAATAGGGACAATAGACCGAATACCGACGAAGATACCCAAATAGATATCAACCTGTCTAAGCAATCTTCAGTGTCATTTCGTATACTTCGAGAAGAAGGTAACTTCGCACAAAAAATTCCATTCGTCCTACTGAAGTGAATGTACAAAATAAAGCAAATATAATAGATACATTGACAACTCTTCAATTTGTTTTCGGCGGAGAAATGTTACATCCATTTCATCGCCATAATGTACACGCTGGAGATGCTCGTCAGAGATTACAATTTTGCCGCTAGTCACTTCAACAACAACAACATGCACAACATGATAGATTTATTTCGCTTGTTATGTGGTCTTACCAACCGTGCTTTACTAGGGCTGGCATAAATAATTATAATGAACATATCTGAGTGTTGCAAAATCCGCATGCAATTAGATCAAGACGATTTCGTAACGACTCATGGTCAACGTTTGGGGTAGCATTTTCTATAATAATTTACTGCTTGCACATGTTTTAAATGATCGTTTAAATTCAGATCTGTACAGAATTTTCTTGAAAAATAACCTTTTTGATTTCATTGATGGCATAGTTTACTATTGTTCAAAATATGCGATATCAGCACGATGGTGCACCACCACGTAAAGGGAGACAAGTAACTGTTTGGTTAAGTAATCATTTCCCTAATAAATGGATAGGTCAACAAGGTCCAATAGCATTTCAACCACGTTCCCCTGATCTAAATCCTTTTGGGACATATGAAGCAGCTTGTCTACTATGTTGAAATTACTACCCATCAGCAGTTACTGGAAAGACTAAAGGATGCACCTAACCAGATAAGAAATGATCCTCATCCGTTAAGTAACGGATTCTTTATATCGCCATTGTGAGGCATTCCAGCCGAGGGTGCATATTTTGGACAATTTTTATAGTTTTAAAATTTGTTAATTTGGTTAATATAGGTTAACTAATTTTTAAACACAAATAATAATTATTGATATAGCAACCACCATTTTTATTTATCAGGTTACTTTGATTGAAATATAAATCATTCTTTTTAAAATGCTTGTAACTAACAAAAACGAATCGGACCTATGATCATACAGTATGCGCCAAAAGTATGGAATAAATTCAATAAAAACGAAACAATTATTTTTTGGGAAAAATCCTCGAACAGGGCGATTTTTAATTTAAAAAATACATATTTTAGCGTAAAATACGATTTTCAAATGTCATTTGTTTTCGAGTAATGACGTCATCTATTTTTTTTAAATGGCAACACCATATTTTTTTCCTTGATTCTGAAAGATCGTTTAATTCTCTATCAGACAGTACTAAAATTTTGCCGTCTTGCATAGGAAAGTTTTCGAGTAAATGACGATTGAATGTTAGAAAACGTAAATTTTATCCATAAAAAAGTAACAATTCTGAGGTATGTAAAATAAAATACATTTGATTAAATTTTATACTTAAATTAAATGTTCGAATTGCCATCCACCAACTTCTTGACAATGCGCAAGTCTGTGAAGAAATTCTTCTTGCACATTATGAATGATTTCTGGGGTAACTCTGCGTATTTCGTCCCGAATGTGATTTTGAAGTTTTTCTAAATTACGTGGTTTATTAATGTACACTTTTGACTTCAAGTATTCCCATAAAAATAGTCAAGAGGTGTAAGATCTGGCGATCTTGCAGGCCATTCTATCGGTCCGCGTCTGCCGATCCACCTCCCAGGAAAACAGTTGTCCAAAAAATCTCGTACAGGGCGCGCATCGCGCATAGTGCGGAGGTGCACCGTCTTGCTGAAACCATATGATATCGTCAGGAATGTCAGGGTCATTATCGTTAGGAAAAATTACTGCAAGGGCTGGAACAAGGTCATTTTCTAGAAACTCTAAATATCTTTCCTTCAAAGAAGAAAGGCCCTACTATTCTGCCGTCAACTATTCCAGCCCACACATTTAATTTCTGAGGGTGTTGGGTATGTACCTCTGCCATCCAATGAGGATGGCAGAGGCACAGACAAAATGCGGCCTCATCTGAAAAAAGTATTTGCCGGTATAAATTTCTATTTCCTTGACATAAATCCATTAGAAGTTCGCAAAAGTGTAAGCGGCGATCGGGATCATCTTCATTGAGTTGAGTTGAATTTTGTAGGGATGATATTTTTCCTTCCTCAAGATACGTAGTACTGTGCTCTGACTAGTGTCATTGTTTAACCACCATACTTATGAAAATGTTCTGTTTCTGATTTTCATTAATGCTTGGACGTCCAGGTTTTGGAATATTTACAACATTGCCAGTTTCTCTAAATTTAGACTCTTCCTTACTGACTGTTGATTGGCTGATAGGGCGATCTGGATATTTTTCATTAAATAAATCGCAAACTTCCTGCTGAGTTCTAGTCATATTCCCGCATCCGATAAGAATTAAAATTTCAATTCTTTGAGTAACAGTTAAATGTGCCATAATACTCTAAATTGAATAATAATTTCTATGTCGCTTACAATACTTATTAGAAAGTCGAGGTGACAATGACACTTTGCAAAGATTTTCACCTACGTGATCCATAAAAGAAGATAACGTTTTTGCTTTATTTTAATTGATTTACGTTTTCTAACATTCAATCGTCATTTGCTCGAAAACTTTCCTATGTAAGAGGGCAAAATTTTAGTACTGTCTGATAGAGGATTAAACGATGTTTCAGAATCAAGGAAAAAAATATGGTGTTGCCATTTAAAAAAAAATCGATGACGTCATTACTCGAAAACAAATGACATTTGAAAATCGCATTTTACGCTAAAATATGTATTTTTTATATTAAAAATCGACCTGTTCGAGGATTTTTCCCAAAAAATAATTGTTTCGTTTTTATTGAATTTATTCCATACTTTTGGAGCATACTGTATAATAAAAAGTGTTTGACATTAACCCAGCTACCATCTGCCAAAATTTGTCATAGAGCTTGTAGAACACTTTGTATAGTTTGGAATCCTATGTACATTTACATAAGTAGATTAGAAAGAAACATAGAAGTTCAGCACATACGATTCTAGTACCTATTCAACATTATAAAAAGATAAAACTTAATTCCTGAAAATACATAATAAGCTATATAATATTTTGTAAGAGTTACTGTACAATAATGTAGACTGTAATGTCATATTACAAAAATTACAATTAATGCTAAGCATTACTACTGTGGTAGATCAAACTTCTTGTTTATATCGACGGCAAAAATACTAATTAAGTACGTAATTAACCTATATGTCAACTTCAAAAAGTATAGAATTTATTTTCTTTATTTTTCTCTGCTATTGATATATTCCATTTGTCACTGTCTTCCGTTCAACGTTTAGCATGTCATACATTTTTATAATTATGTACATAATTTTTAGATTAACTGCGTCGTATTCTCAAAATAGTGTTTTCTACAAATACAAATCATTTTAGACATTTTAAGAACTGAATAATATTGAAGTAAAACGACAAAACATCAAAAATATTATTTTTCATATTAGTTTTGTTCTACGTGTTTTATTTTTCGAGATTTCTGTACCTAAAAAACACCACAAATTTGATCATTTTATGTCAAAAAATACGACGACCTTAAGATTTATATGTTAGTTTTAAGTTTTCTGTTGTCTTTTCTCTATTGTTTCCAATGATTTAAGCTTCTTGTTATCTGCGCAATCCTGACGGTGCATAACCTATTATGTTGGAATGCTTTGTTCTTATAAATAAATAATTATCAGTCTCTAATTATTTAGTATTTTTGGTCAATTATAAAAAAATACATGATTTTTATTTAGACACAAATAAGCTGAATTTGTAGATATTACTTGTAACTATATATCAATGCTGAAGTTAGTATGCCACTACACTTTGGCTTTTTTATTCTTCACTTAAGCAATCATCAGCATAGTGTTAGATTTCTATGTGACAAGTTTACTTAGTTACCTAATTATTTTTGCCTTTATAAATAATCTAAGATTTACAACTAAATTTTATACTTATTGCAGTGAATACATGACTGAAATTGTCGATAAAGTAAATTTAAACACTGTACACGTAAAGGTATATGTGACACTGATAGTGAACTATGATTGTGAGTAGTAACTTGCACAGGCACTACTTTCAATGACATAATTACTAGGCAGCATGAGATACCAGTTATTTAGTTCTTAGACTGGCTGAGATTAAGTTTAAAATAATTCATTATTGGCCAACTTAGAAGGGAATATGGTGAGGTACTCTTTAATTTCCAATTTGCATGTTCATAATATCATTAAGCTATTAATAGAGAGTTAAAATATAAGAAAAGATCTCTATTTTTTTATAAAGCGTCAAGTATACAAATAATATTAAACTGCATATTACATATGTTGTAATAAAAGGACATTGAAAATAATAGCAGTAATATACAGGGTGTCTCCGTTTTTTCGTTCTTAACCTCGGGAAATGATAGACCGTGAAGAAATAATAGCGATCTTTCCTATAACATTTTTCCCTATAGTGCCCCGTTTTCGTGATACTCTCAAAAATATGTTATTTTTTTTATTATCTACTAAACAAATAAATATTTTTTGTTGAAACTTGGTGTACATAATAAAACGTTAATATTTTGACGTAAATAACTTTTTCCGGCTATGGCCAGTGGCGTAGATATGGGATTTTGTTCTGTTTTGAATCTCCTAAACTTCAACGTCATTGGTGAAAAGTATTTTTTCAATACAAATATTAACAACTTATTTTAATTTTATGAAAAAACTGCTCTTGATAAAATTCGTTAGGAAGCTTCGTTCTTGAGATATTTAGTCTTTTTCTAATCAGGGTTATCTTGAGAAATTTAAAAAATCTTAATCAATAATTTATTAGACAAATAAAAATAACAGATTATAAACAATTTAATTTAAATGATGCTCAAATGACAACCATTTTCTTCAATACAACGATAGCATCGATTTCTTAATGACCGCCTTGTTCGCATTAACATGTTTTCTCTATTGTTCACCGGAGTTGCATATACTTTTTCCTTTAAGAAGCCCCAAAGTAAAAAATCAAGTGGGTTAAGGTCGGGTGATCGAGCTGGCCAAGCACCTGGACCACCTCGACCAATCCACCTTTCCTCGTAGAACACATCTAACCAATTACGAACTTGACGTCCGTAATGTGCAGGGCAGCCATCCAATTGTATCCATGCATTTCTTCTCTCATTAAGTGGTACTTCCCACATATTATGATTATTTCCAAAAATTGTAGAAACGTAACGGCGTCAAGTCTGTCCGGTAAAATGTAAGGTCCAAATATACTATTTTTATAAATTCCAACGCACACATTTACACTGAATTCTGCTTGAAAGTTTGTAGGTCTTATACCACTCGAATTTTCATGAGCCCATAAATGAAAATTATGAAAATTAATTACTCTCCGTCGGGTAAAGTGGGTCTCATTTGTCTGCAATAATGAAATTTCAGAATAAAGCTTTGAACGGGATGCAGATGGTAAGCTCTTTGACGATCTTTAGGCAGTTTTCCAAATTGTAGCTCGAGGTATATTACGAATACGAGCAGCTCTGCGACCACTCATAGATCTTGTTTCTTCAAATAATCGAATAACTCGTCTAGTTCTATGTCGTATTACAACATTATTGTATCTGCCTTGTTCTCTCCTAAGCACAAGACCATTTTCCGAAAAAAGTTGATGAACTCTTCTAAATACCGCTGGAGATAGATGCATTCGGAAATCGTCTTCGGTATTATGCTGCAGCTGCAATGGAATTTCCGTTACAAAATCCATAAACAAAATTAATATCTGCATATTTTTGACTCGTAAATCTAAATCTAAATCTAAAAGGCATCACTAACACTAACACTTCGACAAACTCTGACCACACAACAAACAAACTGATTTGACATGACATCTGTCAATATTATTGTTACAAACTTGCAATGCCTGCTTAATCGTAAAATTTTTGTAATGCTTAAGATAGCCTTGATTAGAAAAAGACTAAATATCTCAAGAACGAAGCTTCCTAGCGAATTTTATCAAGAGTAGTTTTTTCATAAAATTAAAATAAGTTGTTAATATTTGTGTTGAAAAAATACTTTTCACCACTGGCGTTGAAGTTTAGGGGGTTCAAAACAGAACAAAATTCTATATCTACGCCACTGGTCATAACCGGAAAAAGTTATTTACGTCAAAATATTAACCTTTTATTATCATTACTGTACACCAAGTTTCAACAAAAAATATTTATTTGTTTAGTAGATAATAAAGAAAATAACATATTTTTTTGAGAGTTGAACGCCCTGTATCGCGAAAACGGAGCGCTATAGGTAAAAATTGTATAGAAAAGATTCGTATTATTTCTTCACGCTCTATCATTTCCCAAAGTTAAGAAAGAAAAAACGGAGACACCCTGTATGTACGATTATAATTATAATTGAGACAATAGTTTTTAAGATACTGTTGTGCAGTGCTGCATCACTAGCATTGGTTAATGCATAAAACAATTTGTGTTTCAAAAAGGCAGTGGCCTAAAATTTGTGTAACCTTCGTTCTCTGTCACCTACTCGAGAAGTCGTACGGCAGCGTGCGTATCACCAAATACGGATCTAGAAATAAATTCATTTATAACCAACGGAATGGAGTTGGAAAAGCACCATCAACGGTTTACTGCAAGTAACCACTGAAAAAAAAGAAAAAAAGTACCGCCAGCATTACTAAGATAATCTCTTCAAATTGACGAAGTGGATGCAAGGGTAATTGCGGCTGTGGTAATATTGGACTGATTTGTTACATCATTTGTATCACTTGCAAAGGTCGATCTTGAAACAGTGATGAATCCATTGACGTCGACTGAAAGAATTTTGTAATAATTGAACTATCAGATGAGGAGAATGAAGAGGTAGGAGATACTGGAGACACTGAGGAAACTGAAGAAAATAGAGAAGTGACTGCTACCAACGCCACGTCACCTTGATGAGCATCAAAAACGTAAAAAACGGAGATTAATTGAATAAAGAAAACAGTTCATTTAATATAAATTTGAATAAACAACAATTTAAATATTCCACTTGATTTCGTTCAGTTCAATTTTTTTTCCATCATCTATTCTATGACATATCTTCTTTATATAACTGTTTAAAACTGTCAGTTGCCAGTTTTTCAAGTAAAATTTGTAAAGGAAACAGTTTAGAATTTAAACAATATAAATTTAACCGGTATCAGTACAAATATCGAGTTTAATTCGGCAGAACAATTTAATGAATAATACATTTTGAAATGTATTAAGCAATAATACACTAGAAAACTAATAAAATATAAAAATGTAAAACATACAAAACTTAAAATTATATAGATACAGAATAAAATTATACAATAAAATATAACTACTCTCACGAATTAATTAAAATTACTATTAAAATACTCACCGCAAGTATAAAAAGCCCTGTTAATTAAGTATGATTTTACTTTCCTTTTAAATACTACTAGCGGCAGTACCTTGAGGTTATATGGGAGAGCGTTAAAAAACTGATAGGCCAAGTAACCCGTTCCATTTCTAGTTTTGTTAAGTCTCCAGAATTCAATGTTTAACTCATTTTTGTTTCTGGTGTTATACACATGAATGCAGCTCCTGCTTCCAAGTTGGTGTAACTTGGTTTTAACAAATAAGAGTCATTGATAAATATAAATACACGGAACAGTTAGGATGTTAAACTTAATATAGTACACTATACAATCGTCCAGAAACTTCAGACCTGCCATAATTCTTATTGCTTTATTGCTTTCCGTTGTTGCGAGAATACCCTTGATAACCCGGCTGCATGACCCCAAGTTAATATGCCATGTGATATAATTGACTGTATGAGGCCATGAAACGCGATTTTTATTGTTGGTAACGATACAATTTTACTTAGACTCCTAAGAAGAAATAGATGTTTAGATAACTTATTATATAAATAATCAATACGACAGTTCCAAGTTAAACTGGGATCAACTTGCACTCCGAGAAAAGCAATACTTTCAGGGTTGCCACAATTTTCTAGACTACGGAGATAGAAAATCATCCTCTGCGTTTTAGCAACATTGACTGTTAACCCGTTACTGATGAACCAGTTAATGGCATCATCCTGGATCAGATGTATATTAAGTAGTGTAGATACATTTAAATTAGTGGTCGATATATTTGTATCATCAGCAAATAGTATGTTCAAAGTATTACTATTAAATATTGTTGGTAAATCATTTATGTAAATTAAAAACAGCAACGGTCCCAGGATGGAACCTTGAGGCACTCCAAAATTCAGCCGAAGAACACCTGATTTATTCCCATTATAAATGACAAATTGATGTCTATTTGAGAGATAGGAAGATATTTGTATTATTGAATCAGATGAAAATCCATACAATGATAGTTTCCTCAGCAGAATATCATGAGCCACGCAATCAAATGCTTTGCTAGTGACAATTACACTGTGGTATGTGGGCTTTTTTATATATAAATTAAATTGTTGGTGATAAAATATACTACAATTCCTCATAATGTTTAGATAGTAGATATTTACCTACTTTATTCTATCTGCTATTAAAATAGAAAACGGGCATGTCTTAGGTATGTTTACCGAAAGATTTAATTACCTAAATCCCATAGCAAAAGCCAATCAAATGTTTCATATTAGCAATACGAGTAGTAGCAACCATGCTCAATGTAGGTGGTTAAATCGTAATTATATGTATTTAATTTGATTAACTGACAGTTGTGCATTACAAGACAAAGGGAAATGTCTTCTTATGTCCGTTTCTATGTTTACATAACAATATTTCTTGCGAATTTGTTTATACAGTAATAAAACGAAATGCCAGAAATTATCAGCAGTTGCATGAGTTACGTAAATGACATATGGCAAATACCTTCAGAAAAATCAGTCCCAAATACTAAAAAAATGGTAAAAGGCAGTCTCATTAACGCATAAAAATTGTGGTAATTAAAAAATCTGATTTATGAGAACTGCCAACTCTTAATTCGTTTATTCAGATCAGACTTGTTTAGGAATGCGGTGAATAGTACATTTAATTTAATAAACTTTAAGTCGAATTCATTTAGTAATTAAAAGATACACTAACTGTTTTATAATTAGTGCTATAATATTCGTATTAGAAAATACGTAGGTATACAAGAAAAAATACTATGAAAAAAGAGTCACTTGGTCGTAATATGTTTCTTATTTTAATTTCATTTTTAGCATGGAGAGATAAATTACATTAATTAGTAAATCACAATTAATTATTATATACGCTGGCAGCAGTGGCGTACTTTGTAAACATTTTTAATGTTGCACTATGTTTAATTTTATCATCAAAGCAAGTCTTTTGCAAATATTAAGTAAATACAATAAATTTATTGAAAATGAAGTGACAGTTATGGAAAAAATTGTATTAAAGACATCGTATTCTTGAAATAGTGTTTTGTGCAAAGATAAATAGTATTAAATTTTCTCATGCCATTTAGTCTTCGAACCGTTCTACTGTAAGTAATATAGCTCAGTTTACTCAATACATTGCACATTACATGGACAACAAAGGTCAAGTTGATGTAGTATATACAGATTTCTCGAAGGTGTTTGACAAAGTGGATCATACCTTACTCATTGATAAATTAAAGCTAAATGGGTTGAACGACAACATAATCTACTCATTAGATCTTATTTATTTCAGCGTTGTTTCTTATAATGGATTCAAATCTATCTTATAGCCATATAAGGAGTACCTCAAAGATCAAATTTGGGACCACTTCTTTTCATTATATATATATTAATGATTTGTCTTCCTCTCTGGAATGTTACCCTTTATGCTTTGTTGATGACTAAATGCTATTTTCTAATGTGACCAGTGTTGACGATTGTCTGTTACTGCAGAAACAGATGGATCATGTAGGTAGATTGTGCACGGAGAATAAGCCTGTCAATATAGATAAGTGCAACGTTTGCTCTTTAACTCTCAAAAAGCAACCGCTAACATTTGCCTACACTCTTGATGATGCATTATTGGAGCTACAAAAAGAGGTGTAACCAACAAGATATTAGATATCAAAGTCGATTTATTTCAAATAACTGTAGATGTAAATACCTATCCTTATGGCATAAACTTACTTGGTACTAATTATAATTTTGTTCACTTATTAATAAGTATGTGTAAATAATTGTTAAAGTATAATTGAGAAATTTAACCTCCAATTCTCTTATTTCTCTGCTGGATAACCTGGGAGTGCAAAGTTATTGTTCAATTTTGTTGTGGGTTTCTTGAAACTCCGTTCATTTGTTTTGCATGAGTAGGATTTATTTACTCAGAAAGAATTAGAGTGCATCTGTTTTTTTTTGCTTGCTTACTTTGTGGTTTTTTTATACTATCACAAATGTATTTTGGCATCTTCTATTAGGTAATCTTTTTTTTTTGTAAGGCATTTATTTGAGTAGGTATGTAGGTTTGTGTTATATTTATATTGTTAATGTATGCATGTTTAATTTCGGCAGCATATATGTTATTTCTGTGTTTTTGCTTGTCTTATAACGAGCAATGCAGAACCTCTTCCTGTAAATTTAATTATTTTGAAGGAATAAAGTATTATTATTATTAATTGTTAAAGTGTAGGGTTAGAAGAGCAACAAATGTGTCTTAGAACATCTGTTTAAAAATGACTATTTTATTTAAGCAATATTTAAATAGTAACAACAATAATCATAACGTCTAGAACTTTTTACTATTTATAAATAAATTAAAAAACAACTGGCTTTGACGATGTTCCGGTATTTATTGGTAAATATCGGTCAGTGGTCGCGCGGTTTAAGGCGTCAGTACTTGAATCGAGGTGATTAGATCGGTGTTGGTTCGAGCCCAGCTGCCGGTAGACAGTATATAAGCTATATTTGTGGAGAGGTTTGGCGCCCTTTCTGCGGGTATGGTAGGGTGGAAGAATGTTGGCTTGGGTCAATGTGAGAGATTGATGCCGGTTGATATTTGACTACCCTCCTAATTAATGAGGTTTTCCAGGTTTCCCTCATTCCTGCACTGAATAGTGGTTAGGGCCTACCAACGTAAGTCATTCCTGGGCGCAAATGTGGCCTGCTTAATAATAATATGCCGCCCCCTCTCCCGCACAAATCTCCGACTTCTGGGCTAATCCCTGTGATTATTATTATTATATGTATTATTTTCAATTAAAAAACCTGTGTGTTACTTAATTAACATACATCAGGTTAACAGCTAGTACATATACAAAGTATTTATAAATTGTCAACTGAATATATATTTTTGACATATTTTAAAAATAAACCAAAAGAGTTTTACGCAATTTTTACCAGATACCAGGTTAATTAATCGGAAAATCAACAAAAGAGGTGCAAACTGGGATGTCTTACGAATGGGAATAGAGAGAAGTTCATAAATTCGAGTATTTCTCGGATGGGTATTAAAACAACAGGGATACTAATCATCAATAAGATCTAATTTACTAACCTGCTAATGAAACACTCTATAAATATCTAACTTCACGTTTTGGCAGTGGGAACACGACACATTCAACCACAATAGATGAGATCTGACCTATTTCTGCATTTTTAGGATTGCTTCTTCAGGTGGTCTCCTTTAAGTTGATTCAAATATCTAACTATAAAAATTAAAATTATTTGAAGTTAAATATCGACAATGACAAAAAGTGACATCCTGTCAATGAGTTAAATATGACAATACCTACTTGAAAAATGTTCACCTTTTATGTAAAAGTTTTTATATATTTTTAGGTATTAATATTGTGTGAAACTAACTACTCAGTGGACAAAAGCCCCAACCTGCGTTGAATTACATCCACAATATCTACCCATATATTCCTTATTATTAGCTTTTGTAAAAATTTTTTTTACTGTTTTAGAAAGGTATTTTAAGATAATATAAATCGATATTTAACTTCAAATAATTTTAATTTTTATAATAATTTTTATAGTTAGATATTTGATTCAACTTAAAGGAGACCACCTGAAGAAGCAATTCTAAAAATGCAGAAATAGGTCAGATCTCATCTATTGTGGTTTAATTTGTCGTGTTCACACTGCCAAAAAGTGAAGTTAGATATTTATAGAGTGTTTCATTAGCAGGTTAGTAAATTAGATTATTTTCTTTAGATAATTATTGAATAAAGCTTTGTCTGTGGAATTGTTTATTAGCATACCTAGATGTTTGGTATCAGAGAACATACATATGACTTCATTGATAGGAATTGTAGATTTGATTTATATTAGCTTAAAATACCTTTCTAAAACAGTAAAAAAAGATAGGAGAAAGTAGCACTTCAAAGGAAATCGCAATATTTATTTTAAAGAGTGTCATTATTATTGCAAACGATTGTACATATCTGAGAGAAAAATGAAGAGATTATTATTTAAACGCATACTGGTTTCTACATGTTTTATTTTTTTAGATGTCGGAAATATGATTATTTCGAGACGACCTTAAGATATAGGTTTTTAATTTAAAAAATGCTAAATTAATGTCTGAAATGAGGAATATTAGCATACAAATAACCTCTGAAATTGTCAAACCGGTGAGTTAATTATTGTAATTTGATCTGTTCATAATAATCTATTGAAATAGGTACATATAACCTATTTGAATAGAGGTATTTGTGTTTCGTTTTTTTATATTAATAAAACTCTTGTAAATGAATGGCTATGGAAATTTGAATATAAACTACTTTCAACTTCACACTACATAACTTGTTAAAGTGGGCATTCATATGAATTTTAACATCTGGTAAATTAAAACGAAAAGTATCAAATCATGGTTTATAAATTTTGAACGATGAGCAATTTTAAATTACAGATATTAATTAAAGTAAAATTCAAATACTTTATGCACCGGTGTTCGGAAACAATATACTTAATGTGCAAATTTGTTGGGTAGAAATACTATATTGTCATTTCATTATCTTGTTACACATTCATGGAGGATAACACTGAATATAATTAAATTTTATTTCACTTGTTAAGTAGGTGTTTTATACAACCCTAAAAACTTTGCTATTGAAAACATAAAACTTGTCTATTTGGTATGGCTGGATTCGGTTTTCTATAAGCTTTTCAACGAGCCCTCTCATGCCTTATGCTTCCATCTCAAAAAAAAGTAGGGGTAGCTGGGAGCTAGGGAGTTAAAGAAAAATTAATTATTATATAACCGAAAAATGGGAAAAAATCAAGATCAGTTAACATGTTTCGCGTTTTAAAAATTAACTCATTAAAAATATATGAATTTTATTCCGTACTTCTGGCCATCCCTGTATGGTTCTCTCTCTCTCAGTAGGACGTTATTTTCGAACGGAGGTAATTGATCAAAATCTTAAAAAATACTAAATATCATTATTACTATTCTTCAAAACTAGCATTTTGATTTAAAATTAGGTTATGAATGGTTGATCAAATTTGTAGTAGTCTTCTAGAAATACAGAGGAAATATAATTACTCCTTTGGCACCTTTACAAATTTTAAATATTATTCCTTTAGAAAACACTTTTTACATTTGTAATTCATGTTCTTTTTTTGTATTAAGCGTGTATTAATACGATACATTTCAAATATTTGCAAAGAAGTATTTATAAATTAAATAAAGCATAATCATGAATATGATAAATTTCGTTAAATAATAGATACCTAGCTTTTATTATAAATTTGTTACATAAATAAACATAATCACTTTAGAATGTGTAACAAAATAATTTAAACATGTAGGTTAATTTGTATATCTTTGATGTACCTTGAGATTTGAAATTTCTGTAACATTGGAGCAAATGCCAACATGGACTAACAGCTAACATTTGACATCTGAAAAATAGGAACAATTTTTCTTCAGATTTCTTATACTACGTAACTGTTGACTTAATTATGATTTCTTCCCACTAATTATATCTATAGATGTGTTTAAAAATGAGTAATATAATTATGAAGAAATACAAAGCTTAAAGCAGGTGCGCCTACTGTTTTTGTAATACCCATCTATAACGAAAGCTGACGCTATTATGGTTCGTTCCGTTATTATAGGGAACAGATATAATTTGTAAATTTGTAAATCGTAACATTAAGACGCCGCTCCTAGAGAAAGTTGATAGACAGTCCTATGCCTTATTTTAATTTCTTCCTGCCAAATGGGTTGAGCTTACAAAACATTCAACTTACGTCACTGGAACTGATATCTCTTTATATAAGCTGTTAAGTATATAATTTTTCGAAATAATACGAACTCGTGTTACATTTTGTTCAATTATGCACTAATCTATTGTTATAAAAATTATTTAGTAATTTACATTGCAGTTCTGGAATCTGAAATTGTGGGGAGGGTAGCTTAAAGAGATATTATAGCTCACATGGCCTACTGGATCTTTTGTACTTCCTCCTAATTGGAGGTTAACCCACCTCAGTCGTTAACCTATCCATTAGAGAGAAAAAGGCGGTAACGTTGCTCAAGAGGATCTCTCTAATATAGACCATCATTCTCTCAACACGAATTCTCTTGTTGGCGTTGAAATATTGTATTTTCTTGTTGTTCAACCTCTACACTTCATCTTTCCTCATATTGTAAAGCTGTTTCCTAAATCAACAGTGTCCAGTTTGAATACCTGCCACCAGGCTACTTTTTGGTTATATCTTTGCAAGGGTACTATAGGAACTCGTTAGCAAACTGAAATATATTTATTTCAGCCCATTGCTTCCTAAACTCTTTGCTGGTGTTCTTCTTAATAATTTCAACAAATGTTCACAACGGAGACATACTGGAGGGACCAGGTCCAAAGATATTGAAATCAGATGCAGTTTGCCATTACACCGCTGCATTAACCCAGCGTACAGATACGCTGTTGGTGAGTAAGGTAACTAACAGTGTGTTCTCCTGTTGATTTAATCATTATCTTATGATTACGTAAGATGAGTAGTGATTGTCTACTGTCTATATAGATGCTGATATTTTTGTCCGTTGTGTGGCTAGACCAAATTTCTTTGGTGGCTATACCTGCTAACTCTGCCTGTATATATTGTAAACTGATATCAAATATATCGAAATCTATACAGAAATCTGTACTAGATCCCACATCCTGCACCTTTCTTCCTTCTTTTTGATCCGACTGTGAAGATACTGATTACATTCTCACAGACTGTCTCCTCATCACTTCTAATGGATACTGTGTGGGTGTGTATCTGCGGTAGTTGCCTGGAGACAAAACTGCCAGTCTCTGCCTATAGAAAAAGCATCTATTTGACAATCCCATTCTACAGAAGACTTCTAACTTCTCCACATCCTATACCTAGTTTGAAACCGTTGAGGTAAAGTATTTTTGTCGAGGTCATTTTTTTGGATAGATTTCCAGAGGTGGCAGTCATATCATTACCTCCATTGTGGTTGTGGTATAGTGCAGACAGGCGATCCTTTGTGCCTGGTTGAGCTTTTGTTCAGTTATCACCTGCTTGAAGAACGATCCCAGACAACCCCGTAAACTAACATTAGTCTCACAACGGCAGTGTATATACATGACCACTTTTGGTTTCATTCTTCCAAACCTGTCAACAAAGTGATGATTTCATGAGCAGTCTAGTACATAGCGCCATCTTATTGAAACCAAAAGCCTCTAAGGTTCAAAGCATCTAGTCTGAGATACAAATAATCTGCTATTTTCGTTCGATTACGAACCATTATCATAATACGCTATAACAATTTGTACGCGCTCTGAAATCGAATAATTAATAGTGATAATTTGGCACAACTAGCTGTAAACATGTGTCAAAGTTCATATCAATATCACTGTAAATATGGTCACTAGACGCAGACCAAAATATATGCACATTGGAAGATGCTATATGTATTATTCTAGTACAAGTATGTACCTTATTTAAAAAAAGTCATTATTATACCTATTATTTGGTTATGACTTTAATTGATAAACTGATGATTCTAATCGTTAAAAATTATTTTCTGGTAGTTATAGTAGATTTAAGGAGGATATGAAATCTATGAAAATATTGAGGATGATACAAAATATTTGAATTATATAATTTGTTTCGTTTATCAGAAAAAAAAATGGAACAATGTAAAACATTTTTGGAAACAATGATTTATATAAATTACCTATCTATTGTTTCAGTCTGGCATAACATCTTAAAGATCACACAGTATGCCTACATGGATCAGCACAGCTTTTTGTGCAGATTATGTGTAGCAAACATTTCTAAGTTTTTAATTAGTAGTTGAATGTAGCTACGAAGAAGAAATTCTTATTTTAGCTATGTGGTATGAAGAGAAGGAAGGGACAGAAGCTATAAAAATAAGAACATTTTGGGTTTACTCTATCAATAAAAAAGAAAAGCTGTATGGTGAATTTCATCATATATTTTATGAACTGGAGAGATATCATTGAATTTATTTTTCGGTATTTCTGAATAACACAAAAAAGTTGTTTGAGCTCTTGAATCGTTCTCGCCTACAGCACTAAAACACAAGATTTTGCAGAGCAGTGTCATCTGATGAAAGACTTGCAGTTTGTTTAAGGTAGGTAAATAGATGTTGTTGATAAGCGAGGGTACACAATTTAATTGGTCGTATACTTAAAGTTTGAAACCAATCCATTAGTTTTGTGGGAATAGAACTTACGTCGGACTAGCGCGGCCTGGCATAGAAATTGCGGGCCACCGACATGATCTGCAGTGACGGTCGTTGCAGGTGACGGTACATACAGGTGTTGGTTTAGTATGCGATGCTCCATTAAATAACATGTACACTTTCAGGAATAGACTTTGCATGTTCGTGCTTGTCCGTGCAGGAATAATGTGCGCGATCTTTTAAGAACACTCTATAACATGTAAACAGATAAAGCATTTTATTTAAAAAAATGTTTTAATGATTTCTAGATTAGTTTGGTCTAATGAAATAACTTCTAGAAAAATGTAATGCTTTATTTAAACGTTTTCACGCCACTTATATGTAATTGTTATGGTATGATGACCATGCCGACTGAAATTAGCTAATACCTTGCATCGATCGTAATCAATATTGTGATTTCAATCAGTAGTACCATAGATGCTTACTATAGCCTAGCACCTTTTATTTGTTATGTTTAATACAATAGTTCTTAGACTAACTAAAGCAAATCGTCAGTAGATAAACACATTATTTATGCATCTTTCAAATTTTAATACTGGGAAACTACATAATAATACTTCTTATTTGAGGATTTTATATAATTTTCTGTGATTTCTTTGTTTATGTAGCATTTTGTCATTTGTGATATAATTTCATAAAGATTGTCAATTAACATTTGTTAAGTTTTATAAAATATACGGAGTGATTATAAAACATATGTAAAAATGAAAAAGACATAAGAAACGTTATCTTAAGCCAAAAATTGTCCGTGAGTATAACTTCAAAACGATTAGAAAAAAAAACACATGCAAAAAAGAGGCTTCCAAAAACTGTCTAGCTGCAGATCTTTCACAATATTTCATGTACATTTAAAAGATGTCTCAAAATGTGACGTGGATTACAAATGTTATTAATACGTTATAATTATTGTAATAAGATGAAAGTTAACAAGAATATAATAACAATAATAATAAACGTCTTTAATTAATAATAATTCAGCACTATAACATACACACATAATATAATACAATATGTGTCGCCGATAGTACATTAACAACTGAACTGACTGAATAGTTCTGGACGGTTAGGAGTCGATTCTTGCTGTTGTTGGAACAAACCCATTATTAAATGGTGACTTGCATAAGAAATACAGCTTACTCTTACACTTAGCCAAAATGGTGGTTCTAAAATTTCTTTCAAGATAGAAATTTGCATTTTTTTTAAATTCAACATTTTTCATATATTAATGGTAATACTAAAATTTTTGGCAATATTCAAAAGGAGTTAATGTATTTTTAATATTAATGAAAATATGATTTTTTTATTAAAGAAAGTTTGAATACAGTTAAAATAGGACCAATCTAAGTGTAACTTGTTGATGAAGTAAATATGAAGGCTGAAAACAAAATAAATAAAATAGATAAACAAAAATTGGATTGCAACAATGAAAAAAGTCTTTAGTAAATTTATTTTATAAGAGCAGTATAAATCTTGCTGGTGCCTATTTAATGCAGATCATCAAATTTAACAGATATTACTGAATATAAAAGGAGAACATTTTTATAGCACATTAATCTATAAATATTGTCCGTGTCCTATTTTGTCTTATTTATTAATTTAGGTATTTCATTTGCTAATTCTTGTGGTAATGTATATAGATATATAATTTGCGCTGATAATTGAATAAATTAAATTACACGGATTCGATAACCTTCAGGTGTTTTAAAAAATGGCACACTTTTTCTCGTTCCGCCACGAGACACCAGACATATTTCTCAATAAAAAGGTGGAGAAGGTATTAGAAATTCTTGAGGTTGTACCCACCTTTAACAAAAAGATATAAAAACTGTAATTGAGATTATTTTCGTAACGTAATATTCTCTAAAAAAAGATTGATTCTACAAATTATTAAGGATGATATAAAAATATATGTACTGAACCCAGCGGTAGAAATGGCTTAAGTTTGTTACGTATATGGATCAGAAAATGCTTAGTGAAGAAAAAACCGTAGAGTAAAAAGTTATGCTGCTAAAACTATATGTTTTTAAATAGCTTCAAAACTAAATAGTGATCTAAATAAAACGTAGTATATATTTTTATTTTTTTTCTTTAGTTTTATTGGGTTTTTGCCACACTTCTGAAAAAATAAAGATTAATTAAATAAGCCTTTGTGCCAAACGGATCAGTCAAGGGTTATTTTTGAAGCTAAGTTTGCCTAACCAAAAAATCTTACACTGAAAAAAAACAGATAAGTAAGAAATAACAAAAATCACATCACTATCGCGCACTTCCGTATTATTGACGATCAAAAAATTCTGTTTTCGTTCTCAATAATACGGAAGTGCGCGATAATGATGTGATTTTTGTTATTTTTTACTTATCTGCTTTTTTCAGTGTGAGATTTTTTGGTTAGGCAAACTAAGTTTCAAAAATAACCCTTGACTGATCCGTTTGGCGCAAGGGCTTATTTAATTAATCTTTATTTTTTCAGAAGTGTGGCAAAAACCCAATAAAACTAAAGAAAAACTAAAATTATGCCACAAATAAATAGCTTCAGACAATATATTTTTATAAGCTGAACATGCTATCTTTTATATGCTGGTAACCTGGATATTTTCAAAAAAATAGACAGTTGTATTTTCACTATTAATACCTATATGTAGATACAGGGTGACCGAAAATTCCGCTCGGAAAATTTATGTACCAAGTTCATGTCACATTTTTTCGATAGGTTAATATTAACGGATTATCATAACTTTTTTGTCATTCATTTTTCTGAAATTAATTAAAAGTTAAATTAACTGACTGTTTACGACGAAATCGACAATTTTTTTGACACACTGATTAATCACATTTCTTTTACGATGTAAGCAAAAACCCAACCTTTTGCGAGAAGTAAAATTTCAAAGTTACTTCTGAGAAAGAGAGTGTATGTCAAACGTCAAGGAAGAAATCCGGTAATTATTCCAACAAACTTAAATGTCAATTTTCTCATAAAATGTTGCGTTTCTGATTTTACTTCGCTTGAACGAAGCATAAGTTTAAAATTACTGTCAAAGCAATACTATGACAGCTATTATTCAATTGTTTCAGAGCACGCTTTACTTACATCGGAAAAAATGCGATTTACCAGTATGATAAAAAAATTTAAGGTTGATTTCCTCGCAAATGGTTGGTTTTTTCGACTTCAAAAAAGAGGATGAAGTTTTTAGATACATTATCAGTCTTTAGGGAAAACCATCTAAATTTAAAAAAAAATAGACAAAAAAATTATGGTCACTTCTTTACCTAGCACTTGCAATTTTTACCCTTAATGGCGCTGCAATTTTAGAAATATTTTACCTCAAATTGCATTTCTACAAAAGTAACAAGTGTGCCTAATTTGAAAAAATTGCTCCAGTATTTGAAAAACATATCAGAAAAAATAATTCCGGGGTTGCGTACCTTCGTTAATATCGACTTTTTGAGAAAATGTTACATGAACTTCGCACATTATTTTCTCAAGTAGTTTCATGTGGATTTTAAGGACACCCTTAGACATATTTGAAGTGTCATATTATATTGCTTCTCGATTGTTAATTTCTTTATTAAAACTTGTAGATATGACTTGTAGAAGAAGAAAAAAAAATGAGTAGATAGCGAGTTTCTGTATCGGTGATATTCGGTTGTATTATAATTATGTTAGCTGTATCTAACAGCAAAACGTCAATTAAGGTTGTAAAATCGTATTAGATAAATAATATTATTATGTATACACTCCGTACAACATAAAAGTTTATAATCCGAATCAGAATCACATTTTGTTTAAATTATGACTACCTAATCATTGATGCTTCCTCAAATTCCTAATAATAAACCAGCAGTTTAAAAGTGTCAGAGCCTTTTCACACGGGCCACCGTGCAGCGTTTCTCAGAAGCGCCGTAGAGTGGTCAGTTTTAAACATTATATAGACTTATTTACATGGGCGCGGCCACAGATTTAACAGCGCCACGGTGGCGCGTAGTCCTACCGAAACGTCTACCATAAATTAGTGGCTCCACTCAGCAGCGCTGCATAGTGGCCCGTTGGAAACCTTTATTTGCGGCCTCCGTAAATTCTATCACAACACTAACGAGAAAAACTTCTACCCTAATATAGATTATCTTAGCACAACTTTTTTATTGGTGGGTTTTCTCTTTAATCTTTTTCCAAATGTTGATGCATTACACACTAATTATTATGTTTGAGAAATTAATAAGACAAAACAAAATCTAAAAAATTCGTAAAGCATTACTTATTACAGTACCAGCATAAATAATAATATAAATTATTATTTGTAATATTGTTATGGTACAATGACCATGATTATTAAACAGTGGCAGAATATTGCTGCTACTGCAATTTGCAATATTATTGTCATTATCATGAAAATCTACTTCAGCTATTTGAAGTTGCGCAGGTAGTTCTCCTCCCAATAATAATGGTTACTTTGAAAATATTATATTAATTCATCTGAATTCTCTCATCAAATGATATAAAATATATACCTTTGATACCAAGAATACTTAAGATAAAACTTCATGGATCATTCATTTAGAATTCTAGTACATTGAAAATCTATCTGTTATACTGGAATTGTGCTACATTTTAAATCTATCTATATTTACCTTGTTCTTCATCATAGCTTATCTCTTCAAATTGTTGTGTTTCAGGAGACATTTGTGTTTCCTTAACCTTATCTACTAAAGTGTCTATAGGAACAAAACATTTATACGAGGTGTGGCAATTAACTTCCGGGAATTTGTCAATGAAAAAACAAACAAATTAAATTTCGTTAAAATTTTATTATCGACCTTCACAATAGTCTCCCTCTAACTCTACACAACGATTCCAATATTGATCCTACGATTTGAAGCATCCTTGGTAATCCTCTGCAGTTAACCCGTTCAGCACCACGGTTCTTTGACCTCCTCTACGCCGCCATGATGAGTTCCCTTGAGGTACGACTTCATGTTGGGGAATAAACAAAATCGCAGGGGGCAATATCGGAGCTATAGGGTGGGTGTGGCAACGTTGGAATACCTTTTTTTGACAAAAACTCTTGCACAATGCACGAGGAATGGGCTGGCGCGTTGTCGTGGTGCAAGATCCAGCCGCTCTTGGTGAATTCGGGTCACACACGGAAACCGCGGGCCCGCAGCCGTTCCAGAACGGTTCCATAGAGCTGTCTAGTAACTGTCTGGCTGGCAGGAACATATTCACTATGAATGATGCCGTGGATATCGAAAAAAACGATCAACATTACATTCAGTAGTAACTTGGACATCCTGACTTTCCTTGGCCGCTCTCCACCCTTTTCCACTCACTGCTGACTTTGGTTACGGGTCTCGGGGTCATACTCAAATATCCAGGTCTCTACCGCCACTCCGAATGCGGGACAACAAATCCTCGCTGATCGATTTTCGCATGTCTTTCTGTTTACGGGTGAGAACTTTTGGCACCATCTTTGTGCAAATTTTTCGCTTATTCAAATTTTCGTGTAACATCTTGCGAACGGTTTCTTTGTTGACGTTTAACTCGTCAGACAACAGACGAATGCTTAGGCACCGGTCAGATGTGATCAGTGCACGCAAACGGTTAACATTCGCGTTACTACGAGAGGTGACGGGGGCTCCTTCACGTGGATCGTCTTCTACCTATTCACATCCCTCCTTGAACCGTTTTGCCTATTCAAACACGAGTGTTTTCGACATGCACTTGTCTCCATACACCGCCTGCAATTTTCGAAGGTTTTCCAAGGGTTTTTCGCCAGATTACACTAAAAATTGAATCACAACACGTTGCTTGTAATTTGAGTCAGTCATTTTCACGACGCCACTAAAAAAGTTACTTCCAAAAATATACATAAAACACAAACCAAACGTGCTATCGACTTCAACTTTGAAATGAAACTAAAAGGAAGGTCCCCCTCTCTAGAAAAACGTTGACAAACGATGCAGTGTTGCCAGTTTCCGAGTTATAACTAAATTCCCGGAACTTAATTGGCACACCTCGTATACATACAGTGAATCATATTTCTTGAGTATTACAGATGGTATCGTGTTGTTAGTGTACACTATCATTGCCAGATATTCCTTTCCTTTTTTTTTAAATATCTCGCTATTGACTTGATCTTCCAAATATTTTGTTCCGCAAATTATAAGTTCTGTGTGCGAGGGTGATGATAAAGTGTTTAGATCTTAGATTACCATATAGTTTCGTCTTACTTAGCAAAGACAATTCATAATCAAGTTAACGTCTGGATGCACTTCAATGATTTTGTCCTGAAATCTCTCTTGAAATCTTTCTGTTCTGTTACATATAGTCTTGAGTTCAAATAATAAATGTATTATGAATATATCTGAACCAAAGCTATCAGTTATCAGTTCAAATAAAAACCGTATAAAATCAAAATCTGTAACATTATGGACAATTATCAGAAGATTTTATCTCCAAGTTTACAGTTTCTTTTGAAGAAGACAACGATATGTGTTTAAAAACTTCAAAATGTAGCTCTTAATGGGTAATCATTCATAATTCACGTTTTCTTTCATAACATCCACACATAATAAGTATAATGAGCAAAACAATATTACCTGATATACATTATTTTCAGAATTTTTGCCAGTGACCATTGGAATATGGACCAGAATAAAATAGGTCTATAGGATCAAAATTCCTACAAAACAACAAAATATTGCTAAAAATTTCCGAATAAATTGATAAAATTAACTCTAGTTCAGTTATAATACAAAACTAGTGCTTCAGGATTAAAATCACCAAAACTGTAGAAAAATAAAATATTTCATGTTTTTTTTTTGGATTTTTGACAATGTTGCATTCGGCGCTCGAGGTGGAAAACTTGGATTATTCATTAAGCCAACATCATAAACAATTCGATAAAAAATCGGATCTGTACGAAGCCCTAGAAGGGCCATGTCTACAATTTTTTTTTAAGTTTAGACATTAATCTCTGAGTTCATACTTTTAACTCTGAATTCAAACTTTAATCTCTGAATTCAGACTTTAAACTCTGAATTCAGACTTTAAACTCTGAATTCAAACTTTAATCTCTGAATTCAGACTTTAAACTCTGAATTCAGACTTTAATCTCTGAACTTACACTGTTAACGAAATTATGAGACAAGTGTAACACTCAGAGCTTTCTAGATAGAGAATTGAGATTTATTGAGACACAGGGGAAAATGAAAATTTATGGTATTTCTCATCCACTATGACAACACCCTGTAAAATTTTATACTGTTTCTGATTCTAGAGACGATTTAAGGTGCGGCTATACTTGTTTGGGAAATGATTTAAACCACTTAATTTCCTTAGACCTATTTTTATTGTTGGATCTAGATTGCCCTGATGTGCTAACACCAATTTCCTGATTAAATTTGATTGAACGATTGCCATGAATAGTATTATTTAAGTACTGGGTGTCTAAATAACGTTGCGCCTTTGAATTACACCTGAAATGCCTATACCAAGCGGTGCCACTGTTTATGTACTGGTTTCGAACTGGTTAGTTCTTATCAGTATATCACAAATCAAGCCAATAACTCGCATCCTTAGTTGTTCACAATCTGTCATAATAGTTAACAGAACATGAGTACGCAGGACGTAGCACGTGTGTATGTATACATCTAGTAGTCATTGGTTACTCAAAGCTGGGCTTGAATACAGTCACAAGCAGAAAGCAATCCACTATACGGAGAGTATCTACTATTAAAAGGCGTACTTTTAAAAGCGGAATTTTAAGAAATAACTACTCTGTGGACTAATGCCCTGACTATATATAGCATAGCGTAGCATGTAGTATCTACATTTGGTACTGACTGATTACTCAATACTGGGTATCAATAAAGTTAGAAGCAGAAAGCGACCCATTACACTGCAGATAATATTGAAGGTCCTATTCCGACATTAAAGTCTGAATTCAGACGTAAAAGTCTGAAATCAGACATAAAAGTCTGAAATCAGAGTTTAAAGTCTGAATTCATAGTTTAAAGTATGAATTCAGAGTTAAAAGTCTGAATTCAGAGATTAAACTTTGAATTCATAGTTTAAAGTCTGAATCTTAAAAAAATTGTATACGTGGCCCTTCTACGGCTTCGTAGATCTGAAATAAGATCTGATAAGATTCTGATGTATATGATTATTGCAGTATTATATTCTTTCATATTAATTTTATTAAATAAAACGCTTCTAAATGCGTAACAAATATATTTTTGATTAAGTTACCTTTTTCTACAGCTAACAAAATATTGTCATAAGAAAAAACTGGTTTAATAAATTGATTCAAAGAGATACAACGAAATGCTTTAATTAGCCATTATTAAGATAAAAACGTTAAAAGCTGTGCAATTAGTTAACAAATTTCTTAATTTTTCCATTCCAGCGTAATTGACTGCGATTTTATTGCAGGTGCATTTGAAATTTGCAACATAATCCTCCTGTTCTCCAGTCGGTATTTGTGGTGCCGTCTAGCGCACCTGTTTTTGCTAGTGAAAGGGATCGAGGATATATTTATTGAACTCATTCATGCTAACTTTGAATGTCACAGTCAGAAACTAACACTTACTTTATAGGATCGTGTTACATAACTTTACTGTTGACTTGTAGACTGGAACAAATCGGAGGAAGATTTATTTCAATATTGATTTTTCTATACAAACTTTATAATAGCCGATATAGTAAAAAGTCTGTTACTAAAGCGTACTAAAAAATCACAATACTGCATTAATTGGCCGATTTTGAAATTGAAAAGCTATGTAAGTCGTTTCGAAATAGTCATTGTGCCCACACAAGTGCTGTATTCAATAAGTACTTATTGCAGAATTTCGAAGTACGAGGGTTGATCAAATATAAACAGAAACTTGTTTTTATTAAATTTATTGCCACATTGAAAGAGAATTTTAAGCACGGTCTCGTCTTCCTGTTCGCAACCTTTACAAAGATGTGTTTCACACATCCTCATATAATACAGGTGTTTCATTAGCCAACAGTGTGCAGTTTGAAGACCTGCCACTAAACGAAGGTTTATCTTGGTCATAGCCAGGTATTTTTTGCCTGTTCCTTGTTGGAGTACTCTAGGAGCTCTTTAGCAAATTACCAGCTATTTATTTCACCCCACAGTTTTGATAGCGAAAGCATACTGGAAGGGCTAGGTCCAAAGATACTGAGACCCAATGCACTCCTAGCCAACTTATCAGCTGTTTTATTGTTATAGCACCGCTCATGTCCTTTACCCAGCACAGAGATGTGCTGTTGTCGGTTGAGTCCACTTCCAGTGCTTGGTGGCACTCCCATGCTGATCTCATCTTATGATTACGTAAGATCAGTCTATCTAGACTTTTATTATTATATTTTACTCCCAGGAAGTTTTTAAATTCCGCCATAGAAAAATAGAGTTAGTCGTGGCCGTTATCAACTGTACAGAAAAGCTTTCATTTATACTGATCACTGATTACACGAATATTCGCCTCTTTGATGCTTGTCCAGGGCCAACGTGCATGACATTCGGTTTCCACTGATTATCAGCCATTTAAAAATTTTTTATAACTGACAAAACAAAATTTTAAGTAGACTTTATACTTTGAAAAGGTTTTATGTTCTTCCATGATAATAATGCGTTGCTCAACACATGTGTGTGCCTGTTGCTTATGTATAATACTAATGATGGAGAATTGGAGAGCTGCGTCAAAAGATCCCTTCTCTTTTCACAACTCCATATACTACATTTTAGTTAGTAAGTATTAACATACATATGCATGTGCAGTGAAGAAATTCCAGTGGAATAATATGATTATTTCAATTTGAAAATTACTAGAAAATTTCAGTTTAACCTATTTAAAGTTAAGTTAAATTTAATATATTGCATGTAAGTAAATACAAGTAGCTACTAATAGAAATATTATTTTTGCCGAGCGATTATAACTAGAAAATTCTAGAATATAGTACATAATATAAGATATTGGTTTCAATTTTTCAAGGTTTCTGTTAATAAGTATACAAAACATAATTTTAATTATATAAATGCGTAATTTGATACCAAATAACTCACATCATAGCTCTTTACATCGTTTTGCTCTTTCTCAGACATAATTAAATCAATTTCATCCATGTCATGTTTATCTGCTTTAAAGAACAAATTACTAATTAACAGAATTAGTATTTACTAGAAAGCTATTTAGAAACAGAATCAATCAATATAAATAATAAATTGATCGATTAGGTACTTTAACCTCTAATTTCAAATTGCAGTCAAGGTTATTCCATTGTTAGGAAATTAGTAGAAAGACGTTATTCTTCCTCCTACTAGAATTTTAACCACAATTTGTCTCGAAAGCGTTGTTACAAATCACGTTGTTAAGCAATTTGTTAATGAGAAATTGATAGATTATACTTTTTTCATCATTTAAATATTAGAAGAAGCTTTAGAAGGATTGGATTATTTTCTTCACATTTTTTTAATAATAATACATGTACTGCTTTTGGTTTAAGTAAATATTTTAAGTTGTAATGATATTTGACAGGTTCATTAAGATTTTATTATATTTTTTACTGTATTAGAAAGAGATTTTAAGCTAATATAAATTAAATCTCCTACAATTCCTATCAATAAAGTCATAATAATATGTTCTCTGATACCAAACATCTAGGTATGGTAATGAACAATTCCGCAGACAAAGCTCTATTCAATAATTATCTAAATACATTAATCTATCTAAATTTACTAACCTGCTTTAATGAAACACTCTATAAATATCTAACTTCACTTTTGGCATTGGGAACACGACAATTCAACTACAATAGATAAGATCTGACCTATTTCTGCATTTTTAGGATTGCTTTAATGAAATACTCTATAAATATCTAACTTCACTTTTGGCAGTGGGAACACGACAATTCAACCACAATAGATGAGATCTGACCTATTTCTGCATTTTTAGGATTGCTTCTTCAGGTGGCCTTCTTTAAGTTAAATCAAATATCTAACTAATACAGTAAAAAATGTTACAAAAGCTAATAATAAGGAATATATGGGTAGATATTGTGGGTGTAATTCAACGCTGGTTGGGGCTTTTGTCCACAGAGTAGTTAGTTTCACACAATATTATTAATACCTAAAAATATATAAAAACTTTTACATATAGGGGTGAACATTATTCAAGTAGGTATTGTCATATTTAATTCATTGACAGACTGTCACTCTTGTCATTGTCGATATTTAACTTCAAATAATTTTAATTTTTATAATAATTTTTATAGTTAGATATTTGATTCAACTTAAAGGAGGCCATCTGAAGAAGCAATCCTGAAAATGCAGAAATAGGTCAGATCTCATCTATTGTGGTTGAATTGTCGTGTTCCCACTGCCAAAAGTGAAGTTAGATATTTATAGAGTGTTTCATTAAAGCAGGTTAGTAAATTTAAATAGATTAATGTATTTAGATAATTATTGAATAGAGCTTTGTCTGTGGAATTGTTCATTAGCATACCTAGATGTTTGGTATCAGAGAACATACATATGACTTCATTGATAGGAACTGTAGGAGATTTGATTTATATTAGCTTAAAATCCCTTTCTAATACAGTAAAAAATGTTACAAAAACTAATAAGGAATATATGGGTAGTTATTGTGGGTGTAATTCAACGCTGGTTGGGGCTTTTGTTCACAGAGTAGTTAGTTTCACACAATATTATTAATACCTAAAAAAATATATAAAAATTTTATTATATGATGCGCACTGTCATGAAGTATGTATGGCAAGACTAAAACTTATGGATTTTTCGTTCATTATCTATTGATTTGCATCACTAACATACTGTTATAATAAAACTGTCAATAATAACGAGAATTTTAAATTTTTCTTTCTATTTTGAGGGACGATCGCTCTCTTCTTCAGAAATTGAAAATTAGTCGTCCGGTTTCTTAATCTTTAATTTCATAATAACTTTTGAAGAGAGCTATTTTTCTCGAATCTTCAATAAGCCTAAATTTATGACGTACCATGGAAGCATGCAAACTATAAATATTGTACATTTTGTCACTCTAGAAGAGAAATACAAAAAAACAAAACAAAAAAGTATTACATTTGACAATTGTTCAATTGAAATATGAGTAATGAAAATGAAAAGTGATATCGAACTATACTCGCGTCAAGAATTCAGACGACTTACGTCATACGAACAAATGAATAAATCATTATATTTTCATCAAAATATTTAAGAAACTGCAACTGATAGTAATAAATTATATACTACACTAAAAGTTTGCATTATATATTGCACTAAATTGCAAAAATGATTGTTTTTAACGCGACCAATTATCGAAAATTACGTTGACAATAAAAACAAATGTGTAACGTCAGCCGTGACGTAAGACGTCTGAATTCTTGACGCGAGTATACCAAAATATAAACTTGTTTTTTTAAGGCTAACGCTTTATGGACGAAGACTTTTGGTCATGACTAACTTTAAAAGATATACCATCAGAAGTGATAGTATAAAGAGCGTTCTAACCAAATATACAGAGTATTCAATTAAAAATGTGTCTTCAATAAAGGTACTAAAAATGTTTAAGTTTATTTTATTCTTAAATATTTCTAAATAAGTATAGTAGTGGACCAATAGTGTTTTAAGTGAAATCGAGAATAATTGTCCAGTTATATTAAAAACAAATTCACATATGCAACCTATGAATAACTGTACTAATATAGAAGTTTTATTACTTAATTGTATATTTATATCTTTCTTGCTATGACAAAATTATTAATATTATTCAATGTTAATTACATATAACTACCTGAATAATGTCGCAAATAAATAATTTCCGAGAATAAGCAACACTTATTTACAATTATTCAATTATACACGGTGTCTACGGTCTAAATAATATGTTAGAAACCGTAAAATAGATGCAAAAGTTATGTTCGCATAAGCTATTTCCATAGGTACCAAATTTGTACGCCTAAAAATTCATAGAAACTAATCTAAAGTGTTTTGTTTGATTTGGCAACAGCGTATATGTGGTTACTAACATGTATATGTAAAACTGTACTCGTATATAGTAAAAAACGGTTTTACTTGTACATAAGTATTCTAAATTTTCGCCACTAACATTCTAAATGTATTTATGAATCCACTAGGACAAATTCGTTTACGAAGTTGCTCTTCTTGAACTCTTCGTCTTATTTAAAGTGAATAAATGTCATAAAATACTTTACTCTATACAAAAATCAAACGTATAACTTTTGTGCTTACAAAATGTTTTCTCATTCAGAAAAAATGTTTATATTAATTTACGGCGAGTAGAGCTGTAGAGTTTCTGAGAGCCTCATTTCTGATCATAGAACCTTTATAAGATTAGAGGCGACCTTGCGACGAAATAAAGATGCATTTTCTGTCCAGCTAGAGTCCAGTATTTCGAACAAAATCAACGAATTTTAAAGACCAATGAAATCATGACTACAAAATTGACAATTAGGAGTATTTCCCTTAACGTCACATTGAAAACAGACTTAATTTTATAGCTAGACAGATCCAATATCATTTCTAGAAAGACTAGAGCAGATGCAGCACGAATATGAGATTACCTATGCACAGTTGCTAAAAACTTTACCAGGGTTGCTTCAGAGAAAAGCATACCAGTGGTATATGAACTACAACTACTACACTTTGTGGGAGATTTTAAAACTTTCTTTTACCCGGCCGAATACCGTGACAATTTAGAAGAAATGATAAGTTCTAAATATCAAGACAAAACGAAACTGCCCAAAATTTTATTTTATAAATTCAGACCATGATAAGACGACATGGGGATTTTCTGCGGAGCGAGAAGTCACTTGCATATATAAGCGCAACAAACTCTACTGCTCCATTGAAAATCCCCACATTGTAAATCAAATCCAAACCCAAGGCCATTTTGGATTAAATGTATGGCGCGGCATCATCGGTAGGCATTTAATTGGGCCTTATTTTTATGACATACATTGAATAGCGTGAGTTACCTAAATTTCCTACAAGAAGAACTTCCTGCACTTCTGGAGAATGTGCCTTTGTAGCTAAGGAGACACCTATGGTTTCAGCACGACGGAGCTCCACTTCACAAGGTCAGAATAGTTCAGCTATATTTAGATAACACTTTCCCAGAAAAATGGATTGGAATTAACGGACCTATTCAGTGTCGCTGAAAGTCGCCAGATCTAACATCCTTCGATTTTTTATGGAGGTTTTAAAAAAATAAGGTTTACAAAACACCCCAATTAGTCATATAGAGAATATATTGTAATATGTACCTAGTATGAGGCCGTTTGCCTCATTTTTTAGTTATTAGCTATCATCATCTTTTGTTTTAACTGTATTAAATAATTATCGAGTGTAATCCTTTTATTTATTCTTAATGCACTTTAAACAACGAACTAAAATATTTTCCAACGACTACTTGATCCATCCACCGCTAATGTGATTTTTAGGTGGTATTTCTTTTGAGAATCTTTAGGACGATATTGCTTACTAACTATTTAACTTTTAAAGGGGAAGTAATACTGAAAAATGTTTCTAATAAAAGTTTATTAGAAAAAGGAAAGTTTTGTAACAGGAAAAAAATTGCGTATGTTTCTGGATAAAATACAATTATTGACGTCATTCCCAAAGATAATACTTTAGATTAGACATTTTTTACGCGAAATCTGTTATAATTTTTTTGGTGATATCCGACTTTTTATTTAAGGGTGCACATATCCTCAAAGTTTTTCGGATGAGTTCTAAATCACCCTGTATAACTTTTATACTTTGAATATGTACCATCAGGTATTAAACGTATAGTATTTATACTACCAAACCCTGTGTTTGCTCATAAAAAAATGTTAATTGTTAAACAGATTTCTGTAGAACAATCCTACACTACACGTTACTAGAGGGTAGGTAGTTGATAAATTGGATTGGATTTTTTGATTATATATTTCTTGAATAACACTTAGCACTACGTAACAATTAGCTCATTAATAATTACAACTAAAGTTTGATAGGGTATACGGTACTTGGCATCTGAAGGTGTATGAATACTTGCAGACAATTAAGGTGTTTGATATGAGTATAGCTTATGTATTAACTGATCGACGTTTGTTGCTTGACTTACTTGCAGATTCTGAAGGAAGTTATATACAGGGTTAAGTATGACTAAGTACAAATATTTTAAGAGGGAATAGAAAAAAATAAGAATTAACAGAATTTCCTTTGAAAAAATTTTCAAACTTATTTATAAAGCGAAAAAAAATTGTTTTCAATATTATATTAAATCCTTATTTAATACCGCCAATGCGAGAATCAGAGTATGTATGCAACCAGCAAGCAACCATCATGCAACAGTCGGCAGTCGGTCCAGTCGAGTCGGTTAGCTGTCATGTTATAATTTAATTCCTGTGTTTACGTTGTAGTTTTGTGTTCTTCTTCAGTTTTTAGTGCCTTATTTTAGTTTTAAACGTTTTATAGTTAATAAATAAAGGAATATGTGTCGGGTACAGATATTTTCCCACAATATAGTTTGCCGGTTTGTTTTTCTAGGTTATGGGACTGCCGCGGGTGTTAAACGTTTTCTGTTATCTATTAGGCATTGTATCTAACTGTACTTACGGTAGTGAGTGAAATTGTAGTTTTACCAGTTTGTAACCAAATAATGAAAAACAAATGCAAAATACTGGAGCTAACTGGATTAACTGTTATCTACCTATCAGGTATTATTACTAATAAGAATGTTATAATAATTTTTGTCGTTTCTGCATTTAGAAACACTGCAAACGACCGCATAGTAGTTGTTGACAGATGTAATGTCAACTATGGATCTAAGCCATAAGCCATGTCAGTCGATACTCATCATAGGCGCCGACTTTCCGTATGAAAAAAAGATTTTGCCCCATTTGTTAAATATCGAGCTAAAATTCTGGAATAACTTTTTTATTGACTTTTAGGGCTCCCTGAGCACGTGGTTAAAATTTTTGTACTTAGTCATAGTTAACCCTGTATAAGGGAGGAACCTAATGATTCTTTACCTACATTGAAGGTATTGTTCAGATTATAAAAATTTAACAAACATTGCAATAACTTAATACTATCTTAATAATATCTGTCGGAATTTCCCTACCTAAATGATGGCATAAGCATCCATTAAACAGGATTAATATCCTTACAGCTGACAATAACCTTCCTTGTACCGATTATTAAACTTATCCTGGATTATACTACAATTATAAATATTGTCCACCAAGAAGGCAGTTAAAGATACAAATAAATATTTACAATATGCACCCTAAAGTATTAATGAATTTAAAATACTTTGTTTAGGCACTAAACACCCTGTATAGTCCTATTTCCATTGTAACTGAGAGTATTTTGCTTGTTCCAATTAGCGATATTTCAATGAATAAGTCGAAGGAAAATACAGTCATTTTATTGTTGACCGTATGAAGCGATTCATGCAGGTCGTGGTGGTGATTCGTGACCTATAAGGAGAGGAAAGCGTTGCTGAAAGGGAATTATTCTGGGATTTATTATCGAGGATATTAAGTCCACGCTGTGCAACATGCATTCTCTGCGACAACTGTTCGTTTCGCAAAGCAGAAATCGATAAATTGCGAACGCACAGAATGTTCTACTCTCAATTCTCGCGATTATTACGTTAAGTGTGGAGTAATTGTTACTGTTGACTTCATGTCTACTGTGCTTATCGTACCAAACGGTTGTGATAAAATTTAATATTCCACTGGGTACGTGTCTGCAAATCAAATAATGACATTACATTACGTTGTTTATTGCATAGATGTCTGTTATGAATTTATAGAGCCGCGTTGTAAAATAATAGGTAGGTAATTATCGCTATCAATCAGCTAAAGCGAAACAAAATTGCTGAGATATAAATTAAGTTAATATCGAATGATCTAGGGGTCAGATTTGAACTGGGTCAACAAACCGAAGAAGTTGAATTCAACTGTCAGTTTGAACACCTGTATGTTTGCAAATCATATAATTGATACATTGTGATATACTGGCATAGGTACGAGCTATTTTTACTTAGTTTTGTTTTAATTAATTTATTTCCATCAGTATGCTTATCCATGCGATAAATTACTGACTTCAGAAGGTGTTTTTCCTGATTCATGTCGAATTAAAAGTACTTGAAATGTCAATACATTGTTAATGATATCCTATGTGACAATAATTTCATGTCAGCATATGACACACATGCTGTTTATTCTAGCAACAAATGATGGTTAACGTTGATATGACCTTTATGAAGTTAACTTTATGGTTAGTGGTTTTACACTGCCTTTGTATGTACAGGGTGATCACGTGAAATCATTAGATTAGACTGTAACTTTACTACCATACACGCAGGAAAACGGCTCTGCATGCTAATATTTTGGACGTAGTATTTGTAGAAATGTGGAAAGTGTAAAAATATTTACACTTTCCACAGTGAACAAAGTATTTCAAACTAGTTTTTTTTAATAAAAAAAAAAATAAATAATTTTTAATAAATTAAAATAATAAAAAGTAAATAAAAATACAATCTCATCATAAACATGTAAATAATAAACAGGTACGAACAATATTTGTTGCAAAAATGACAAAAATAAAATTAGAACTTAGTTGCAGGTGAACCCTATTGTAAGGTTGCCGTAGGAGATCTAGTTCACTGACCGCGGTGCTAAATCTTGGCGAATAGAGTGATTGCAGGTTTGTAGTGAGACATTACCTATATGACCCCCAAAATCCCCCCGTGGCTACGCCACTGTAGCTGTACAAGTCTATATGATACATATAGACACCATGAAGATGTGATGAATTTTAATGTTTTTTATTTTAAGTACAGAATACCTTTACAGACTAGCGTTGTTTTTTGTTTACAGATATATGTAGTAACTTGTATAAAATCATGAGTAAAGTATACACAAAAGGCAATGTAGTTAGTAAATTTCAACGGTGATATCAAATGATGGCAGTCAGTACATATTTAAATCACCCATGATTTCCAATAAAAATCAGGTGTTGGAAGGTATACGAGTATCCACATTATATTATTGAACTTATTTATACAATTTTCTTGTATTTTATTCTCAATATAAAATTATAATACCTATATAGAACTATCCCGAAATCAGAAAGTTCACCTGTCCACTCTGATATGAACCTAAGAAGACAAAAAAAAAGGAAAAAAAGAATATTCAGTTTTAGTAGCTATAAACCTTATAAACATATATTAATTATTCAATGGAATATATACTTTGTATTTCATTCAATTTTTTTTTGTTAGAATTATATTTTTTATGTACGTAAATGAAAACAAGAAAACATAGAATTTTTCATTAACCTCATTCATAATTCCATAGAGTTAAATGATAGATGCTACACATAAGCATATCGACTCTGGAAATCATATTTTTTAAAATAAACCTGAATCTATCAAACAGAGGATTAAGTAGTTTAGGTGATTGTAAGTAGAAAGGGCAGTTCAAACATTAATATCAAAAAGTTGAAATATGGTGATTTCTTTTATAAAACCATATGCAGTAATTCATTTTTTCAGTAGCATAATCAAATGATACATATCACATTTTTCCTAACCTAAACTTTTCATAACCAAATTTTCTGTATAGTTAAAGAAAATTATTTGAGGAAACTATGAAAACACTTTTTTAGCGAAATATCTGGGAGTTGTTCTGGATAAAACGATCAATTGGAAGTCTTTTGGAAAAAGTCATCCACAAGGCCAGAATGTCCGTATGGACGTGTCGACGCATTTGTGGAAAGTACTGGAGCGTAGGTTCTAAACAACTATATTGGTTGTTTGTGATGGTTATCAGACCCATGATCACTTATGGCTCTATAGTTTGGCGGTTCAAAGGTCTTCAAAGGATAGCCAAAGTAAAACTCTCAAGTTTACAGAGACAAGCTAGTCTGGCGATAACTAGTGCAATCAGTACCACACCGTCAGCTTCTCTCCATATACTTTTGGAGAGGGAAGCCAGGTGGGCAGTATGCAGATTGAAGCAAGCGGTTATTTGTATGTCGAAGACTAACATAATGGAGCACAGTGAAGTGCTGTAGGATATAGAAGGTCACGGCACTCTATTAATCGTCTTGCATGTTATGCCTATAATAATCAACTATAGATTGCCTTTTGAACTTATCTTTCCTCGGAGAGAGCAATGGGAGTGGGGTAAAATTGACCTCCTGGAGATAGATAGTTGCTTGTACATCGATGACTTCAAGACTCCAAAGGGTGTTGGGGTTGGAGTGTATAGTTGCAACCTAAGGACTAGGCTATCCGTAAATAAGTGGGCAAGTATGCAACTATATTTTAGGCAGAAATCTATGCCATCGAACCGTGTGTATGGAGGCTGGAAAAGCTTACACTTACACGCAGGTCGATAAAAATCTTTTCCGATAGCCAATCAGCTTTAAAAGCACAATTGTCAAAAGGCTCTGGAGCGGTTGCGAACAAGTAACCTTGGTTTGGATATCTGGCCATGCAGGTATCAAGGGAAACGAGGCAGCGGACTCGTTAGCAAGGCAAGATGCCTTTTTCAGCTTTATAGCTCCAGAACCGGTTCTTGGCTTAGCTTCGGCTATTGCTAAAGCAGTGATCTCGATCTGGGCGGAGGAAAAAGTATGGGAGTACTGGCGAGATTTGCCAAGATTAGCTCACTCGAAGCCGTTCATAGGGGGCACATCGACAAACACAGCTAAAAATTTGCTTGAGTTAAACAGGCTTTAACTAAAGACTCTGATTGGCCTATATACTGGGCACTGCCGGTTAAGGAGTCACATGCACAAGTTGAGCCTAGCCGAGGAGACCGAATGCCGGTTGTCTTTGGAGAGTGGCGAATCGGCAGAATATGTGTCTGACTGTCCGGCTGGAGAACAGACCAGATTTTCTATATTTAACAAAATGCATCTCTTGTCATAAGATCTGGACAGAATCTAACCTAATAATATTATTGGCTTTATAAAGAGGCTAAACCTGTTGGGTGAAGTATAATATGGATGTGAGCCACAATAGATCATAGGGTCGTAGTGGAGGGCTAGTATTTGGCCCACTTACTTAGAAGTTAGAACTGGTTATGAATACAAATAATTAGCTATACATTTGTTCTAATTTTCAGCATGAAAGGGTACATCTCGAAAACGATGCACATTTAGAAATAGATATATTTGGGTAAATCTAATTTATTTTGACTGTACAACCACCTTTTCCAAGGATGCCAGTAATACCTAAGACACTCTGTATTTGTAACTAATTATAAATTTATATGTTAATTTTTAGGAAGTTAAGTCACTAAAATCTAGTGGAAAACAATTAGGTAGGTATCTACTAAACTTAAGAATAGTTTAATTCATTATTTCTATGCCTGTCACAAATTTAGACGTTTTTTTTATAAATATTAATTTACATTTACAATACATATTTTTTTATTGTTATAAGCTGACACTTCTTGGCCATTTTTTTGTCAGGCCTGTATAAATATGGCAACAGCAAATTATCCGAATTTTTATGTTGCCATTTCCCACATATGTTTCATCACATTTGCTTAGATTAGAAAAAACAATGTGGTAGAAATATGATTTCTTAGCTCATTGTAGAAATTCTTATCATAAGAAAAATATTTTTAAGAGCAAATTTTTGTAGGTAAGCATTCTTTGTTGGTTGCAATAATTGTTAAAAGGTATCAATCTAATATTAACGAGCTATGTAAAAATCCAATTAGTTCCTTATTATTCCAACGGTATTGATTTATTTTATGTATAATAGATAAATGAAATAACTTGATTTAATTTGGAATGCAAAAATGCAAAAAAGTTTTTATAAATTTTCTTGAATATCAAATACAGGTACAGGGTGTTCTATAAACTATGACTGAACTTTTGCAGATGGTAGTTGGGTTAATGTCAAACATTATTTTCACATGTGGACATAGGTCCCATTCGTTTTTGTTTAGAAGTTAGAAGCATTTAAATAAATATATAATTTAATGTTTCAATGAAAGTAGCCTGATGAATAAAAATGATGGTTGCTATAACAATAATTATTATTTGTGTTTAAAGTTTAAACATTAGTTAACTTTTATTAAACAAATTAACAAATCTTAAGACTGTAAAAATTGTTCAAATGTCCTTCCCCGACTCAAATACAAACCTCACATCAACAAACTAAGATTCCGCCACTCAACGGATGAGATTTGGTTAGCTGTATCCTGAATTATTTCAAGTACTGCTGACGAATAGTGATTTCAACATAGTAGACAAGCTGCCTCACATATCTCCATAAATAAAAGTCCAAAGAATTTAGATCCAGGTAACGCGGTGGCCATGCTATTGGACCTTGTGGACCTATCCATTTATTCGGGAATCAACTAAGCAGTTACTTTGTGTCCGTCTATGGGGTGGTGTCCTATAGTGCTGATACCACATATTTTGAACAATATTAAGCCATACGTCATCAATGAAATCAAAAAGGTTGTTTTCCAAGAACCTATACATATCTGCATTTTACCGATCATTTAACAGGTAGTAAATCATTGTTGAAAGTGCTACGCCTAACGTTAACACTGAAATCGTCTTGATCTAATTAGAATAGAATATAATAATTTATTTACCAAACATTTTACGATTATAAAATATCACAAAAATACCTAAATTGGTAAACAAACAAAAGTTTCATATAAATGCGCATAAACACACGTAAATGAAAATAATAAAAATTACTTAGTTTAAGTCATTATGCCTATTTATACTTATTATCTATTGCCAAAAGTTGAATGTACATACAAATACAGTCGCACATAGCAGACAAACCAAAAACAAAAAACAAAAACGGACTTGAAACTTGAGAGTCAAAACAAATTATTAAAATATTGTTTGGGATTAATGATGTTATGAATTTCCATTCTGTTTTGACTTAAGTTTTTTAAAAGATGTTATATCTCTAATATGGCCAGGCAACGGATTGCAAGCCCTCACAGCAAGGTAAATAAAGCATCTTTGCTCACAAGTTGTTTTATATTTTGGCATTCGTAACAAGTTATTTAAATTTCCCCTTGTCTTCTCAGGTTTGATTTTTCTTTATTTTTCCATTAATCGAGAACACACTGATAGAAATATAACATTCTTATGTGCATTACTTTGATGACTTCTGGGCTAATCCCTGTGATTAGAATGAGGGGTAGAGATATTATTATTATTATTACTTTGATGTTATTAAATAAATCAGTTGATGGGTAAGTACGTTCTTTCCGAAGTATATTTTTTTAAAGCCGTTTCTGCAAATTCTCTAAATTTCTTATGTTTGCATCTAGTACTCTTCCCCAACCCAATATGCCATATCTGAAGTGCGATTCAACAAGTGCAAAATATAAAATTTTGCTTAATATTGCATGCGGATTTTGTAACGCCCAGATATGTTCATTATGATTATTATTTATGCCGTTCCCAGTAAAATACTCTTCATCAGACCACATGACAAGCGAAATGAATCAGTTTGTGCATGTTGTTGAAGTAACTAGCGATAAAATTCTAATCGCTGAGTAGCATCTCCAGCATGTAAGGCTTGTACATTTTGGCGATGAAACGGATGTAACATTTCTTTGTTCAATATGCACCATAAAAAATTTTGTGATAAATGAAGATTACTTGCTATACGCTGAACACTAATTGGAGTTGTCAATGACAGCATCTATTATATCTTCTTCATTCTGTACATTCACTTCAGTAGGACAAATAGACTTTTTTGGAGCGAAATTGGTTGATGTCTATCTAGTCCGTCGGTATTCTCGGGCTGCTTGTCTGACGTTCCCATATAGCATACCCCATATACAAAGACAATATCTGCATATTCTTCAGCACTTTAACGATAAGTGTCAAATGAATAAAAAAATGATAAATAATAATTATTGTTATAACAACCATCATTTTTATTTATCAGGCTATTTTGAAATATGAATTTATATTTATTAAAATGCTTGTAACTTCTAAACAAAAACGAATGGGACCTATGTTCATATAAGAAAAAATATTTGACATTAACCCAATTACCATCTAATAAAGTTTGTCCTAGAGCTTTTATAACACCCTGTATGTAACACCTCATGTTTTAATATATTAGCTACTGTTACAGTTGATATCTTGGTCTTAGTAATAATACTTATTAACAATTATTATTAATTTGAAGGATTTCATTTTAATTTAATTACCGCAAGGATAATAACAGGATTTATCACCTGAGAAAGGTCGTAATATAAATTGCATATAATGTAGAACTTGCTTTTTTATTGTTACGTTGCTGCATATTAATTGAATATATTCTTATGAGTGAAACTGGAGCAATGATACGTGATTGTAAACTGAACTTGTAAGATAATCGATACCTACCTGTGCACTTCTCTCAAAAATATAACACTGATTTGAACTGATTGCTCAACACAAAAGAGCCGCAGTTAAATATAGGCTGTATAGAGAGAAAGGCATTATTTGAACAAGCATGTAAAGCGAAAAACATTTTTACACAATATTTAAAAAAAAAAACCTGGCGGCCACGAGATATATTTTGGCATTCATAAAGTGATACCTTACTATAGTTTACTCAGTATTTAATATTGAAAGTACATCGCCTTCACCTTCAAAACGTCGCTCATAACAAATTTTCTAATTTTTCAACTATCAACAGAAGAAATGCACTGTTCAATCTGTGGGAATAAACACCATTTATTAAATTCCACGGAATGTAGATGAGTTTTTAAAGCTGCCAAATCCAGAAATATATATTGGAATTGCTTCCGCTACTCTGCAGCTACGATGGTTGCAAATTTTGGCACAGACTTGGTAACAGTAAAGCGATTGGGTGGTTGGCAGCCTTCTTCCATAGCAGAGACATGCATTGAAGAATCACTAGGCAACAAGATTGCAAAAGCCTGGCAATTAGACCACAGGTGGGCTCCTTTTGCCTGCCCCACTATCCCATCACCTCACCACTATCTGCTTCTGGCCCTTCTTCGACCTACCCAATACCCTGATGAACGTCAGGATCTTAGTCCATGGTAGGCCCCACATCAAGATCTTATGTCTTAGTCTTCCAAAAGCCGCACAGTGTCCTAGAAAGTGGAAGTAAAAGTCTCTTATCCATATTCTAGGCATAAAGGATTCTCCTCTGTTCCTATCAAACTCAAACGTATTCTGCAATGACCTGTCAGAACCCCCACTATTTGATTCAGAGTGCCTTCGATTAAGGATGAATATTTAACAGCGTAGAACTATTGGCGCCAATACATCGGAATCGTGGTCGGAGAGAAAAAAGGAGTTTTCCCTTCACATGCATATTTCTGGGAACTTTTTTTACTAGCAGATCCAGTAGAAGACCTACTGTTCAATTTGGTCTTACTAACTATTCTTCTATGTGTTTAAATTAGCGATTATTAGTGCATCTGGTTCTATTAAATTAAAAAATTCCAATTCTTCAATAATCCTTTTGTCTGTTGTATGACTGTCAAAACTTCTTGAAATAAAACAAATTAAGCCGTCAAGTGTACAAACTATTGAACATTTTGTTCAATTGCAGCCTTTATATTTCGCCCAAGTGAAATATTACATCTATTGAAATACACTGAATTTGCAAGCACCGCGCACACGTACTGGATAGATTAGAATTTGCAATGCGTTAGGAACTTATGACGTGCTATTTAGCTACGCACCGCTTCCACAAAAGCTAATTTTAACGTAAATTTTAGGTGTGAAGTTGAGGGAAGAAAAATATAATTTTTTACATATATGCTTTTCTGATAAGTAACTTGTGAAATAAAAAAAGAAATCGAAAATTACCTCATTCTACAATCTATTTTATCTACTTCAGCAGTCTTTCTACGTCCTTTATAAAATGTGGTTGATTTGATCAATTAAAGTTAAACAGCTGGTCTGATCTAACTCATTATTCGTTTCCTGATTCTGAAATTTGATATACACCTAGTTTTAATTAACTACACAGAAATGCTAAAAATTGTAACGTCAGTAGTTTCAGTTGCTGGGCTTGTTTTTATTAACGTTTCATATACAGGGTGGACCACCTCGATATTCGCTCGGACTGATCGATTTTTGATTCTAAGTACTTGTCTGCTTTTTTCATCCCTGTAACTTTAACCCCCTACTGGGAGGAAGCACGACTCTCTGATTTTGAATGGGGGTGAAGGGTGTTGCAATACCTCGTTTTGAAGATCTCATCGAGTACTATCTGACCCTGTAATTTCGCGTCAAGATTTTCGTCTATAACGAAATGAGAGCTAAAATGGTGATAAAGGCAATGTGGAAAAAATGTCTACTTTGTAATCAACAGAAAGACTACTTACTCATTCTATTTCAACAAACATCTTAACTGATTTATTTTATTTTTTCTCTATTTTGCAGGTATTGATCATTCGAAAATTATTTTTTATATTTGACCTGTTATGCATATATAGTGTTATAATTAAGTATATTTATTAAGCTACAATATGTATCTAAGCGTGGTGTTTTTTGTATGGAGTTAGAATTTTATATTTGCTGTAAGAAAAGGTTGAGTAGATTAGCTATGACTAGACTTCGCCTTTAGAAAATATATTTAAACCCGTTTATGTATTCATTTTCTAATAAAGACATTTATTATTATTATTAAATGCTAGAAATGGCCACCATTCACTTCTATGCAGTAAAATAAGTTTTGTTGGAATCATTTTGGCCACCATTTCGGATGGAATTTGGTGGCGTTCATTAATTATCAGATTTCGCAAACCATCCAGTGATTCGGGTTGGGTTGGATAAATCTTAGATTTTAGATGACTCTTAGAAAAAAGTCCAGTGGATTCAAATTACCTGAGTGACCACTCAATATGTTCTCTTCTTCCAATCCAGCTTTGAGGAACATTTTCATCTAAAAATTGTCTCACGGGTTGTACGAAATGCGGTGGTGTGCTATCTTATTGATCGTATGATGATCTTCTTCATTCTCCAATACTTCTACCAGGGAAATAACATTCTAATTCTTCGAAATAAATTTCTCCAATTACTGGGTATAAAAAGAGAAAGATTTTGTGATTTCCATAAATACCCGTCCTAACATTTACTTTTTGGGGATGCTGAGTATGTGCTTCATGAAATACTCTGGGATTTTCATCAATACCGGTAGTTCTACGTACTTGCAATGGCGTTAAGGTAAAATGAACACTCATCCGAAAAACAAATATGAAATATGTAGTTTTGATTATTGTTAATAATTTAACTGACCACTTCACAGAACTGGAGGCGAAATCATTCTCCTGAAAAGAATGGAACTTATGTTTTTTAAAGGATTCTCCTATAGATTGTTGTGCGTGATACACCAGATACTGTCTGAAGCTATTTATTTGTGCCATAATTTTAGTTTTTCTTTAGTTTTATTGGGTTTTCACCACACTTCTGAAAAAATAAAGATTAATTAAAGACATTCAGTCAGGGTTATTTTTGAAACTAAGATACGTCGGACAATTTCCTAGTACTAAGGCTCGGTTGCATTGCTACATGACCTAAAAAAACACTTCTCTCGCTTCGTCTCTTTTAAAAAACAATTTTATAACTTTTACCCTTTCCTCTAAGGAATACACCATTTTAATTCTACTAAAAATTTAAAATAGAACACATGGTGCGTGCATAAACTTTACATAAAAATAACAAAGAAATAAATACTTCTCAAATGCTAGTCTGATAAGAATAATATCCTCATAAATTCCACATTGCCTCTTTCACTATTTTAGCTGTCATTTCATTACCGATGAAAATTTTGACGCGAAATTATAGGGTCAGATAGTACCCGATGACGTCTTTAAAATGAGGTACCGCACACTCCTTACTCCTATTCGAAATCAGGGGGTCGTGCTATTTCTGGGTAGGAGGTTGAAGTTACGGGGATGAAAAAAGAAGACAAGTAGTTCTCCCTCGAATTAGACGTCAACGGGTCCAAGCATTTTTCCACATTTTCATATTATAGCCCGAAAATCGAGGTGCAAAATTTTCGTTGACCCACCCTGTATATCTATACTATACTACAATTACATATATTTTTTTGTGCAAAAGACAAATAATGAGTTATGGTGTTATTTTTTCCATTCCTAATTGTAAAAATTTTCGCAATGTCTTGATCCCTCCGATCCCTGTATCGATGATTTATTACTAGAGATGTGTATTCTACATATTCATGTCTCTATACGTTATAAAGTTGATAATGGTAGAAAAAATATAAAAGGGTCTACTTTCCCGAGGTATATGTTTTGGTTAGCCTTGAAACAACTTTACACTAGAACTCTGGATACAAAAATAATTTTATTTTTTTTATAGGTAGGCAGGGCTCATTAGTTGAATTAATGTAGCACAAATACTTCTAAAATTTTGGCTTGTTTACCTTGTATCAAATCAATAAAATTGTTGTTTAAAAAAATTGTTTTCGGAAAATAGGTGAACATTAATTTACAGTTACAATGTGGTTATGTTAATTCGATACTTAAAAAAAAACTAACAGCTATTTTGCCCTCAATAGAGCATGGTAAATATTTTTCTCCTTAGGGTGATTATTATCATATTTATGTGTACACGAACACAGGATTTTTTTTGTGACAGTTTCAAAATATCTGAAAAAAAATTGTGTTACCTCTACTAGAAAACACCGCCTCTATGTTATGGTATGACAAGTGTTACATGACATATCTGCTCCTCCTACTTCTTATACGAGTAGGTATCAACATGATGATTAAGGGGAATATTCTTTTCAGTACATATTGCCGGGAGTTCTCTTAATATTTTAAATAAAAGAGTTATCTGCTGTAAACATATGTTTATTTCTGATATAAATCGTGACTGTTGGTAGCTTGTACATAACAACCAATTATGAAGGATAATGAATTATTATATTATAAATAGGCGACCCGGCAAACGTTGTTTTGCCATATGAATTATTTCTAGTGAATATTTTGGTAGTCGGCTTCGTTCTCATCCCTACTCCGTGCTGTTTACTGGGTGAGAAGCACAAACGTAGAAAAAATATAGACTGTGCCAGTGTCATATTGCCGGCGACCGCTTTTTGTCCAAAAAATAAAAAAAATGTTTGAGGTGGACCACCCTTATCGCTTAGGGGTATGAAAAATATATTACGACCGATTCTCAGACCTACCGAATATACGTATAAAATTTCATAAAAATCGGTAAAGCCGTTTCCGAGGAGTATGGCGTCTAACACTGTGACACGAGAATTTTATATATTAGATTAATTTTAAAATCATAGTAAGTGGAATTGAAAGCTCTAATGCTACTTAATACTTTTAAACAACTCTTTGGCTAAATATTTTTGGGATCGTACGTTCATCATTGATTTTTAGGAAACAATATTAATAATTGTAACTTTATATTCTATTCACATTGAACATGGTTCATAACACTGGAAAAGTAATTAGCATATTTTCAAGACATAGCAAATACTCAAAAAACTTCCCTTTTAAATAACCGCCGTGAAGAGCTAACCAATCTTTTTACTGAAAATGAGGTCACTTGAGAATTGAAAATAAATATGGTGGACATTATAAGAAGATATGAGAGTAGACTGGAAATTTTTGTTTTGTTAGCCTATTTCCGACACTCATACTGGAAAACTTAAATTTGATGACAGAAGTGTAAATAATCATTAATTATGAGTGAATAATGATTAATCACTAATCACTCCTATAGTGGTGCAGGGCGTCTCGAAAACTACAACAGATAAAAGGATGCGGTTTTTAGTAGTTGGACTACTTTTAAAATGCCGCAATGACAGTTTTCATAAATCTCTTCGTTTTTGAGATATATGGCAAAATAATAATAAAAAACATCCAAAATGCAATATTCTCCTTCTATTTGTCCTTCTATGTTTCGTGATTATATTTAAAATATCCACCAGAGGGAAAATTTACAGTTTCTAAATATTTTTTCAATATTAAATAATTTTCAACAGTTTTTTTTAATGATTCTCTCGATTAATTTTTTAAATAATTATTTGTCGATGTGCGTGAACTTAGCCCCCTCACTAAAAAATAAAGGTTGTGCTGAATTGTGCCGGATTTGTGCTACATTGTGCCGTAAAATTTTAAAGAAAAATAATAGCAATTTTAATATTAAATGAAAAAATCGTGTTTTCCACGTAGCCCCCCACTTCGCGAAAATCGTATTTTTCTTTAACGTGCCATATCGTGTTAATTGTTCCGAACATTGTGCCATTTAAAAACATTTGATATCTGCCTCCGGAAAATTCGGAAAAACCGGAATTTTCTAGCTCCCCATTTTATCACAATTCAAATTTTTTCGATGTGCTGAATTGTGCTCTAAACATTGTGCCGTTTAAAAAAATTTGGTATCTGTTTCCGTTTTCCGGAAAATGGAAAAAATCGAAAATTTTGACGTGACCTTATTGTGCCCCATACTTTACGAAAATCGTGTTTTTCTTTAATGCGCTGAATTGTGCTAGTTGTTCCGAATATTGTGCCGTTTAAAGAAATTTGATATCTGGCACTGGTCCCCGGAAAATCCGGAAATTTGGGCGAGAACTTAGCCCCCCATTTTTTCCCAAAACTAATAAACGTAATTGTGCTGAATTGTGGTAGTTGTATCGAACGTTGTGCCGTTTGAAAAAATTTGATCTTAAGTCTCATCCATGAAATAGCTGAAGACGACGTTGACGGGATATGATGCACCAAAATAATCGAAATAACAATTTCTTTGCTTTTCCATCAAGGCAATGTTTTATTTGAACGGGCATGTTAATCGGCAAAACATCCAACATTGGTCTGAGGAATATTAACATTGGATGCAAGAATACCATACGGTATGGTATTGTGAGAAATACAATTGTTGGTACATATTTTTATGATGAAAATTTGACAGACAAATCTGCTACAATTCCTATCAATGAAGTCATATGTATGCTCTACTGTGAAATTGTTCATTAGCATACCTAGATGTTTGGTATTAGAGAGCATACATATGACTTTATTGATAGGAATTGTAGGAGATTTGATTTATATTAGCTTAACATACCTTTCTAATACAGTAAAAAATGTTACAAAAGTTAATAATATGGAATATATGGGTAGATATTGTGGGTGTAATTTAACGCTGGTTGGGGCTTTAGGCCACAGAGTAGTTAGTTTCACACAGTATTATTAATACACAAAAATATATAAAAAACATTACATAAAGGGTAAACGTCATATTTAATTTAAAATTCATTGACAGGCTAAACTTTTGTCATTGTCGATATTTAATTTCAAATAATTTTAATTTATATAATAATTTTTAAGTTAGATATTTGACTCAACTTAAAGGAGACCACTTGAAGAAGCAATCCTAAAAATGCAGAAATAGGTCAGATCTCATCTATTGTGGTTGAATTTTTGATTTCCCACTGTCAAAAGTGAAGTTAGATATTTATAGAGTGTTTTCATTAAACCAGGTTAGTAAATTTATATAGATTAATTTCTTTAGATAATTATTAGAGAACTTTGTCAGTGGAATTGTTCATTAGCATACTTAGATGTTTGGTAACAGAGAACATACATATGACTTCATTGATAGGAATTGTAGGAGATTTTATTTATATTAGCTTAAAACACCTTTCTAATACAGTAAAAAATCATTCATATTGTTGCCACCATGTACCAATATGAAGCAACTTGTAATACATTTCTGGAATGACCTTAGCAAGGGAAATGGAAAAAATGGGGAGCTCCGTTTGAAAAAACCGGTGATGACGTCATTACTCGAGGGTAGGTCACCCTGTATATTAAGTTCCTGGGGAAAATATCTCTTGTAGTTTCCGAAATACCCTATAATTACAACGAAATGGAAATACTCCGCACCATAATAAATAGGTACTTGTCAGAGTTACAATCATTGATATCCTTAGATTTTTTTTCTTATAATATATAACCTTCCAAAATATTTACTACCTACCTAAGTCATCTTCTTTCCTCCTGTTGTATCGTTATTAATATTTATGACATCCTGAACACTGAAAAATAATCTGTCCAGAGGAAACATTTTTTTTAATAAACGACTGTAGACAATTTATTGAAATTCGGCCCAATGATATGTATAAGCAGTATAGAGTTTCCTTTCCTGCAATATATCAGTATAAGGTTCCGTAACAGAAGACTGCAAGTTGCGCAACGGACAATATATAACATCGCGTATTTAAGCCGATTTTTAAGCACTGGGTGTGTCGCTGAGGTAACGCCAAACATTAATAATTCAGCTTACTCACGGCAGAAAGTGAAAACAATTTGCATATCAAAGTTTAACATTTAACAACCTTCTACATCTTCCTTATTTCAGCCAACACCATGTGCTGCCCTGTAGCAAGTGTCGGCAATACAAAAGTAGAAACTTTTCAGAATATTATTTATATTTCTGATTATAATTAGGTGTTTTCGTAATAAATCGATTGATTGCCCCGGAAGAGTCAATTAAGATTGCCATAGGAAATATGTTACATTAAAAAAGATATTTTACTTAGCAATAACACAATTTATTAGCGTCATAAATTTCAAAGAATCAAATCTAATTTCTGCATTTCTAATACTCGAAAGGGGATATCAACAACGGGCCAATTCTTCATGGTTAAGGAGATCCTTATTACATGCTTTGACTATGGGATTAATTCAATGGTTTTCGTAGACTTAAGCATATGATTCTGTAAAAAGAAATAAATTAAGTAGGATAATAAAACAATTGGAGGCTATTGAAAATGAACATACCTAGAAAATGATCTGAAGATTTTGCTATTGACACAGGATTGAGACAAGGAGTCTCACTCTCAACGCTTCTTTTTAATCCAATAATAGAAAAAATCATGAGAGATAGTCAACTGAATAGAGAAGGACAGATATTGTTTAAATGTCACCAAAAAGTAAACTATGCAGATAATGTGCTTTTAGTTACAAGAGATAGTAGAAAGGGTAACAATGGAGGAAGTGAGACCTAAAATAAATTGACAGAAAAATAATCTTTTGAGGAAGAGACCATAGGAGAGCAAAAAATATTTAAATTTCAAATTGAGGACACTGAATAGAGAGTTGGAATTCGAAGAAGTAAAAGAATGTCTATATTTGGGGACGCTGATAATAACTGAATGTGTTGAAAGACACGAAAACAATATGGACATAATAAAAGCAAACAGAAATTTAGTAGCAATAAACCAGTTAATGAAAACAAGGAATTTGTCCAGAGAAGTAAAATTTAGAATCTATAAAACAATCTTAAGCCTGAAGGTGCTATGTAGTAGTGAAACCTGGACCATCAATAAGAAGTCAAGAGAAAACTATTTGAAGTAAGAAAGGAAGATCCTACGAAGGTTCCTAAAGGCAAACAAGATGGATAATGGTTATTGTTGTATATTTATTATTAAGAAATGAGCAAGTTAAGTTTTTAAGGCAAATCTAGCAAATTGCTATTTGCACTAGCCACGTACGTATGCACAGCAGTTACCATTTAGCCATGGATAATATCAGCATCAGAAGGCCTTTTACAAGTATTACCCCATATTAAATACTGTCGCCGAATATTTAAATTATCGTAAGTTTACAGTAACAAATGATATGAAGTTATGATATCCAGAAAAGTGCAGTGGCTAGGGCGTCTAGAATGAATGGAACATGAAATGACAGTGGCAAAAATAGAGGGGAGTAAATCTAACTATAAGAAAAATAGAAGTAAACCAAGAAAATGATGATAGAGATCGTTGCAATAGATCTAAGAGAGAAAAATGTAACGCAAAGAAAGGCAACAAACAGAAGGGAGTGGAGAAAAATTACGAAAATCTGGACTTAAATGGCCTGTAAACAACTTTAAAATATATGCGAGTTTAATTTTTGATAAGCAATATAAATCTTATTGGTATATCCATATTAATGATGAGGGAAAAGAAATACAATTTTCATTAGGAAATGTCAATGTGTCTCAAGAAAATTTATAACTTGTTCGAACAGTAAAACACTGCTAAATAATAGAGAAACATATTTTCTAAAACTGAAGTGATTCACCATTTTTTAAAAATGGGATGTGATACAGATGTTAATAAATTGTACTTTAAAGACAAGACATAATACAACTCTTAATCAATTATTCAAAAACAGTTAAAAGTGCAGATTTCAGACTTTTACAATAAAATGTAATCAGTGCCATCGAAAGTATTAAAGTTTTATAAAGGAAGAAGTTTTACTAATATAAAAAAGAAATGTGTTACATAAGTGGTTAATTAAATAGGAAATCAATCTTCATTTCTTTTTAATTGAACTAATTATATCTAAATGAAGGTCACTGCGCCAGTTCTCTGTATTGGGTTTCTAAATATTTATTACATTTTTGTAGGTCATCAGCCTCTTGGAACAAAGGAAGTGCAGAAGTGCAACTCTTTTTGTTTGCTAGGCGTGGTGTGCATAATCCGAGAACCAGTTATCTATTCTTATTTGATGAAAAAAGTTTGGAATTTTTATAAGAATGCTTTTAATTGCAATTAAAGGTTTGAAAGCGTGATATCTGAGTTTTTGTTTAAATACAGTGTGATTCACCAAAAATTTTCCCCTCAATTTTTCTCCAGTTTCATACAAAAACTAAAGGAACGGTCGGATCTATCAAACGCCTTCTTGAGAGTGACATATTTTGTGGACTAATTCCTCATTCTTAAAATCATAAATGAAAAGTGGTATTGGGTGATATATAATTTTTAAGGGTCATTTAATTATCTTTTCAACATCTAGACTTATAATTTGGGATGCTCAGTTCCAGTCAAATTAAAGGTGAAAATATCAGAGCATTAAATACACTTACATGCCCACCACCAACTTCCATGTAGTACTAGAGGCAATGTCCTCTAACATTATCAAGCATTTTTAGGAGAGTAATAAGGTTACACTGATGTATGATGCATTGACGCAACTAATGTAATGATTCAGGCTGTGTGACATAAATCATAAATTTGTTGCCACCTTTGAAATTATAGCAATTTTTCTATTTAAAAGCAATTATCAAAATTTGATGGGTTTACTATGTTTTTATTATTGTGTACTGTTATAATAAAATTCACTATATTTTTATATGAAAATACTGTAGGACTAACATGATGAAGTATATTTATAAATTTAAAATACCTAGTACCTAAAATTATGCCAAGTGAATGTGTTATATGTCTTATTTCGACAATTGGCTTAAATAGTAGAAGTGTGAAGTTTTAAGTGTTTTTAAATATTTTTCTATCATCTTTTCTGTAAAAATAGTACCAAAACAGTTTGAGAATAACATAATTTTATCTTCAATGAACGAAAGTGCAGAACCTGCATAAGACAATTTGTAATATATCAAGTGAACAACAATCCGACAAATCTGTTTTGTATAATATGTAGGTGTAATGGAAATTTTCTGTATTTTTTAGTAATTTTGCAAACTTACGATACGATCGTACGATATTTAGTTATAAAAAGTATACAAAAATGCAAAACATACGCAAGAATATTTGCAAAAAATGTCGGAAAATCTGCTGTTCCCAGTGCTCCTGTTACTGTTCCTACTTCTGATATTTCCTTGCAAAAACTTCTAGTAGACCCGAAACTCTGTAAGCAGTGGACAATTAAATTGAGAATCGGAAAACTGATAATTAAACACATACTGGTATGTAGCAAACTTTTCTTATAGGGAATTTTATGCCAGGTAATTATAGCAAGGTTATATTGTCTGAAGCTATTTATTTGTGGCATAATTTTAGGTTTTCTTTAGTTTTACTGGGTTTTGCCACACTTCTGAAAAAATAATGGAAGCAGATAAACAAATTTTAAACTGTCAAACTTGACATACGTTTAATATTTTTACTACTATTTTGAGAACGAAAACAGAGAGTTTTTCGAAACGTCAATAATACGGAAGTGTGCGATAGTAATGTGAATTTTGTTATTTTTTACTTATCTGCTTTTTTCAGCGTGAGATTTTTTAGTTAGGCAAACTTAGTTTAAAAAATAACCCTTGACTGATCCGTTTGGCGCAAGGGCTTATTTAATTAATCTTTATTTTTTCAGAAGTGTGGCAAAAACCCAATAAAACTAAAGAATAACAAGGTTATGTTGTGAATTATTTAAAAATGTTTTTAAACTGCATTACACATTACATTGCCAATTTTCCCCATTCAATAAAATATATATTTCATGGGGTCGCTGAACTAAAGCAGACGCTGTAAATATAGGCTTTTGACAACATGGAGCTTCTCGTGTTCTGCTCCATAAAATTAAGTAACTCACCTTCATTTAGAGGTCACAAACAATTCTCCTAATAGTTCAAGATATCTCGAACTGAACCATTATATCTGAATTTGAAAGGTTACGAGCATACTAGGAATTTACGATATATATAGATAATTCACATGAAACCTTTGTAAAAAAAGTGAAGCAGTATACACTAGGAATTTGTCTTATATTAAAGTTAGAAGAAAACACAAAATCCCTGGAAATTAAAAGCTTTATAACTTAGCGGCAATTGTAAACAAGTTGTGGATCACGCCTTCATCCAAAATGTTGAATTTTACAGCGCCATCTAGTGGTTCGTGAATTTCGCGAATTTCACTAAAATTCTGTAGCAAATATTACAATGCAATAAACTTAATAAAAATTTAAGAATCTGGGATATGATCCTTTTACTGAGCATTGTTTAAATGGCATGCTCGTGCCTTGCATGTTTCCTTGTGGTCAGATAATAAAAATAATATATCATAGTATAATTTCAAATGTACTTTTTCATTACAATTATCACACAAATTACCACACAAATGTATATAGTTATATCCACCTTGCAATATTATACTGTTTGACGTTAGAAAAAAAACGATACCTACTTACCTGCAATATATCTTGTATACATTTTTTAAGATTCTCTCACGTTGTAGCAAAATTCTCCCATCTAACTTCACTTCAAAAATCAAGCACATGTAAGACACCATAAATAACAATGCATAAAGAGTTGATTTGTTATAAGAAAAGTAACAATAACAAGTATGTGTAATGTACATAATATACAGAGTGTGGCGCCTTTAAAGCGGAATAAAATACAGATTCCTCGGAATATTCAGAATTCCTAGTACGGCCCTTGCCAAAATGTTATGAACCTAGCGGTAAAGGGTTTTCATACACTAATTAATTATTAATTTGTTATAATAAAAACCTGGTATAATTTTGTTATATTCTTTTTAGTATTTCTTCAGAACTAGACTAGAATAAATAAAAATTAATTGCGAGAGGTCAGCAAGATTTTCAAGAAGTGTTTATTTCAACAACAAGCCTAAGAAATGCAGTTCAAAATCAGTATGGAGACAATAATTAATAATTTTAGGTAACTTCATAGAAACCGCGTTTTAATAAATATAAATAATCTGTAAAAGGTAATGTGTGATCCGGGATAAGAGAGTGTAGAAATAAAATATAGAGTATTACAGAAAAAATTACTATCATTTTAATAGGCAATAGGTTCGATTTATAATAACAAAATTATGTGCAAACTTACCGCTTTTATAGAAAATGACATTCATTAGCGCGGAATCAGACCTGGCAGCGATGCATCCAATTTGGGCGAACTAAAAAAATATCACCTATGTTTCTTATTTGTCTACTTTTCATTTACAATAACACTTTTCTGATTCTCAAATCAAAACTACAAAACAAACACTATACAATGCAAATCCATAAATACAATAACATAATACACCAATCTAGATCATAGAACTTGACATGATAAATTGAACATTTTTTCAAATAACAAAAACCTCAATGTAAAAGGAAAAACAATTGAAATGTTTATTAAGAATCAGCTTTGATGTATATGTTATAAATTGAGTGGATATTATAGTTTACAAAGGCCTATTGTTCAAAATAATTTCAAATGCCATGCAACGATTACGAACGTCTACACGTCAATTTTTCTTCACAGTGGAATCTGGAATTGTAGGGAGGGTAGCAGAGAGACTACAACACTTGTCTCCATTGGGCCCCTTGTACTTCCTCCTATTAGGAGATCAATCCATCTGAGCCACCAACCAACCTAATAAGAAGAAAAAGGTGGTGACGTTCCTCAGGGGGATCTGCCTCCCTGCACGGAAACTCTTATTAACGAGGTGGCAGTGCACTCAAAAAGTGCATGGAATATTGTCTCGGCTTCATGTTCGCGAAGTGTTTCGCAGTTCCTCATGTAATACAGGTGTTTCCTTAACCAACAGTGTCCACTTTGAATACTTACCTTGACAGATATTTGTTTCATCCTACCGTTTTCTAAACTCTGGCGTTCTCCTCATCCCTGATAAGTACTGTAGAGGGTCTGTCAAACACAAAAGAGGCATCTTCCTAACGACCCCATTCTACAGGCGACTCCTAACTTCTCCACATCCTACATCTGGTATAATATCAGTATTTTTGACGTGAAGCATGGTTATCGCAGCATTTTCTATTACATAAATATCCAAACATATGGCATATACCTATAGTATCACCTCGATTGCTATGGTGGGAGTCGTACGCATAGCTCCCGTTATGCTTAGGCAGGCAATCCTTTGTACCTACCTGGCTGCGCTTCACAGGGGTCAAATAGAAAATATTCACATCTCGTAGTCTCTATTACACTCCTCTCCAAAGATGCGTTTCTCGCAGTGCGGGTACGAAATACCGACCGACGTTGTCACTTGTACTTTTTTATTAAATTTTGTTAATATTCAAATCTCATAATCGACCTATAATATGATTTTAAAATGTTTGTCAAGAAACTTTTCCTAAGAACTGAAAAAGCATTGCATAGGTTAAGTTTTTAATAATATCTGAATAAACCGACACACAGAAAGGTTTAAATAAAATCCACGTTTAAATTTGCTCTTCGCTTTTACAATGTAAAAAACCATGTTTATGAAGTTCTAGGTAAGTAACGAAGCCACTTTGGATTTTATTGGTAAAATAATCCATTCATTACTAATAAAAAAGGTATAGAAATATTTGTTATAAAAAGGTTTGTTTTTCTTCTACACTTCAATAATTATAGAAAAGCACGGTTAAATGAAAAAATTAAAAAAAAATTATCACAAATATTGTAACACTATAGGTATGTTTATTTCAATTGACTCAAATCAAGTATTCTATCACCTCCTAAAATTATTGTAACAATTTGCAAGACACTTTGTATATGCCACGTTTTGCCGCTTCGTTACTAAACAAATTAAACGATTTTATTGTACCCATTTTATTGTTTTTTAAATCACCTACTTAATTTAGTAATACCTAATTTATCTTAAACACATAAAATTAGATAAATTAGGTAAGTAAGAAATTCTGTGGAAACGATTATTACTTATTGCAGAATGCTGATGAAACGGCTGAGGTAATGTAGGTGTGCATGTATTTTCTATGCAACTGAGGTTGACAACCTTAATTGCAACGTGCTATAAAACCTTATAACTTAAATCATTGGACCGATTTGTCATCATTATCAAACTTGTGAAGCGGATAATTTCATACAAGAATAATATATGTATGTCTAAACTTATACGAATTATTTCAGTTGGCTAAGATATTCCTAAGGGCACTGCAACTAATGCGTATTAAGATTATCAACTGTAATATCCCTTGGACATTGATAACGTACGAGATAATTTTGTGGCAATCGCAAGCACGTTGCTTGGTACAGTGCTGTCATCAAGCAACATGCTTGAGAAATTTGATATAAAATTGTGAGACATTTATCAATGTCAGAAAATATTTTGACAACAAAATCAAATAAGTTGCAAGACAACAAAACAGCTATTTATTGGCTATTTTTTTCTATTATTGAAGATCTATTACCACGCCTATTATTTATGATGTCATTGTGGTGTTCATGGTCGATGTTTAAGTATTATTTTACAGAATTTGGATTGCTATGACCAGTAATTTCTAAAAACTGTTGTTCTTGCATTGTTTACCAATTCGGTAACAGTAGCTGACCTGTTCGAACGGTATGTTATCTTGTTGTCCTTTTCATTTAGGCCAATAGCTTCAGCAGACGATGAGAGACATTGTGGTACCAATTATCGGTTTCCGTTTTCCAGTGTCGATTATGTTTTCAGAACAGTCGTGGTGAGGTAATATGTTCGCCTTGTTTTGATATCAGATATGAAAAAGGCGGGCAGGGCAGCTTTGACTTTCAATATTGAGAATCAATCATTTACTATTTGTAAAGCTTTTTGAATCGCCTTGCAAGTTCTGCTGAATTATATTTAGTGCAATTTGTTGGAGAGCTAACGTCATTTTTCTCAAGACCTTCAGGGGTATTTTCCTCTTAGAACTATATTCGGTTTACTTCTGGCAATCTTAGCGAAACTGAACTGGTATTACGTTTATATGGATCTGTGTGCAGTTTCTTCATGGTTGCAACGTATGCATCTCGGTCAATATTAAATACTATGCTGTTAAATGGGTCAATCGTAATCTTATAGTATTTCTCCTGTAAAAGTTTGTGCGAAACGTTCCACATAATGTTTACTGTTTCTTCTTTCAATTTTGTTTCATTTTTCTTTCTCACATTGACCGTCCAATCTTTTAGTATGAATGCCAGTTCTTTTACGCTCCTATGCTCATTTGACTAGAACATCCCTGAAAGTTATCAGTTAAATGTTTAAATCATTGAGTGATTGTCACGTGACAAAAAATGACAAAATTTAATTGGCTGTTAGAAATGTTCATTTCTTTTATACCAGAAGTTTAAAAAGGTTTGAAGGATTAATGAACCCTAAACTATATTTATAACTATAAAAAAGTTGTTTGACGTCAAATAAAATGTTCTACTTATTTGTTTCCTGGTGTTTTCTTCAATGTAACAAACGTTGAATGTGTTCAATTAATTGTTTTGTATTCACAGCAACTCTGTCAGCTGTTGTCACCAAAAAGTGACTGAGAATGTTAATGCCAACAAGCATAAGATTATACATATTTTTACTTGAAAGAGTTTAGGATAATTATTGTAATTACTTGGGTTGACTTAATACCTACTTACAAAAAATAAAATGTAGATGAACTTTTGATAAGAGTATGATTGATCGATCGTATATGTCCACATCAGAGTTATCCCAAACCAGTTGCCGTTTAAAGTTTTCTGTACCCCCCGAAAAAGGTGCGTAATATCGACACTAATAACTATTAATAATTAACTTGTTTTAGCCTTGTCATCCAGATCAAGTTCTGTAATTTTTTAACATTTACAAGAGGTTGATAATTAGCTACTTTATTCAGCAACTTTTTTTTTATTGTGCCTAAAGGTACCGTTTAATCTTTTACTGATACTGCTTTTACGTTTCATTATGTAGTTTAAATTTTAATATGATGCAAATCATTATCTTTAATTGGAAGATACTATATTTTGTTCGATGTCAGTAACAGGTAAAATCGATCATAAAATACTGTGTTGATTTATGTTTGCCCTAATTTTGATGTTTAGATACATACCTATAAATTATATTAATCGAGTGGTTTATGTAACTGTAGTAGGAGTTGCACAGAATATGAGTAGAGGTACAGGGTGGTCAGGGAAAATTACTCCTTTTTTTATGTTATTATTCGGAATATATAAAAAATGTGTGAATGGCTGATGTAAGAACTTTAAATATTTTTTAAAGTAGATATGTATCACAAAAACAATCGAATATCGTATATTCCAGATGTAGACTGCACTTTTGTTTTTTAAATGTATATTTTTAAGCCTTTGCAAAGGCCGTTAGCTGACCTTTTGACAAATATATTATATAATATACTTACATTTTACGATTTTCGACATATCACACATATTTATTGTTAATTTGTAACACCGTATTCCATACATCTTATGAAATATATTTTTAATTAGGTATCAGCTTTTAATATAATATAAGGATAAGAAAAATTTACTATAAGGACATCAACTTTGCATTGAAAAAGAAGGGGGTCATACTGAACCATTCCTATAAATTTTTTTTTTCTGCTTTTTATATTTTTCATATAAAATTTTAGAATATAATAGTAATAGTATAGTAATAGTAATATATAAACATAACTGTAGTCGGAAAAATATTATTCATTTTGTTTTTAATATTTGAATACTGCAATTTTTTTTAAATAAATTATTATAATGAAATAATAAAGAGGTCATTACAAGAAGTTGTTTAATGGAACAAAACAAGATAAAAAGTTATGAAACATTAAGAAGCGAAATAGGTAATGAATGATAATAACTATATCTACCCGAGAGTAGATAGTGATCCAATTACAGCACTGAGATGAATGCGGGAAGCGAGGGTTACAGGGGCCAAGATTTCATAGGCGTACCACTTGAGAAGGGTTCAAAGAACATAAAATAACCAAAACTAATTTGACGTTGAATGTACCTAGCACTTTAATAGTTTACTTTAAAAAGTTTATATTTTACCGTAGAATATCGTCCTTTTAGACGGTGATGACCTACCACTACCAACATATACTTACCTGATGCTCACTCCGCGGATATCACACTTTAACATACAGAGTGTTAAAAAGAGTGTAAAATATTTAAGGAGGTACTAGTATGAACCAAAATAAGCAGAAAAGTCTCAATAAACATGGGTCCGTGAAGTAACGGTTGCGGAGTTATGAAATGTTTTTAGCCCCTTTTTATTTTGCAAAAATGTTGTGTATTTTCTTATAATAGTTAGTTGATGTTTAGTGAAATAAACAGTACGTATTTGACAGTTGTTCTCAGTGCACAAGTTTTCTTTCGCTATGGCTGGTTACTCTAAGGCAGAATTAACAGTCATGCATTTCATGTATGGTCGTGCTAATGGGACGTCACCGAAGCGCAACGTCTTTATGTTGAGGCCTTAAATCCAATAAATGATCATCAAGCACGTTTAGTTTTTTGCCCCTGGTTTCACGTTATGATGCTGAAGACCCTCGTTTTCTTGCAAACATTCTTTTTACTGATGAGGCCGGGTTCACAAGAAATGGAGTGTTTAGTTTTCACAATACGCATATTTGGGCCGACGAAAATCCTCATGCTCTAATAGAATCTGGACATCAGGCACGTTTTTCATTAAATATTTGGATGGGTATTGTAGGTGACAGGTTTCTAGGTCCTGTTGTTTTACCAAACCGATTAACAGGCGCTGCTTGCCTCAACTTTCTGCAGAACACACAGTATGAGTTTTTGGAAGACATTCTTTTGAATCAGAGGCAACAAATGTGGTTCCAGCATGATGGTGCTTCAGCTCATTTTTCCATGGCCGTTAGAGAGCATTTACGCCAAACTTTTCCACATAGATGGGTAGGAAGGGCCGGACCTGTTTAATGGCCTCCCAGATTGCCTGATCTGAACCCTCTAGATTTCTTTGTTTGGGAATATTTGAAGCCATTAGTGTATGGTACTCCTGTAAATAGCCTGGAAGAGATGTAGCTACGGATTAATCAAAAGTGTCAAGAAATCCAAACCAAGGAGGGTGTTTTCGAAAGAGTTCGAATATCGTTGAGACGATGATGTCGTGCCTGCTTGTAAATGGACGGAGGGCACTTTGAACATCTTCTGTAACTTTGTTTTTTGTTTGTTAAAAGCTTCCTATGTCGGTTTATTCCTAATAAAATAAAATGTTTGAAAAACGAATAATGGTCCATATCTCCGCAACCGTTACTTTGCGGACCCATATTTATTAAGACTTTTCTGCTTATTTTGGTTCATACTATCTCCTGAAATATTTTACATTCTTTTTTCTAACACCCTGCATGTTAAACTGCACTATTTACATACACACTACTGGTTATTTATCCATATTTAGGCAGTATAGTATTCTCTTTGATTCAGATTTCGACCTTCTAATATTTGTCTTAAGTAGTAAATATCAATATGTTAAGCACAAACATGATTCAACGGGAAATTTAAGTTACACATAAAAGTACAGTAACAAAAATATGGAAAACAAGGGAGTATCACCGCAGATGTTACTTTTAAATATATAAAAACATAAAAATGTTAAAATTGTAGCTATAAATTTTTCTTCACAAAAACTCAGTAAATCTAAACTTGTCTTTAGCTTCACGCTAATAGAATTATGGGTGGATTTTATTTTCTCTATTAAGTCAGCCTTTATTAAACTGTTGTCCAGATTCACATTACAACAGAATCGTATTAGAAATTTCAATAGTAAATTAAGAATTACTAAACAAATCGCATATTATATTTGATCTTTAAAAAAGTAAAAATAATTTCTTGTTGAGAACGTTGTTTAATTTTCAACCAAATGCTATTGCTTGTAGCAAGGTAGATAAGAAATATTCTTAGAAACACAACAGATTCATATCTTTCTTCCTCAAAACGTTAAAAGAAGTAAATAAAAGAACAATTTGTTTTTTATGACGACGAGTATATCAAAGTACCAGATCTTTTCTGGGAGTCAAATAAATGAATTGCTTTGTTTTGTTCAGTGGCAGTATTTTTTTCACTTACGCAACACTCTCCTTTAGAAATCCTTCCTTAAGAGTTTTGTAATACGAAATAGTTGTTATGTGCTCTACTTGTCCATTATTTATCTGTCATTCGAATTTGAACTGATAACTTCATATATCTTTATTCACTCACGTATAACGAAGTCAGTTTTTTGTTTAACCTGATGGTAAAAAATATGGCGTTACGTAATGCTGCATCAAGTACTCTAGACAAAATTAAACTTCTAATAATAGATGGAAAGAGTATTTGCTGTTTTGTTTATTTTTTCGAAAGTTTTCGAGATGCTTATATAATGTTATTTTTAGGGAATACGTATCTAATCATTATTAATACAATTGAAATTGTTAACTCATGTTCGTTCGGATTGAAAGCAAACTTAATTTATTTTTGTACGTAACAAATTTGAGTGTAAATTACAATACTGATCTAAAAAATAATAATAGTTTTTTGAAGTTATGAAAGTAGGCTGTTCTGCATCCCTCCAAAGAGTGATAGAGAATGCGAAAATAAATAATTATTTCCATTAAACAACCTGTTGTCTAAAGCATCGTGTGTTTCAGAAAAATAACCTAGATTTATTACGCGAAAATTCTTCTTTATCGTTCTTTCTATACACTACTCACAGAGTATTATTAAGGAACTATATATTTCAACTGCTCACAGCTGCACTCATATTTTGGTCTCGAGCCCTAATTCCTCCATATAAGTTTTTTATTCTTCGATATTCCTCACTTGTTAAACTGATTGTGCTTGAATTATTCTCAATTCTTAAGAGGTCAAACACAGAATCACTGATGAATTAATTATAATCACAATTAAAGCGGAAAGATATACCCAAAATATAGAACAAGTGGATGAGTCAATTCGGCATAACCAATAGCAAATATACCATTCTGTTCAATACAATTTTATAGAGAAATGCTAGGTGACCTGGCAAACGTTGTTTTGCCATATGAATTATTTCTAGTGAATATTTTGGTAGTTGGCTTCGTTCTCATCCCTACCCCGTGCTGTTTACTGGGTGAGAAGCACAAACCTAGAAAAAATATACTGTTCCAGTGTCATATTGCCGACGACCGCTAATTCATGGCTGCCCTAAAAGGTTCAGAATCACTAAAACTTGTTTTTTATGCCAATTTACGTTGGTTGTATTGTAGCGTGAATCTCATTTGTTTACTGTGATTGGTCACATTCCTGTTACATTCTTTAATGACATTTAAAATGTTGCAATGCAGCCATCATATTTGCACAACCGCCAACATAAAGCAAATAAAATATCAATTTTAGGTTCCTAGAAAACGCGGCACTTGCCACGTGACCTATATCATGAACCGACGCTGTCTATATTTTTTCTAGGTTTGTGGTGAGAAGTGACACCGGTAGTCTTCAGGTGAGGATAACTGATCTAGTGATAATCGATCAGTTATCGACCAGGGTTAAAAATGATTAAATTGCTAAAATAGCTATTAAAAAATAGAGGTTTGTGATAGAAAAGTGACAATTAAGGGGCATTTTTTAATGCCACATCATAAAAAAATAAAAATAAAAAATTTTGTCCAAAAAATTAAAAAAAAAGTTTGGGGGTGGACCACCCTGATCACTTAGAGGTATGAAAAATAGATTACGACCGATTCTCAGACCTACCGAATATACATATAAAATTTCATAAAAATCGGTCGAGCCGTTTCCGAGGAGTATTATGACTAACACTGTGACACGAGAATTTTATATACAATAGATACAGACAACTTGTATTTATCTTTGTGTTGACTGCTATAAATTGTGAGCGGGTTTGTAACACGAATCACTTTACTATTTTGAACCTAGACTGTACATATGTTGCTAACTTGTAGAGAAACCCGTCAAAATTCAGCTTTAGCAGCTCATATTGTCGCTCTTCTTGCATAAGGGTGTTTTTATTTAAAATAAGAATTTTACGTATTCAACTGCTTTGTCTGACAAAGTGGTATATCTCAAAAATCAGCGCAAGAGGTATTTTGATGTAATCATATCTTGAGCAGTATGAATGAGTTGCTTTCTGTGGATTTCTAAAATCCACTAACTCCACTTTAACCCACATTGCGCTTGTAGTATCATCTATTAGTGAGAGGTCTAAGAAAGGGAAAGGATAATATCAAGAAAATGTTTCAAAACTAGCTAGATCCCACTTTAAATAATTGCAGAAATGTGGAGATCAAAACCTGCTAAATTATTTAAGTACTTACCGGAAACCAAAATACAGTGCCTTTTTTAAATACTTAAACAATATAACACATAATGGCAACATTTGTTCAAATGTTAATCATTATTTTCCACACGTGCATGACAACATCGGATGCAATATTCACGTACTCGCTGGAAAATACCCGGATTTGTCCTTATTTCATGGGCAGCGGCAAAAATCCATTCTCGTAAGGCGTTTTCTGGTTCCACCTCCATCCAGTGGATTTAACTCTGGTATACGAACTGGCCAACGACGTGAACCGTTCCTGCCTATCCAGCAATTTTCAAAAATATCATTTGGAAACTAAAACCAAATATTTTTTCTGATGTCCAGAGGTATATTTTCGAGAACTTCTGGTAGAATGTTCTTCAAAACATTTAAATATGCCTGTCCCGTCAATCTGGCTGACAATCTGATCTCACACCAAAAATTAATCGAAACCCGATGTTGAAAATTTGATCAACGTATGGTATGTGGACTTTTCTCTGTCCAGTTAAAAATATTATAAAAATTGAAAACACCATTTCTAGTAAAGTATGCTTCATCAGTTACCTACCAAAATTCTTGAAATAAAATGGAGGTTCAAGCATCTACAATCTTCTTCGGCTTCTTGAGCTATACCTTATGTGCCAAAAAATATGGTCCTCCGTATCACATCGATTTGTCGATCTGTCCTATGATTTTCAGAATGAGGAACAACACTAACAGTATCAGGAAGACGTTAAGAAACTTTAACAATGGAATTGAAAATTTGCTATTATTTTTCTCTCAAAAATAGTTGAGTTTATGACCCATGCCACATAAGGTTTTTTTTTTTGTTTATTTTGATGTATACTATCGCCTCTTAAATTTATGATAGTCAAACCTCTAATACCAGAGAGGTTGTTAAAATTGCTTGTTTTATACGGCCTCTATAATACTTTTGTAGGAACGCACTTATTTAAGAAATACTCAGTATGAGAATAAATCTGGAATACAGCTACGATAAGCTAAAAATAAATATGGACCAACATTATGGTATGCAACAAATTATTTTTCCTGCATAGTAATAAAAAACCTATGTGAAAGCAACTAACGACCTTATTTAAGAATTTCAAGTCATAGATTCTGTCTAAAAGTCACGGAAGGACAATTCAGCTGTCCTTTTATTTACAAGGAAATATTTTAAATATATTTTTTGTAAATAATAGTTTAATAATGCATTTGCAGAATCATTAATACACTTATAATTTCTGTTGACCTGTTGGTTAAATGCGACAGTCCCATTTTTATAAAAAGGTAATTGTTTCGTCAAGGATGCCGATTTCTAACAGTTTCTCATGTACAGAAAGTGCATTTGTTATAGCGGTTGCATTTTTATTCGTGTCTGATTTTAATTAATAATGTAGCAAACGCCTACTCGATTTTAGAACGGTTTTAATTTTTCATGTAAATGTGATTTTACATAAGCGAATTAACTTATTTCTGCATTTAAGACCATTTTTGTTAGCTTTATAGTTGAACATGCAATTTTTTCTAATATTGCGTTCACTTTTTATTATTGTCATTATCGTTTATTGGTGGGCATACACGATATGGTTTATCGGAAGGCAGGCCGGCAAACCGTAACGTTAGTAGTTGTATTGGCCGAAAGACCCATCCTGAACTTTCGGCCTCCCGAAAAACTACCAACACTTGAAATTTTGCCTACCAGTTAGCCTCCTCGTATGCAAATCGACCCATGTATGTGTGAGTAATGGGTATAGACCGATAATTAGAACGACGGGAAGCAGTCTGTTTAACCAATTCCGTAGTTTATAATACGGAAATACATATTTCGTTACCCCAGAATTATAATGTTCTATACTCCAAACTGCTACTTTTGGGAAATCGTGTCTAAATATTGTACGGCGATCATACATTGACATAATATATTATAAAGAGATGTGGAATTAAGATCAGTGTCTTAAAATATGAAGTAATGTTACAATTTAGTTATTTTAGTCTACAAGAAAGCTATAAGAAATCATAAAAACGGGTTTTTATAAATGGATATAGAACAAAATGCTTTATTTTCAGATTTGGTAAAGAAATATGGGGATATAGAACAAGATATTTTGATTATTTTACTGTTGATATTTTAAAATAAATCAAATCTCCTACAATTTTTATCAAAGAAGTCATATGTATGCTCACTGATACCAAACATCTAGGTATGCTTTAGTCCACAGAGTAGTTAGTTTTACACAATATTGTTAATACCTAGAAATATATAAAAAGAAATATTTTAATGTCGAACAAAAATAAGGTTTTTATGCAACCCTAATAAAGCCCTGTAGAACTGTTTTTCCTCTTCTGGCATTTGAGGAAGCATCTCAACCAAATGCTTCTTTTTCTGTTCGGGTATATTAACATTCTTCTTAGGTATTTGGGGGATGTTATCCGGAAGTGATACCTCTGTCTTAAGATTTATTATTCTTGTATATTTTAGCTTAGCAGTCTTTATTTCTCCGTAATGTGTCCTTTTCATATAAGTATTAAATGTTTCGATTTTGTGTAAGAAATTAAATTACGCGAATATCGAGCTGAAAATGATTGATAGTCAAAATAATCTCTAGAAGTCATCTGGATTATTCCAAATTTAAGTTTCCATGATTTTGGCATTGACAGGAGGAGACTAATTAAAGTTAAAGGGGACCAAACTTATAAATTGCATATACACCTTTCTATGCAACTATGAGCATTATCTATTTCTTGGACGCTGCCATGGGCTGGCTCCCTGAACTTTTGATTTCACTTTTATGTTCTTTGCTTGCCAGAATTAAATAAATTTCTGTAAAGCATAGGACATTATCGAATTTTTATTTTGTGTCACATAACTATCTGACCATGAAATAAGTGTATTAAGTTGAGATTTGTCCAAATATTTCCTTTAGTATTCTAATCAGGGTACTAGAAATGTGGACACCGGCTCGTCCACAGAGAAGTTCGTGCCACACTGCGTTGTAAACAGTATTATTCACATTAAGCTGTAAAATTATAACACGACAGTTTCATTTTATAAAAGTTCTTTGATACATTGGACTTTGGTAATGAAAATCTATTTTGCAAATCTAGCAAAGCTTTGCTATATTATGTCTGGATATAGAACAAAATAGTTCTAGGTGATGGAAGTGACACTGAGAGGGAATATAGTACAGTATAATTTTCTTAGAGGCTATGGAAAGATATAGAGGCTAGTTTTCTAGGGACTACAGTATGTCATTTTGACCAAAAATGGATATAGAATAATATAATTCTGGGGTGACGATTTATGTAAAAAATGATTGGCATGAGAACTTAGTTTCTTCAAATTTCTTCCAGCGGCCATTCGTTACTCCACGCCGGACTAAAAAGCTTCAGAGAAGAACCGTTCTACATCGCCGTAGAAACCATTGAAACCTAGTGACCTTTATCGCGAAGCGGTGATTACGATATACCCCGATTAGCATTGACTTACACCTGAAAAACCTATAGCAACAGCTAAAGTCAATCGTCGGCAATTCCCCAGACGTATATCGGTTTCGAGCTTATTAGCTGTTTTAAGTTTGTCTAAACCGACAGTAGCAACCATGATTAACCCGCAGTAGCAGAGCTACCTCTAGCGGCTGTTCCTTACTTCATGCCGGACTAAAAAGCTACAGACAAGAAATGTTCTACATCACCCTAGAAACCATTGAAAGCGAGCGACCTAGAAAGAGGTCGCTAGCTTTCAATGATTTATGGCATACTGATAAGAGCTAATAAGCTTGAAACCGGTATATATTCATACGTAATTAAATGCTGATCGGGGCATTAGCCCGCAGAGTAGTTGTTTCCTGGAGTTCCGTGCTTGCCAAATGTTGGTGGAAAAATTAAAGACCGATGCTGTATCTTGTTTTTGAAGTAATGGAGAAATATGTTTAAGTAATCCCGTATATAAATTTTCGTCCATACGCAGATAATCATGAGGCTCTAGTAGTATACTTTTTGATGTTTCATCCATTAAGAACGCTTGCACTTTAGTTTGGTTGTGTATCAGAGAAATCGTAGAATATATAGAACATCTTTACATTAGGCGCTCAAAAATAGTCAGAGTATGGAAGAGCTTATAAAGCAGCCATCTAGGGAAAACTTAATGTAAGCTGTTGGTTACACTGCATTTTAATATCAGCATACAATTGAAATCAAAACGGAATGTTCGTAATTTGACCATAGAAATAATGTTTCTACGAATTGGGTGTAAAATTTTCAAATTTTGAAATTCCCGCCTATTAGTGTGAAGCGAGGGGCGTTTCGCTGTCCAGATTTTGTACACCAAAATTCCTTTCTTGCGGAAAATGCACCAAAATGCCTTCGAAATGCCACAAATTACCTCAATATGTTAAAAAATGTTCGAAATACTCCCGAAATGCCCTAAATGCCACCGAAATGTTACCGGAATACCAGAAATACCACAAAATGCCTCTAAATGTCAGGAAATACCTCGAAAAGCTTTATGTTTTTAGTTACCATTTTCTGTCCTAATTGTATTATTTATCATTTTTATACAGGGTATCCGTTAAAAAATAGACCAAACCTTACCATTGGATTCTACGACAAAAATTAATTGGGAAAAATTATACAATGTTGCTCATTAAAGCTTAGTTTTCCAGATACAGGGTGTTGAAGTTGAAAAATAAAAACGATTTTTAGGCATATCTATCTCGGAGATGCATTAAGGTATTTTTGTCTAATTGGGTATGAGGAGTTCTAATGGCAACTTACTTCATTTGCTGCGACTTCACGTCAATATGAAAAAAACAGTGGCGTGCAAACTATATTTTCGAGATTCTTTTCTAAAAAATAAATGCGCCACTGCATAAAGCGGAAATAAATAATTGCTTTTAAAATTTTCAATGATTTTTCAACAAAAAAGGTATATTTGTTGAATATCGCTGAGAGACACCGTTTTTGAAAAAATAAACTGCGTAGGCAAGGATCTCCAGTTCGTGGATTACGTAACTCCATTAACTTGCAACTTGTGTTATAGAAACATAATTTTTTGATAATTAAATAGCATTAACAAACATTATACTGTTTACATAATATATTTCAAGTATTACAGTTGTAAAATATATCACACAATTAAGAAAACTAAAATAAAAATATAAATATTTTTTGTATGGCATAAGTAAATAATAAAATATAACAAGAAAAACTATGAAAAAACATTAATTAAACATTAATAATGTTTAAGATTATTTTCGATTATTTGACTAAAGACATGTTCGATATCTTTCTAAGAAATTTCTCCAAACAGTGAAAAATGATGGACTTATGTTTCTCATAGCATTTGTAGCTGAAACTATTCTTTGCCATAGTTCATTTCTATTGTTGATAGAGGCAGCACTATAAACCATGGTCTTAATATAACCCCAGAAAAAAAATCAATCGGTTTTAGATCCGAACAACGTGCCGGCCATGGATGTTCATTTTCTTTTTCTATCCATCGATGACGAAATATGTTATCTAAATGCTTTCTTACTATTATAAGATAATTAGCAGGGGCACTATCATGTAAATACCACATGAGCACTAATGTTCAAAGGAATTTCTTCTAATAGTTCAATTAAATTAGATTGTAAAAAGTGCAGATAATGTTGGCCGTTTAAAGATAGATGCCCGAGGTTCATATTGGCCAAGAATCTTCTTAACCTGATATTGAACTTAAACTCATGCTGAAAGTGTCGTACAATGCTTTCATTTAGATTTTTTCGGCTCATATATGAAAAAAATCCCTTAACATATCTCCGAGATATGTCTGGTAATCGTTTTTATTTTTTCAACTTCAACATCTCGAAAACTAAGCGTTTATGAACAACATTGTAGGTATATGACTTTTACCCATTAATTTTTGTCGTAGAATCTAGTGGATTTGGCCCATTCTTTATATATTCTAAGCCGGCGCTGTTAAATACATATCTGAATTATATACTTCAATTTAGTGTAAATTTTTTAATTCGGCATAAAAATTTAGTCATTGTTCAAAATTTCGTTACATTATCTCGAATCGCTGCCATTGAATATAAACCACTTTCAGGACTGACCCTAGAAGGCTCTAGCTCTCTGAGAGTCCGTTTGTCGATCTATGTTTATATAAGTTTTCTTCATATTTCTGAAATATTTGCTCATAATTTCCGGACACCCATATAATATGCATGTATGTATACACCTAGATATTTTGAAAAGTCTTCTGGTTTGCAATAAATCTCCTTTGTCAAGTTATCGCCTCACCCTATACAAACATACACTGGACCCGCTTTGCCTATTTACATCCGTTTTTAACTCTTATACAATGTGTACAACTATAGAAGTCGTGAGTCGAAGTGAATTAGGTTAGGTCTCGGGTTAGATTAAACTCAAAGCCGGTTGAAAGTTTACAAAAAACAAAAATAGTTACCTATTATAATTAAATAAGTGGTTACTTACTTACATGTTTTTTTATTTTGAACCAAAGAAATGACACTAAGGTACAATTTTCAACATTCATGAGCCTAGTTGGTCAGCCTAACGCCTTGATATCGAATTATACAATCCATCTCAACGAGCACCTCGTGGACAAACTATTACACGTACACACACAATACAAAAATTATTTCTAAAATGCTCTTAATTGCCTCTAAAACACCCCCAAAATGCCTCGAAATTCCAGAAAATACCTCGAAATGCCCTTAAATGCCCCTAAATACCAGAAAATTCCTCAAAATGCCCTAAAATACCTCAGGATTCAAGAAAATGTCTCAAAATACCTGCAATGTGTACACCAAAATGACTCTGCGAAACACCCCTCGGTGTGAAGCTACCCCGTGTGTGCAACTAACTCATAAGGACTAAGTTACTGCAATATTACCAGACTCGCGCTTTCTCCATATGTGACAATTTTCGGTACCTCTTTTGGCGTTCTATATGTTCTATATTCTATGTTCTGTATACAACACAGCAACTGCCACCCTTGTTAAAGCAAAATCATATCTCGAGTGTGCAGCACTGCTTGTATATAAAAATTCAGTTCGTGTATGGCCACCTTATTATAAAAATACATCGATATAAAAATTATTTTTATAGTTTTTGTTTGCATAGGGAGCAGTTAACTTGAAATTTGGATATAAAGGGGTTTGAACATTTATCTTTTTTCTATATATTTCACAACTTTCATTTAATTTTTCTCTTGGCTAGTAGTTATTTTTTGGTTGCAAGTAACACATGATTGGGTAGCCAGTAATCAATATTTTCAGTCACTAAGGAAACACCATCACCTTGGATTAAATTTAATTGAAATAAAAGTGTTACTTAAGAAAGATACAATCGCAAAAACGTTTTCGACCTTTCACCTTTAACTTCTTGTTTAAGGGCTCAACGAATTTATAGCTGTTTTGCTGAGGCAGATAGAAAATCTGAGTAAGTTAGAAACAATATCTTACGGCTGTGTCAATTATACAAATTTTCTCCAGCGTGTACTATAGTTTACAAGTTGAAAAGTCAGTTACAACAAGAAAAAAAGTCATATTTTCAGCTATTATGTTTTATCACAGAATATTTTGAATTTTACACAATACATTGAGAAATTTGTATACGGCATTAGAAACTTATCACATCCCGCAGAATTCTTTTGAAAAATGTTTAACCCCAGTGGTGGCCAGTACTATGAGGCAAGTGAGGCGGTGCCTCAATAAAGATTTGAAAATAATAAATAACAAATAAAAATCACTAACTGCTTACTTTATAATAACAGGTAAGTGTCTCACTTTTCATGGAGCCACCCTGATATCTCGCTCACCTAATGTCCAAATACTTTGAAACTTTGGTGGTGAATATACACCTATGAAGTAAGTCTTTAGACGTAGCCATATTTAATTATAGTCAGAGGCGTCCGATTCTAAGATGGAGAAAGGGGGTTGATTAAAAAAAAAATATTAGCGATTTTTTTAGAAAAAAAAATAGTATGATATTCTTAATCAGCACCTTTAGAAACCCCTTTCTACAAATGTTCAAATTGTGCACCGTTGTCTGCCTGACAGTAGCCGATACGATTAATAAATTATTTTTGGACATTGTCAATAACTTCAGGAGGTATACGATGTATTTCGTGACGAATTCTTGCTTTTAAATCTTCTAAATTAACCGGTCTAGTAATGTATACTTTGCTTTTTAAGTATCCCCACAAGAAGTAATCTAGGGGTGTCAAATCAGGCGATCTGGCTGGCCACTCAATCGGCCCCCTTCACCCTATCCAACGATTCGAGAAAAGCTCATCTAAATAAGCACGAACAGGTGTTGCATAATGGGGAGGTGCATATGGGGTTCGCATAACAAAGTAGAGCAATTTCGAATAATCTTGTATTTGTATTTTCCTATTTACCTATAATGACTAAGAAAAAAATTTAAAAAAAATGTTAATTCTGTAGTTAGTATTTAGAACAGTCCTCTCTGCTCCCACTGATTAACACTAAATTTTTCACGATGCATGGTACACAGTGATAAGGTACAATTCACGATATTTGATGTTCTCTAGCGCATTTTTCCTTCAAAGGTTCAAGGAAAATATTCAATTTACTTCAGTATTGTAGTTTGGCTTTAATTAATAAGAACCTCAACCTACTGCGTGAATTTGCATGAGCATCTTTCGATGCGATCCTTTGTCCTTGAAACACTAGCCTTAAAGCAAACAACATTTTTAAGGCTCGTATAGATCATTTATAAATTTCTACGATTATTTATAGGCAATATGTTTTCTAAAGAAGGGCTAATACTTACCTACTTAATTATATTTAGCATGTCTAACTATGAGTGTGTTCATTAATTTAGTTAGCATCTGTGAATTATTTTATGGATATTGAATTCAGATACAGCTCATACTAGGCAACACACAATACTCTTATCAACTTGGGTGATGTTTCATAGATACCTACTCATCTGATTTGCACGAAAAAATATGTGCATATCGTAAAGTCTACAAGCATTTTTTTTAATATTATATAACTTTTTATTTTATTTGCTATAACAAATTATTACACAGAACTTCTTACTAAATAACTCTTCTTTGTTTATGTATTGTTGAACAAAAGAAGTGTGGCATTTTTATTTTACATTGCCAATAATAATGTAATAACTATATCCAAAAATATAAATTACATTCCTTCTACATTATTTAATTTTGTGGCAAAATTTAAAAAGGTAGAAAGTACCCCTCACAGATACTCTATTTAATGTAATCAAAATGTATTTTTTAAATGAATTAATATATATTTTTAGTAGTATAGGTAAGTAGGTAATATTTGATCTGATTATTATAAATATTTTATCCTTTTAATAAATTTTGTGTTTAATATATTATAATTTAGGAGTAATGTGAGAAAAAGATATATATTTCGTTTTGATCTTCTTTCCTATCTTCCGCATTTTTTTTACTTTCTCTACAGTTACTTTTCTTTTGAGTGGGTACACTAATAATGTATTATATTCAATTTCCTTTAATTTCTTTTATCTGCTTTTCGTAAGTCAACTTGGATTTTATTTTAAATGAAACAGGAATTAGATAGATATTTTAAAAAAATATTTATTGTACGCAAAAAATGAAAACCAGACGAAATTACACATCCAGTTACAAAATTATATTTATGAAATAAATAATAAATAATAAAATAAATATATAATAAATAAATATTATTCTAAGTATCACCAAAACCATATTAGACTAAGTTTCGTTTTCAGATAGTACTAGTCGTAACTTAGTAATGTTGGCAGATAAAGTTGGTTTTTCTTCAGTGGTGCTGATGTTTATGTAAATTGGTTTTGAAGTAGACGTTACTAGTGTGGTAGCATTAGGTGTGATTGGTTTAATTGTAGAAATATCAGAATTTTCACAGTTTCTTCCGTATGTATCTTCTCTGCATAGGCATCTGTAGCTTCCGTCTTCTTTTGTTAGAGATATGCATTTAGCCCCGTTCTTACATATGTTGGGATTCTTTTCGCAGTAGTTCAATTCTGAAACATAAGGTTTATAAACATTTTACACTTGTTCAAGTAGCTGTTTAATTTTCTGTAGTTAATATTTGAATCCAAACTACTAACTAAATTTAATTTAATTTAAAAATACAAATAAATTAATGCGAACCTTCATCGCAGAGCATTCCACCCCACCCTTTCTTGCAATTACATTCCCATGGACGATTGCATGATCCATGGACACATCCTGGGTAGGCAAAGCACTTTTCACAATTTTTGCCCCACCATCCTACCTTGCACCTATGCCATGAAAAATTGTTATTTGTACGTTTATACAGTATGTTCAGTAAAAGAATGTACCATGTTTAAGGTCAACTTCCTTATAATAATAATGATAATAACAATAATAACATGCCTTTATTTACATTTAAGTTACATTATTTAAGAGAATAGTTAATAGAGGGTGGTGGTATCCAACCAGGCTGCTCATACAACCACCCATATTAACGTAATATTAGAAAAAATAGTAACATTTAACAAGTCGCAAAATATTTAAGTTAAATTAGTTAGAAACGATCACGACTGTTGATTATAAACTGTTTGATTTTCCGTTGAAAAGCGTGAAGATTAGTGGCTCCTCTGATATCATGAGGCAAAGAGTTAAAAATATTAGGAGCAGTGTAAGAGAAGCATCGATGAAACATTATAGAGCTATGTCTAGGGGTAACTAATAAATCTCTATGTCGAGTAATACGATCATGAACATCACTGTTTTTAATAAGCTTATTAGATAAATACTCAGGCATATTTAAATTTATAACTTTAAAAACAACACAAGGTAAATGTAATTTAAATCGTTCGCCTAGCGTAAACCAACCAGAGTCTCTGAGAGCACCAGAAACGTAATCATATTTTCTTAAGTTATAAGAAAAGCGTAAAAAGGCATTTTGTACCTTTTGAAGACTATTTTTATCAACTTGTAGTAAAGCAGGCCAAAACACAATATCGCAGTATGATAGTAAAGATAAAATTAAGCTATCAGTCAACCTTAATTTGATGTCCTGGGACAGAACTTCCCTATAACTATATAAAATTTTTAATTTGAGAAAACACTTTTGAACTAATTTAGATACATGAGTCCTAAATCTAAAATCTACATCCATGATAAGTCCAAGATTTTTACACTCATTGACTGGTGCAATAACAGTATCACTGATCTTAATTTTAAAGGCAGGATTATTTAAAATTAAATGTCGATGACAGCCTAACACAAGTAGCTGAGTTTTCACTTCATTAAGTATTAAATCGTGCTGAATGGAAAATTTGCAAATAATATCTAAATCTAAATTGATGTTGGAAATGGCAACCTCCAAATCATTATACAAAAAGGAATAATATAATTGCGTATCATCAGCATATTGGTGTACGGAACAAAAATTTAAATAACGTGACAGGTCAGAAGTATACACAGAAAACAACAGAGGCCCAGGGATACTTCCCTGGGGAACACCTTTACTTATAGGAAGAAATTTTGAAGACGCATTAGACATACTTACTCTTTGACGTCTAAAATTTAGATAATTACTGAAAAAATGGAGCGCCACATTACCAACCCCAAAGTACTTAAGCTTGATCAATATAGTAGAATGATTTATTGTATCAAACGCCTTGCTATAATCTAACAAGACTAAAAAAGAAGATTTATTGGCATCATGAGCACGGACCAAGTCATCACTAACTTTAAGTAACGCCGTTGTTGTACTGTTATTACTTCGAAACCCCGATTGTGTATCGGATAAAATTCTATTCATGGTTAGAAATTCAGTAAGTTGTTCACAGACGATTTTTTCAAGAATTTTAGACAACACAGGGAGAATACTTATTGGTCTAAAATGAGAAAGTGCCGCTGGGCTTCCAATTTTAGGAACTGGTATAATATTAGCATTTTTCCATACACTAGGAAATTGTCCAGAAGAAAGGCATTTGTTAATTATAAACGTAATATGATCATTTAAATAGGGTGTAATAAATAACAACATTTTTAACGAAATCCCATCAGGACCAGTGGCATTTGTTTTAATTTTAAACAAGAGCTTAGTCACGGCATCAGAATTAACTAACTTAAACTGAAATTTATTAATAATGCCAGGGTAAGTGGTGTCAGGTCAAGTGCTAGGGTGGTGGGTTCCTTCCCGTATAGGGTAATTTATCGGGACAATGGTCATATCACATAATATGGACTATTATAATAATGAATCAATTTGGCACATACCAAACAATAGCTAACATTTTTAAAAACAAAGCATCATTATTAACTTATTTTTAATTTATTATATGGCAATACATTACGTTACCTTCATACAATTTGCTTATTTACTCAAAAACAAAATTGATAGCGCAACAGAATTTGTAAGAATTACTTTAAATCTACTACCACGATACACATTTCTTGGGTTTATGATATTTGTACAAGGATCTACGTAACATTATTTATTCTTTATTTTTCAACGTGGAAAACTTCTTTGCAATTTCAAAGTAATACTTAAAAAAAATTATTAAATTCTGAGTTTGGAAAAATTAGATAATAGTGTATTGTATATTAGGATTAAAAATGTCACTTTTGTTTTGTAACCTGAGGAGATACTGAAGTGTGCGGAAGAGATTTCTTTGAATCTTCTTCCAAAGAAATCTCGATAAATTTATGAATATGTCTACCAACGTTATATGGATTGGTGCAAAGAAAAATTCATAAGATGTATTGATGAAGTATTTTTCAAATTTAGCTAATAAAATGAAGCTATCAACGCTTTGGTCATAATATTCAATGTTGCGGTCAACGATATATAAAGAAGAAGATTGATATAAGCAAATATTCAAAGTATTCAGAGTATTTACAAGGCAGCAAGTTGATTGCTTTTTGAACCTGATAATTTATATTTGATGTTGAAGGTAAACGCTTTAAAAATAAAAGAACATTTTTAAAAAGGGTCTTTATAGGTGGTCCTAATATTGGGGGTTGCAGGCGCATGCCATTTTGATGAATTAGTCAGTTTATCAATTGATAATGTTGAAGATATGAAATCTACCTTAATTATAAAAATTTGCAATACCAAAACCAAGAGACCACGTTCTTTTTCTGCACTGGGAGACAATTATTTCAGTTTTTATCGAAATTATGTTGCTTTTAGTGGAAAGGATCATCGAATGGTGGTCGGTATTCATAAAATCAGTGCCGTCTCGCAAGAAGTGACAACATTTTTGATAGACTAGACTAGAACAAGCAAGACTGGAAAGAGTACAGTGGATACGCATTACGAGGAACGTTTGCTACCCTTTTTGTTGATGGCGGTGGTGACCTTACTTGTGTTAAAAGACACGAAGGATGGACATCGAACACCGCAGCGGAAGGCTTCATTGAAGACTCGTTTTTGAAGAAAATGTTGCGAAAAGAATACTTAAAGTTGATAATGGTTATGATAAAGCAAGCACCATTGTCATTCCTGATTTCACAACATCTGAAAACGATATAACTAACTATTAATGAAAACGTGTTGGACTGCTTTGAGAATTGCTCCAAGAATGAGGGTAGTTTTAGTCTATTATTTAATCTTAATACTTGATCAAACTTTATACATCAATGTGGATAAACAAAAATTATTGTAAATATTGTTGAATAAACTTTTTAAATTAAGAGTTGATTAACACTTTCAATAAGAATTAAAAGTGTCAAATTTTGTTACTAAGATACCATTTTTTTCCCAGTAAGGAAAATGTCAATTTTAGAGACTCCTGACAGCAAAAAAAAAAATTCATAGTTTTGTGATGGTTGGAGAAAAAAATAATTTTTAGAAGATGAAACGAAAGGATAATGTGCTAATAAGAGAAGTGCGAGTGAATGTAAACACTTGGTACTCTTTCAAATATATAAACATATTTTTTATATATTTTTAGTAGGTATTGATGCAATTAATTATTATTAAAATGTTAAAAATAAATGTTACTGTTCAGAACCAAACATTATTTAAAAAATAATTATTTATGACTAAACTACGTAGACTTCGAAAAAAGTTGAAATATGTTTTCTTTAAAAAAGTCCAATTCATTAAAAAATAATATTATTTGCCTGATAATTTAAAAGAATAAAAAAATTTAAAAAAATTTCTAAAGGAATCAGAAAGAAAGTTATTTTAAAAAATATCCAAATGATAAGACTCCTTGGAGGGCCATATCTCAGTAACCAGTTTATAGGAACCTTTTTACTTTTTTGGCTCTACTTTTATCGCCTTAAGTTTTGTACCAACTTTTTCAAACACCTTGTATATAAAAACCTGATGCCATTGCGTATAAATAGTGCAATATTTAGAGTATTGTCTGCGTAATTTTGTGACAGTTCATTTCACTTCCGATAAATACTTATAACTGCAAAAGTAGAGAATGTAAACAGAATCGATATAAGGCTATGCATTTTTTATTTAACACTCACCTACATTCGCCAGGTTTCCTGCAATAGCCTCGATCTTTATGGCACGTCTTTGAACAGATCGCTAAAAATAAACAGTAAATGTTTAATAAGTAAAGCGTGCACCGTTACTGTGAATTTTTTATGCAACAGAAAATGCTGTTAGCCACCATTCCAAGTTTTACAAATACATGGTATTTTGTGTGAATAATTTATGTAATCGCTATAGGTTTGCCCTGAATTAGAAGTTAGATACAATTAAATACTTCTTGGAAAAAAAAACATAGACTGAATTTCTGACTATATTTTAAATATTACTGACTTTAGCTTTAAATCTGGAAGGCACTCTATCATTTTTATTATCTAATACCTCTAAATTGGTAAAAACTGTTATATTATTGTACCTACTGAAAATAATAGATATTATGCAATATCTGCAATTATATACAGGGTCGGAAAACGCTGATGGTCTATCTGAGTTTACATGAGAGCGACAAAGTAAAGTATAGAAATCCGTGCGATAGACAAGGATGACTATATTGACGACGTTTTAAAATCGCCGCTCGTTTCGTTATTCAACGAATAAAATCCATTCCCACATATCTCAGCGACCAATCGCCATCTTCGCTCGGTTAAAAGTGGGAGCGACTGCTCAGATGTTATTCTAATTTATAAAACGTCGTCAATATAGACATCCTTGTCTACCGCACGGATTTCTATACTTTACTTTGTCGTTCTCATGTAAACTCAGATAGACCATCAGCGTTTTCCGACCCTGTATATATATGGGCGCCTTCTAAAGTGGTACACCAACGGATAGTATAGGATCCCACTATAAAACGACCTTCACCGAACTGGTTAATGGATGAAAAGTATTTTATATCCAATTAAATATGTCAATAAATACATTGCAAATGGATTGTCTAAAAAATTTCAGTCTGCCTACCCAAGAGTTGTGACGGGGAAAAAAATAGTCAACCTAACGTTTCCATATTTTATGGGCTTCATATTTTCGATTGGTATGGAATTTGTCTATTAACCAAACCAGTGAAATGTTTAAAAAAATAATAAATTTTAATTGTTAATTAATCATATTCTGGACTGAATTTTTTTAGACAACCCATTTGCAATATATTTATTGACATATTTAATTGGATATACAATACTTTTCATCCATTAACCAGCTCGGTGAAGGTCGTTTTATAGTGGGATCTTAGACTAGGAGTGTTATTCTTCGCACGACTCGCCTGTCGCGCTAGTCCAGAGGTTAGCTCTAGATTTTTGAGTACTGGGTATAGTTACAAAATTTACTACGAACACACTGAAATATGTTTATGTGCTTTGGTGTACCAATGAACTTTTGAGATATTGCTTGGGTGTGAATAGCAATAGAAACAAAAAATTGTTTTCAAGGAATAAGATAATTTTGGTTTGATTTGAGAATTTAACAATAGAGAAGTAATATCGGTTTTAATGCTTTCACGACCCGTGTTCTTATTCAAACTATTATGATTTGTTGGGAGTGATTATGCCGTGGCCTATGCAAGTAATAGTGACGAAGCCTTAGTGGAATGACCGTTGAAGACGACCGTGAAGAGAGACGAAACCTTGGTAGCACTACATCTGACAATGACAAAGACATCGATCGTATCACCTTAAAACCAAAATCAATACATAAAAGAGCGGGTCCAGGGCAAAATTTGCAAATTATAACAAGTACTATTTTTCGGTTTTCTATTTCCATTCCTCCATCATTCTCCGCTTCGTCGCCAAAGTCAAGTCGATTATTCTATGGGAAATAAATGGTGACTCGCTCCACTATAGTTATCCGTACAGATCAAAAATGCCAATAGAAACTGATTCAATTAAATATTCTGTAAATATTTCTAATAGACTCTGATAGTGAATTCGTCCGAGAACAACAATGTCAAAGATTAATACCTAAGTCTAGGGGAGTGCATAGAGTACCTAATTCTGTGACTGGTAGTAAAAATTAGACCTAAGCCACGGTATATCAACCCAAAAATACATAACAGCATAGAAATATTTGCAAGCAGTTGATATTGAGTAGTTACTGAATTACTCAACAGTGTTTTTTTTATTTTGAATTGATGGATTCATTAATTAAGTAATTGACCATATTTAATGTATTATTTTATGAAATTAAAGCTGCAGTTTTTGAACAAATGATTTTTACATAACTGCGCTATTATATGCTTTACAAATATTACAATTAAATTTATATTACTTTGATATATAAAACAACAACTGAGATATTCTAAATTTTAAACAGAATTTATAAATTAAAAAAATATTTGTTAGACATAATCAATATTTGGATAGCTTTTATCTTTGATCTTACAATTTTAAAATTTTCTTAGGATGTACTTAATAATCAAACATATATATGTATAAAGTTGCACACGGGCGGAGTTATAGGTCATCAAGGTAAGGCGAAATATTTCGGATAAAAATTAATATCTCTGAATTATTTTAACTTAAAATAACCAAATTTGGTACACGATTTAGGTTTATTATTGATCTCCTTTGACTACCAGTTCAAGTAAATTGAAAAGCTACATGGTGTTCAATGAGGGTGAGTCACCCCTAAAATTATACCATACCTTTTTCCATTGATCGAGTTTAAAAAAATGATAATATTCCGCCCTGAATTTAATTTTAAACACTTTTGTTAAATTTAAAAAAAAGCTAGAGATTTAAAAAAAATGTATTAATTATAACAAGATTTCACTAGTGTTTATTAGAAGATACCCAAAAGTCGGTAGTAGGCTTTGTCTTTGAAATATCATAATTAGGTGGTGCACGCATAAAAACTATTCTATGTTGCAACGGTAGATTTTAGATTAAATCAGGGAGAGTGTTTTGCAGAAATTCAAAATAAGTTTTGCTATTTAATTCATTTGACAAAATAACTGGTCTTATCAATTAACGATGAATAATACAGTCCCAAAAATGTATCTTAAACTCACGTTGAAAATGTCTGGGAGTTATTACACAGGGATTTATATAGGAATATTCATGAAAGTTAGGAACAATTGTAATTCTTATACGAGTAAAACAAACCTCATCAGTCAAAGAATTTTCTTGTGAAAATTAATATCCCTAATACAACATACTCTCGCAAAAGATCACTCGTCGATCCAAATCATGAAGCAATAACATTTGTACTTTTTTAATGTGATATGGATGTAGTAGATTATGGATAAGAATTCGGTCTACAGAAGTTCTTGATAATCGTTTAGTATTTATTTGCGGTTCATCATAACTATTTCAAAAATATTTTCTTTATCGTGTACAATTATTACACAAGGACGTTCACGGATATTATTGAAAAACTTTCCTGCCTAACACAAGTAAAGACGAAACTTACTACTGACTTTTTGATTTCTAATAAATACTGTTAAAATGTTGAATTAATTAATGCACTTTTCCTAAAAACCTTTTAAAACTTAACAAGAGTAAAATAGTGTTTTCAATTATATTCTGAGCGGGATATTGTCATTTTCCTTAAACTCGATCAATAGAAAAAAAGTTTGGTATAATAGGGGTGACTTACCCTCAATGAACACCTTGTATCTAGTGTTTCAATTTACTTGACCTCATAGTTAAAGAAGGGCAATAATGAACTTAAATCATGCACCTATCAAATTTCCAAGTTAAAGTAATTCAGAGGTATTTTTATATTAATTGTTTTCGAAATATTTGGACCCTTTTTGAAGGCCTGTAACTCCACCTGTGTGTATATAGGTATTTTTGGTTAAATTGCAATATTTAGGGACCCCTACATGTACCTGCACTGTATCGGTTCTTATGCAGAACACCCTGTATATTTTAACACATACTTGCAAAAACATGCATATTTTCATGAATTGGTATAATTCAGTATCATCCAATAATTACGAATAATTTAATTCTATGAAATTTTGCACCTACAATGGCAGGTACAAAAATATCTAATCTAAAATTGGTTCCCCTTTCTGTGGCATTGGCCCTTATTATAATAATAAATATTTTTTTGTGGATTATAGAAATGAATAATTTACTGGTTCATTAAATATCAGTATTAATAAATAATTAATTATTCGACCTTATTTTATATTAAAAAGGTAAGAGGTTAACCGTGCCCCAGTGTAACAGACCTAAACCTACCTACGTAATTTTATTATAAATGGCATCAGTCTATATTCGTGCTATTAAAAATGTTATTCCATAAAAAAATCGCAATTTTGCCGCTATTACAGATTGTAAAGATTTGTTTTCCTTATTCATTAATCTCTTTCATTACTGAAATGGTATAACGACACTTGGTACTTGGTACTTGGTATAGGTCAATGGAAAATTTCACCTTATTTTTGTCAAGATACGTAATTTTTTAATTAAAACTTTTAAATATATCAATTTTATAGGTAAGGTAAGTACTCCGTTAAAGATCTTGAAGAATAAGTAGGGAGAGTAGCACCTCAAAAGAAAATTATCTAATGTGGTAGGCTATTTATTCAAAATTAAATTAATAGTTCAGGCAATTAAAACAATCAAAAATATATACTTCTCTCATAAATACTTTTCAGAAAGTACACTTATGAAAATAATTCAAAGGGTTTTCTTTTGATGTGTTAATTCAGTATAATTTTTTTTTTAATTTTAGTGACAATAGACGTTTTGCATCCTTAATTAAATCTACCAATATATCATTAAACCTATATTTTATGCTTCATAGAATGATCTAAAAGTGCAATAATGCCTTCCATAAGGAATTTATCTATGAAAACATAACGATCTACTAAATCTGCAAAATTTTTGAACGTGGCATATACATGTTTCAAATTTTATTAAACATTATTTAGAATGTCAGAAACGATTCACTTGTCCTAACCAAAAGAGTCTAAGTACCAAAAACATGAATAAAAGTTAGGAACAAAATAATGATTTTTACAGAAACTGTAAAAGACATATTGTTGATTAATTATTATTTGAAATAACACAGTACAAGAACCCCTATGGACTGTTTAAAGTATGAAGACAACAAAACTATGATTTTTTAAATATAAATAAAATATAACGTTTATAAAAGAGTCTAAGTCCATAGACAAAAAACATAAAGTCTAAGTGCAATTATTAGTAGCAGTTAGGGATTCTTGCCACTGGTTCTCTATTAATTTTTTATAGAATGGTTGATGCTGACATGGTATACACGGAATTACATCTTACAGGTCTTTAAGCTTCTCTTTGGTAATGAGTGGTTTTAATATTTTATTGAAAAGTTTTAAACTGGCTAATTGCTTAATGGATTTTTCTTGTTTTAAAATGTTAACCTCCTACCACTCTTCAACCTCTCTAAAGGTTTTTTTTATTTTATAATGGTGGGACTATCTTGAGTTATTTTTAAAAGATAAACGTCAGCCGCCGCCTGTATGTTTGTAGATTCCCTGTTCACTGTGCAGAATGGTATGTTATATCTTGTTTAACACACTGGGAGGAAAACACTTTACTCTTTTTCTTTTTTTCAATCAATGCACAGTCTGTGTCACATGGCATATAGGAATGTCCACTGATTAAAAACTTTTGCTCTATTTCATCAAACATATCATATAAGATTAAGAAAATGCCAACAGCATCATTCTGTTTTTGTTTTGATCTATACAGTTGTGTGTCCATATAATTAATTTTCTTCCATATCGACCAAGATGACCATCTTATCATCCGTGGCACTTAGACCCTTTTTACTTTTAATAGTCATGGCAAATACAGATTTGTCATATTTACCCCACTAAAATGAACAAAATACTTCGCGATGGCACTTAGACCCATTTGGATATCGCTTGGTTTAGTACATGGATCCTTTTTATGCAAAAATCTCATATTTTGTATTTTTGCCACTTAGACGCTTTTGAAGTTAAGGTCTTTAATTAATTTGCATTGTTTCAAAGGTCATTTAGCATTTTTTAAATTATATTTTTTGAATGATTTTTTAATTCTAGTGTGGTCTGAAAAAACTACCTCTATATAGTTAAAATAATATGAGAACTAGGACTTGCGTAAACCGCTGTTTGACGTCATTGCTTCTTATAGCATGCACGGTTGGGCACTCTACCGTTTACTTGTATTTTTAACACGCTTATATTAGCTTCACCTGTATGTATGTATGTATGTATGTATGTAACGGAATCTTTCAGCGTAATTTTCACCAATTTCAAGAAGTCTGATCAGCTTGAAAATTTGCACAGGGGTCAAGGACTGATGACAATACAATTATTTAATAACTTTGTTCTAATATCCTGACTAGGATCATCAGAATAAAAACTATTTAGATTACTTTGCAGGTTAAGTGTATACAATCCATCAGTGTTGTTTCCAAGCAGGCAAGGCAGGGGCAGGGGACTGTAATAGATTCGTGCTCTTGCTTTTCACGTATAGATGGCGACCTGACAGAATTAGTTTTCGGTTTCGCCTAATTTGAAATTAAAAATTTTTATAAATAAATAAAAATTTGATAATTTATAACAAAATTCAAATAAACATTTTGATTTAAAAAATTTCGAAAAAATACAGAATTCAAAATTAAAAAAAAATTCTAAATATAAAATTTTGGAGTTTAAAAAAGTTTTGAAATACAAAATTTTGTAAATAATTTTGGATTGTGGAATTACATGATAAAATCAAATTTAAAAAATTTTAGAAATAAATAAAAATTTGATAATTTATAAAAAAATTCAAATAAAAATTTTTGGAAAAAATTTTCAATTGAAAAATTTTAAAATCCAGAAATTTAGAAAAAATTTCGAAAAAGACATTGAATTTTAAAATTTTGAAGAGCGTAAATTTTCAAATTCAAAGAAATTTTGATTTGAAAATTTTGGCAAGAATTTTGAAGAAAGTTTTGAATCTAAAATTTTGTAAAATTAGAAAGAAAAAAAAAAGATTTTGATACGAGAACGTTGACAAAAATTTTAATTTGCATATTTTATAGAAACAAACAAAAATGAAAAATGAAACTATAACACAAAGAAAGAGGAGACTGCAGAAAAAAAAAATGTATAGAAAAACTATATGAAATGGAAAGGTTACGTAAACATGAATGAAATGAATTTAGATTTATTGTCAAATATAAGATATTTTAAAAATTAAGGCTCTTAATTATAATTACTTTTGTTATTATTTTGAGACTAAAAATTAAGAAAATAAATTATAGTTTAAAAAAACTAAAAAAACACGCTTTAATAGTAAACCGAACTAAAAAGTAGAAAATAATTTTGAAGTATCAAGAGTTTGTTACAGCAATAGAAAATTCCGACAATCAATTACGACTAATTAATTGGGAATAAGATTAAATTAGAAATTAAATTATTAATAAAATAATTCAATTATAGTAAAAAAAAGCGTGGGGTGCTTGATATTAAATGTTACCATTATTTCAGTAGTGCAGCTATTTATAAAAATAAAGTCATTATGAAAATATAGTAAATTGCACCCCACGCTTTTTTTTACTATAATTGAATTATTTTATTAATAATTTAATTTCTAATTTAATCTTATTCCCAATTAATTAGTCGTAATTGATTGTCGGAATTTTCTATTGCTGTAACAAACTCTTGATACTTCAAAATTATTTTCTACTTTTTAGTTCGGTTTACTATTAAAGCGTGTTTTTTTAGTTTTTTTAAACTATAATTTATTAATGTGAAGCGTAGCAGGACCGTCGGCATCGTTAGGATTGCGGTTTTTATTTTCAATTATGGTGTTATTAGAGACACTAAAACAAAATAATCAAACATTAGATACTATATGTACGTACCTTTAAAACTAAACAACATACCCACGCATTAACTAGGTACCTCATTAGTTTTGTAATATCGAGGTTATACATTGCTTAATATGCAATTTAAATTTGATTATACGATTGGTAAATTAAACATTTACTTATTATTTATAGTTATTGTGTGAAACTGGGGTTTTATTTTGCTTATAAGACACTAGAAAATTTATTTTTTAATTGAAACATAACCTACAATGCATCTTAAATAGCATGATTTTTTAGACAATTTTATTTTGTCGGCCAGTGGTCGCACGGTTTAAGGCGTCAGTACTTGAATCGATAATAAATACATATTTCTTTATTGCATTAGAAAGGTATTTTAAACTTATATAAATCAAATCTCCTACAATTTATATCAATGAGCTCATATGTATGCTCACTGATACCAAACATCTAGGTATGCTAATGAACAATTCCACAGACAAAACTCTATTCAATAATTATCTAAAGAAAATTAATCTAGTTAAATTTACTAACCTGATTTAATGAAAGCACTCTATAAATATCTAACTCGAAAATTCAACCACAATAGATGAGATCTGACCTATTTCTGCATTTTTAGGATTACTTCTTCAGGTGACCCCCTTTAAGTTGAGTCAAATATTTAACTATAAAAATTATTATACCAATAAATTACAATTATTTGAAATTAAATATCGACAATATCAAAAGTGACACTGGTCGGGGCTTTAGTCCGCAGAGTAGTTAGTTTCACACAATATTGTTAATATCTAAAAATATATATATATATATATATATATATATATATATATATATATATATATATATATATATATATATATATATATATATATATATATATATTTGTTAGTTACTTAAGTACGGTAACTACGTTATTTGAAAAACCTAACTGCTACTAACGAGTTCGGTTTAGACCATTGCATTTTTACACCTTTGCATTTCAACAATTACCGAGAATCTGTAGGAAACAATGACGTCGCGCCTCAGGAGCGTTTAAATGGAATTTGGATTCGTATATTTCGAAAACTACTATAAGATCCACTTCAAATTTTCAAATATACAAATAATGTAATTGTGAGGTTTGACCAAATGACCATATTGAATTAACTCTGTATTTATTTATCGATACATTGTTTTATTATGAGATAAATTATTGATTCGTAAAAGACAAACATACTGTTTATTGACTTACGTTAAAGGTTTCTGTTCCATATCAATTAACTGTTACTTTCATGGAATGAAGAATTCAGAAAATATTATGATTTTAAAATCGTTAATTCCTTTTAATGCCTTGACATTCTACTTTCTATATCCTACCTAATTGTATGCAGTGATTTAAATACCATGTTAATCATAACTTAGCTATGGATCCCGAGATTTCTGATTGATACTTACGAGTTTGACATAGTATTCCCGTGAATCCTGGCAGACATTTGCACTCCAGCGGTTTCTCACAGTAACCATGAATGCATCCTGGTAAGACTTGACAGTCCTTGCATGTTTTTCCAGACCAACCTAACCGACATTTGCAATCTCCAGGACTATCGCAATATCCTCTCGTCGCGTGACAGTCTGATCTACAAATTGCTGAAGAAACGTAATTATTTAACAACATATTTTTTCATAATGGTACATATACACATATTTCTAAAGATGCAGTTATATGACACTAGGATCGGTAAGCAGTAAACTGACAACCACAAGACGTTGATATGGTTGACTAAGAGAAAGAGTATTTTGTCGTTCGAAATGTGTAAGAAAGTGTAAGTTATGTCATGGAGTCCTACCAATTTCCAAAATTTAATAAATGTGCCAAAAAAGAAGTAATTTGTTGCTTGTACTGTTTTCATAGGATAGTAAAGATAATAAATGTAATAAAAATAATAAACATTACATTTAGACCAGAGGGAATGGTTTGCAATATCTTATGGATTCGGATGGCCCAAAATTTGTCGCCAAAAGTTAAATCCTACTTTGACTTATCTGATGGTGAAACTTATAAAAACAATGTTAGAGAACTTTAGGAAAAAAATGGAGAATGAAATGTGTCAGATAGAGAGTTGTTCCTTGCATATTTTTCCAATATCAACAAAAAGTACGAGGTTTCATTAATGTGGACAAAGTATTTATTCTATGTTAAAGACTACTTTGAAAATTTACATGACGATAGACTTGTTAAAATACGGTAACTTGGCAGTTTTCCTGAAAGTGTTTCTAAGACATCAAGCAAAGAAAGCAAGTGCGTTAGAGAGATCAATAACGTACAATATACTGGCTCATATTTATTGGTTTCCATATCTGATACCAAGATGAATGTTTCATATAAGTTCACCATTGTGAAGGAGGATTTTTTAATTAATATTCTGGGCCATTGATTTTATAAGCTACCTATATATCTAACGCCCTAGGCGTCTGTAGAAACTACATTTCGCTACGTATGAAACAAGTTGCCATTCTTTTTCTGAAATACGAATCAGAAATGTACTGCAACCTGTTGTGGTATTAATACAATAAGGAAAGTACCATTAAAAGTTGATTTGTTTTTGAATCGATCAAATGACACGGTGTTGGGTGGTAGTTTTCAGCAATAGCAGACAGTTACATTGAAAACTATGAAATAAACTGAATATAGCAAAGAAAATTCAGTAGAAATCTTCTACAACTCTTCTACTTCCAAACGAGCAGTTTTTCAGACATTGTGATTTCCAAAGATATCTAGTAATGAGAATGAAGTCAAAATTATTATAAATGATATTTACTAGTTTTCTTTGGTTCTGATTAAACTGAATTAACTGAATTTAATAGTATAAAGTAAATGACATTATAGTTTTTGTTTCTTCGTTTGCGATCTGTTTGATTTTACACAAACGATATATGTATCCAATTGTAAGGAATATAGAAGAAATCAACTGACTTGCTGTCACATTTTATATATTTTTATAAGTGTCAGTTTCTTTTATTGTGTGTAACTAAAAGAAAATAAACAACTTCTGACAGAAGGAAAAACCTTGCCTTATTGTGATAATAATTCAGTCGTTCACATTTCACATTTCTAAACTTTCAGATTAGATCTATTCACAGTCTATTCACAAACTACAGTCCACTGTGAACTGCAATTACAACACAATCAGTTCAACTTCAACTCACAAAGTGATGAAAATGTGAATCTCCACATTTTTCAAGTATATAAATTTTCTTCGGTCATTTGATTCGAATCAGCTTACTTTAACCAAACTTTTTAAAATTGACTTTTTTACTTGTCAAAATATAGAAGCCATAGAACTATATGATGCCGAAAGGCAGTTTATATGTACATTACCTACCCTTGAGTTTTATATTTCGTGATCACGAAGAAGCAGGGAGATACGAAAACGGTAAGTACACAGATGGAAGTAACAAAATAACAAACAGGTGATTCACAACTACAATTTTATCAAATAGCACAATTTCACTACATTACTTTAGACAGAACTTATAATCGCCCTCAAACACAACAGCGTCTTCAAAATAATTTAAAATTTTTCACTGTCAAATATTACTACTACTACTGAACTGTTGCTGTCGCTGCTACTGTCACTGGCGACACTTGCTTCTCCCTTAACATTAAAAAAGAAATAAAAACATTGGCACAAGTAAAATTTCAAATTTTCAATTTGTGGGGATATATGTGTATTTAGATGTATTTTTAGTATTATGTGGATAAACGTCTTCAACTACAATTAACTACATAAATTGACAGATGTAAACCAATACGACACTTCAATTTGTAATTTGTAGTTGGCAATTTGTAACTTTAGAGCGACAGATTTCCTGCGATCAAATTGAGGGGAATATAGCCACGTGACTACACCACTAAGTATTATTGGTTGAAAATGCTGTCGCTCGCACTAATAGTTGCTGCTCTCTGAAACTGGCTTAATAGGGGCATCCATAAATGCCTTTGAAATATGTCCATTTATATTATCAATTATAAGAAAGGATGCGGTTACATTAACGCTAGCTAACTTTTGCTCCTTTGCATCGCTCTCCCACCACTCAACTAATTGTAATTAAACTAGTTTATAATAAGTATACGTCCAATAAATTTCAATAATTTGTATTCTTCGATTTTAGTAAGAGTGAGATAACACTTTTTTATTCCATTAGTGATATAAAGGCAATTGTATTTATTTAAGATTTATGATTCTAAAGAATGAATAAAACGTCAATTAGGTTGATTGTGAATAAATTCATTTATAAACCAGTGATGGGGTATTTTAATTTTTCCATAAAAACTGTTGTTTACTTCTAATCACAATTTCATAGGTCTGCTTGGTAGTGAACTTCGTAATTTTTTAAATAAGTTCTGTGACAAGTTGTTGATAGCGTAGCTTATAACCAATAGTTGGTCCATCTGAGTACTTCCTGGATTTTTGTTTCATTACATATTATGCGTGAAAACATTGATGGCCTTATTATTATCGATACATTTGTCCTCCATACTAACTTTTACTTTCCATTTGAAGTTGAGAAAATTATATATTAAATGCATATGCGTTCTGTGGCAATGTAAAATATATTTCTAGGTTATATTGAATTTATATTTATTTATTCAAAGATTCTTTAAGTTAACGTTAGAGACAAACAGGCATTTTCTACGATAGCGGTAAAACGAATAATTTAAGGAATGTTTCAAGTCATTTCATTGCAATAAATAACCATAAATAAAAAAAAATAGAAATGAATGTCAAGTTTTTGTCCAGCTTAGTTTTTATTCGTTTATGTGGTAATACTTACGTTCTGAGCAGAACAATCCATCCCACCCTTCGTGACAGATACATTCGAAGCTGACGTTGCAAAAGCCGTGTTGGCATCCAGGAAGTGGAATACACTTGTTGCATTTGTCACCGTAATAGCCCAACTTGCACAAGCATTCACCTGGCCTGTTGCAGTAGCCTTGCAACGGATCACATCCTGACCTGCATTTCGGTACGTCGCAGAGATCGCCAGTCCACCCCGGAAGGCATTTCACTTCTCCGTCGTCTGTACACACGTAGTGAGAATGTTCGTTCTGGGAAGTCGGGATTTCACACGCCTAAACAAAAAATAATCGAGATATAGTGTGTTGAGTTATTAGATTGTTTTAGTTATAACTGTGGTATTTGATGGAGTGTGCAGGAGTAATAGAATTAGATATACAGGGTGTCCCGAAATTAATGGGACACAGAGCAAGAGTAGATTCCTGACATCGAAATAATGCGATTAAGCCAAACTTACCTTGGTCCATTTGTGGCTAATAAAAAAGTTACAGGGCGTTAAAATTCAAATTTTGAATTCGAAATTCTTAAAATTCTTAGAGCATTCTTTTGAAAATTTGAATTAGGAGAAAAACGAATCTGTACTTAATTTTGCTGTAGACGCTACGAAATGTACTCTTGGTTGATAAACACTGGTTATAAGTTTTTTATCAGTGTGTGTACGAAAGTTTTAATAGAAAAATATTGTTGTTCTTTCTATTTTCCAGATATAAGGTTTTATGTCGATAAATTTAACCGTTTTTGATTTATTTCTCATTTTTCTATTGGACGCAATAGAATAAAATAAAATTTTGTTTGTAGTTACTTACGTAAAACTGTCATAGTAAGCCTTGGTTATTTGAAAGCAAATTGTACTATCGGCAATTAGCTGATGGAAAAGTAACTTATGTTAAATATTGTATTCGTTGAAGTTTTTGTTTACAATTAATAATTTCGTGTAAAATATGCCTCGCCATAATTTATTTTCTAATGAAGAAATACGAGATATGGTACCTATTTATGCAAAAGAAAATTTTAATGGACGGCGTGCGTGTCGCAGGTATTTATAACGTACACAAATAGATTACAACCAAATCACAAATTATTTAAAAATCTTTGACCGGATAGGAGATACTGGATTGTTTCGTCCTAAAAGACGAGATGCTGGACGTCCAACAACTGTTACTCCAGAACAAGAGGAGGATATTTTGGTTCGTGGAACAGAAAACTGTTTTTTGGCGATTGCGAAGAAATAACACAAAAATCTGATCGATTATCCATCATTTCCGGTTCCGTTTCGGTATCAACCTTAACCATGTCGGCATTACTTCCGTCAAATATATCGATACAGTTATTATTATTTTCCAGCTCTAATCAACAGAAATTCATCACCATGTGTCGAAACCAAAACATTTCGTTCTTTGTTTTGATTAGTAATTTATTTTAGGAATATTTCGTGTTCCAAAGAACATTTGCGTAAACAAATATGCCAGTATTACCCTTTTTATAATACCTACTAATAATTAAAAAATTACAAATCGGGTTTTTGGAGCGAAAAAGCAATTTTTCCACATCCTGCGGATGACCGCGTTTCTGCTGAAGCCGAGTTTGTCATAAATTTGGTACTCCTGATGAGACTAATTTAAAAAAACTAGAATATAATGACCACCGTTAATAAAACAATTGAATAAACGTTCCTTTTTTTTCTCCAAACTGGTTCCTACTGAAAACTAAGTAGCAGAATTCTTTAAAAAATGTAGTTTTTGAAATGGATAACTTCCTGCTAGGCGTTATGTACTGTGTGTTCACTGTACCCGTTAATACTAGATGATAAGTCCGTAGGGGAGAGAAGCGTTCAGAAGGGCCGAGATCGAATGATTTTAGCATTACCATTAGTGTCTGATGATTCAATGACACCCTGTACAAAACTTTCAGTTTACAAATCATATACGGAGGAACTGGATCAGAGGGAAATGGAACTATCTTAACTCAATTTCCCCAACGGTGGATAGGTCGCGGCAGCATGTTTTCATGGCCCGCACGAAGCCTAGATTTAAACCCCATGGATTTCAGTATTTGAGGTATTTTTAAATCAAAAGTTTACAGTGACCCCATTAATACATGGGATGAGCTGTGGCAAGCAATTTTAAATGCTAGGAATTTATTTAGAAATGAAGAAGCACTATTTAATATTAGACAATCATTTATCAAACGAATAAGATTGTTTATTAATGTAAACGGGGGTCATATTGAGAATTTATTGTAGCTACCTGAATGTAATTAAATTATTATTAAAAATAATCTTTAGTTTTTTACGTAAGTAATTACAAACTTTTATTTTATTTTACTTCATTGCATCCAATAGAAAAACAAGAAATAAATCAAAAACGGTTAAATTTATTGACATAAAACAAGTATACCTTATTTGTGAACAATAGATAGGAGAACAATATTTTTCTATTAAAACTTTCATACACACTGTATCGGATGATAAAAAACGTGTATGAAAAAAGTGATTTAGTTGAAATATGTAGCTCATTAACAAGTATCCGTAAGTAGTGTAGGTATATCATGCAATAAAAACTGGCAAAGGAAAACATATACAACTGCAAAATGGAAAAGAGTCTAAATTTGCTGAAAGAAGATAGAGGTTGATGATGACACAAAATACGCGATTTGTAGAATCAATTCATGGATACTATTTTAAAAATGAGCTTCCTACAATAAAAGAAAATGAAAGCTGCCACCTCATAGGATGAAACTTTACACAGAATATGTAGACGGACACTTTTGCAAATTAAGTCTGACATTAAATTCCGTTTTTTGCAACCAAATCGAAAGGGTATGCTCTCTACAATTTTGGTACTCGGGTATAGCATGAAACCAAATATAATCATACAATACAAATTTACTTCATGCACTTGCATCCATTGTCCTATCAGTAAAATTTTCTCCAAAATAATTAGATGGCATGTAGATGTTAAAAATTTGAAAAATTTTCTTCATACCCTAGCTTCTATGTCACTGTACACTAAGCATATGTGTTGTATTTGCAAAAAGACTGCTTTATTGACTGAAATAACACTTATCCAGATTAATATTAAACATTTACAGCTATTCAGCAAATGAAATATATAACTCGAAAAGAACTGAGACACGCCATATATAAAGTGTCATGACTTCAAATGGTTTTCAGATTTCATAAACCACTTATTTGAATGTTGTTTCAAAAATATTTACCAACAAGCACAATATAGAAAAAACAGAAGACTGAAATATTCAAATTACCATATTCGACTAATCACATCAAATGTCATCAATATTTTAGAAAAGAGTTATGTAATAGAAATTAATTTAACGATTTTATTCGAACCCTTTTAAGGTAAAAATCGTTTTATTTTATTAAAAAAGACATGTTCTTGAAGGCTGGCCCATTCACTCCAAGTAGGTATAATACATTAACTGGGCATTTTTTTTATATTAATGCATTCGAAAGAGATTACCCTGTGATAAGTGATGTCAAAAAAACTCTTTTGTGTGTTTCCCAACTTTATTTTTGCGAGGTGTATTTACTCATTACAATAGTTGTACTTATATGGCGAGGCTGCAAATTATTTTAAATTGTTTAACCTTTTTAGAGATCCTTTCCCTTTCAATTACAATAAACTTTTTTCAACGCTATGCTAATATATCTAGATGTTGGAGTCAAATATAATAAGATCTTATTGATTAAAATTTAAACAGAAATATATATAACGCGTAACAATATTTGAACAATTTTTAACCATTGGCTAATTCGTATAAAGAATTAATAAAGTTCATTGATTTGTTGCTCTACCGATAAAATATATATTTTGTATTTAGTTTTTTAAAGTTGAGATGTGAACTGAAAATTACTCCCTAAAACTACTTCTAGATCAGGTTTTTTTATTTTTTTATTATTTTTTTAATGGATCAATACTTTGAAATTGCTAAAAATTTGAATTTGATAGGTACAATACGTGCGATAATCTCTTCTGCAAGTTCACTTAATCTAAACTTTGAGTATTACTTCATATGGTAAAGCAAGGAGAGTTGGACCTATAGAAGAGACGGACCACCGGAAATATTTTTCCCATAGCAACAATTTCCGATTTGGTTAGGTAAATATAGACATAGTGGTCAGTTGTACTTGGTGTATGTTACAGAAGCTATAAAAGAAAATTATTTTTAGCGATACGCAAAATTTTTCAAGGAATATTTTGATTGCAAATTAAAGCTGTTTAGGGTAAGATTTACACTAAACAGCTTTTGAACTAAAATGGTTATGTATGCGTTCACATAACCTAAAACACTTGTTTGCAATGCTTTTTATCGTTAGTGTTATCTGATTCATATTTTCTATACGTTTAGGAGAGATATACCAGCAAACAAGAATAGGTGGTTCAAAATGTCTTGAATTGGAAAGATTTACAAGCTGAGAGAACCACCAAATCCAATTGGAACGCACAGAAAAGAAGCAACTTCATAGAACTCCAAAGAATATAAATAGGAAAATACGTCATTAAGCTCTGGATCAGTGTCACCTGTACTTCAAGTAATTCAAGATGTACGAACAGTAAGAACAATTGGGAGTAGTTTTAACTTCACCAGTCTATATCGACAAGAGGTTTAAGCAAAGAAATTACTGCCAAAGGTAGAAAGCTAATGAACACAAAGAAAACTAAGTTATTAGAACACATAAAAAATCCAGATGTTATTCCTTTTCTTCAAAGTCAAATGATATGGTTTTAAATGATTCTTCCGATTGAGATGAATATTTTAGTTATTTGGAGAAAGAATACATTGGATGTACCAAAGACAAACAAAAGGAAAATATGACTGAATTAGGTGTTTATTGTGTCTAAGATAGTTACATGAAGGCTGCACCAATACAATGAAGGAAAAGTAGCAGAATTTTGAGGACGGTCTATGTTATTCAAGATGGTCCATTTAACTGAGCTCAGGTAGGATAGAAGGACCAATTTAGAGATTCAGTTTTCTTGATGTTCACGTTTTGAAAATACATATTTCTAGTTTTAAACTTTACCAAAGTAATATCAAAGTATACAGGGTGTCCCGAAAGCCCTATAACATATTTTAGAAAACTCAAAATTACAGAGCGTACCGACTTTATTCTAATTTTATACACGTGTCACTAATGTTCCTTTGTATCCATATCCTTAATTTGATGCACACCCTCCAGCGCCAAGGGACTTAAACTGGCATTCAAATAATGAAATTTTTATTTTAACATTTTTATAAATTTGAATAAAATGTAATAAAAGATAGTCAAAAAATATTTTTAAAAGGTCCCTTTATATCACATTAAAATAAACCATGTCAGAGAAAAACCATTTTAAATTCACAAAAATGTATTTAATACCTAATACCTACTTAAGTTAGCCACATATTTTTTTTGTCGAAAGAATTTAACTTCAGGTAATACCTTCACAAGAAATATTCGAAATGCTGTCCTGCCGCTTCAGTACATAAATTAATTTTTCTCCAGAAGATCCGAAGAACCTTATGCCATTCTTTAATTTTGAAAATTAGTTCGAGTGAGCGGCTGTTCATTTAATGCACTAGTGATACATGAACAAAATTATAAAAAAATCGGTACACCGACAAAAAAGTTATTAGATAAAATTCATAAAAAAAACTATTCCAGACACTCTGTAGAGTTTATTCTGTGTATTTTTTTTACATTTTTGTATCTGTTTAATTAATAAAGAACATATTTTATGTTTTATAAGATGACTCTCGTTTGATCCTATAGCAAACTTACGGTTTTAAGATTTATCGTGTCCTCAAATATTTGTATTCCATTTTTCACCTCTTCATCACTTTGTACGAATCTCTGGACATTTATGTTTCAAATTCGTACGGACGAAGTCATTAGCCTGTCCAACCTATATTTATTTAACTGTTTTATTACAGTTAAAAAAAAAAATAAAAACACATAAATTGAGATCAGTGAGTTAACATCGATTTTGGACAGATGTAATAAGTTAAACATGTTTTGTTTAAAATTACCACTGTTGTTCTTTACCTACAAAGTTTTGTATGTTTTTTGCAAAGAATCATCCAATATTTTACGTCACACTATGTATTTTATTCTTACTTATACATATTTTCCTTTTACTCAACGCTGCCTGCCGGTACAATATATTAGGTTGGAGAAAACAACACGTTATACTTACCATGTCGCAGAGTTACCGGAAGAGAAATTGTTTACATAAAATTTACGTATAGGGAATATAAATCGCACCACTTTCTTTAATTTAAATATTAATATGCGCCAGAGAAAAAATATAAATCATGCCAATAACCTCATTGTTAATGTCAGCGAAGTTTCTAGTATTAGAGTTCAATGTCTTGGTTCCGCATATGAATTATTCATTCACTTCAAAGATTCTAAAAGATTATTAATAAACAGTGTAATGCTTTAATGTTACCAGTTGCATAAGATAAACAAATGCAATGCAAAGGTTAATGGACTATTTAGCAAACAGCTCATTTGGCTTTTAAATTTACTTGTTGAACACTAATTATTGGTTCTTTTCCAGTTTAATAATTTTTTTTAAGTATCCTTAATACATTGAAAGATATACTACCTGCTCACAAATTTCTTGAGGAACAAACTACAAAAGTAATAAAGCATATAAGTTCGTTGTTATAAATGAAAAAGTATAGTAATTGGGTTGTAAATTTTAATATAAATATAACAGTTTTTACTAGAATTTGTAATAAATGCCTTATTCTAAAATGTGGGTATAGTGCAAAATAACAGTATTTATAGATTATATTGATACAATTCTAGTACAATATACTTGTAGTCATTATTACTACAGATACACAATTGTATTATTATTTATTACACAGTATTCTTTATGTATTTATACATAAATAAGGGTTGTGTGTGACATAATATGTGTCCCATATTAGCTTTGTTCTTGTTGCAGTTGGAAACGGTTTGAAGCTGTCAGAAATGTCCATCCAACTACATCTTGTATTAAATTTACTGCTAATTCGTTCTCAACTTAACTGGTTGAATACTTCTAACTTTCTTTAGTTTTATTGGGTTTTTGCCACACTTCTGAAAAAATAAAGATTAATTAAATAAGCCCTTGCACCAAACGGATCAGTCAAGGGTTATTTTTCAAACTAAGTTTGCCTAACCAAAAAATCTCACACTGAAAAATTAAACTGTTAAACTTGACATACGTTTAATATTTTTACTACTACTTTGAGAACGAAAATAGAGAGTGTTTCGAAACGTCAATAATACGAAAGTACGCGATAGTGATGTGATTTTTGGTATTTTTTGCTTATCTGCTTTTTTCAGTGTGAGATTTTTTGGTTAGGCAAACTTAGTTTCAAAAATAACCCTTGACTGATCCATTTGGCGCAAGTGTTTATTTAATTAATTTTTATTTTTTTCAGAAGTGTGGCAAAAACCCAATAAAACTAAAGAAAAAGTAAAATTATGCCACAAATAAATAGCTTAAGACAATACTTCCAACTTTCCACACAACAAACAAACAAATCTACTAAATAATAAAACGCCTTGTTTACACGTCACGTTTTTTTTTTGTTCTTTTACAGATACATATTTTTTATATCTACTGTCAATAAATATGAACTAAATGAAATTTGTTTCTCTTTATACTGTAATAATCCCCCTATAGAATTATAAATTTGAACACATATTCAAGTTGCCAAATAGAAGAAAAAAAAATATTTTAAAAATATTTTCATTAATGCTGGACACTTTTTAAGTAGAACATCGTCTATATTTTTATATATTCAAATTCTTCGTCAATTTTTTTAGTAAAATTATTCACATTTTTCAAAGATCTGTATATCTTGCTCGAATTTCGACATTTCAAATTTGAAAAATTCAATATATTCAAACGGACACTCAAATTTTTGATGCCATTAATGAACTCTATGTTAAAGAAATAGGAAAAATGTTGTATAGGTATCTAAAATCAGCAGTTTGAAATTTATCTAATCAAATTCTTTAATTTTTCATAATATTTAAATAAAACTCGTATCGTGTTGTATAATTTCATTCTAAAATAAAAAAATAGCAACGTCATTAGGTGGTGACATTTATAACTATGAACTCTCAATACCAATATTACAAAAAAATTTAAATATAAAATTAGTTTTTTAAAGCATGTTTTGTCATTACATACATAGAGATATCTCCAAATCTGTAATTATTCATGTTTAGTAACTACTTACGCAATTAATAAGATAAAAACAGTAACAGCCTAAACGGTATTGTTTTCATAAAAGTTGTAATGGAGACAAACCTGCTTTTTCCATTTAGGCACATATCTTGCGGTCGAAACACAGGATATAAATAACACCAACACAAACAACAACAAAAATACTTTATCCATTGTTTAACGTTAATCCATGAAGTAATTTTTTCAGCGTTATACCAGTCCAACTAGTAACTTGGTGGACTCATCGGCCGTGAACTTGAAAGTATATGAAGAAATGAGAAATGCTGACCTTCTTTCAATCTCTGCGGCTAACGGTAATTTCTTTGTGACGTCTTCATCCTGATATGCAGTTGGATTTACGCATAAAATAAAACGGGAATATTATTTTTTTATATAAGGTGTGGTACATTCATTAGTTATTTTAATCTTTCCTGTATTTATATTTTAAAATTACTTTAGAATAAGTGGACTGATTTCGTGGTATTAAAAAATACTTTTTCTTTATAAAAATGTATGATTTATACAGTATGCGCCAAAAGTATAGAATAAATTCAATAAAAACGAAACAATTATTTTTTGGGGAAAATCCTCGAACAGGTCGATTTTTAATTTAAAAAATACATATTTTAGCGTAAAATGTGATTTTCAAATGTCATTTGTTTTCGAGTAATGACGTCATCGATTTTTTTTAAATGGCAACACCATATTTTTTTCCTCGATTCTGAAAGATCGTTTAATTCTCTATCAGACAGTACTAAAATGTTGCCCTCTTACATAGGAAAGTTTTCGAGTAAATGACGATTGAATGTTAGAAAACGTAAATCAATTAAAATAAAGCAAAAACGTTATCAAGTTTAGTTTTTCGAATTCTATAGTTCTTTTATGGATCACGTAGGTTAAAATCTTTGCAAAGTGTCATTGTCACACCGACTTTCTAATAAGTATTGTAAGCGACATAGAAACTATTATTCAATTTAAAGTATTATGGCACATTTAACTGTTACTCAAAGAATTGAAATTTTAATTCTTATCGGATGCGGGAATATGACTAGAACTCAGCAGAAAGTTTGCGATTTATTTAATGAAAAATATCCAGATCGCCCTATCAGCCAATCAACAGTCAGTAAGATAGAGTCTAAATTTAGAGAAACTGGCAATGTTGTAAATATTCCAAAACCTGGACGTCCAAGTATTAATAAAAATCAGAAATAGAATATTTTGATAAGTATGGTGGATAATCCTCATAATTCTTCACGATTGGTTGCATTAAACAATGACACTAGTCAGAGCACAGTGCTACGTATCTTGAGGAAGGAAAAATATCATCCCTACAAAATTCAACTTGTGCAGGAACTCAATGAAGATGATCCCGATCGCCGCTTATACTTTTGCGAAATTCTAATGGATTTATGTCAAGGAAATAGAAATTTACACCGGCAAATACTTTTTTCAAATGAGGCCACATTTTGTCTTAATGGTACAGTAAACCGTCAAACTTGCAGATATTGGAGTCGGGAAAATCCTCATTGGATGGCAGAGGCACATACCCAACACCCTCAGAAATTAAATGTGTGGGCTGGAATAGTTGACGACAGAATAGTAGGGCCTTTTTTCTTTGAAAGAACCCTTACAGAACAAAGATATTTAGAGTTTCTAGAAAATGACCTTGTTCCAGCCCTTGCAGTAATTTTTCCTAACGATAATGACCCTGACATTCCTAATGATACCATATGGTTTTAGCAAGACGGTGAACCTGCGCACTATGCGCGCCCTGTACGAGATTTTTTGGACAACTATTTTCCTGGGAGGTGGATCGGCAGACGCGGACCGATAGAATGGCCTGCAAGATCGTCAGATCTTACACCTCTTCAAGTCAAAAGTGTACATTAATAAACCACGTAATTTAGAAGAACTTCAAAATCGCATTCGGGACCAAATACGCAGAGTTACCCCAGAAATCATTCATATTGTGCAAGAAGAATTTCTTCACAGACTTGCGCATTGTCAAGAAGTTAGTGGATGGCAATTCGAACATTTAATTTAAGTATAAAATTTAATCAATTGTATTTTATTTTACATACCTCAGAATTGTTACTTTTTTATGGATAAAATTTACGTTTTCTAACATTCAATCGTCATTTACTCGAAAACTTTCCTAAGTAAGAGGGCAAAATTTTAGTACTGTCTGATAGAGAATTATATGATCTTTCAGAATCAAGGAAAAAAATATGGTGTTGCCATTTAAAAAAAAATCGATGACGTCATTGCTCGAAAACAAATGACATTTGAAAATCGCATTTTACGCTAAAATATGTATTTTTTAAATTAAAAATCGACCTGTTCGAGGATATTTCCCAAAAAATAATTGTTTCGTTTTTATTGAATTTATTCCATACTTTTGGCGCATACTGTATGAACCACTTAAACCATATTCCAAACAATTTTTGTGTGACAGTCATATATTCGGTAGTTCATGGAGTAATAACTATTAAAATCCATGTGGATATATGTATGTATGATGAATGTAATGAAAAATATGAAATGTATAGATACACTCCGAAAAACCTTAAACAAAGTTTACAGAATATAAAGCTTCTTCCCCGTACAACTCTACATGTCTTGTTGAGCTAACGTTTGCGTACCAATGTGTCTCGGAAAGATAGGCGGTAGACATTGGAAAAATCGACATGTGGTCGAATGCTGTAAACTTTGACTTAAATATTCACAGCAAAATTAGAGAAAAACTTATAGATATACCGACTGAGCAAAAACTAAAATAGAAAACAATATTTTGTTGAAGATATACATATAAGTGGGGTAGGTCTATATAGTTGCATAATCAAATTGTTATTGTTTGTTTAACATGAACTATATAGGCTGATTTACGACGATGGACCGTTAGAAGTTTTATGGTAGTGATTTTTTTTATTTTGACTCCCTGTATAATCAAATATGACCTTTTCAATGAAAGTATTTTCAAGAAGCTGTTACTTCGTTATTTTATTAAAAGTTTTATGAAAATAAAATGGGAAATTCAAAAGTTCTTGGCGACTTTAGGTATAACCGAAAGTGACAGCTTCTTGAACAGTAACAGTACTTACCACAAATTCATAGTTTATATTCCGATAATATTAAATAACGTACACAAGCAGGGTACACCTTAGAGTGGGGGTCAGCTTGTTATGGGCAATATAAATGTGCCCCAGAATCCAGATGGTGTATAGATCTTGGTAATAGGAATGAAAGTTTTCCCCTAATTGTTTCAGCTGGCAATCAGTTTATTCATTTTCTTAATTAGCTATTTAAACATAACGCTTTTCATGGCTTATTATGTAATTGATAAAAAGAAATATCAAAAACTAAAATTTGGTGATCTGTCCGACCATCCAATTCGCCCTTCACGACCTAACTATTTATTGACGAAAATAAATGAATTCAAAACCTAAAATCTGGTGATCTGGCCGACCATCCAATTGACCCTTCACGACCTAACTATTTATTGGGGATAGCAAAGTTTCAAAACTTTAAGAGTCAAATGAAGCGGAGCTCTATTTAGTACGAGAAAATATTAATTTGCACAAATATTATTTATATCACAGATAGCTTTCTCCCTTTAAACGATCTGACAAGATTAGAGGCCCAAAAAGAATATTTTTGACACATCTGCTGAAAATCTATCTTGAATTTTTGTTTTTTGTCTAAAAGCATGGGATTTTTCAACTGATCAAACATGATTATTACGAAAATTGAAAATCATTGTCAGTGGCTACTGTAACAATTAATTTTCGTCATCAAATTGTTAGTTAGGTATTTTGGCTTTGGTATTTTACTTCATATCAGGATTGCAAGTTTCAGAAAAATCATCGGCAGTGACAACTATAACAACTAATTTTCTGTTTTCTTTTCTTAATCCACGTCATATAAAAAACTATCTATTATTCAAGTCGTGTATACATAAGAAGCTTCTTTTCAAATTCTTAAATAATAGGTACAATTTAGCCATGTAACTTTTAGAAATATTTTTTTATATACACTTATGAAACTTTCAATTTGTGGATTCTTAGATACTAATTTTCAGATTACACAATACAATTATTAAAATTTGTGAGGTAAAATTCGACCATATTTATGGTAGGGCGTTTTTCATACAAGTGAGTTTTTTCCAAGGAATAATAGAAAATTTAAAAATAATCAGTTTTCATTAGCATGTGTTCAAAGAGTTATGTGACGAACTATTTTTAAATTATTCTTCTTTGTGTTAACCATGTTGTATGATGAACGTAGTGGAATATTCAAACTGCAGTAGTAGCTGCTATGAAGTTTTTCGTACAAGGGGTACATCTGTCCAAATACCATATTCAAATAGGGAATTAGCAAATATGTTATAAATGTAGTAGCAGTGAGGATATGATTTAAATATAACTTGTCGTTATCGTCAAGAACATCAATCGCAATCCCAAAACAATACAACACTTTATTCACAAACTGCGAAACACCGCTATAGGGTAAACTCAACATATGAAAGTTGTGGAGACACTGTAAAAAAAATGTATTTATTTTGGAAACCATGTAGATACAAAAATTGTACAAATAAATATATATTTATTAGGCGCTTAAAAATAGAGTCCATAATTATGACGTTCATTATTTTTCTATTTAAGGTAAATACAAAATAAAACTATGTATACAAATTATGTTAGGTGGTTGTATATTTTGTATTTTGCTATTGCTGCTATGTTACTTAAATTTACATTGTTTATAGGTAATAGTAAGTACTATATCAGTCAGGTGTTCAAACACACTAACAACAATGATGATTAATACATAATTAGTAAATCAGTTGATGAGTCTTTTAAATTTTCACATTGCGTCTCTTTTTAATTTAGTAGGAAAATAATGTTTATAATAGAGAAAATAGATAAGATATTAGTTTATTATACATAATCGGAGATGTCATTTTTAATTTTGCTGATTTTGTCTATTTATTCGGATTGAGTTCTCATATCAAAAAAGTTCTGCATTATATTTGGATCATCATTGTTAATACATACAATCACTATCATGATAAAAAAATTTCTAACTAGCATAACTTATGGTAACTGCAATTGTTTTATGATTATAGTTTAACATATTACTAATTTTTAAATAAAATTAAAACGTGGTTCCATATCTAGTCAATAAATTAATTTCCTATCGATTTTTCTAACACTTCCACTAAAGGATCATATACAAGTTGCCTAGCGTGTCTTCCGAAAACAAAGTCTATATGATTGAATGTATCAATATTGATCTTTCTCATGCCGTATCTACTTCCACTTGGCAAATTCCTCCACAGGTTTCTGGCATCCTAGAAAATTAACAAAAATTAAATAAAATTGTTATTATACATAACTCTCTTACTATGTGACATACATAACTCATTACTATCTGACAGTTTAATTATAATATATTGCAAACACGGAATTCCAGGAAATAACTACTCTGCGAGCTAATGCCCCGACCAGCATTGTATTAGACTTGGAAAACTTTTAAAGTCACTCGTCAGCAGCCCACCAGATATATACCGGTTTCGAGCTTATTAGCTTTCATCAGTATGCCATAGGTAAGGCAACCGATGAATAGCCTTAGCTGTTTTAAGTCTGTCTAATTCAACAGCTAGATGCAGCTTTACTACTTTGCGATACTCATGGTGCCTGAGTATCATGAAGTAGTAATGCTGCATCTAGTGGCCATTCTCTACTTCATGACATGGGTGGTCATTCCGGGATGAAGTAGCTGAATATAACTGAATATTACTGTGTTGTCAGTGATTACATTATCGGACGTCTTACATCTTCATCTAGCAACTGTAAAAACTACTTTACTTTTATATTTTCATGTATTTTTCCCTTGTAATCGACTCAAAGCCAACAATGGATATCTACTAACGATATTCTGTCTGTAATCATTTATTTGTGGCATTATTTTGTTCAACTGGGTATTCATGCCTACCATTGAAATATAAAAAATATTAACAATCATTTTTTTATATAAGACGATAAAGTTCTATTTTATCTTCCACCGAAAAGAAATCGAAGTGAATTAGTTTAGATGAAATCGCGAGTGAATGAATTTTTATCATCGTATATACAACAGTGTTTTTTCTATAGCCGAATTATGAATATTTGAATCGATTTTAAATTAAAAAATATTTTGCATAGATTTGGTTGGTCTGGTTTCTATGGAATTTGATAATTAAACAAAGTCATGTCTTTGGGTTGTTATTGTCATGTCAACATTTATTTTTCTTTGATGTCGCTTTGTGTGTTTGTTGGAGGCAGAAATGTCTGAAAATGAGATAAAAAAAATCACTACCATCCGATTTCAGTCTGAGGTGTCAACTTATTATCATCAAAATCACAATTGAACTATGAAAAATAATATAAACAATCTCAAAAGTGGAAGAACGCCGAGAACATCTAGGATCTAAGTGAGAATGTATCATTAGCATATTTTTTCAGGGTAAGGATGAAGTGAGAAATTGCTATAACGTAGTATCAGTTGACGTTTTGTTTGTAGATACAGCAAGCTCATAACTTTCCTAAAACAATCAACTAGCGGTTACAAACCACAAAAAATTAACCTGGAAGATGCGATAAAGTTTCTGCAAACTACTGTAGATGATGAATATCTCCTTGTCAAGGTAAAACTCAGAATAACGTTTAAAATAGGTAAATGTGTATTTATATTACTCGTTTGGCTTACAGGCTGTAGCTATAATGGGTTTACATGGATCATGGCGTTCGGATGAGTTGCACAATTTGAAAATATCGATGATCGGTTATCTGTAATGCTTGTTTCTCTTGACACCAAAATCAAGAAAGACTGGCTGTTCTGTATTACGAATAAGAAATCTGGAGAGAGCGTCTTGAATATCACACGAAAATACATCTTGCTACGTCCTCAGCACGTGCCCCATAACAAATTTTTCATCAACCATCGATAGAAGAAATGCACTATTCAACATGCAGAAGCTTTTCAAGTTGCCAAATCCAGAAATACTGGACATTGCTTCAGCTATTCTAGTATGATGGTTGCAAATTTTTGCGTAAACTTGATAACAGTAAAGTTGTTGGGTGGTTGGCACTACTTATCGCTAGCAAAGACATTGAATAATGCATACTTAATGACGTGGAAAATTAGACCATTGGCGCCAATCTTCCTTTCCTATGCATATTTCTGAGAGTATTAATTGTAATATTAATATTTGTTTTCACAAATGGTAGGTAATGATTTAGTGGTTATAAGTACTTTATCTTCATCTTTGGTGTTTCAGTATCATTTTATCTATTCTTATACTTACAGTACTAATTTGTCGACGATTTTTAGTAGATGAAACGTATCCTTAACATTATCTAGTCGTATAGAAACATGTAGATAGCTGCAGTAACTAGTAGCACTTTTGAAACGTTAAATCGATGTATTTAGTGTTAGTGAAATTATCTAATTTCTCAGTGAGAGGTATTTGTTATTTAGACAAAACAAAATTTGTAAAATCAATTTCTTGACCCATTATGCGCACGGCTAATTTGTTAATTTTTTATATTTCAGGGGCAAGAATACGCAATTAAAGGATTTTCATCAAATAAAAATTGCTTACTGCTTCTGGAGTAGCCCAATCCTGAGCACTAAACATGAGGTAGACGGGAACATGAATCTTTTTGATATCGTAGATTGGTGGAGTTAGCCTGCCGTAATATTTCAAGTTGAGATGTTTGTAATCGTATTTACGGAAGTTTCCTAATACCAGGTCAGCAGCATGGTTTAAAATTTTGATAGATGTTCCACCCGGCAGTTGGTTGAAATATACTGGAATACTTTCCTAGAACAAACAAAATATTAAGTCACTGTTGCATAATATTGCAATTAATATGCTCTAAAGACTAATTTAAATGTACATATACAGAGCCTCACATCAAAGAATTATGAATTCATAATTTTAATAAACTTCAAGTATATAAAAAATTGCTTTTTCGTAATATTTTCAAAACGCATTAATATATTATTTTGAAAATTATCATATTAAATGACATTGCCAATCACTAGTTTCCTGTGATGAACCAATAGAATACTAAAAGTGCAATCAAGACTATGGCAAAAGAAGCATCTTTACATATTTTTAGTAAAATGCTCTGGTAAGAAGTAATAACTTCAACCTGCTGTATGTTTGTAACAATGCATTTTTGGTCAACAGGACCAATTATTTCGTTTTGAAAAGTTTTGGTTGAATTTTTTAAATATAATTATGTATTTCCTGAAAGGTGGAGAAATCTCTTCAAATTATATAGAACAGGCAACATTAATGATTAATGCAACAAGTTTGCATAAAACCTGTTTTTTAACCAATTCAATATTTTCAATCAACTTTGTGATAATTTCATTTAGTCTTTGTAGTGTAATACTTTTATACAAACGATTCAAGTTTTTGTAGAAAAGAGAACCTTTTCCTAGAATTCAATAATGTTGTTATATAGTTAACAAATTTACTTCAACTTTGATGTAAAAAATATAAGTAAATTATTCAATCATTAAAAATCTAACAACACACTCCTTCAAAAAAATATTCAAATCAAATAATAACTAAATATTTTATAAAAGAAAAACGATTTTTTGCAACAATTTTGGGACCGAATATCTTAGCAGGGAAGCGCTGCAGGATAAAATTTTATTATTTTGATCTATATGCCCCACCAAGATTATTTCTCAACCATTCTGAGTCACCTTGTATAAGCTAAACAATAATGTTTCTTTATTTTCGTATTTTGTTCATACCATGTTCAGTTTAGGAAGAATTATGTAAATAATATCTAGATTTTATGCCTTTTTGCTACTTTTTCTTTCTTTATGGGTCAGTGTGATACAATCGTGAAAATTGGACTGAAGAATTTGAAATAACAGCAGTATTTAATTTCTTCTTTTATCTTTTGTCATGTTATGCTGTTATAAGTATTTAAAAATCTACGTTATAGTAAATTTTAATATAGGTACTACTAACAGCCATAAGTCTCTAAAAGTTGTTCAATGTTTAAATACATTACCGGTCCCAGATCTGTATTTGGTCCATAAAAGAGATTATATAGTTGCATACAAAATTGCATCATAGGAGGTGATTCCGTACACATCGGCACAACCAGTCGTCTTAGTTCTTGGGCGTGTGACACTAATCGTTCCATTTTCAATTTGCGAACAGTATCCTAAAAAAATAATGAAATATTCTAATTATTACTTACTTGAATTATCTTAAATTTGATGAATTATTATTAAGTGATTCATTGTATCACTCTCAGTCAATGTAGAAAAACATTTAATAATAGTGTTAATTACTCAATTGTTAATTAGATCTATTAGAAGCTCATCTTAGTCGTAAAAGCATAAATATGCTATTCATGTACATATATCTGTATCTATATCTATCTAAATTAGGTGACTCTATTCTTTGCAGGTCTAGTTATGTAAAGGATCTTGGCGTTATTTTCGATCCTAAACTATCATTTACAAAACATATAGAAACTGTTGCTTCTTCAGCATTTAAGTGCCTTGGTTTTATTATCAGGAACTCAAACGGGTTTGTTAATGTTTCTACCCTTCGATTGCTCTATATATCCTTCATACTTTCTAAGTTAGAATATGCATCTGTAGCCTGGAGCCCGATATACGGCACTCACATTGCTGCATTAGAGAAAGTTCAAAGGCGGTTCTTGAAGTTGGCATCGTACATATTGGATCATATATATCGTCCAGTGGGCTTCTCACATAGCTTATTGCTGTCACGATTTGATGTACATGAACTTGCAATTAAGAGATCTGCGCATCCGGTTATATTTTTATATAAAGTTCTGAATAACTTACTAAATTGTCAGTAATTACTTAATAATATCAACTTGCGGGTTCCGCGGCTGTCCGCTCCCAGCAGTAACGTTGTATGTCTACCCACACCACGCACTAATGTTCTGATGTCCTCGCCGTTGTATCAAATTATTTCGCAATACAACAACATAGAGACCACGGTTGATATATTTTTTTGTACCATTCAGCAGTTAAAAGATGCTATTGCTAGATGCTTTTTGTTGATGTTTTGTTTTCTGTTTTGCTATTTATCTTTTTTCTGATTTTTTTTCTTTTCTTTTTTAGCAATAATGTATGTCCAATTTGCTTTACATGTAAGATACATATGCTTGTTAGGTGCATTATGTTATATTATGGTATGGTATTGTTTCTCTACATTTATACTTTTTACCGTATCCAGCAATTGGGCATGTGCCTGTTTGAATACGTATTAAATAAATAAATAAATATCTGAACAAATGAATTAGTCAAAGACAAAGGCGAAATTTTTGCTTAAAATCGGGTTATTGCAGAAAATGAGTCCACATAGGTCATCGCATCATACTATGAACAAACAGCATATGTCCCCTATTCATTTTAGCTTTTTGCATCAGTAAAACTGACACAAGTTGTGGACATAATATACTGTTTCTACGAAATATGAAATGTAAATATGCGATCCACTACATCAAACAGCTGAATTTAAAAACAGGCCCCATGGTATACAAACCAAACGCGAAAACCAAACAGATTTTCATATTGGTGGAAAAATTGCTATTTTGGAAAATTCGTGGTAATGTGTTTGTGATCGATCGAGAAACTAATATTTTCGAAGGAATAATATTACCATCTCCATTGAGAAAAGTTTCCATTAAATTGACAAAAATTAAAGATGCCTGTAAAATTTGTAGAAAAAGCTTATCAAGAAAAAATATTACAATTCAATATATCTTTGGTCAACTGCTACTGATTAAATATAAAAAATTTTCTTGTTTCTGAAATACAAGCTTGTTTTAATAAAAATAATTATTGCATCTTCGCCTTAGACTAGATATGCAGAAAAGTCATGTCAATTATTTAAAAACCGTCTATAAAATATAATTTTTATTTTGAATGTAAAATAAATATTAGAAATGTCTCATACGATTACTTTTAATAGCTAAAATGAAGAAACATGAATTTTAAATAGTAGTACAACCTTATTAGAGTGTACCATATACTATGTATTAACTACGATTTGTCTTTGTATTCTAGTAATATTTACAATATTACTAAACTGGCTTGACACAATTTATATCTATGAGCTAGTAGCTATGAGCTATAATTGTGCGAATTTTCCCGGCAGTATTTTTCCCTGTAGATATGGATAATAAGATCTCTGGTCAAAAATTTAAAATATACGTATTTGTTAAATATTAATAAGAGTGATTATAATTTTATAAAAAAGAGGTCAGTTAAACTTTTTTCCTAATTTTGTACTAGCGATTGAATGTCATTTTATTTTGATAATTTTTTGCCTGTTTACTTCTCTCGGTGAAAGTAAAACATGATTAATGAAGTTGGCATAGGTCGTACTTTGATAACGTAGAATTTTGTTTCAAAATTTTCTGCTCACATTTGTGTGGCAAGTGTCGTGAAGCTTTATACAGCTGATTATACGTAGATTACGTAGATTTGAGAGGGGGCGGTTGTTGGGTTGTGCCAAGCAAGTTTGTCGGTGAGAGAAATTTCTAGAAGGAATAAATCCGTACATACCATAGTACGGTGTTACCAAGCGTGGATTCAGGAAAGCCGTGGAGAAAGAACGATAAGCACCGGCCGTCGTAGATGAACCACAGAGCCTGAAGAAAACATGAAATGATATATGGCTTCACCACTTTCTGGATGTACCGTTGGGCTGTCGTGTTGCCTTTAATGAAAACTAGTGGTGATCTGCTACCACACGCGAAAGCACTCCATATACCACATACTGCCAAATTGTAGATCGCGTCTTTTACCACGCATTCTCACCTTTGCATAACCATTGGGCATCCCCAGCCAGAAACGGGGTTTGTCCTCTTAAAGATCACCTGATTTCATTCTAGGTCCCACTGAATCCTCTCTTTACACCATTGTAAGCGGTTAGCTCGATGTTGATAAGTGTACTCATACCGATCATAATATATGGATACCGACCATTCCTCAAGTTTTTCAAACCACTGATTTGCAATAATCCGGCTCGACGATATTCACGCTCTATGGTTCCCATACGCCTGTTGACATCGTACTATGGTACGTAAGGATCTGTTGGTCCTCCTAGGAATGTCTTTCATCAATAAACCTGTTTCGCGCAACCCAACAATCACCTCCCTTTCAATGTCACTAAGCTGGGACATCTACGTAGGTACTCTAGGAATAATAAACTGTAAAAAATGTCGTTTGCAACAAGTTTTACAACATTTGCGACATAAATAAGAACAGAACTTTTTAAAACAGAATGCTATTTTATCAAAGTACGACCCAAATTTAAAAAAAAAAACCGGTAAACCTGGAAATTTAGGGCCCTTTGCGCCGAAAAATATATAAGGCTGGCTTTGTTAAGCTCGCTTAAATATTTAAGTATGGCTTCATTCTTTACATGTTGCACCTCCCGTATTTTACACCGGCTTTATTAAACTGAACTACTATACGGAGATTACTCCGTGTGGTTCGTATCTAATTTCGTTTTATAACCTTAATTCCTTAATTTTATATATCCCAGAATTATTGCAAAATTATTGCAAAAAAAATCCGATTTTCTAACGATTCCGGGAGAAGAGTTATTAATTTGTTAATTAGCGAGGTTGCAACAATCGAACAATAAACAATTATATTTGCAAAAATCTTGTGCCGATGGTTTTCCTTAATAAGCCAGAAATCCTGGAAAAAATTCCGGTTCTTTGGTGATTTCGGGGGTGGAGTTTTTAAGTTGTTAATTAGCCCAGTTACAACAATTTAGCAATAAATAATAAAGCTAACACCAAAGTGATAAAGAGGGACCTCAAAAACCCCCGAACATTTTCCAGACATTTTCATTGATTCGTGTGTGACATTTGCCATATGTTCAACAAAAATGGGTCATTTGTTAAATAAACAATTAAAAATTTGCGAGCGTAGATGTACCTTTTGTTATAAACAATTCCCTGAACATTTTGCAGAAAACCGCATCTCAATCGGACCTCTCCGCAAAAAGTTGCAAGTGAAATGCTAATTTGACGCGATTATAATAGGAAAATGACAATTATTTCGTCTTATGTATTCTAGATATACACACACCATATGACGCATAATTAATAAATTCGTTAAAAGATTAAGGCCAATTACACATTTTCCATTTTATTAAAGGATTTAATCTACTTTATTTATTGTATTAACAATATAGTGCGGAAAATCCAATACTTTTATATTATTTTCATTAAAAAATCATCTAAAGTTTTTCGCAACAATACGTTTTTTTATTTTTTGCGTTGCCTAGAAATCTTTGATAGAATATTGCAGTAGCAACTGTAAATCTTTTGCCAGTAAAGAGAAACAATTTTTGCGAAATATGTGATCTAGTTTCTTAGGAAAATAAAAAATATATATGAACTGTAATTCAAAAGTACAAAGTACTAATGTTGCATATTCAATAAGTATAGCAGTATTTTCGAAAAATGAATAAATTACATACAAACTTATACAAAGTATATGAAACAATTATTATCAATAACACTAGAAAATGTATGTAGGAGTATACGTATATTGCATTTAATTTCTTTCGACATTCTTGCAATACGCATTTATAATGAAAGAAAAAGGGATACTAATTATTGCGAATGACACACTAATACTGAAATATCTAAACACCATATCCTTGGCATGTTTTCTGTTTTAAATTTTCATATTAATATATTGAAATAGAAAACTAGTTCTTCAATTTTTCCAATAGTCAAGGTGCAAAATAACCTGGTTCAATGCAGTTTTTGTTAAAATCATATTTAGATTTCTTGTATAACAGTAATAGTAGGGCGGCAGTGAATTAATTAATTTATGAATATGTACGAGAAATGTTTCACTATTTACGTTTGTAACAAATAAAAGTACGCATAAATTTAGTACACTTACTTTCAAGGCTCAGGCAACCTAACATTTTTTTATTAACCAAATTTAATTCAGAGTAAAGACTTTTCCGTTACATAGTTATTTACGGTGTTTGACTTAATTCTGTTATAGATATTTTTAATTTTATGCTGTCAATTTATGGCAATGATTATATATTTTTAGCATTAGTTTTATAATCATTCTTCCATTATAAAAAAAAATGTTTAAATAAATTAATATCAATATACTTTCCTATACAGTTTAGTTTCATCGTACGTTTAATTTTAATTAGAGACATCTTATGAAGTAAATGAAGTAATTTATCTTAAAACATTTTTTTTTCTTAAATGAAAAAACAACAAAATAAAATGCTTTTAAAAATTTAATTACAGTTGTCGGACATTCCCTCTTACTCATAAGGTTATCAGATCAGAAATTATATTAACTGAATAGTTTTCATTTTGCACTGCATAACTTAACTTTGTGCTATTTTTGAATCAGTTAGTTTATCACCTTATGATTTGCGAGTTCCGAAAAAGCTTTCACAACAAACACTGCTAACTAGTAAGTACGCATGCCTGAGGTCAAAAATAGTAGAGAGTGATTCATTTACAGCACTTACATGAGTACGGAAGGTAAGGGCTGTACGTTCCATAGTCGTGCCACTTGAGAAGGGTTAAAGGACATAAAATCACCAAAAATAAGTTGACGTTGAGTGAACCTAACACTTTAACAATTTACTTTAAAAAGTTTATACTGCCTCGTAGAATGCTGTCCTTTTAGATGGCGATGACCTGGTGCACTACGCGGACATCACACTTTAATACAATACACTATTAATTACACGGTTATCTATATTTCGTTAGTGAAATATATTCTTCGATTCAGATTTCGACTTTTTAATATTTGTCTTAAATAGTTTCTTCGCCATATTACTATTTCGTCTTTCTTTATCACCATACTTTTTCACCTTTCTATATATCCTAGGCAAAGTTTCATCTTGTGAGACAGTAACCTAATATTTTTGAACTATTGAATTATGAGAAGCTCATTATTAAAATACTAACCATGAAATTGTTCTAGGAATCGCGTATGTTGAATCATCAACCCTTTATCTTCTTCCTTCTGCGAGTTTCCATCATTCCCCGCCTAGCAGTTGTATATTCTTATTTGCCGTTTTTTATTGCACGATATACACTACTTACACACTATTGTTAATGAACCACGTATTTCAACTACATCATTTACACTTATATTTTGGCCTCGAACCCTAATTCCTGCATACTATTTTTTTATCATTCGCTATTCCTCATTTGTTAGGTTATGACATTTAAGATTTTGAGAATATGCTGTAGAGCTCGAATGATTCTTCATACTTAAGAACACAAACACAAAATGATAAGTTAATTACAATCACAATTAAATTAGCGGAAATTTTCTCACGCGACACCGATGGTAGCGCTACAAATGTAACAGGTGGATCCGTCAATTCGTTATAATAATAATGATAATAATATCTCTACCCCTCATTATAATCACGAGAATTAGCCCAGAAGTCGTAAACTTGTGCGGGAGATGGGGCGGCATATTATTATTAAGAAGATTGCATTTGCAATAGAAATCGAGCATTCTGATGTGGCGTATGCCTCTTTGCTGCCAAATATACGGAACATAAAAAATACAATTCCAGTTTTATAGAAAAATATACGGACAGCATGAATTTCTCTTTATATTTATGCTACTATAAATTGTGAGTGGATTTATAACACGAATCACTCTCTATTATTTTGAAACTTGACTATAGGTATGTTATTAACTTGTGGAGAAACCCGTAAAAATTCAGGCTTAGGAGCTCATATTGTCGCCTTCCTAGCATAAGGGCGTTTCTCAGTTTTTATTTAAAATAAGATTTTTACGTATTCACTTGTTGTCAACAGGATGGTACTCGATCATATTTTTATCGTGAGGTGAAGCAACTCTTACCAGTTTGTTATAATAGCTATACTTGGCATAACGAACAGGTTCCATAGCCTCTAAGAAGCCCAGATATAAATCCGTGGGCGTTTTATTTGTGGGCGTAAGTCATTAGTGTGTCATAAAGTAAACACCAGAGCTGACAGCCAGATTGTGCATTGACTGCAGTAATAATGGCATCCTTTAAAATAAATTTGGAGAATTATTTTGAACTACTGTCGTATTCGTAATGAAATCTACTTTCAACAATAGTTCTTGGTTACCCCCAGTCACCAATAGAGATCTAACAAAATATCTATTCAGAACTTCCTGTAGTTCAAAAATTGACTTGAGAGAGTGCCATTATTATTGCAATAGATTGCACATGTTTAAAGAAATATTTTATTTTTCCAATAGGCATACGTTTATATACAATTAAAACATTAAGTAAAAACAAGGTGATTGCGCGATATGATAAACATACCTTGTATATAGAAAGCATCTTTCTGCTGTATTATATGATTTTATTGATAACATGTACTTACAAGGATGAAGTCTCCATAGGGAGCTGCTAGCCTGTAGGGCGAGATCATATTTGACAACGTATATGCAGGAGACATAAACACAAACATGTGAATTATATTCCTTGCTTCTTCAGGAAATTCTGCACCATACATCAGTCCTATAGAAGTTCCCAACGAATGTCCAATGAATGTGATTTTGCTATCGTGACCTGTGTGTTTCAATATTGTTCGGAAAATTGATGGTAAATCGAATAGAGCCACTTCATCCATACTAAATGAAAAATAAATAAATCATACAATAAGGATTATTGTAGGCAAAATAATTTTTCATATGTAAAGTTATAGGCATTTGGAATTTGTACAGATATGATTGAAACGCAGGAAATGATTTTTTATCTATTGTGTATGTATCAATTAATATTTCTTACCTATGATCCCAGTACGCTTCATCGTAGACAGTTAGATTCACGTGTTCCTCAGAATATGGATTTCCTCTGTAATTTCCTAGCCAAACATCATATCCCGCATCAGCCAGGATCATAGCTAAATAACAAATTTTATATATAAGAATATTCTAATTTAGATGTTGCTGATTGTCATATAATATATAACTTCTCTAAAAAAATTTGGGAAAAGATACTTTATGTAAAATCCTTATAGTTTACCAGAAAAAAATAGTGAAGCTGTAGTATTTTTAACTTTACATCGCTGGGCTACTGTAGTTAACGTTTTGTAAATGTTAAAAATGGCTAACGTGTATAGTAACGGGTCGGTGTCGATGGATATTGTTTTAATTTATGGTGAAATAAGACAAAATGCTTTAGTAGCTTTTCGCCTGTACAGAGAACGATTTCCCGGTAGACGTGTGCCAAACGGCTACTTTTACCGCGATAGTGCAACGTGGGCATAATAACGGAAATTTGCGTCCGAATCGTGGAAGAGATGGAGGTCCAGGGTATCCACAGCGTATTGCAGCAACTGAACACATTTTAGAGATTGTTGCAGAGAATCAACGAATAAGTGCCAGGCAAATCGTTCAACAAGTACAAGGAATGTCCCAATCAACAGTGTGGCGTGTCATACACAAGGCTCAATTATGCTAATAACTTACGAGTTCAAAACGGATAAGAAACAGAAACATCTGTATTAGTTCGTAGAAACTGGATAAGACGGGCCTAAATATATTTACACATTGGTGGATTTTGAACAGTTGTTGTAACATCAGTTATGTCTTATTGTTTTATTAATTAAAGCCACAAATTACTTTTATTAATTAATAGTAGCAATAGTGGTAAAAGCAGTTAAATTTACTTATAAAATAAGTGTTACAAAATTTTATAAATCTTTCCTTGCGAAATTCTTTCAGTATTTTGTCCCATCATTTTTTATTACCCTTTACCGTCGACTGTATGATTTGCCTTTCGCAAGGTCATGTTTTACAATGGACCAAATTCCAGTATCATGCAGAAATGTATTATTGGATCATTTTCAAACTGCTCTTCTTCACTGCACATTCAAACATTTTTTGATAGGTTCTGAATCATCCTGATAACATAATGTGTAGGTATAAAGTTTTATATATAACACCTGTTTCCCTTTGGATATGAAAACAGATTTTCAAGTTATGGCAAAATAGTCTAGATATATAAACTAAAATATAAATGGATATACTTTTTAACACTATTAGAGGGACATATAAATTTCTCGAGATAAACTATTTCTGAGATCTTCAAACCATTTTTACATGCTGTATTTTTTCGCTATCTAAAGATTGAAATTTCAGATCTTCCAGCATTTTGCAGAGCTACATGTTGCTACACTTCTAAATAAAGATAAATTTAAGATGATGATTTCAGTAAAGCGATACATACCTATACGAAGATTCAACCAAAAACTATTAATAAATAAATTAGTTCAAATATGTATTACTAGTATTGAAATGTATTTGAATACATACAGGATGTTAAAAAAGAGTGTAAAATATTTCAGGAGGTAATAGTATGAACCAAAATAAGCAGAAAAGTCTTAATAAACATGGGTCCGCAAAGTAACGGTTGCGAACATATGGACCACTATTCGTTATTCAAACATTTTATTTTATTAGGAATAAACCGACAAAGGAAGCTTTTTAACAAACAAAAAACAGAAGTTACAGAAGATGTTCAAAGTGTCCTTCATCCATTTCCAAGCAGGCACAACATCTTCGTCTCAACGATATTCAAACTCTTTCGAAAACACCCTCCTTGGTTTGGATTTCTTGACACTTTTGATTAATCCGTAGCTGCATCTCTTCCAGACTATTTAGAGGAGTATCATACACTAATGTCTTCAAAAATCCCCAAACAAAGAAATCTAGAGGGTTCAGATCAGGCGATCTTGGAGGCCATAAAATAGGTCCGGCCCTTCCTACCCATCTATGTGGAAAAGTTTGGTGTAAATGCTCTCTAACGGCCATGGAAAAATGAGCTGGAGCACCATGATGCTGGAACCACATTTGTTGCCTCTGATTCAAAGGAATGTCTTTCAAAAACTCATGAAGTGTCTTCTGCAAAAAGTTGAGGTAAGCAGCGCCTGTTAATTGGTTTGGTAAAACAACAGGACCTAGAAACCTGTCACCTACAATACCCATCCAAATGTTTAATGAAAAATGTGCCTGATGTCCAGATTCTAATAGAGCATGAGGATTTTCGTCGGCCCAAATATTCGTATTGTGAAAATTGAACACTCCATTTCTTGTGAACCCAGCCTCATCAGTAAAAAGAATGTTTGCAAGAAAACGAGGGTCTTGAACATCATGATGTAGAAACCAGCTCCAAAAAACCAAACGTGCTTGATGATCATTTATTGGATTTAAGGCCTGTACGCGTTGCACATGGTATGGATAAATCAGTTGCTCGTGAAGGATTATCCAAATAAGAGGACCACTAATTCCTACCTCGGCTGATATTCTCCGCACACTCGTACCTGGATTCTGCTCTACCAGTGCTAGAATTTCTTCTTCTGCTCTAGGATATCGACCTGGTCTTCCGGATAAATGGCACTGTTTGCTAAAGGAACCGGTATCACACAATCTTTGGTGAATTCTTCCAAACATGCGTTGTGAAGGAATCTGGCGATTTGGATAAGTGTCAACATAAAGACGTCGCGCTTCAGTGGCGTTTCCATTAGCACGACCATACATGAAATGCATGTCTGTTAATTCTGCGTTAGAGTAACCAGCCATAGCGAAAGAAAACGTGTGCACTGAGAACAACTGTCAAATACGTACTGTTTATTTCACTAAACATCAATCAACTATTATAAGAAGATACACAACGTTTGTACAAAATAAAAAAAGGGCGACTTCCTTAAACATTTTACACTCTTTTTTAACACTCTATATAATTAAGATACTTAAATCTGTGTTATTGGATATAACGGATGGATTTATTTGATATAACGTTTACATGCCAGATTTTTTTAAATTACTGTTGTATTAATAAAAACTTGTATCAGGAAATCATTGGAGTAATAACATTCTTCAAAAAAATTGCAATTTGTAACCGCAAGTCACTGTAATCTTAAGTATTCCTTAATACATGCGGTGAATACATGAAGGCGGAAAATTGAATGTCTGCAATAAATATATAATTAATGTTTCGTGATATAGAAGGTCACTATTTTTTTATTACTTCTCAGAATGTTAAAACTATGATCTGTATTATTACTTTCTTTGGCAATGACATAGCAGAGCTATTATGTGTATTCATTTTGAAACATTTCACATGCTGGGTATTTAAAATATTTATAATATGGTCAATTTTATAAGAAAAGAGATGAGCTAACGGTATGACTGACATTAAAACTTCTAGCTGTGCTACAGGTACTAAACGTAAAGATTCTTACCTAGTGAATTTTTGCCTAATCCAACAAAATTGGCACATGTTGCTACCAGTCCGTGCTGCAGGTATACTGGATGGTGTTTTGCTTTAAGATTCTTCGTATTGTCCCTTGGTATTCTGAACATAGTTAATATGTAGCCATCAGGTGTCTGAACTTTGTATTCTAACACGGGATATCCATGACGTTTGATAGTTTCCGGCTAAAAAAGGTTATTTAAAGAAAATAATTGACAAAATGTATTATTATGAATACGTTCACGTTTAAAACTTCTTTATATAACTTTAGTTAGGTCGAAATTGGAATATGCTTTTTTCGTTTGGTGTCCAAATTATATAACATATATTGATAGTGTTGAATGGGTTCAACGTCGTTTTTTTTAAAATTCTTATCTATTAGATCTGACAAAATTTATTTTAAAAAATTTCCCCGGATGGGCGTTTAGAGAAGTTTTCTGTTAAATCTTTGGAAGACAAATGTAGTGTTGCTTATTTAGTATCTTTATTTTATTTGGTGATTAAATAAATAAACTTAATTTTCATGTTCCCAGGGCAGTCTCAAGACACGATGGTACTTTTTACTTGCCAATGTAAATAAGTAATATTAGGAGATATTACCCCCTGAATTGTATGTACAATACTTCAATATTTAAAAATTTATAGTCAGCAGTTGATATATTTCAGTGTTCTTTGCAAGCTTGAAGCAGGTAGCACTATGAGCTTCTTTAATCTGATGTTATGTTCAGTAACATCAGCATGGAGTAGCTAATGGCCATTAGATGTAATTACGTATTATTATAGTTCAGTGCATTTTAATTGCAAGTATTACTTTTTTTAGTTTCTGTGTTTTTCTTTCTTATGTATTGTTTCTTTTGTTATTTTTACTATATATTTTATTTTTTCTTTGTATTTATCTTTTTTTTGTACGTGATTCCCATTCTGTAATTGGGCATTCGCCTGAATGGTGTAAAGTAAATACATAAAAATGTAATGTATTATATGTGTTTATAGGAACAATTTTAATAAGTATCTGAATAATTTCCTGAAGACGTAGTTAGTTTAAGATTATTGACATGTTGAGAGACAGCTCAGGAAATAATCTAAAAGTACATAATAGGGTGGTGTAAACGCATAGTGAACGAAAAAAAAATATTTTTATTCGTACATGGAATAATTACAGAAAGTTGCCTTGTCTCAAAATATATTTATCTGCAAATATTGTAACACCTAGGTTAATGTTGAGTAGTGCTCCAGGATTTTGTCTTTCCAAAAAAAATTGTGTTCAATTCACAATTCTAAGAAAAATTCATTTCATTTCGGTTTCCCATGCAATAAAATATAATTATTTGTAGCATGTTACTCATGTAAAATCGCATCTTGTGAAAAACTATTTTTATTAAGAATTTCACGGCCTGCATGAGACATGGAAGAGCATTATGTTGTTTTCAGTCTTCACATCTTCATCGACAAAGAGAAATCTTAAAATTAACAGGTTTTAGTTAAGATCTTGCTTTTATAATAGACGATAAATTAATTCTGTGATAAACTGCTATTATTTGCAAACATACTCAAGAGGAAATTGGAAAGTAGCCATTTCTTTGAATAACGAGATCGATTCTACTTCCTAGATCAACTGGAAGATTTTTACATAAATGTACTTCTTTAATGCAGGAAGGATTTTTATATGAAATGATGTCAAACCATGAACTGTCGTGTTAAATGTCGTCAACGTTTTAAAATTTTTGGAGTGGTAATTGCTATCTTGAGTGAGAATATGGATCTGGTTTCTTATTGCTATAGATCAAATATCAACGAATCAATGAATAATAATTGGCAATACACATTTTTTCTTTAATATTAGCTTTTCTGACGGGTGCTTAGTCTTAAAATTTTGTAGATGACAGACAGCAACAAATATGAATCTTGATAACATTATTTTATTTGGAAAGTAGTAAACCTCAATAATAATTCTCATTGTGGATATGTTTTTTGTATCAATTTTTATAACAAATTTATTGTATTAATAATTGACAGAGCTGAATGGTAATATTTAGGAATATGGTAGCATCAGTAACAACCAGTTCAGTAGACAATATTTTGTGGCCTCTCAGGCCCAGCATGGAGTAGCTAATGGCCATTAGATGTAACTTTGCTGCACTTTGCGTAAGCAGTTTAGTAGACGTTCATATTATTTACAAAGTCAGTTTCAGTTCTTTCTTTCGATAGTCCAAACAAAATCGTGACGCGTCTCTCAAATCAATAAACATTATTTATTTGATCTACGTTGTTCTACAGGTTTCACTCAACTACAGAACAAGAGTGTGCAGAATGTAAAAATAACTGAATTTATGTTAAAGAAACGCAATACAATAAACAAAAATCATGTAACAAACACTATTCAAATGTTTAAGATATAAAAAATATGTCTCATATCATATGTCCCAGCGTTTTATTAGTTTTTGCATCAAAACGAAGAAAACTTGGTTGGCAAGTTTTAGGTGGGTCACATCGTATTTTGGAGAAATAAGAAAACACTTAATAGATTGAAAAATATTTCAGCCTTGACTAACTTTGTTTCTTATGATCATAAATGGTATATCAATAGTTCATAATTACAGGATGCAAGGAAAATACAGAATTCAATTCACCTGGACAAAAGAAAAGTTTTGGCGCGAGGAAAAAATTTTAACTAACATTTTACAGAAAGGCAATGGAAATTCTTAATAATTTCACTCAGTACACGGAACTGTTACCTATAATTTTGAAACAATACAGCATTTACATGTAGGCGGCGCGGCGATCAATATTAGGTATTAAATCTAACCTCACAAATATTTGTTTTTTAATTTTTGTTGTGTTTCAATTTGTGTAAGAAAGGTAGCCATATAACTGTTGTGTACCGCAATGTTTATCTCTTGGTAATAAAAATAAAGATTTCATGTTTCGTTAGTTCCCTAATAATGCTGAAAAAAATGGTTAATAGGATCCAGCAAGAAACCAACCCAGTACACAAAGATCTGCTCAAAACATTTTACAGAAAATTGTTATACTATTACTAGAATGGGTAAGTACAAGCATACATGATCTATTTTCGGTGTATATTTTTCATTATTTGATAAGGTTTCATTCTTATTTTTAGGACAATGGGAAATTTTCAAAAAATAGCTGTTTCAACATTATACTTACCCGTACACAAAAATACGATACCAATATTGTAAAAAATAATGAACGCATGAAAAGGTACTTGAAAAGGCGAAAACAGGAGGAAAATGTAGACAAACTTGCAGATGGAAAAAAGTAGAAATGTGACACAAGTTCATAGATTTCTAAACTAGCACGAGTTAAATATGATAATACGATTCCTCAAATTGAAAATTACTTGAATGATAATAACGTCGGTAATCCTGAGAGTATAGCAGGTGCATCTGGTAGTAGCAAGTTATTTTACGATATGGCGATTCAAAAAGTTATTAGTTACAAAAGGGCACAACTAATATCACTCAAATTTTTAAATGAAAACCATTTAAAACACCTATCAGGGTTTTCAACTTTTTCTATATTGTACTTATAATAAAAATACCAAATAAAAACTTCATATGCTTATTATTTATTTATGTCACATGGGTCAGAAAGTGGGTATTTAATGTACTTTTTTATTTACTAGGCATATTACATGCAACATTTTTGCAATCTGAGCGACAAATAACCATTTTTCTATCGATTCGTAATATATAAAATTTCAATTCTTTCAAAACAATGAGGTTTAAATTAAGAATTACCAGGAAATTCTTTAGGCACTCCAACGTTAACAATTTCTGTGTTAAATAACGTTTTATTATTTCTCCTTCCAAATTGCTAATGTAAAATGTAAATAAACAAGGTTATGTGAGGTTAATATAAATAAAATTTAATATATCTTTTCAAACCATGACATTGATTATGAACCTGTGCATAAAACAAATATAAGTACCCACAAAGAGTTCTTATATGAAAAAAAGCGTCAGAAAATTTAAACTAACAACGTGGCAACGAGCCCGAAAATTATTCAACCATTGACTACTGTCACGAAAGCTTGAAATCGAAATCAGTAAAGTGCTTGGTTATATAAATATAATATCGTATAAATATTATCATAGTTTTATTTGAAGTGATCGAAGGCATTGAAATAATCTATGGTAACCACAAACATCGGTCAAGGACCAAGCAAGAGTACTGTTTCATATAAAGAAAGCGGAAATTCCTAATTTAGCCTTTCACGCAGACGACCTTTATTTTTCAGATAGAGACATGTGTTTATTATATCATAACTATGGAGATACAATTTAATACCATGACAATCAAGCTAAAGCTTTATTTAATTGAATTAAAGGACTGTTTCAGGAAACTTTTAAAGACTGATAATAATGTGCACGACATATATACTATAGCTATATACCTAATCTCCGAAAATCTAGAGAGTGACTCGGTAATATGAAAGCATTCTAAACGACGATCTAAAAAAATAACGTATATGAAAGAATTCAGGCACGAAACTAGTAAGTGAAGCTGCTAATGTGAGTATTCGTTGACACGTTGTGTCAACGTATTTGTTGTAAATTTCTAGTATATATTGTGGTGTAAAAAAGTGTAGAAATCCGAAGAAGAAAAAGGTGGAAACACGATAAAGGAAACAAAGTAAAATACGCCATAGAGGCGTATAAGAAAAAAATCAAGAATTCTTTTTTAAAATGAAATACCGACAGTAAAGAAAATTCAATCTGTGATAGATAAAGATGATTACATATCTAAGTAATTTGATACAGTTGTTAGAAGAACAATATATGACATAAACTTTAGGCATTTGAAACAAAATCGTTGAAAGAGACGAAATTGTAATCTGGCGAAGATAGTAGAAAAATAACGGAATTTCATGTAACTGGCAAAAACCTGTAATAGATGGATAAAAAGATGGGTAAACGAAGGCCATACTGTATCTGTTCTACAGAATTAAATGTACCTTCTGGAAAAGGACGCAGATTAATAATAACATATATTAGAAACAATTCAGAATTTTTAGAAAATTATTTGCACGTTTTTAAATCAAATAAGATGGGAGATCACCATGAAGATATGAATAGTGACGTATTTGAAAAATAGTTTGCCAGAAGCAGTTGTTGTGAGGGATATCGTACCTTATTAAACAAAAGGGTTGAAAAGTTACCGACTACATCAGCATGGAGGGAAGATGATATTATGAAGTGAAATTTCTGCATGCTGATTGCAATTGACACATTCCGTACATGTTAGGTGCAATATTTTGCCTACGATCATAACAATTATAATCAGGTGAAACAGTTTATTTAATTACCAATTGATAACATTAACAAGTCATTATTAAGAAATTATTTAAACTAATATATATTCTATTAGTAATGAAAAATATTAATTAAATAAATTATTTCATTAAATGTCATTTATGGAATTTTGTAAATTCCGTAATGAGACAATAGCTGCTAGACGCACGGTTCTCTCTGAAGAGGGATTTGATGCTTTAAGAATGCTGTGGGCTATTTTCTTTTTGTTTTCCAAACAATCCTCAATGTATGGCTCAGCTACCGCTGTCGACTTCCACCCACCATGCCATTATGTTTGTAATATTGAACCCGGAGTTGGCTAATAATGTGACAGAAGAATGCCGAAAACAATGTCATCTATACGCTTCAGGGTTTGGAGGGCTTAAGTAACCAGCGATACTAGATGGCATTTTCCCGAAGCTGTCTAAGACGCAACATATTATAACTTCGATAGGTATCGATATATTTAATAGTTTCTTAGTTGTTCACCACATTGGTTTACGTGTTTAGTATGGTCCGTTGTGGATATCGTGGATCATCATATTTGTTACTTCTTCGAGACGCACCGGCAATTCCAAATATCGTGACTACTTTGGTCATAAGTAGAGACCGTATATCGTTCGCACATGACGTCATTATCAGGGGAGCACTTAGGACGGTAACGTTAACGTTGTGGAAGTCAAGTAAATACATACATTTATTGTCAGATATAGTTAATATCAACGTCTTACCTTCTACTGGTGATGTCCATATAAGTTGTGTAGTTTACACTTTTAGTACTGAGATAAAACTGAATAATCAGCAAGTGTTGTAAATGTTCAGTTGTTAAGTTGTGACGTTTATCGCTTTAAATTGATTTCAGTTTTGAAAACGTACGTTCAACGTCCACAGAGGTCACTGGGGCATATTTAAAATATGTATAATTTTTCACTGATGGCAAAATCTACTCCTTTACTTTCAAAAAGGTCTACTATACGGCATACAGTTAAAAATCCCGGATTGTTCTGCAAAGCGGTATTAAATTTCTTCTTCACACGTTCAGCACTCGATCCTCGATCCTGGTACCTGAGAAATAAACTGTCACAAGTCTAAAACACTATTTACGGCATTATTTATTGAATCGCTGGATTGATGCTGTAACAGGTTCTGCAACATTATGTTATTGTACTTTCTATTAACACAGTTTTGCAAAAATTGTCTAAACTCTGCATTATATATATATATATATATATATATATATATATATATATATATATATGTCCCAGTTCATTGCTTATTATCCATGTATGAATAAACTCCATGCCTTCTTATTCTGCGTTAAGTCCTTTGCCTCCTTCCATGTTTTTCTTTTCTTCTTTATAATTTTTCCAATTTGGTTGTCCCATGTCTCCTTTGGCCTACCTCTCCTCTTCTTAGCTACTACTTTTGCCTCCCATATTTTTCTCGTTACTCTGTCCTGTTCCATTCTATTTAGATGTCCCCACCAGCTCAATTGTCTCTTTTCTATAAATTCTAATATTGATTCTATCTGGAACTCTTCTCTCACTAAATTATTTCTTATTCTATCTCTTCTTGTTATCCCTTTGACTCTTCGCAGATACTTCATTTCTACCGCTTGTATCTTGCTTTTTTGTCTACTATTCAGAATCCAGGACTCACACCCATATATCAGTATCAGTCTGTAGATAGCTTTATATACCTTCATCTTTGTTGTCTTGGATATTTCTCTTTTATTTATAAACTTGTTGCTCATTGCATAATACATTTTCAAGGTTTTTTCAATTCTTTCTTCAATTTCTAGATTTTGTTTGCCTCGTTCTTCAATTATTGCACCGAGATATTTAAAATGGTCTACTTGATTTATTTTAGTGTCGTCTATTATTATGTCTATATCAATTTTTTCCTTCGAGATACTCATCACCTTCGTTTTACTTCATATTTATCTTCATTCCCGCATTTATCATTTCTTCATTCCAGATATTTAGATTTTGTTGTAGGTCCTTTTCGATGCCTGCCATAATCGCTACATCATCCGCAAAAGCACATTCTTTTATCTCTACTCTTTCCAAATTTCTATAACCCACGTAGAGACTTTTACATTTTTGGTTGCATCTGCGTATTATATCATCCATGAAAACGGTGAACAGTGCTGGACTCATGACTCCACCTTGTCTTAAACCCCTTGTTGTTCTGAACATGGTCGATCGCATATTTTTACTGATTACATAATTTTTATTATTATTGTACAAACTACGTATTGCTCTTATCAGTTTTGCGTTAACACCTCTATTTTTCAGACTTTCCCATATTTTTTATTTTCGATGTCAATAAATGCTAAATATGCTCTCTCTGCATTATTTAGTTCATTTAAAGGACCATCACGTTTACCAAGTTGTTGTTAAATTGTTTTTGACGTTCATGGTTTGTCATACTATTACTCATATGAACTTTGTATTGTTCCAAGCGCATATGTCCCACAATACGTGTTTTATAACTCTTACAAATTTTACACTCTGTCCTGTCACATTCTGAATCTGGATAATCTTTAATCCATTTCCCCACAGTAGAACGAGTGGGAGGCTGACGGAACATATTCAAACACCGAAACAGATAAACCAACAAGAAACTCGACAAGAAAGTAAGATTTGCTAATAACGCGCTATCGTCCCTACAAAGATCCGACACGCACAACGTTTCATTGCGACCTTGACACATGCCGGTAAATAAACAGAGCGAGGATCATCAACACTGGCCATAACTTTGAAGATGATATTTGTGTTTAATTAGGAATATTTAAATATTACGATTTTCAACCGACAGACCTGAGTACGGATCTGAGATGTGCGAACGACATACTATCTTTAGTCATAAGACACACGTTGTGTAGGGCATTTAAGAGAAAATTTCCTTTCTTTCTAATACCTTTGACTTTTTTGGCTTATAACCAACATTTGATTTCTTAAAATATGCGGTTAGCTTTAAGTATTTTCCAATGTCAATGTCCTTCAAAATAATGGGTGTTATGTAATATTTTTTCATTCTTTTATTCTTTTTTGTATATTTTTTATATCTGGGCGCCTTCTAATCTAGTACGCCAATGGAACATTGCAAAAATTGTTTCGTTACAAAGAGCTAAACATCGGTAATTTTATATTTTCTATTTTCTAAGTATTGTTTATGTGAGTGAATATTTCATTAATAGCTTATTGCCAGATCTAAATGGAAATAATGCTTCCGTTTAATGCAAGATTAAAATGGATTTTATAATTCACGGTCCTCATTCGTTCTGCACGACTCAATGAATTACTGAGTTTACATTTTTATTTATAGTTTAAACACTGTCTGCGCTTTTATATTGGCCATATTTATACAAATATCATTAAATTTTCTTCAGTAGAAAAATTAAACTTAAGGAAACTGTAATTTCGTATGGCTTTATGTCATTTTTACGTAATTCAACTAAAGTAAACGACAACAGTATTTCTGTAAAATATATTTAGACCATGAAAATATAATTAGGTATAAAAAGTTACTGTAAAACCTACACTATTAGATGATAGTGAACGTTGTTGACAAACGCGGATCTTAAAACAACTGTAATACCATGAAAGCGGGAATTTTGTCATGAATTTGCCTTCTAATGGTTAAGTAGATTATAGATACGATTTAATAAATACATTTTTTAGTGTTTTTTAATTAATACCTTATCGAACCGAAACATTTTTTTTATTAACCATTCAATTCTAAAATATTAACGGATCCAATCTTTTTAACTATACAGTATGCGCCAAAAGTATGGAATAAATTCAATAAAAACGAAACAATTATTTTTTGGGAAAAATCCTCGAACAGTACGTGGTAGAAATAGAAATTTACACCGGCAAATACTTTTTTCAGATGAGGCCACATTTTGTCTGAATGGTATAGTAAACCGTCAAACTTGCAGATATTGGAGTCGGGAAAATCCTCATTGGATGGCAGAGGCACATGCCCAACACCCTCAGAAATTAAATGTGTGGGCTGGAATTGTTGACGACAGAATAGTAGGGCCTTTCTTCTTTGAAGGAACCCTTACAGGACAAAGATATTTAGTCTAGAAAATGACCTTGTTCCAGCCCTTGCAGTAATTTTTCCTAATGATAATGACCCTGACATTCCTGACGATACCATATGGTTTCAGCAAGACGGTGCACCTCCGACTATGCGCGCCCTGTACGAGATTTTTTGGACAACTGTTTTCCTCGGAGGTGGATCGGCAGACGCGGACCGATAGAATGGCCTGCAAGATCGCCAGATCTTACACCTCTTGACTATTTTTTATGGGGATACTTGAAGTCAAAAGTGTACATTAATAAACCACGTAATTTAGAAGAACTTCAAAATCGCATTCGGGACGAAATACGCAGAGTTACCCCAGAAATCATTCATAATGTGCAAGAAGAATTTCTTCACAGACTTGCGCATTGTCAAGAAGTTGGTGGATGGCAATTCGAACATTTAATTTAAGTATAAAATTTAATCAATTGTATTTTATTTTACATGCCTCAGAATTGTTACTTTTTTATGGATACAATTTACGTTTTCTAACATTCAATCGTCATTTACTCGAAAACTTTCCTATATAAGAGGGCTAAATTTTAGTACTGTCTGATAGAGAATTAAACGATCTTTGAGAATCAAGGAAAAAAATATGGTTGCCATTTAAAAAAAATCGATGGCGTCATTACTTGAAAACAAATGACATTTAAAAACCGCATTTTACGCTAAAATATGTATTTTTTTAAATTTAAAAAAAAAATAATTGTTTCGTTTTTATTGAATTTATTCCATACTTTTGGCGCATACTGTATATAAGTAATAATAACATTAAGAACATGTGACCTGAAATTATTACATGTGGAGTTCCACAAGGGTCAGTATTGGGCCCCTTATTATTTTTAATATTTCCTTAGGATTTAATAGATAGTGTCAACAACGGAAGCATTGTTCTATTTGCAGATGATCATATCTGATGTTTGAAAATCATTTTGTTAGTTTAAGGAATACAGGTCAATCGAAGTGAAACGAACTTTGGCTTGCCTTCCGGTAAATTGCATCGTGTATGGCCGTCATTAGTAACATAACCTAAGCATAAGATATGCAGTGTTAACATTTCTTAGTTCTGTTTCCTTTTATAAATCATCTTTGAAAAGACAACATAAAATAGTATTTTCTTAGTTTAATTAGAATGGTAACATCATGTTGACAAATAAAACAAATATTTGCTAGAAATTCTGCTAAGTAAAACGATACAAATTCTTCTCATAAATAATGTTTGACAATAAGTGGATAGGAAGAAATACGAGTAAAATAGTACAAAGCTGGGTCAACTCGAAGTCACGATTTAACCGTTTGTTATTTGTATCTATGGAAGTATTTCATACAGCATATGTATAAAAGTGCTAATTCTTAAATTAAAGAGTGTTACAAATTATTTTATATTTATTATATTTATAATATTTAAGTGTAAATTTTGGTGAAATGAATTTTGAATAATATTTTACTATTATTTGAATTGAAAATTTGGTTCTATTGTTTTATATTACACACAACCTATTGATATTTTATTCTGAAATTCAAAACGAAGCTTCCTCGCATTTTAGCTTATTTTATCTTACTTTCTAAAGATCTTACCTATGTAAAGCGGTTCTATTGATAAGTGGAAATTTTTAAAAAAAATTAAAAAAATATAATAATAAAAATGTATGCTCTTAAGGCAGTAATCTGTAATTCGTATTACATATTTGTATTTAAAATGATGGAAATTTTTCAATTTAAGATGAACAGCATAAAAATATGTACTTATTTAGTAGTAATGCGGATAAGAAAAACTTTTTATGACAAAAATGACTTTCTAAAAAAATTTAAATAAATATCCTCGGGTAGTGTAGCTTTTGAGCATAACTATGCTTATTCGTAGTTAAAATGGTGGTAAATTTTCTAATCTTAAATTAATAAAATAAACATTTTGCATGTATTTATTTATAGTTGTTAAAACAAACTAAAAGCGCGTTGATGCAGCTAAGAAGCTTATTTTTGTTTATTCAAGAAAATCATTCATTTGAACAATAATTGAAATCTGTGTGAAAATATTGCGTGCTAATAGTTAGTTGTCTTGGAAAAGTAACTTAATTATATCCTACGCATATACGATGTCAAATTATTATTATTAAAAGTTTTTCAGAAATTAATTAAATAACAACTAGGTTTTAAGTTAGTGCTGGGAAACATACTTGAGTATTCCAATAAACACTATAAATTCGAATAAGTGTAAATGTTCGAATAATATAATTATTTAAATATTTAAAATATTAAATATTAAATAATGATATGGGGGCGAAATATTAAAGCAAAGCATCCTATGTTATCAAAACTGGAGAAAAGTTATATATCCTAAAAGTAAATTTAAATGAACAGTTTTTTACCACAAAATATAACGTATATTTAAATTTTTTATTATTCTTAATTACTGATAGGTATAACATACTCGTATATCTAATAAATATATTTTTTAACAATATTCTGTTTTAATATCTTCAAAGTTATAATTTGTTGATACATTATATATGTAAGCAAGTAAGTAAGTCGGGATAAAGTAGTAAACAGTTAAAAATTCATAGTCACTCAATTTGGAGCTATGTACTCTATAAGTCTGTTTGGAAATGAAAGAGAGTAATAAAATCCCGAGATAAGAACCGGCCATGGGCGTGGTAATATTTCGTTTCAGGTAATTATCGGGCAAAACTAACAGGTAATGGGTGTGTGTACATTAGTATATTTTACTGGATACATCATAGGGCAGAAGCCAGTGTATTATAACAGATCAATTCAGTCTTAGAGCTGAATATACGAACACGTGCTAGTGCAGTAGAGTAAAATTCGACTTGTGTTTAGTGACTATTGTGCCAGTGGATATAATATTGTTTGGGTAAAATGTTGAGCTTATCAGATTACGTACCTGTTAAACGCGTGAAAAGTAGTGCGTTGCCTCAGAATGAGAAGATTATTATATTAAATGTATTTATTGCATTGAAACACCAAAATCCTACCAACAGTGATGACGACATCGTGGGAAAATGACAGGGATTGGAAAATCGACTATCTACAGACTTTTAAATGAAACAAAAAAAGAACAAGATACTGTAAATCCCCCAAAATCATCTACAGGGAGGTCAAAAGTCGTTATAGATGATTTATTAAAAAATGTCATTAGCAGAAAAATACATTCATTTTATTTTAAAAAAGAAATACCAACGCTAAACAAAATTTCAAGCGAACTTCCAGAGGACAACGATTTGCCAAAAATCAGTAGAAGCAAATTATGGGCCGTCTTACGAGAGTTGAATATTTGCTGGGAAAAGCAGAGCAGGAAGTCATTTCTCGGTAAAGATGAAATTATTTGTTGGCGAAGATTCTACTTAAGATCAATTAGAAAATTCCGTGACGAAGGGAGGAATATTTATTATCTAGACGAAACTTGGGTCAACGAGGGATATACTGTAACAAAAGTAGGGCAAGATAAAAATGTAAAAAGTTTTCGACAAGCATTTTTGGATGGACTTTTAACAGGGTTCAAGGCACCTTCAGGTAAAGGACGAAGATTAATAGTGACACATATAGGTAGCGCCAGTGGTTTTGTAGATGGCGGTTTACTTTTATTTGAATCTAAAAATACAGGTGACTATCACGAAGGCATGAACGCAGATGTTTCCGTAGAATATTTTACACAGATGCTGGATCTTATTTCTCCGGAGTCTGTAATTGTCATGGATAATGCCAGCTACCATTCACGGCAGACCGAGCGGACGACTGCTACGACTGCTTGGAGGAAAGCCGATTTTTGACACTTGTCAATCTTAATAGAGATCAGAAAAAATATGTTATCGATGAAATGGCAACAAATCGCCAAATAACGGTACTACGGTTACCACCTTATCACTGTGAACTTAACCCAATCGAATTAGTCTGGGTGTAGGTAAAAGGAGATGTAGCGCGAAATAATACGACATTTAAATTAAATGACGTAAAAATTTTGTTAAAAAATGAGTAATCGCAGATAACTGGCAAAGATGTATATATCATGTACAAAAAGAAGAGCAGAAAATGTGGGAACTCAATAATTTAATTGACGTTACTGTGGAACCTATCGTTATCAATCTAGGAGACGAAGATAATTCATCAGAATATTCATAGGATGAATTTTAATATACCTACTTTTTTATTTTCTTTATTGTACATTTATACAACACTACATTTGCTTACCATAATTTGAATGTTCAAAATACATATATTTTTGTGTGGAATAAAAGTCTATTCATTAAATTTAAATAAATATCTTGATAATAATATTGAATAATTTTATTTGAATTACTAAAAACCCTTTTAACCCGGTTATGATGCTTAAAGTAGCCTTATGTTTTGAAATGCTGTTTTTATATTGTTTACTTATGAGAGAAATGGACTGAGAAATTGAAGCGACATAGACAAAGACGGATTGTCGGGGATTAAATTTTAGCTACCTGCGACAATTTAGTACAACCCGGTCACACAAAGTTTTTTTAAAAGTACACCTCATTTATACCGATAATACATAATATAAAAATATTGAATATAAGCACCAGTACTACATTTATTTACGATTTGCATACATAATAAGCTTTTATTACTCTCTTTCATTTCTAAATAGACTATAGCGTATTTTTTAAGTAAAAGTTGAAGAAAATCATTCAATTTCAGCATTCTAGTTTGGCTTTGTGCTAAAAAAGACCGCTGCCTTCTGGTAGGAATTTCGTTGTGTATAATTTTCCTAGTAAATGTAAGATTATTTGTCTAAAAAGCCAGTCTTAAGATCGCCGTATTTCTCGCCGTAAAATGATCCAATTTGTGGAGTTTTAAGGTACAGAATGCTCGAAAAATAAAACTCTTGATGTTCAGTTTATCCACTTTTACTATTCAAATTCTGCTCAAATAAAATAATAACATTTTTTAAAAGCACTTGTAAGATACACATTATTTTGCTATTCTAACTCCACATTGTAGCAATTATTCCCACAAAAGTACTTATAAACGAAAATTTAACATTCTTATATACAGAACTATGTAACATAATTTATTTATTTATTTATTTATCATCTACGCCTGCTCAACGGGATGAATCCACTTACAGATAAGGGAAAAATTACAAAAGAAAATTAAAATAGCCATAATAAAAATATATATAAATACAAGAACGCAGAGAATATATCACAAACAGGACACTAAAGAGGACATCAAAATTTCTTAATAATAGAAACATTAGTGTGAAATATATCTATACTGACCAGCATAGCCGCAAAATTCCTACACATTACGTATATAGGAGAATAATGTAGTATATTAGTACTAGCTATTTTCAAGTAAAGTGTTTCATAAGACCGCGTATTTACAGCAGGAACATTAAAGTTAAGTTTCAGGTACATCCAAATTTCCATTTATTAAGTTGAAAAGAAAAATAACACTGTGCATATCACGGCGAGATTTTAAAGATTTATAATTATATTTTTGAAGAAGCAAGTGCTGCGGATATCCTACGGGAGGGTATACATTAGAGTCTTTATAATTCAACAACTTTAAAAATCTGCGCTGCATTCTTTTTAACAAATCAATATAACTAGTATAGCTTGGAGCCCAAATCAAGGAACAATATTCTAATCGAGGCCTGATAAAACAATTATACAACAACTTAACAGTATCAACATTGCAGAAATTTCGGGCATTGCGAATTAATAATATTATAATCATATTTACATATACAGTTTAATTTTTAAAAAATACATATTTTGAAAGATATCTGTTCCTAGAAGTTTGTTGGTTAGACCGCTTTCTGTCATTATATCGCTTTACTTTTTCACATTTGAATATTCGAAGGTGGCATGAAATAACATTCCTGTTATTTGAAAAGCTCTATGTTATTCAGTTATTAAATATCTAAAATTGTCTGTATTTGTAGCAGACACTATTACAAGAATACGGTGCACTTACGAAAGAAAATTGATTAATTACCACTGAAGCTCATCTTAAAAGACATGATGACCATTCCTAAGCAGCTGCTTGCGTTAAACAAAAATCGACTCACCACATTGTACTCTGCCGCCAGATCGTACCAACAATTGGAGTTGTTCTTAATAGTGTAGTAATCCTTAAAGGTGGGGCACACATTGTTCTCCTGACCGAGCACCGTACAGAAAACACAGAAGATAACCAATGCAACCGAAAACGTTTTCATGTTACTGTATCAATTATCTCTCATATTTTGTCTATAGATATTTAGAAGTTCGTTTATAACACGCTGAAAGACCTTGACTGCTGTCTAGTGATATTATTAAATGTATAACAAGGACTCAGACCGAATGCTTTAAATATGCATTTGCAGTTTAGATTTATTCCTGAAATCACTGAAATCGATTAGATGATTGTTGTATGTCTTCATTAATTAGGGGTTGGCGTTTAAATAATTAGGTGGGTCAAGGATTGTCACTAAAATTTACTTTCCAGCGGCGAATTTCATAAACACGTGCAATTTTTTGTCATTCCGTAGTTCCTTTCCATTTCAGATAATGGCGGCAAGCATGTGATATATGTATGTAAACTATACAGGGTAGTCAATTTGAAGACAATCTTCAATTTGTATGACATCTAGATTTTAATTATCTGAATGTTATTTAAGTAGCCTCATAATTAACTTGTATAGGGCACTATACAATTTCAAAATGTACATGGAAGGACATCGAAAGGTGATGTTGGCATACTATAAGATCATTGGTCAAAAATTGCGTTAAATATTTTTATCCACGACTACTATGTTAAGAAGGTTTAACACGTCTATTTTCCGTGGATTAAAGGCCTAGGTGGATTAGAATTCATAATACCACGGTTCTATTTGATATCATTTTATTTAGAATTATTATTATTAACATTAACATTTATCTCAAGAAAATCTTGCCATTTGGACCAGGATTATTTAAATTTACTCGATAAGAAGTTTTTAAAGAAGTAAAGAAAAAGGCCTTATTCCATGTCCGGTACAACTTTCTGGATCAGGGAGTTCAAGAAATGCAGCTACTTTTGGAAAAGTTTTCGAAATTGTGTTGATGCCTACATGTTGTGAAATATTTTTTCCAGCCACATATCGCAAGAAAAATCTTCCACCGGCACTTTTAGGTTGCAAATTGATATATTTTCGACACATTTCTACATCATTGACTATCTTCCATGATAGTGAAACTTGTTGAAATATTTGTTTTTGTATCTGGAATGAATATATTTAGGTAACTGCTAATTCATTGCATCGACAAGCACTTGGGACTTCCATGATCACTGCAACCTGCAAAGAGGTCAAAATAGAACACTCAATGTATAAAATTAAATATTAAAATTGTGTATTTTCTACCTTAACTTGCAAATATTCCTCATCCGGTGCTTTTTTAAAAAATTATTCGATTTGGTTTCTATTCAGTATCTTTGCCTTTTTTGGTTTATAATTTCTTGATTCTACTTTCATATATGAGCCTCTTGGGCTTCTCGGCTTCATGCTGGATTTCAGCCGAAATGAAGAAATTTTCAGCAATCTCACTCATTTTTTGTGTCGGTTTTGAAAATTGTTTCACACTCGTTGACAAATAAACAAACGATGCCAATACTTTCCATCATTGACAATCAATATTCTTGATTTTCAAAACCATAATTTTTCACCTGCTCTCACACGGCTTTCACTGTCCTAATTGACCGGTTTTGGCCGTGGTCGTGGATAAAACGTTGAATTACATTCAGAAAATTAACCAGTCTTTAATTAAAGGCTCGTTAATTCCCTTATATAATTAATAACTACTATTGTTTATGCTCTGAGCATAATATTTGTCGTTAATTTTATGTTATTAAAAGCAACAAGTCCTAAAATTTTGTGGATGAAGGATAGCAGCTAACAACAGTAACAGTAGTTCTAGTATTTTTGCTAGTGATAAACGTCCAAATATACATGTGTTATAAATAGTCGAATTCATCTTTTTTTTATTTTTCAGTTGTATTAAATAAATATGGCAGACATAATAAAATCAAATGTCGATTATGAAAATTTAAGCATCTAGTAGGCGTTTAATTTTATTTCCACCTTCATTGAAGAGCTTATAAAAGTTTGCCTAATTTTATAACAATTAGTTTTGAAAATAAAAAGTAATGAAAGGAAAAACAAAATGCATTATTTTAATTCCGGTATTTCAGAAATTACACAAAATATCTCACTTTTTTCAGATAATTGAGAGACATTAAAATATGCAACTTCTTCCTAATTTAAGTCGCCCTGTATATAAAACGATTTACAAGATCCTCATACTGGATCTCGTAAATGTGACCACCCTATATATAGAAAACTTTATATCATCGTAATCCTCAAGGATTATAACAATCGAAATAATACGAAGGGTATTTTATTTAAAAATATTCATAAGTTATATATTTACAATATGTTTCTAAACATATTAATAAGGTTTAAATGGGGTGTGGTATAATCAGTAACCCTGTAATATTATTTGAATATGTCTATATTTTTTAAACCTGTTCATAGTGCAATTTGCAACACTTTTCGACATTTAGAATGTGTATTTTCAGATTGGGGTCGCCTAAAACGAAACAGGCATGTTGAAATCGATTGCCTTTTAAAATCAAATAGGCCTATAATTATATTTTTTATTTTTATATCAAATTATTACTTTTATAATACAAAATCTACATATATCTATTTAATAGTTTCTGTACAAACAATCAATATATGGAATATATACAGGTACAACATATAAAAAAAATAAAAAAAACTAAATTTTGCATTTGGTGTACCAAATTGAATACAAAAACTGTATACATATCATACAATTTTAAAGACTAGAGAAAACGGTGAAACGAACGCATTTCAAGAATACTGTTATGGAATCACAACTACCTTTTTAGTTTGTCAAGATGAAATGAAGAATGAAGAAGTAATGAAAAATAAGAAATTGAATAAAACCCAGTTTACAAGAAAACAATAGGAAATCAGAACAGGCAATTAAATTCGACAAATTTGAGGACTGTAGAAGAAGAAATAAGTCAGTTGAGAAGTGAAGTGCAAGACAAAGTACAAATTGTGATGAAAAGTGTAACTAAGTTACAGAGTGAAGTGTCAACTCTACGTTGATTTAACCTTGAAATACGTCAACAAATATGCTTCTCAGCTATCAAATCTTTACTTTGACGTGTCTGCCTTCACCTTCGGCTTCTGAATACTGAATTTAGGAGGCGAAATCGATCTATTTTTATATAGATTTTCAAGATTCTCGAAGTTTCTGGAGTTTCGAGAACGCGTCTAGCACCAAATCGAATATAGCCTGGAATATTTTAGAAAACGTCAAAATAAAAGTATAACAAAAATTATAAATTCAAAAACCAACAGGAACATAATTAATAAACTAAGGATAGGTGAGTTTCCGTAACAATATATACTGTAATAACAAAATGAATGGCTAGAAATAAAAATCCTGAAACGAATACACTGAAAAGAACCGATCGCATCATGAAATTAAAAGTGTGGAAAATAATTAAGAAAAGATCTCTAGGTTTAATAAAATAAAGGGTAAGAATACTGAAGCAAAAGAACTATGACATAAAGTAACATTCTCATAATAAGTTAGTTCTTTTATAACAGTACTATCAGAACTAATAATTCCTCAAGTGAAATTAAATTTAATTACAAGAACACAATGCAGTTTCCTCATAGTAGCTACTTAAATGTATAATTAAAGTAGAAATAAACGCCAGGGTGTAAATAGTTATTTGACAATCTAAATGTTTTTTCTAAAAAAATACGTACAAAATTTTTGAATGAAAGATTTATCCAAATATGTGAAAGATCTTTTGTGATAATATCCAACGAAATTTTCACAGTTTAAACTTCTCGAATTTTTTACTTCTAAGGCACTGGTTAGTTTTTTTTTAAATTCTACATGCAGGTAACTGCTACAAAGAAACTGCATTATGCCAATTGCGATCTATATATATATATATATATATATATATATATATATATATATATATATATATATATATATATATATATATATCAAGAAACATTCATTGAAGAGAACCATTGGGAGATGACTTAGGAAAATTGTTTGTTTTTCTTTTGTTTATTTTAACGGACAAATTAATACTGAAAAGTTGTTGCTGCTACACTCTGTAATTAATTAAGAATTATTTTTCTCCTGTTAAGTAAGATAAGTTTACTTTATAATTTTCTTAATAACAAATAAATCATTTTATTTCGTATTTAATATATATTGCTTGTCATCTTAATGGCGCACTCCTCCTTAATCTCCTTTGTTAATTTTTTGTTAGCTTTGCGGTCCACTGAACTGTAACAAAAAAGTCAGTAATTGTAGGTCCTACTATCCAAATCAGTGGTAAAATTAACTAACATCTACTTATACTGAATACTTTGTAATTATCAAAATTTTGTTATTATCATTTAAGTAAACTACCGATTGTCTTGATAATTAAAATAAATGTAGATAAATAATGAAACTTACTGTGAAATCTAAAAGTATATTTTATATTTATTTTTTTTTCTTTTTAAAACACAGAATGTATGAACTAATTAATTACTCTATTGTTTATGATTGCTGCCCAATGATATGACAGTTTTTCTGTTCTATACTGAAGAAATTTGATGATTTGGTAATGCAAAATATATCAAACCAATTTTGAACAGTAACGTTGTCATAAAAAGTGATTTTTCGAAGGTTGTTTGACAGAGAACGGAAGAAATGCAAATCTGATGGAGTTAATTTAGAAGAATAGGGTGCATGGAGAAGAGTTTTCCAATCGAGTTCATTAATAACCTCTATTATTATGTTGATGCGGGCGTTATTATGATGTAAAATAATTCAATTCCCTGTCTTCTTTTCAATTGGGATGCAATTCATAATAGACAATGCCGCCGCTGTTCCATCAGGCGCATCGTCATCCGGTAACTCTTTGTTCTGAGAATTGCCTCCCTTTCTATTAGAGCTAAGCCATCCTTTTCTATTCTTGTACGTAAACACACAATTTTTCGTCACTAGTTGCTTCCCGTTTCGTCGTTTAAATCAAAATGATGACGAGTCAGTATAGGCAACATTTGAAACTCTGACATTTCTTGGTTTTATTTAAAATATGGATATATTTACACCAAATTTCTTTGCAAATGTTGTACTATGGTCGCTTTGTCAATCTTACTGACCAGTTCTTGGATAAACTGATGTGATTCCTTCCTTCCTTCTTTTTTGGAACGTCTGTAAAGACGTTAACAACATTCTTACTGACGGAGAAGGAGCATCTTTCTAGCGACCCCATTCCACAAACAACTCTTGACTTTTCCACTTCCTGCATTTGGCTTGGCGAAGGTTCTCGAGGCAAAGCATAGTTATCAAGGCCACTTCTTTTAGATAAATATCCAAAGACGGAAGGCATAGCATTACCTACATTGCTATGATGGGTGTTTTCCCATAGCTTCAGTTATGCTCAGGCAGATGATCTTTTGAATTGAGTGCTGTACTTTTCTCAGTGGCGTTCTTTGCAAACAATTACATATGGTTCTAAGAGTATCCGATGCTTTAACTTCTCTAATGAATTTAAACAAGTGTAAGAAATGAACATAATAAAAAAAGAAGAACATTATAAAACAAAACAGGTATATAAGGCATTGAAATAATATTTATTCTGGATGTTGATAAAAATACAGTATATAATAAAAGGCAATTTAGGGAACAGACATATTTTAAAAGAAGAAGAGAAGGAGTAATGCCGTCCTAATTAGATGAATATTATTTATGCAATTGAAAAAACAGCATTTCTTCAAATAGATTTAATTGCAATTATTCTGTATTTAGTTTATTTTAACAGGTGTTTAAAGTTATATATTTCTAAAATATTATATATACTATTAGCATACGAAGAACTAGGGAGCATAGAAGAATTTAGTTTCTTTGAGTTATGGAACAAATTTATTAAATATAGATTTTACAGCAAACTTTGTTTTAATTAACATCTTTTCCACCGTTAAAGAAAACATACTTACTTAACCGGACTAGATCTTGTCTGAGCTAGACCACAGGTACATTATATTTTATATTAACATAGCGTATAGTATTTTTAATATGCAGATAGAACTAACTCTGAAATTAAATGCAATTACGTAGATTTCGTGTATAGATATCAGATTCATTAAAGTACATATTTATATAAATAAAAACTTATGAAAAAATAAGAACGAGAGGAATGTTTTTCAAGGAAGCGGTTTGTACATATATCTTGTTTATATTAATTATTATTTGATGTACTTAATTAAATCTGAGTTAGGTATGTACACGTGTCTAAATTAATTCCGAAAAAACATTAATGAATTTATGATTCAAATTAGATATATTTAGTTTTCAATAAGCGGTATTTTTTGTACAGGAATTTTTAAAATATAGATTTGAAATTTGTTTGTAAATGTAATCAAAAAAGATATTATCTTTAAAATGTACAGGATTATTTCATGGGTATGAGATTGAAAATTTCTTGTTCAAAAGTTGTTTACAGTTCAAATGCTTTGGTATTTACTGTACAGGGTGATTTAGAACTTATCTAAAAAAATTTCGAATGTACAGGGGACTCTTACAAATACAATTTTGTGAAAAAATGAAAAAGGACAGTTCCAAAATAATATAAAAATACACTTCTGCACCACACTAGAAACTGGTAAATTGTAAAACCTGATAAGGCAAAGTATACAATTAGCAATCGCAAATTAGCAAAAAATGGAAAGGAATTCCCAAGGAAATAAATAAATAATATTTTATAACACCTGGCATTTTATACAGATTTAACTGCTTTTGCCGCTTTTGTTATTTATTTATTTATTTATTTATTGGTGTCAATATACAATAATGTATTTACACAGGTCAAATAAGGAGAAACAAAAAATAAAAATTACAAACTACAGTAAAATAGACTAACGCTAAGAACACTAAACACTAAAAATAGTTAAAGCTATAAAAAATCTATAAAATTTTATAATAGCACGAAAACACATATAGTTAAAACTCAAGTTAAAATTGAAGTAGATATAACAGGATGTTAAAAATAGCATAAGTTAAAGCGATAATATGAACAAGGTACTAGTTAGAAATTCCTCAGAGCTATAAAATGCATTATTCAGTTCAAACTTTTTTATTCTGTACTTAAAAGTTGTAATATTTAAGTCAGTAACTATTTTAGGTAACGAATTATAAAATTTGATACCCCAGTAAGAGGTACCATTTCGAGTTTTCGAGTCTCTGATAATCATTTTGTAAATTGTCTCTATTTCTTGTGAAGTGGGAATGAATTTCATTCCTGGACGTATAACTACATATATTGTTTTTTATATGCATTAGGCATTGTAGAATATACAATGTTAATATATTAAGTTCAACAAACTTTAGTCTACAGTCATCTCTATATTTGAGTCCGCCAATTAATCTTATAGTTCTTCTTTGTAATGCAAATACATCAGAGGATGAAGTAGAGTGACCCCAAACTAAAATTGCATATGATATCACAGAATGAATAAGACTGTGGTAAGCTGTTTTTAAGGTTGGGATACTTGATGGTTTAAGTTACGAAGAAGGTACAAGCTTCTTGATATTTTGTTACATATATGATCAGTGTGACAATTCCATGACAATTTTGAATCCAGGTGAACCTCCAGAAATTTAACAGAATCAGGATTTAAAATATCTGTGGTTTCTCTAAGGCTAAATATTAATGTTTCTGTTTTAGTGGAATTAAGATTTAATTTATTAGACAAAAACCAGTTTTCAATTGTTAATTCAGCTTGACGAGCCTTTTCAATCAAATCATCAATTATAGGACTGCGGTTAGTAATATTAGTATCATCGGCAAATTGAATGGTCAAAACAGTCATGCATTGAACCAGGTAAATCATTTACATACATTAAAAAGAGAACCGGATCAAGAATAGATCCTTGTGGTACACTGGCATCAATACCGAGATATGAAGATGTTGAATTATTGTGAACAACATATTGCTGCATATTACTGAGGTATGAGTATATTAGACCAACACATTAATTATTGATAGAGTTAATTTGTGGTTTTAATTAATAAAATAGTTTGACATACCTTATGTTACAATAAAATTTTGGGTCTGTCTTACCCATTTTCTACAAACACAAATGTTTCTGCTTCTTGTCCATTTTAAACTCGTAAGTTATTGGCAGCAACTATGATCTGTTTACGTAAGTCATCAATAGTAGGTATCCACTTTGGTACAATACATTTCATCTTTTAAATATCGCCAGAAAAAAAAGTCCAAATGATTTAAAGTTAGGAGATCGTGGCGGCCATGGTACCTGTCCCTTTCATCCAATCCTTTGGTACTAATGTTTGGATATATCTGTAGATGGTACAGATATAATTTAGCCTCGTGTATGATACGATGTACTGCTGCAATACACCATGAACGCACTGGACCTCCATCTCTTCTACGATTCGATTTCAAATTTCCCTCGAATTCCATTATACTTGCACTTGCTGCACACCGCGGTAAAAGTAGCTGCATTTAGACACACGTTTACTGGGAAATCGTTCTGCTAAAGCATGTTCATATCGCCCTAAATTAAAACGATATCCATCGACTCCAAGCAATTTATGATGCTTGAAAATCTATCGTAGAGACTGGCATCACAAAAACTTTAATGCCTACAAAAATTAATCGGATTTCAATATGCGGAATCGCCTGGTTAGAAACTATAATAGCCCAGCGATGTAAAGGTTGAAAATATTACAACTTCAATATTTATTCCATTTTTCATGGCGCATCTATTCCAAAAATTTTTCGGATAAGGTTTAAATCATCCTGTATACGAGCGATGCAATAGCAATAAAAGCTGACAAGCTAGCTAAGAGCGTATCGAATCACAATATTTTCGGACCCGATGTCTCCAGTGTCGTTCCATTGTCAGCCTTTGTTGAAAAAATCAAGGAAAACACCTACAAAGAATTTAAGAAGCGGTGGGATAAAACAAAAAACTGTTCTAGAACTTCTAGTTCTTTTATGAGTTTCTAGAGTATACCTAAGGTAAGGATACAACCAAGAAGTACCTGACTGTGCCTAGAACAAACTTTCACTTGGTGACAGGTATTCAAACTAAGGAAATGTTTAACACCTCTTTGTAAAGGTTTCGAACAGGAAAACGAGAGAGTATTTCATGTACAGTGCGAGTCCACTGCTCTCTCGTCAATAAGAAAATCCGTGTTGGGAGAGCGATGGCCATCTGTGATCTATATTAGATAGATCTCCCTAAGCAACGCCAACACCTTTTTCTTTCTAATCGGTTGGTTAAGGCTGAACTCTTAATGAGTAAAAGTGCTAGGAGTCAATTGGGGCCTAAATGCTGTAGGTAAACTACCTCCCACAATAATGTTTTACTCGGAAACTATAACATTTTTTTTGCGACATTGACTTCATTTTTCATAACGCATCTATTTCTACATTTTTTAAGATACGTTCTGAATATTTGAGAGTATAATAGAATCATGACACATAAAAACTTATCGAATATCTTAAAAATAAATGTTCAAGAATGTCGTTTATTTCTTTTTAAAATATGAGGATAATGAATAATGATGTATATCCCTATATTGATTAAAATAAATATTTTTTAATCTTTTCAGGAATTTAGGTACGATACACCTAAACGCATCGACATTGTTTGACACCTCTGTACATGTACTAGTTGGTAATTTATTTTTATAATGTATGTTGTCTAAAACACGTAGTTTGAATTTCAACAGACTAATATTTCGAAAGTTACTAAATGATTTTATAAGAATGATTTGCATACATCTACATACATTTTCCATGTTGGCTATTTATTTTGACATTTTGTAAGATATGTAAGTGTATATTAGCATTAGGTAAAACATTTTTTTTTACAAAAATAAATGTTCTTAAAACATTATAAAAATAATGTTTTAATAAAAAATACACTCAATAATTTAGCCAGTCTTCCAAATTAATATGTTATACTTTCCATATCTTAACTTAAATTGATTCATTCGGTGAAGGTCAAATTAACACGTTTTTTTATGCTTTAATGAACACGAAAAGTACAGATGAAAAAACCTAACTTTCTTAAACAATTTATGTTTCAAATTGTTTTGCTACGCTATAATTATAAGGAAAAAAATGTTCATATCTGCACTTCCCCTTCTAAAAACCTCTCATGCACGCTTAAAATAATATCTGCCAGTGCTTTTCCAATTTGTGGATTAACGTCTATGTATGAGTATATTAAAACATTTTTAATTTTTGTATTTTACACAATTTACATTTTTATTAAATATTCTTCTTACTTCAGTCAAATGTCAGTAATATATTTTACTATGGAAATTAAGTGAGATAGTTCAAATATAGTTTTGTTAAAAATGGCTTGGTTTGGAAGATATAGGATATTGAAATAAAAATAATCAGGCCTATCTAGCATGTTTTTCTAATTTGACATGGAAAGCACCAATGCGAGCCTACATCAACAGTAACACAAACAAAACAAGCCAGTGCTGCGCTAATTTAATTCTCGGGTACGTTTAATGTATAATAAATATTACGCTACTATGTAAAGCAGAAATAGCAATATAGCCAAAATTTTCTATATGTTTTCTAGAATACAGGATATACCTACGTACTTAGTGCGTCGTTAAGGGCGCCGTATTCTTGAAATAGTGTTTTCTACAAATACAAGTAATTTTAGACATTTAAGAACTGAATAATACAGAGGTTATCAAATAAGAACAATGTTATCTCATGTCACTGGCGAATATTCAAAGGTACCGAAGTAAAATACATATATAACGTCAGAAAGCAATCTATTCAGCAAATTTTTAAATACTTAAATCTTTCAAAATACGTATTTTTTTAAATTCAACTATAGATGTAAACATTGTTATAATATAAACTTACAAAGTTCTGCATATAAGATTGATCACTTTTGTTTATAAGTATGTGAAAATAATTGTTAAAATGTGGGGTTAGAATAGCGAAATAATGTGTCATAGAAATGCATCTTAAAAGTTATTATATTATTTGAAGAGAGTTTAAATAGTAAAAGTGGATAAACAAAACATCAGTAATTTTATTTTTGATATTACTTTTGTTTTACATGTTCTATTTTTCAAGATTTCAGTACCTAAAAAACATCACAAATCATTTTACGGCGAGAAATACGGCCACCTTAAAATTTATTGTTCCAGACAAATATCGATTTAAATTTTCTGCTTATCAGTTACGGAGACCGAGTTAATTAAACGTCCATCTTTTCTGCAGCCAATACATTAAATCTACTTCACTGCCAAGTTAAACACATAATTGTTTCGCCTATCAATTTTATCATAATAGCAAACAAAGTTATTTATTTTACGTTATTAAAATTGTATGATATTTCTTTCATGAATAATAATAATTTCATCATGTCATTTGTGATTGCTATTAGACGAGCGTTATTAAGTATATAATAACTAATCGCCACATTGTTCCTGTCTATAAAAATAATTATTTATTATTTGAGTTGGAAAAATTCACATTAACTCCTGAAAATTATTGAATCAGCAAAGCAGAGAGTGTAATTTATTACTAGAAGGATTGAAGAAGATATATCAGCAAACATATAAAAAATTTATTGACTCCCGAGCTGAGAACATTATGTTTTTTCGGAAAATGTACTGTTGGTATAGTTTTCTGAATTAAACAAAAGTATGAAATCTTCTTCATTATGTTCAATATAATAATATACGATCTCAGTACTAAATGCTACTAATTTGGTAAAATGCCAGAACAAGTTGCTGAGCTTCTCAAATTGAAGGTTGCTCAGGAATATACTATTAATAAATTCAGGAGTTGAAACCACAAGAAAAATCTTTACTGCAGGTACATCAAGTGCGATATTTTAAATAATTTAACCATTTTGAAAGATTCAATAGTTCATAAACAATTTACTAGTGAAAACACTTGCTACATAGATGAAGTAAATGTTTCAAAACAAACATGACAAGGGATATCCTTACAGGCTGTTGTAATTTTACTATAAATAAAATTACTTTCGTTAAAGAGCAAATTTTAATTTATGAGCAGTAAAAATGTCTCTAATGCCTATAATAATAGAAAATTGAAACATATTTTTCTTGGAAATGGCACATTTTCGTGAATTTTGATTGAAAATTATAAATTTGACATTTCTGATTTAAACAATAGAGTAATAAGTATCTTTTATATAATTATTTCAAAGTTAAATTTTGTGCGTCATTGGATTCATAACTAATCGCCCAGTCAAAGGGGGAGGGGGTATTTTAGGAGAAAATGAAAGAGTATTATGTAAAAAATATAAAAGTTTTATTTCCCTAAGTATAAAATGTATGTACAATTGATTTCAATCTTCTCCTGTTGCGTTTTTCAAAACTTCTAACAATTTATCAGTAACTAATTTCTTTGAATCCCTGCCAAAGAGAAAATCGTAATGGTTGAAGTTCAAAGTTGAAATTTCATAAATTCCATAGCGGACTTCTTTTGGTAATTCTTTGTACAAATTGAGAGAATCCTGGAACAAATTTAAACAAACACATGTTTAGAAGCTATATAGCAATGAAATAAAGTTTTAAAAATGTAGATAGTGTTAGGTAGATAATAATTTAAAATATAATCCTAGATGTCCCATTAAAAAGTGGGTCATTTGGAAGTTATGTTTAATAATCGACGTAACTTAGAAAAATGTTGCTTTCTCCAGTAAGTTTTAGAATCCAAAGAATTATTTAATCGTTTTCTTTGCATTATCATATAGTGGATAAAAATTGTATATAATTTATAATAAATAACGTAACCCTACTTTACTTGAATTAATTTACTTATACAGGGTGAATCTTAAATAAGTACAAATATTTTAACCAGCAGTATAGTTTTGTGTGTAGAACACATAATTAATAGTTTTTTTACAAAAAAATCAGAAATAAAAAAGTGAAATTTTAAATAAATTTCGTAATTTTTCAGTAGAAAACTTGTTGAGGACCGCTGGCCTAGACCGACCCTTCATACTTTTATGAGTCATAGTGATGCAGACTGAACGTGTGGTTCACAGTGTTGCCAGTATTACACAAATGTCTTTGCTTCAAGGAAGAAAAAATCTCAACTTTTAGCGAATTTTGTCGAGTGTAACATTTTATATTATTTTTTATTATCAAACTGTCATTGACTGTCATGACAGATTATCGGAAGCCCAAGTCAAACTTGTTAACCCCACATAATGCATGAAAATAGCAATAAAATTTGCTAAAAGTTGACATTTTTTCCATTTTAAATAAAAAACGCGTGCATAGTTTTTCGTTATTCTTCATAAAATAACTTAAGGAAATTGTGTTTTGTGTCCCTTTCTAACAGTGTACAATGACATTTAACTTGTGAAATGTGGATTACTGATTAAATAGTTACTTTTTTAACAAACAGGTAAGCTTGTGTGCACGTTTATGTATAATTTTTGAACATTGAACATAGTAATATCACGTAATATCTTCCTAAATATTTAACGGTAGTATTGAACTTGCGGAAATTCATTTTTAATCGTTGAAGTATAGTAAGGTTAGTTCAGATGTTAAAATTTATGTTAATATTGCTGCGTATCATACTACATACCCAATTTTACTGTACTTATGCTTAAAACAAGTATTTTTAAAATAGAACTATTACGTTAAAGGAAACGTAATATTTATATTGGAGGAGATATGGCAACCTCGCAACAAATCATATGTTTCATTACGTTGTTGGATGAAAAATCAGCCAGCGGTCCTCAAAATGTGGGTATTTTTTTAAAAAATTAATATCTCCGTAAATATTAGAAATTTTTAAAAATGGCTTTCACTAGACTGATTTAAATGACGAACTACACCAGCAGTTAAAATATTTGTACTTATTTAAGATTCACCCTGTATTCATATTTAAGTTCGTTTGTTAAACGATCTTCTAAGTTGACTATTTATAGCTATAACCCTTGCTAATTTATTTACTACAATTTTCTGTGTCTGCATTAAAGACAGAAAGGGAGCATACTGTTGTAAAAAGAATAGAGAAACAACAAATAAATTTAAATAATAAATTTTAAAGACTAAAATTTCATAAAATAATTGATGAAATAATAAAACTTTTGTAACCTAACCATGTAGGCATAATTTGTCACATATTCACGACAATAAAACCGTTATCGAACGATATTTAAGAACAATAATTTATGTAGAATGTTGCTACACCAAGCATGATAAACAATTATAGTGTACTACTCTAGAAAATTATAGGTTTAATAGTAATTGTTACTATTAATAACGTTTAAATAATCATTAGCAGTGATGTATGGCAATTCTGTCTGTGCATTATTTTAATTTATGATGAAATGCTCATATATCACAGTCATGTGTAACAAATAATAGTAAAATTGGCTGTAGTTGCACAAAATCTCGTATTGGAGTAAGTTAAAAAGATCATAGCAGGATTATTATTAATTTTCTACACACACAGTAGCATCCAGAATATTTATATCGTATTTATATCGAATAATATTATTTATTTTATCAATTTTATAAGGATATTACTGCCCAAGCAGATACAATCCAAAGATAGGACAGAAGGAAATAAAATAGTTGATAATAAATAAATAAATAACCATGCAGATACTAAATTCTTCCATAACAAAATACATTAATAAACGTGGAGTTTAAATTTAAAATATATGAAGGGTACAGGCTTTTCCTGTTTATTAATTATGAAATAACCATAAAAAATAAATTTGGCGCGGGACATCTTTAGGAATCTTGCAACTGGTGTCAAAATAACTCCCGTAATAATGCGATATGATTGCACCAGTTTTCTTAGAAAAAAAAATTAGTTTCTACGAGCCCTAAATTATATTTTTTGACGTAACGTAAAAAAGAAGAAAATAAATGAACATCCTAGAAGCGGCGAATTATTTTATTCATTTATATACACTCTGTTTATCAAAATAATAAATATAGATAAATATGAATATATGAATATGGATAAATATGAAACTAAGAAAGTGCTGGAGTAACTGCTTTCGTTGAAATAGAATCAGACAATGAGATATACGAGGCAAGCAAACATCTGAAAGGGAAGTCATACGATTATAGCGTGCTTAGCGCATTCCGTACTGTACGAGTTTGTACGATTGTATATAGCGTAGCTCCATAATAACAGTTATAAAGTTTGCCAAACACTTCAGAATTCAAATGACTGTGGATGTCTACGTCATGACCAGTTAACATTCAAATCTTATTTCTGACATAATAGGAGAAAAATAGTAGCTACGACTGAACTTGATTCTGTTTGCCACGCTCCCGATTTCAAATCCCGCGGCCCGTAGACCGTAGATCAGTTATACTTGTGGAGAAGACTGGCATTTTTTATGCAAATATGGTATAGGGTGGAAGAAAGTTGGTTTGAGTCAGTGTGGGAGATTGATACCGGTCGGCGTTTGACCATCCCCCTAATTAATAAGGTTTCCCTTATTCCTGTACTGATTGATGGTTAGGACCTACCAACCTAAGTCGTTCCTGGCTTGTTTAATAATAATATGCGGCTCCCTCTACCGCACAAGTCTCCAACTTCTGGGCTAATGTTCGTCACTAGAATGGGTGGTGGAGATATATTATTATTATTATAAAGCTGACGGTGACCGAAAAAGCGTGTACGATTTGCAAGTGATAAATGCATCAAATGCAGACAATATCTGATGTGTGGATAGCAACTTAAGAATTATATGAAATTAAAGGATGGATTATTCTTTATGACAACGCCTATGAGAGAATATATAGAAAATGCATCTAGTTATAATTATACAAATTTATTACCTGTATTGTTTAGCGAACGGAGACGATTCAATTGCAGAAACTATTGAAAACTGCTATCCAAAAATTTCGATCTCTAATAGCTAGAAGAAAATATTTTTCAAGGAAGCTATTTTAAGATTTAAGATCATTCATCGCAACATCAGCCTACTGTTATGCATTGAAGCATCAGCAGAAATGATCAATTTAAATGTGTCAATATATGGTTTATTATTTCTTTATACGCACACGTGTATGTTAACGCGATGTTCTGAATCTGTTTTTGGTCGTGCATAATGTATCTATCCATCATCTATTCGTGCTATCCATGGACCTTATTGATAAGAGACATTATAATAAAAAAAATGGTGTTATATATTGTATATAAGACAATTTAGATGTGTGTACATACTCGTATAATGGACGAAGGCTAATTAACGAATTCGTTCGTTTAGCGTTTGATTTGATGAAACATAGACCGCAAAGGAAATTTTGCTTACTCCAAATAACGAGAAAATCGTTTACTACTATTCATTAGCTATATGAAACACAGCTTTAGAATAATAATAGAGCAAACTCAATTAAAAAAGTATCATACTTACTTCTTTGGTAATAGTCCAGTCACGAGCTGCATACATAATGTAAATAGGAACTTTAATTTTCTTAATATCGTATTCAGGAGGCGTATCGCTTCCATAGAGAAACCTGTTCTTTCCCACTCCGTAGTTATATTTTCTGAACTGTCCTCTGGTTGCTTCAGTTAAATAGCTTATCGTTTTAAGTGAAGTTCCTCCCGGGATTTGGTTGAAATACACGGGTATGGTTTCCTGCAAAAAAAAACTTTGAGTATTGTTTTCTTGAACATTAACTACAAATATGTATATACAGGGTGTTCTGTAAAGAATGTAGCATACAAAATAAATCAGTCCTAGAAAAGTTACGGTCAATAAAAACAACACATGCAGTTTTCAAGTAGCCAAATATGTTTTTTCAAAACATAGAACTCAATAAGAACACTATAAACAGTCTAGCTATATTTTGTTTCTTGTTAATGATTTTAAGAGAACAAAGATATATGATAGTTAAAATGGAGCGGTCTACTGCTTGACTTCTCATCTTAGGAATAAAGTCACAAGAGTTTAAGTCCGGGAACCATGGTGGATGGTACAGCACCTTCCATCCCTATAGCAGCCACACCTTGCGCTGAATGCGGCTGAGCATTGTCGCGCAAAATAATGTTCGATCGATAAGGCTGGGAAGTGCTATATCATCCATCATACTACCCGGACTTAAGCTCTTATGACTTTGACTTGATTCCTAAAGTGAAGTAACCACTTCGTGGAATTCGTTTTAGAACTGTTCCAGAAATTAGTCAGGCAGTACACTGCTCCATTCGACCTATCAACACAACAGACGTTGCTAAAAGTACCTATCCTATGACTTCCATATCAGCGTGTTATGCATATTGTTGGTGACTACATTGAAGAACAATAAAACTTTGCAACATATTATATTTTATGTCAGAAGAATAGTAGAAGTTCGAAATATGTATCTCTTTTGTGTTAGTTGTAAATAAATAGTTGCCACTATTAAAGTTCCAGCCCTCGTGTTCTTTAAATGCCACTTAATTTACTGTTAAAAAGATCGCTTTGCCGAAAAATGAGTTTCAATTTTCTATTGATTTTGTCAATAAAGGATAATCGAGTATTTGGCGATACTAACTAACTAAATTAAATGTTGTTTATGATTTAGATCAACTTTCCTCCATTTCAAAGTCAACATTGGTTGCTAGACAGCCTTGTTAATCCTGCTTCTTAATATTACATTCAGTGGACGATATCTTGATCCACATTGACTATTTAATAATGATAAGTCAGTTTAAATAAAAAATATGTGTATATACAAGGTGTTTTTTAATTGCGTATAGAAAATCCGCAGGAGTTATTGGTACTATCACGACTTTTCCACAAGAAAAGAAGAAGCCTGTATAATCATGCCAACAAAATTGGTGTTCAGATGCTCCATTGCATTGTTATCATTGTACATTTTTTTTATCTCTATGGTAAATTTGATTTTATTAACTGTACTCATGCTCTTGGTACGCCAATGGTACTTTACTTAACATGCAAATTGTATATTTTATGCTCAAGAATATACTAAAAAATGATGTCCAATTTGCCAAAAATATCTTAAGGGATTTAGAAGTTATAAAATTTTAAATTGATTTTTTTATTAACTTTGGACACTCCATACTTCGGAAACGACATCTTTGGGATTTAACAAAATTACCTTGATTTTAACCATAGAGTTCACCCCTGGATTTTCTACATGCAGTTAGGAAATATTCTATGTATTTTAGTTTTTTCATAGTAGAGGGTGCCCCAATTTGTAATTGCAGAGTACCTTGCGATCTATCTAACAGCGATTTTCACAACTAATCTACTTTTTAGAGAAACTTAAGATGCTGCAATCATAATTTTTATAGACCTCTTCGTTTATGGGATGGTACAAGGCAAAATTTTAAAAAACTAGGTACTTCTTCGGAAGGAATTCTTCGTAGCCCAAAGAATAGCCGAGATATTAGAATGGTGAAAATTGCTTCAGATTTCTTGCACAATACAGTGCAGTGCAGTGCAGTGGCGTACAATTTCTCTACAGTTTCTCATTTAAATTAGGAGTCAAACATATTGTTTTAAAATGGAACACCCTGCATATTTTGATGTAATTCAATTGTATTACTCTTTCCCTTCATAGCATCAATTTTACTACACTAAATTTTTGAAATTGACAAGAAACGTTAAATTAATAAAACTGATGTTGCGTGGTGCATAGTTGGCCGTGCACTATATGTATATATATAGTTATTAGTACAAAATTGGTTCATGAACTCTTAGTTACTTGGAGAAAAATGTATATAAAATAAATAAGACCGTTTAAGATGTTCCGACCTAAATAAAAATAAATATTATGAACAGGTAGCGGATTCCAATCCAGTTGAATGAAATATTAAAAAATTCGAATACTTACTGGAGAAATTTGTGTAAATGGGCCCAAGAATAAATTTAAAATATTTAAACATGCTATCATCATAGGAGGCGACGACAAGCAGAGAGGGCGTGTTACATTTCTTGCATTCCCTCTTGATATGAATGGAACAAGATTAAATGCATTGGTTATATCCTAGAATAGAAAAATTTGTTAAATGTGATTGACAAAGGTCCCCTTAGATTATTAGACATATATCTCTAAAGTTGTTTTCATGAGATACTATTGTTTAATTGAACTGTATTTGTAAATATGCCTACAGATTGTGCAATTCTTAATAAAAGATAATGGAGTCTCAAGTGGAGTTCAATAGAGTAGCTAAGGCATTGGACGTAGCTGGACTCATTTATGCCATTTGAGATAATAGGTTTGTTCAAACAACAGCAAGAATCGATTCCGAACCTTCCAGAACTATTCAGTTATTAATGTACTTTCGGCGAATAAGACGTAAGACGAAGTTGGTCAAACATTTGTGACAGTTCTGAATCATTTTTCAACGGCTGTTGTAACGGACCTAATATTTAATAAAATGGATTATGATTGCATGGATAAATTTCAATAATTGGGTGTATAGATACGATAACATGTTTTGAGTATGAACAGCAAAAGTCATCATTGTCCAACATCGACCGTTTTATTACTAAGTTGTTATTGGTGACGAAAAATTGTACATTTTATATGCCATAAACATAAGACAATAACTTATCCCTAATAGCAAGGCAAATTGTCGCAAAAAATCTGGTATCCGAATAAATTGACGCATCTGGTGGAACAAAGAAGACGATTTCTACTGTTTTCGAAGAATGTAGGTAAATTTCCCTGCCAGCTATTGGACTATTTTCTCCAACAGAATAATATAACTGTATATCGTCCGCATATTGATGCATTTAAATTATACATATAATACTTACCAAAACTGGATATAACAAAGGAAATAAAAATCTGTATGGGCTTCTCATATTCTGCAACTTATATGCTGGCGTGAGCAATACAAAAAGTCCTACATTATTAGCGGCTGCATCGGGATATTCAGAAGCATACATCAATGCTGCAGTAGTTCCTAGGGAATGTCCTATATAAATTATTTTTCCTTTGTCTGGGGTGTAGTATCTCACAAGTTCCAACATGGCTGGGACATCATTCAAGGCGATTTCATCCACGCTAATTATAATAAGTCATGTGAATTAAAATAATAATAATAACTGTAATTGTTCTAAATTATGTGTGTATTTTATTCCAAAATTACTTCAAATAATATTACAAAAGAAAGAGGTAGTTTAGGTACAGATTGTTTGGGAATGAATATGCAATATAAGAATATTTACGTGTGTGGATTAAAAGTTCATTTTTGTTGGTAAATATTAAGAATGTTTGACCGACCAGATAATCATAAGCTAATGACTGAGGTCAGCATAGGAAGGCCTCCAGATAGTGGCCTCTCAATATCTACCCACAAGAGTTCAAAAAACGGTGGGATGAAGCAAATAGCTGCCTATTTGCTAAGGAGTTACTATAGTACCTGTGCAAGGATGCAGCCATGTCTAGGATAAATCTTCGCCTAGCGAGAGGTATTCAAACTGGACATTCTTGACTAAGGAAACACCTTCACTATATGAAGAAGTGTGAATCATCTCTTTGTAAAGGTGGTGAGCAGGAAGAAATACAGTATTTCACGCATTCTGTGAATGCACCGCCGTCCCGTTAAAAGAATACGTGTTGGGAAAAAGATGGCCTTCTTTGGCCTATATTAAAGAGATCTCTCTAAGCAGTGTCACCACCTTGTTCTCTCTAATAAGTTGGTTAATAGCTCAGGTGGATTGATTTTCTAATGGGAGCAAGTACAAGAGGCCTAAGTTCTATCTAAGCTACTTTTCCCACAATTCCGCATTCCAGATTCTAGATTGACCGTCATGATTGTAAATAGACAATAGGTGCAAATAAGCTGCTACAGAAAATATAAACATTTGCTGATTAATACTTACTAGTCAATTCTATAAGGTTTCTTTATATTTGTAAAACAAAAATAAAAGGTTTAGCTTTGTTTACAAATAATCATTTCTGTAGTGTGAAGTGTTTTTGTGAGCGAATGACGACTGAACTGACTTAAATTTATAAATATTCCCCCTAGAAAAATTTAAATTTGGAAATGTCCCAATCCAAATATCTACCTTTAAGGAGTAAGTTATTTTTTCTAGAATAAGCAAAATAATAATAACGCAATTGCATATGTTCTGCTGGTGCCTAAAATACTATAACTTTCCTGTTGTTTTGTGTGAATAATGAGCATTATTTACCCATACTGTGATGAAAAACTTACAAGTACATTGTACTTATGTAATTCTTTTACGCTATTATGTTGTGTTGAGAGTAAACTAGGTCCAGCTGTGAAACAAGTTGTACAAAAATGATTTAAATAAGAAAAACTATTATTACAAAAGAATAAGTATTCCTAGATAATAAAATATTTACAAGCAAGTGTCGCTTCTTTTCAATCTTCAGAATGTCAAAATACACGAAAATACAAGGAACCAAATGGGGTCTAGGTGCTCTAGCTTTTTAAGCTGTCCTCCCCACAATTCCAGACTGCAGATAACCGTTTTGATTATAAATAGACAACAAGTTGCCAAAATATGAACATTCAATTCTATATTGTTTGTCTATATTTGTAGAAAAAAAATAATCTAGATCTAGCTTCGTTAACAAATAACAATTTCTGAGAAGTTTTTTGGTCAAATATGATGAAAATGCTTTGGAAAATATACATACCGAATATTTCTTGAATTCACAAATATTCGTTTAGACAATGATTCCCAAAGTGGTCTATATCGACCCTTAGGGGACAAAAATTAGGGGTGCATAAGATGTAAATAGGAGTCCACGAGAATGGATCCTATTTAAGCAGGTCGTGACCGGAACTTCTTTCCATAAATGATATAATACACATAATGCAAATAGTATCTATATACTTAAATAATAGGTACCTATCTTATAATGGACATACAAATTACATATGAAGTAAAGTTTTCCACCAAAACAGAAATAATTGACACGTGGTCTAGGAGTAAAAAAAGTTTGAGACTAATGGTTTAGGCAAATGCAAAGCGAAAACTTTCCCAATCCAAATACCTTTGAGCATGTTATTTTTGCTGAAATAACTAAACCAATAACGAAATAAACATTTAAATATGTAATAATAGCACAGTGCTGTTCCTTCATGATTCCCACATTAAAAAAAAATATTTAAGTGGTTTTAAATTTCAAAAAAGAAATTTAACAAAATTCAATTATTTAATTAACAATTGCATTAAATAATTAAGCAATCCATCTATTTGGATTTTATTCATAGCCACCGCCATTTACATTTCTTCAAATTTTGAATTTAGTATTACAGCTCATAAAACTTTTCAGCATAATTAGAGAAAATTAACTAAAAAAAAATATGGTCTAAAAATGTCTTTGTATGCTCTATTCAATTCTTTTCTTTTATTTAATGGAATGACTCAGATAGGTGACATATCTCAAATCTAATTCCAGAAAAATTAGGTAGATTTTATAAAAAAAAAATACGTAGGGAAACGCACAAGGAATTATAATTTTTTTCCCTTTGTTTTCGCATATTGTGATCAAAGGCATAACTATTTAAAGCTTGTCAGAATTTGCCAAAACTCATACAAATTTTGATGGTAAAACAGATGTGAAAAAATATCATAAATGCAATGCTTTAATCAACTATAAAAAAGCTGCAACCTAAGTAGAATGTTTTGCATTACTTTCCATACTCCAGTTACTCAAGTGGCATAACCATTGTGCCAACTAAATCTGACACGACTAAAGCTAAAGAAAATTATCTATTTTATTTTTTATATATATAAAACAAAATAGTGATAAATTATATCTAACAACCAGCTTTTATTTTATATTTAGCTCCTGTATGTGCGTTATAATTATTTATAATACGAATTTACACTTACACATTGTAATTTATATATCACGAGAACATATAGATTATTGTTTACAGATATGAATATTTTATCAAACTTTTGTATGTACTACAACTATATGCATGGATAAATAAATATATCCAATTGAAATGATTCGCTATAATAAACACATGATTTAGTACTAGCATTTGTTATTTGCAAGAAGTAAAGTATATGTAGGATTAACTAAGTACAACAACTTTAATCACGTCCATTGAATCTAAAAGACAATAAAAAAATTTTTAGCACATATTTTCTAAGTGCACACATGCGTGAAAAAAAAGTTTGAGAACTACTGGTATAAATACTAAAAAATGATTGTGTGCTGGTAATTCCTATACAAATACAATTGCATATTTTTTGTTACTGCATAAAATATTGTAACTTCCGTGCTGCATTTGTGTGAATGGTAAAATTTATTTACCATTTTCTTATGTACAAGTAAATTGTAATTTGTAATTCCATGTCATCATTATGTGTTGGCAGTAAACAAGGTCTAACTACAAAACAGACTGCATGAAAATGACTCGATTAAGAAAAACTATTGCTGAAATAGGACATATATATTTTCAATATACAAAATGTTACAAACAATGTTAAACAAAAACAGAATTTTAGTAACATTTCGAAAATCATTTGTTCAGTTAAACTGATCATTTCATGGCATCGGTATATTTAATGGGATTATAATTATAAAAATAATATTGTTAATTTTTTAGCAAAAATACGGACACTAATTTGAATTTAACGGTTTATTTGGAACAGCTTTCTACAATAGGTATATTCTATTTCTCAAAAATACATGCCTACAATTTTTTTATTGATTGCTTTGAACATCTAATCAATTTAAAATGGTGCGTGATTATTAATATATGATAAGCCTTTATGATGATGGTCAAGTGTTTTTATTTATTTAGATAGTACTAGAAGTATTTAAATACTATACCAAAACTATATAAAAAATAATACCAATTCAAATTGAGTGAAACAGATTCATTTTAAATATGCTTTAAACAGCGAAAATAATTTAACGAGGATCATAGAAAGAAAAAATCAATTTGATTTGCTGAAATTGAGCAACTTCTTTTAAAATCTTATTTTTGGGTTTGATGAAATTTCGAATATTTTTTTTTTGTTTACATTTTGTGTAGGTTGATTGGTTATGGCTTTCAAATATATGTTCACATCCGTTCAGCCTTAGGCATTTCCCTTAAGGTCGCCGTATTTTCCGCTGTAAAACGTGTTGTTTTTTCGGTACAGAAATCTCAAAAAATTAAGCGCTTAGAGCAAAAGTAATATCAAAAATAAAATTATTGATGTTTGGTTTAACCATTTTTCTCCTCAAATAATATAATAACTTATAAAATGCATTCACACATTATATTGCTATTTTAACCCCCCATTTTAACAATTATTTTCACATACTTATAAACAAAAGTGAACAATCTTATATGCAGAAATATGTAAGTTTATATTATAACAATATTTAAATTTACAGTTGAATTAAAAAAATACGTATATTGAAAGATTTCTGTATCAAAAATTTGTTGGTTACACCGCTCGTCTTATACTTTTTTACTATTATTTATCTATACAGTATGGAAGAAAAGTATGGAATAAATTCATTATTTCTAAAACAACGGAAAGTTGAAGGAATAAAGTGTTGAAATTACACATTTTTGAATTCAACAAATTAAGCCCTACAAGAATCCGATGAAAAAATATAGGGGTTCTATTTAAAAAAATATCCGATGACGTCATCACGCGAAAACAAATGAACGTCGGAAATGCGTTGGTATAGAAAAAAGAGTCTTTTTGAAAAGCAAAATTGACGTGTACGAGGAAATTTCATAAAACTTCGTTGTTTTAGAAATAATGAATATATTCCATACTTTTCTTCCACACTGTATAATAAATAATGCATCAGAAACTATGCTAAAGAGTATTTTTCTGTTTGTTTTAATAAATATAATTGGTTGGCCCCAAATTATTACCGAGAACTTTAAAAACCACAATTGCAAAACAATACAAATGACTGTGAGTATTATCCGCCAATGTTTTGCAAAGGCTATGTTGTGGTTGAAAGTGTACACATATCGACATAAATGTTTTGGTTACAATTGAAAAGTTTGAAAATTACAGAGTCAACAATGACATCAAGATTTATAAATAATGCTTGAAGAACTGATAAAATATTGAAATACTGTCGTTTTGTTTTTCTCCATAAATCTAAGTAAATTAAAGAAAACCTAGTGGCAGTTGCATAAAACTACATAATAACTTTAATATTAAGCCACCATATTTTCCTAAAAAATTTTCAATAAGTCCAAAATATCTACTGAAATTACAAATATGTCTTTCAAAAATGAAATAGATACAACAATAGCGAGAAATATGCAGACTTAAATTAATATTTGACCAAATTGCTTTTTATTGTACAGGATGGTCCATAAATATTGATAAATTCAGGGTGTCAAAGTTGGAATTTAGAAAGTGAGTTTTTGTAAGAATTACACTGTCTTTGAATGTATCAAATTTGGGAATAGATGATTTTGGACATAAGAAATCATAATCTGTTGTCTATTTCAATGTATGTCCTAGAGGGCGTCACATCCGTTATACAGTATGCGCCAAAAGTATGGAATAAATTCAATAAAAACGAAACAATTATTTTTTGGGAAAAATCCTCGAACAGGTCAATTTTTAATTTAAAAAATACATATTTTAGCGTAAAATGCGATTTTCAAATGTCATTTGTTTTCGAGTAATGACGTCATCGTTTTTTTTAAATGGCAACGCCATATTTTTTTCCTTGATTCTGAAAGATCGTTTAATTCTCTATCAGACAGTACTAAAATTTTTTGAGTAAATGACGATTGAATGTTAGAAAACGTAAATCAATTAAAATAAAGCAAAAACGTTATCAAGTTTAGTTTTTCGAATTCCATAGTTTTTTTATGGATCACCTAGGTGAAAATCTTTGCAAAGTCTCATTGTCACACCGACTTTCTAATAAGTATTGTAAGCGACATAGAAATTATTATTCAATTTAAAGTATTATGGCACATTTAACTGTTACTCAAAGAATTGAAATTTTAATTCTTATCGGATGCGGGAATATGACTAGAACTCAGCAGGAAGTTTGCGATTTATTTAATGAAAAATATCCAGATCGCCCTATCAGCCAATCAACAGTCAGTAAGGTAGAGTCTAAAGAGAAACTTTAGAGAAACTGGCAATGTTGTAAATATTCCAAAACCTGGACGTCCAAGCATTAATGAAAATCAGAAACAGAATATTTTGATAAGTATGGTGGATAATCCTCATAATTCTTCGCGATTGGTTGCATTAAACAATGACACTAGTCAGAGCACAGTGCTACGTATCTTGAGGAAGGAAAAATATCATCTCTACAAAATTCAACTTGTGCAGGAACTCAATGAAGATGATCCCGATCGCCGCTTACACTTCTGTGAAATTCTAATGGATTAATGTCAAGGAAATAGAAATTTACACCGACAAATACTTTTTTCAGATGAGGCCACATTTTGTCTGAATGGTACAGTAAACCGTCAAACTTGCAGATACTGGAGTTGGGAAAATCCTCATTGGATGGCAGAGGCACATACCCAACACTCTCAGAAATTAAATGTGGGGGCTGGAATAGTTGACGACAGAATAGTAGGGCCTTTCTTCTTTGAAGGAACCCTTACAGGATAAAGATATTTAGAGTTTATAGAAAATGACCTTGTTCCAGCCCTTGCAGTAATTTTTCCTAACGATAGTGACCCTGACATTCCTAACGATACCATATGGTTTCAGCAAAACGCTGCACCTCCGCACTATGCGCGCCCTGTACGAGATTTTTTGGATAACTGTTTTCCTGGGAGGTGGATCGGCAGACGCGGACCGATAGAATGGCCTGAAAGATCGCCAGATCTTACACCTCTTGACTATTTTTTATGGAGATACTTGAAGTCAAAAGTGTACATTAATAAACCACGTAATTTAGAAGAACTTCAAAATCGCATTCGGGACGAAATACGCAGAGTTATCCCAGAAATCATTCATAATGTGCAAGAAGAATTTCTTCACAGACTTGCGCATTGTCAACAAGTTGGTGGATGGCAATTCGAACATTTAATTTAAGTATAAAATTTAATCAATTGTATTTTATTTTACATACCTCAGAATTGTTACTTTTTTTATGGATAAAATTTACGTTTTCTAACATTCAATCGTCATTTACTCGAAAACTTTCCTATGTAATAGGGCAAAATTTTAGTACTGTCTGATAAGAGAATTAAACGATCTTTCAGAATCAAGGAAAAAAATATGGAGTTGCCATTTAAATAAAAATCGATGACGTCATTACTCGAAACAAATGACATTTGAAAATCACATTTTACGCTAAAATATATATTTTTTAAATTAAAAATCGACCTGTTCGAGGATTTTTCCCAAAAAATAATTGTTTCGTTTTTATTGAATTTATTCCATACTTTTGGCGCATACTGTATTTGTGAAGTAAATGTGAGCCTGACTTTTTTGAACATTATCACGTTTTTTATTAAAAAATCTAAACCTACATTGATGTTGAGGAAAGGAAAAAAGGTATAGTTGTCATTAGTCTCAATTTGATATTTCCGAGAAAATAGCTTTTCAAGAATCAGCTGCATAGTTTATTGTATAATATTTTAACGTAGTAGCCGCCAAAATCCCCATACAAATTAGATTTGTTGAAGGCAGATCGATAATTAATAAAATTTGCACTGGTGTAAAATGCTACGGATAGTATTTTTCAACATGCAACTTTTTCAAGTCATACTAATTCTTGCAGCTCGAGATAATTGTCTTGAATTAGTTTGTGGATAAATAAATTGTTGATAATCCGGTTGTAATCTATTTTGAAATCTTCTCAAATATTCTTGGTGCCCAGTAACATCTCTCATATCGAATATGAAAAATTATTGTGTCTTTTATTAAGACAAGTTGGCTCAAATCGTAATATTTTGAAGTGAAAAATATAATATGTCCCCATGGGCCATTACATACGGACCAACCTTAATATGTTATATATATATTTACAATTTCCTTAATGTAATGGTTCCATTAATCTAAAAATATATAGGTACCTAAATAATTTCATGAACTGAGTCAGAAAACGCCATCAGGGATCATATGAAGCTAGTAAACCAAAAGTTAAAGAAAGGCCTTCGAACAAATAAAGTTTTGAAACAAGACTTTCTTTGATAAAAATAGTTTCATTAATCTAAAAATATTTGACTTCTGAATTGAGTCAACAGGCATGATCAGTAATCATACAAAATCAATAAATCTAACTAAAGAAACGATTTCAAACAAATAAAATTTTGAAATAAAATAATTTGGATTTTAATTGAGGGATTTCTTTACGTTTATCCAAAACTAGATTTTCTTCAAGGAAGTGTTTGAATTTGTTCTCTGTATAATATAATAGCAACAGCTAGTGTCCTGAAATATTAGGTCTGTTCAAGCAAGAACTTGGCTGGTATCAAACTGTCAGAAATATTCGACCAGTAAAATGTTGTTTTGAGTAGACATCATGCTATAAGTAATTAGATGAACATTTTTGACAGTTTAGAACCAGTTCAGATTTCTTGCTTGAACAGGTATAATACGTTCAAATATATTTTGCAGACGTAAAGGATATATTACAGGATTGTATTTATAATAAGGTACAGTGAGATTTAAACTCACGCATTCACAGTATGACGAAACAACTTTATAACAAATGACATAGTTTTATATCGCTGTAGGACGATAATTATTTCAACATGCGCGAAACCAGAAATATTTAAGAAAAAATCATTTAAGAAAGTAGAACGCGATTATCGGTAGTCAAGTGAGGAAGAATTTGCAGATTAAGTTATTATTGCCAAACGCACTTGTGTACAATCACACACCTTTCGATTAACTACAGAATAGGCATACCTATTGAAAGGCAAATGAATAAAGGTAATTGACTGCATTAGTTGATATGTATGTAGTATAGATTTATGGAAAAGATGAAAACATTGATCATTTGTTAGTGATGTCTTTTGATACGAGCTATGTTTTTTAGGGCACCTTATGGACGTCAACATATACTTATTTTCTACGTTTCTATTCAAAAATATAATTTTTTATTTTCCTAAACTTTGCATTCATTGTGAGAAATATATTTGCTCAAGAAATATTGTGTAATTAAGTAAAATCCATACTTTCAATGTACTCAAATAAGAAGCTTCATATCTATATTACGTTTACCATTGATGATTTTGCCCAATCGAATGTCTTGAACAAATTAATATAATGAAGAAACAGAAAAGTAAACGTAAAAAAATAATCGGCACACTTTTTTAATAAGGGAAAACATTTCTTTCCTACGAATATATAACTGTGTTAATGGATCATCGCACACTAGACCAGCACCTACATGTACCAGCACCCGCAACAACGGTCACTGTAGGTAATGCCGTGGCCTCTAATTCCTATGTCAGGCCGCTCTAGTCCAACGTTAGTTCTGTTCCCACAAAAATCAGGGATTGGTTTCAAACTATTAGAAATATTTAACCAGTTAAGTTGTGAACGTGTCGTTGAACTGTTGTTCACCCTCGCTTATCAACAACCTCTATTTACTTACCTTAAATATGCTGCAAGTCTTTTGTCAGATCACATTGCTCTTAGAAATCTTGTGTTTTGGTGTTGTAGGCGAGAATGATTCAAGAGCTCAAAAAATGTTTTGATTTTGTGTTAAATTTTTCTACAGTTCTGCGGCAAAGATCGATGTATTATGTTATTGTATTTATGGATTTGCATTGTGTTGTGTTTGTTTTTTTTTTGCTGTTTTGATTTGATTAACAGAAAAGTGCAAAACTGATTCGGCTTTCGGATAGACAAGATTTATAGCCATCAGGCGGTAATATTTTGGCCACGGCAGTACTAGGATCTATTTTTCAACTGAAAAATTTAAGTTCAATTTTCTTGGCAAAATGTTAATATAGGATTCTTCTTCATTAAATACACCACACCCATAAAGTTGTCCTGTTTTCGTTTGCAGAGATATTAGTTTTTCTAAGTTACCATATAGTGTATTATGAAAATGTTTTAAGTATTAACAGCGACATATATCGAACAATAATAACCGATTATTTATAGCCCAGACTGAATGGTATTAGTAATCTATGTTTTAAGTCTGGTAGGTGACTTATAGTACAAATCGTTTTATGAGGACGTAGGAGCCGAGTTCGGAATATAAACGAGTAAGATTCTATTTCATACTGTCATTGTAATCCTTTTCAAATTGGAATAGTTTTAAAGATCTCGGGATAATCTTTGATGGTAAGTTTTGTTGAACACATTAATAATATATAATGTGAGACATATACAAATCTCGGCTTTGTTCTAAGAAACTCGAGGCAGTTTTCTGAAACTGATACGACTTCCTTACTGTTCAACGAGTTCGTTCTGCCAAAGCTGGAAAGCGGGTCACGAGTATGATATCTCATTTATCAAATCCATGCTAAAATGTTAGGGGTCATACAGCGTAAACATGTTAAGAACCTATGGTTTAAAACTGCAAAAACTGACAACATTTATCTACCTTAAGGGATACCGCAAAGCACTTTACTAAGTCTATTCCATGTTAATGATATGAGCACACGCCGCATGTATAACTCGTTGGCCACTCTACATACAATTGAATAACTTAGATGAAAAATAACCCATCTGTGTAGTTTTAAATGACAAAATATATATATGAAAATTTTTGAAACAAGATGAAGAAATCGCATTCTATGAGAACCTGTCAGTAGCTTTGCGTGCACAAGAATCTGAAGATGAAGATTAGTAATATCAAAAAATATATATATCTAATCATAGGCGTAGCCAGGAGGCACACCCCTCCACAATTCCTGCTGCTTATTGCAAGTTTCAAAAATTGCATTATTATCACTGGATACAGGAAAACCATGATTTCACATACCATACCCTTTATTCAATAAACTAACTCTCGGCTTCCCCCTAGGGCTCTCGCCCCACTCCCCCTAAGAAAATTCATGGCTACGCCCATGTACCTAATCATGTGTGTCGACTTGGTAGAAAAAGATCCATTTTTTTTATTTTTAAATCTTTTGATTCTCTCCTTTATAAAATATTTATGAAACAATTCTAGAATAAGAGGTGTCTAAATTATTGTATATTTGTTTTTTTTTGTATAGCTTTGTACAGGAATTCAGTTTTATGTCCTTCCTGTAAAATTTACTTATTAAAAGTTGAACTCCTTTTCATCCCTTTCTAACTGCATTGTACTATCACACTTCTCATTCTGCTACCGGGTTTCAAGACATTTTTATGTTAAATCCCTAAACTATTCTATTAAAATTTTCATCTTTGTACGTAATGGATCTTAATGGTCGTAGATTTTTCATGATACTATTAGATACATTAAACAAAAAGTTTTTACAAATTAGCAAATTATGTTAGTTATACTTGTTTTTCCATAAGTTCGTTCATTCTTTTATTTGGTTTCTTATTTTGTATTTTATCTATAATTCTTTTGTTATGACATGTGAATACGTTTTTTCCTCTCTATATCTATGTTTATATTATATAAACAATTCAATTCCAACTAGATAGACAATTAATGTATCTACAATGTACATTTTTCTATCAAGTAATTATTCAGTAATTGCGTACTACTACTGAGTTCTAATTAGCGTTTATATGGATAATTTATTTCCCAAACAAAAACAAACAAATCATGGTTAGACGTAACCTTACCTGTAATTCCAATATTCCCTCTGTGTGACATTGAGGGACTCGTGTCCTTCGGAATATTCAGTACCACGGTAATTGCCCAGCCATACATCGTAGCCGGCGTCGTGCAAGAGAAAGGCTGGAAAAGATTTTTCAGGTGTAGTTCAGAAGCAAGGCGACAGGCAAATAAATTCTAATTAATCCGGCAATAGCCGTTTTTAACGTTCCTTTTGTTAATTCTTCATAGCTGGGAGGGAGTGGCTGCTCGTTTCCTGGTATGAAACCACGTTGTGCTCGTATTTAAAATTTCTCTTTGAAATGCGAGCGATTTCAGAACACAGTTGCAACTTTTACTTCCCTATACACAGGGGATGACTCAGGCTTTTTTTATTAAAATGTGCTTTTACTTTCTTTCACGGGAAGTTTATGGTAACAAAAAATTATTGAAATTGGGACGTGTATAGTTTTTAATTTATAAGTTTGTTTCAATTAGCTTATCAATATCTCCATGACTCATTTTGACACAGCGTTACATATAGGGAAAGAAATATAATCTGTATTTATATAAAATAATATAGTTAAAATTTTAAACTTCCTTCAAGTGTATATGTATTAATTTCTTTCTTAAAATAACACTAAATTTAAGATTTACTTAAAGAATAATACTTGATTAAAATACGAATAAAATATTCTTGATTATAGAATAGGTTGTTCTTTCTTAAACTATAGGTATATAGAGGGTGATTGGGGAACCTCCAATATTCCAAAGGGGGGGGGGTGAAAGTGAATAAAAAGTCTAATAAATATATGGTCGAATATCAACGGTTACTGAGATAGCAATAAAAATATTGCAACCCCTAAATTGGGTTAATGTGGAAACACCAATCAAATAGAATGTGGTCGAGAATGTTCCAGAAAACGTCGAAATAAAGGCATCACAAACATTATAAATTCTAACGTAAACAGGAACATAATTAAAAAAGTAAAAAGGTAGGTGAGCTCCCGCAACAATATTTTTACCCGAGTTAATTATTGTAATGCATCAGTAGAGAAAAGTCTTTATTACGTACATTGATTAAAGATCTATTATATATAAAGCTGTTTACAGGTATTTTCTTCGCCTTTCTTTTCCAATCCGTTTTTTCTCTTAGCTCTATAGCCATCGCCTCTCTCCATCGCTTCTTCGGTCTCCCTCTTTTTTTCTTGTAGTTTGGTGTACTCCCTATAATTTTTTTAACTGTCCTTTCAATTTCCATACGTTCTAGATGCCCTAGCTACTGCATTAAAGATCTAATTAACTAAAATTAATTCATTATATTTTCAAATATACCACCGACTGCCTCGGTGCATGCATCAGCTCGTTTGTGGATTTTACGGGTAGCTCATTGAAATACACGGTGATTTTCTCTTATGAGTCCTGTACAATTGATACTCCGATTGAATAGTGCCTCTCTTGTGGTCACTTTTGTTGCATCTATTAATGATTTATACCATCCCCAGAGGCAGTAATCAAGAGGATTCAAATCTGGTGACCTTGGTGGCCAATTTTGGAAACCATCTCGGCCAATCCAGCGTTGTGGAAAGCTTGATTAGCGCTATCGTTTCAATACTCATAAATAAAAATAATACCAGTATATTCTGGATGACTAAATGTGGCAGGTACTACTACATTATGTGTGTACTATCCCGACTAAATGAAAGCAAATGTAAAAATAAATGCGACGGTTATAAAATAAGCGTTTAAATCACAAACGTTTAAATAACTGTGATAATTAGTAATCACTAATGTGAGTTTGGTTTAGAATGCATGATCTACTCGCTTTCGCAAAAATAGCAATAAAAATATTTTCATTGCTGTCTCAGTAACCGTTGATATTCGATCATATATTTAATAGGCTTTTTTGTTCACTTTTGCCGCCTAAACACCCCTTTAGAATATTAGGAGCTTCCCTCAATTACCCTGTATATTCGCACGAATTAATGTTATTAATATTTTGTAATAGTCAAAATAATGATATTTATAGATGATATATACTACAAATAGTATTAAAGTGTGTGTGTGCAGGTGGATCGCCAGGTTGCACATGCGACCAAAAGAGGTATTTTGTATATACTGGGGAGAGCAATCAAGCTTAAAAGCGGTATATGTCTTGTGTACCGCTAATGAATGCTTTAGCGGGTTGTAAGTCTTTCTTTCCGTATATAAATAATTAAATAGTACTCAGTATTATAGTAAGGTGGGTAGAAAATAACTCTAGTAACTACTCTATAACTGAATAGCAAGCAAGCATACTGTAGTACTAATTATGTACTTTAGTTTAATTATTTCTTAATACAATGTCAATATTTACTTTATTCAAAAGTATTTAACATTATTTCAAATATTTCCTTCTTTTTTTCAAGTCACTTAAAACTTCAAATAAAGAAAACATAACTATATTTTGAGAATAACAATTATTGTCAAGTCAAGTAATTCATATTTTCTAAATAAAACAAAACAATTCTTTAAACAAACATAGTACAATACTTTTCCTGATTTCAATTATTTTTTTTTCTTAAATGAAGAATATATAATCTAATGCGGAGTAGCACAGCTACCTCTACCGGTTATTCACTACTCCATGTCAGACTGACAAGCCACAGACATGGAGTACATCACAGTAGAAAATCATTGAAAGTTACCGACCTCTATCGCGATTTAGCGATAACAATATATTGCAAATACGGAATTCCAGGAAACAACTGCTCTGCGGGCTAATGCCCCGACCAGCACTGAATTACACCTGGAAAACCAATAACAACAGCTAAAATCGCTCGCCAACAGCCCAACAAACATATACTGGTTTCGAGCTTATTATCTTTCATCAGTATACCAGAGGTGAAGTAACCGAGGAATAATAATTAGCTGTTTTAAGTCTGTCTCACACTTGAGAATTTTCTTTGTAACGAGACTTACTATATTAAGAACAAACGTAGTGAACAGAAAAATTAAAATTTATTTTCAGTTTAAAAGTCTTAAAACTCGTTATTTACAAAAAAAAAAAAAAAAAAATTGTGTTGTGATAAATTTTAATGAAAAAAATTTGTCAGTGAAGCTCATTAACTTTACTGTCATGTCATAAGTATTAAATGTTTTTAGTCGCATAAAATATATTTATAGTTTTAAACATTTACTTTCTAGTAGCTGTAAAGAGCTAATACAATAAGAACGTAAGTATGGCATAACAAAGTATACTCATTTAATTTCTAGATTTTACTACTATATGTATATACCTTTGACATTTCGAGAAAAGTCTTTGTCAATAGACATAAATATATTTGAATTAACAGCAGTTTCTTAGTGGATGGAAGTTACAGTCTTGTGTTATTGAATTCTTGTTTGGACTTTTATACACAATAAATAATTCTGCAACAGCGGCTGCTGCTAGAATTGTTTAATTTTATAAGTAAAACCATAATTTTTTATCAAAATTTATAGCTAAACTCATTTTATCAAACTACCCTGCAAGTCTCTTTCTGTAATTTTACTTTTCTGTATGACTGTATCGTCTTGAAATGAAGATATATCTCCAGTTGACATTTAAAAAATAAATACAAAACAAATAAATTGTGAGATACATTCTGTGTGTAATATAAAAATAAAATATATTTAATATACAGGGTGTTCCAGAATGATGGTCAAATATTTTACCAGTGTATTCCACAAGCGATTTTAGGGGGGATCTTCATATGAAATTTTTCAATTTGGGTCCTTTCTGTTGAGATATTCGAGTCTCAAAATGGCGGAAAACCACCACCACCACAAAATAGCTTTTGACTAGCTGATAATGTGTACCAAAATTGAAATATCTAAGTGTAACCGTTTTTAAGGAAAAAAAATAAAACTATTTTTCTCCGCCATTTTGAGACTCGAATATCTCAACAGGGAGGACCCAAATTGAAAAATTTTATATGAAGATCCCCCCCTGAAATGGCTTGTGGAACATACTGGTAAAATATTTGACCATCATTCTGGAACACTCTAGCTTATATTAAATCTTTTCTCATTAGAAAAAAGTTAACTTTAATAAATTCTCAAAAGCCTGACTTAAATTCAACACAAACATTTAACATTTTACTACGACTAAAACTCGTCGACTCAAATTGCTGCTTTTAAAAAATTAAAATCTCGCATTATGTTACATATTTGTATATTTTTTAATGTTTCCTTTCGTGAAATATTATTGTTGCGTTTCTTGTTTTAAATACATTCTATTTAACTTTTTATAAATTTTATTTTTTGTAGAAAGTGCATAATAAACATTTGTATTATTTATTATTTTTAAGTAACACTTAATTTTGTGACTTAATGAATGAATAATTTTATTTTTTATCCAAGTTGAATTTTTTACTCTACCCATGAAAAACATGTCACGCTTCGCCACTGTCATTCCGTCCACGAAATAAAGAAATGGCCCTTATTTTGTGGTACGGTACCCAACTGAGTTATTCCTACATTCTATCAGATAAACTAGGTAGTACATAACCGCATTTTTCAAACTATCCAACATTTTCCGTATTATATTGGGATATTTTAAAAATCTTTAAACAGTGTCGTAACTAATAATATATACATACCCATCGAGTGTTTTCCCAAGCCAACAAATATTCCGGAGGTACTTTGTACTCCATGTAGCATAAAAATGGGTGGTTTTCGTGATGCAGCCCTTGGTATCCTAAATACGGTCAGTATATACCCATCTTTTGTCTTCACCTTGTATTCGATAAAAGGGTAGCCACTCTTTTTTATAATATCAGGCTAAAAATAAAGTCAAATTAAGTTTCCGTACTAAAGGAAATGGAAATTGAATTTAAATGTTTAGTTCCTGTTGTATTTACATATTTAAATTATGTGAAACTACTGAATACATTTTCTTTCAGTAGCAAGTACATATATCTACTTATTAATGTGGATATATCGTGCAACTAACAGTTAAGTAAAATAAGAGACCTTGGTAATTATAACAAAATTATATTTCATCAGTTGACGCACTATTTCTACTAGTAGCATAATACATTTTTTATGTTCCTTGTATTTAAAATTCCCAGCTTTAGTCAACTACTTTATTGACACTATCTATTCGTAGTATCAAGTTTTTAAAGGAATGTACGTTTTTGCAAAAAATATATTTCGTCAACATTAAATTTCTAAAAAAAATATTTCATTCCAGTAATTAAAGTTGTGCAATGTGCACAAAAATGATTGTTCAAAATAACTAGATATTGGTTCTACTAATGCTATGGTTACATAGAGATGATGTATATGTTTAATAAAAATAACCATCATTGGTTTAAAAGACATGTATTTTGTATCTTACAGGTTAAAAATAACCATCCAGTTAAAATATTAATATTAACTCTAACGCTAAAAATAATAACTCCGAATGCAGGCCATTGCATTTTAACGGCCCAGTTAAAATTATTTTATCAACCGTAGGGGATACCAGGTACGAAAGTAACATATTTTTGTAAAGCCAGATAAATAAAAAATTAACAAAGTTATATAAATTTACTTACTATAAGTCGTTTCCCTGGCATTTTATATATAGAAGAAAAATAATATTGAAGTAATTTAAGTTCATATTGATGTACAATTAATAAAAAAGTAGAGAGTGTACGTCGTTACAACCTACCCAATGATATGGGTCAAAAGTAACAGAATATGGGGATGGTTGTAACATATGAATAATAGGTAATAACTTGGTATAGAAAGTTAGTATTTACAAGGTTTGTTTATTGATTATACCTATATAAAAGTAAGTTGTAGTGCAGATACATAATATATTTTTTTTATTTGAAAAAAATAAATAAGTAATAAAATAGAATAATAAAACAAAAATATAAAATAATAATATTTTTTTTTTGGTAATAACAAAGAATCCTATCCCGATCTGGCTTTTGCACGGTTGTGTATCGCCAGACTCGTCCATATTCCATATTTGGGATGAACTAAGTTTTTCCCAATCCATAACAATCTTTCCCACGATCTGTTGTTCGTTGTCTTTTGTTAGACATCCTAAATAAAAAGAATGAATTTGTATATTCCCACACAGTATAACAAATACTGAAGTAATTATCTGGATATATATCATTTTAAATATAACAAATACGATCATAGGTATTACATATGAGTGACGGTTGTAACATGTTACAATCGTCCCCCTATGGCATTGTTACAATCGTCCCATTACGCATTTTTCACCCGATTGACAGGACACTTGCTTAAAACTTTTTTTAATGATTATTTTTAATTAAAGTACCATGCTTAGGTTATAGCCTATATTGATATTAACTGAACAAGCCAATAAAATAATTCAAAATAACGTTCAGTTCTAGGATTATGATATGATATATGATTCTTAAGATAAAGAATGAAAACTTACTTTGCATATCATTTTGCACCGTGTAGGTCTTAACTCGAACTAAAACACACTACGGATATTGTTGTTCAAATAAGTTAATGTAGATTTCACTGCCGACTCTATGATGATATAATATCATAGACAAACCTCTTTAGAAAGACAATAGGCTTACTGTTACAACCAACCCGTGTTACTTTCGTACCCGGTCTCCCCTATGTTAATATTTCAGTGTTAGTGAAGTTAGCAGTAAGGCAAAATAGAATATATTTATATTTATGTGTATTATTATTATTATTATTATTATTATTATTATTATTATTATTATTTGAAAGTCAACAATGTTTTACTAATCAACAAATTGCAGCCACAGTATAATCAGTTAATTCAAACGGATTGCTTTGATCCCTCAAACTTTTATGAAAAAGTCTAAAATTTTAGTTGAAAGTAAATATGAGCTAAATATGAAATCAACAACAAATACAAATAATACACTTTATTTACGTCTATTCCAATCTGTCAGCTTCATTCAAGAAAATATAATTAATTTAAAGTGCCATTATAACATTTATGTGGAAATAAATAATAGATATTAATTACACCAATCGTGATTTATACTGGTATTCAATATGTTCAATTTTAACAGCATCTATTTTGGTCCCGTTAAATTTTAACATATTTGGTTAAAATAAACCTATTAAATTTTTTACAGAATATAGTATCGGATTAAATAATTGAAGGTTAACATTTTAACTTTGACTTCGACGTTAAAACGACGTTAAAAGTTAACAAAAACCATTACAGAATAGACCCAATTGTCTACTGCAGAAGGTTTATTGCCAACAACTCCATCATTTTGACACCACAATTCATGAAAAAATACCGGAAAAATATTTTCGACATATTTTATACAGGGTGTATTAAAACAAAGGGGGACAAATGGTACAATATAATCCTGCACGGAAGGAAAGCTATACCTACTAATATTGAGATTAATACACTCATTCCAACGCTAGCTTAGTTTCACTATTCCTCAAGTATAATAATACTTTATTGAAATATTAACTTATTCTTATATAATAAAATTGCATATTCTTCATTGAAGAATAAAATTTTCTTCAGATTAAGAAAACTACTGTATATAATATGATATAAAGTTGTTTGTTTAAAAAATTGTTTTATATTATATTTAGATGATACGAATTACTTGAGTCAACAATTGTTATTCTATAATGATATATGATGGCGAGTCGCCCAGGGCGAGAGGTCTGCATTTAAGTACCTGGTGCAATGTAGGTCGCTTCCTGTAAGTCGAGCCGCTTAGGCCGAGCAAGAAGTATGCAAACCATTTATGTCTCAATTGTTATTCTCAAAATAAAGTTATAGTATCTTTATTTGAAGTTATAAGCGACTTGACAGAATTACTGTAAATATTTGAAATAATATTAAATAATTTTGAATAAAGTAAATATGTAATAACATTACATTAAGAAAAAATAAAACGTAATAAAAAGTAGTATTTAATTATTTATATAAGGAAAGAAAGACTTACAGCAAAATATCAAAGTCATTCATTAGCGATACACTAAACATTTACGGCTATTGAACTTGTTAGCTCTCATCAGTATGCCATTAAAGGCGAGGCAATCGACGACTCATCCGGCAGAAGAAAATCTGAATGGACGTTATCTACATCTTAGTTTTGGTAATGATCACTACAAGTGTTGTATTAATATCATCTATAAACATTGTTTTTCAGAATAACCGCATTTTGAGTGTTACAGTAGGTATGACATTTATTACAAAATATAAATCATTTTAATTCGTGTAGAAGAGTAACCTATTCTATATTATTACTGAATTAATACAAACACAATTGAATGAAGCTTAACATTTTAGGTATATTATCATTGATCCATGACATGCTTCAAACATATTTTGAGAGCTTTAAGACGGCTAAATGTACATTTTTCCAATTATTGGATGTGAAGTGATCCGCACGTACACCAGATCTGATACCTCTCGATTTCTAGTTATGGAGGTATGATCCTTAAAAGGTACGTTATATTCTGTGCCTATAGCCACCATGGACGAACTAGGTTAGCAAAAATTTTTTAAAGGGCAAATTGCATCAGGAACAAATCCGCTGTTTTTTCATCTGTTCATAAAATGCCAGTCACACAACACAACTCAATCAATGATTGATTTACTTGTGTTTACAGGAAGGGATATTTTGAAAACATTGAATAACTTACGTTTATTATTAATTCATGTCGCTTTACTTTATTAAAACACACAATATGATTTGAATTCTTTACTTCCTAGTTACTGAAGTCCTTCAGGCATGGAACAGAAAAATCACCTGGTAGTCGCAAGCAATGTGAGAGAATATATCCTTGATTAGATGTTATATTTTGTTGCACATAACAAATATAGTTGGCACAGTGCCCTTAATGGCTCTATAGATAGATGACTGTTAATGTTCGTATCATATGCATATTATACTTTCTTTTTTACAAACATAATGTAGTTAAAGTTATTAAAACATGTTAACAGGTTACAAAAGACAAATCTGTTAAAAAAATATATAAATATATGTTCAATTAAAATTAAAAAATAATAATTATTTTAATGAAATATAGTTTACATTAAATATTCTTTCTACTATCATTGCTGACAAAGTAAATTAATGTAAAGTACCGTTTTAATTTTTCTATTATCTGAAATTATTATTTCTTAGAAAAAACATAATGATTTCTGTTCCCATCAGTAAGGTAAAACAGTAAAAAAATACTTTCTATACGACTTAACAATAATGAATAATGTGTTATTATTTATTAGTAATAAAAAAAATATATTGTATTCAATGACTCACTTGATAAACAGGAAAGGAACATTTACTACAGTTATGGAATAATTAATATTAATTGGCAACAATTACTTTCATGCGGAATTATATGAGATCAGATCGAGAGAAAATGATTTATTACTTCTTCACTTGACTGAAGTAAAGGTTTGATGTTATAAAATCAGTTAGTGTATTATATGTATCTGATTTTGTATATTACTATATTATTTTAATAATGTTGCAGCAAAGATATTTTATTTGAGACAATAAATCTATGAGACTTACAAAATAAGAAAGTAATAAATAAAGTCATTATAAATTCGCAAAAAATTAGAAAATAATTATTGCCTTTATGGCGAAATACAAACTGAACAGTAAACTTATAAATGACGTTCGATTGAAGGCTTAAGATTTTTATACCTATGCAATGTTCAATGCGTTTATAGTTGTTTCTTGTCGCAACCTAAAAAAATCTAAGCAAGTTAGCAAAAATATCTAACTAACGCATGCTGAATTTTACATTAAGCTGCTGTTTTGAAACAAGATATTGATTTAGGAAATAAGAATCATTTCTAAATTAGAACAATTTGCAATAATAATTTAAAAATGGCACATTTGAACCGGTACTTTTAATAGAATAATTTTAAAAAGAATATTATTTAAGAAAAACATTTTAATAACCTTAAGGGCGAAAATAGTGCTTTCTATAAATACAAATAATTTTAGACATTTAAGAACTGAATAATATAGAGCTTAGCAAATAACAAGAATGTTATCTCATGCCACCTGCGAATATTCAAAGATACCGAAGTAAAACGAATATATAACGACAGAAAGCGGTCTAACCAACGAATTTTTAGGTACAGAAATTTTTTAGAATACACATTTTTTAAAATTTAACCGTAGATTAATTATTGTTAAGCATAAACTGTTAGGTTATGTTAATTGTTTACTTTTATTTATAAGTATGTGAAAATAATTGTTAAAATGTGGAGTTAGAATAGCAAAATAATGTGTAATGTTGCAAACGTTTTTTAAGAGTTATTATTTTATTTGAGGAGAATTTAAATAGTAAAAGTAGATTAACAAAACATCAAGAATTTAAATTTTGATATTATTTTTGTTATACGTGTGTTATTTTTCATTTTATGGCCAGAAATACGGTGATTTTAATCAATCCATTAAAGTGTTATCAAGCTTTCAATCAATGAATTCATTCAAGTTGCATTAGGACATTCAAAATAAATTTAAATATACCTTAAAGCATGATTTACCGACATATTCATTATTCAAGTTTTATACGAAGAATTTAGGTGTACTGTTTTCTTAATTTTAATAATTAAATGCGAAATAATAGCTAATTCTTTCAAATTCTATTTATAAGTATAATAAAATGAGAGTTATATACTTTGTTTGCTATATATTATAAAACAAATTAAAGTGACAAGGATATTGTTTTGCAGTGTGTTCCATAGTTAACCTAGGATTCATGAAAAAAATCTGTGTAGATCAGTATCTAAATTTATATAAAATAATACTCACCACCTTCATCTCTGCTGCGAAGTCATACCAGCAATTGGAATTATTTCTAATGTTTAAATAATCCCTGAAAGTCGGACATACATTGTTCGGATTTGTACAAAGTGATGATTCGATAAAAAATAGGGTAAACAGGAAAGCACATAAAACTATCATGGCAAGCACTTGCGGAACTTATTTCAGAGTTCAGACTGTTGCTGCAATTTCACTGAATACACAAATGGATATATACATGCATATTTCGTTAGTCATTACACTTTCTTTCAATTATAGCGATACTACGAAGGCGGAACCCTAAAGAAATAACGCGTCTTATTTTCTTTAGTGCATTGAACTATCTATTTTCAGTTAATAGTATCAACTATACGACCATACGTAAAGTTTAATTATCGTTTCTTGCAAAAAAGACTCTACACGCCGTGCTTTAACAATGCCGATTGAATAAAAATATCTCATTTACTACCTTGACATAAATTAATGAACATTTTAATATCAACAGCAGATCCTGCCTCAGGGTTATTATGCAAATTGCTTTGGTTGTTTTTGTTTGCGTTATTTGTGTAGTTATAACTGCACAGGGTTTTAAAATTTCAATTTGTACCTTTTTCATAAGGATGCATATTTTGCTGTACCAAATATGATAGTTTGTGGATTTCTTACATAGGTCTGCGAAAGTTTTACATGGACTGTTTATGGCTTGCAGACCAACTCAAATTCAGATCAAAATGGGCCTTGAATTTCCGAGAGTGATGAGCTAGTATTTCAGTCAGTCAGGTAGAATTGATATTGAATTGTTTCACAATGTACTAAAATAATAAACAATGCTGAAACAGTAGACGTTTTTTGTCACATCGCGGAATTTTTAACTTCCAAATTTATTATTAAACTTTACCTTATAGATCTCGGCTTTTTTTTCAGCTATAGAATGTTATTTTAACTACTATAGCAACTAGATGACGCTAAGTATTTCCACAAATTTTAAAGAGATGTGCTTAGTGAATTTGTTTAATCATATCGAGAAAGACCTGAGACAAGAATGAAACAGCCGTCAAGAAAATTTAAAACAACTGTTGGAAAATTGTGGAACATAATTTAATTCTGTGAAATAAGTATTCTCTACTGTAATTATTAAACGACAATCCCGTGAAATTACATAAAAAAGGTAAATCATATAGTGAGCAGCTAGCTCATCTGGAGACGGAACTCGATCTGCCAAAACGTCTGTGAAAAAAGTCGGTAGATGTTCATATATAGATTTGTCTGACATGCTATTCTCATATTACATCATTATAATAGACGAGAGGGAGATTTACAGTTTTCCTGCACCTGTTGACATATACGAGCAGAAGTAACTGTCGATGGCATTTCCCATTACCTATACCGTTGAGTGTACAGGGGACTCTCGCAAATACGATTTTGTTTAAGAAAATCAAAACGGGCAATTCGGAAATGATTTAACAATACGCTTCTGCACGGCACTGGAACCTGGTTCATTGTAAAACCACACCTTGGGCAAGGCAAAGCAATCAGTCAGCTACCGGTACGGCGGCAATGTGTAATAAAAAATGAACAGATAAAAAATTTAAAGAATTTCCCTATAAAAACTGCTAATTAATAAAATTAATTTGTGGTTTTAATTAATTAAATAATTTGACATACCTGGTGTTACATCAACTGTTCAAAATTTTTTCTACCAACGTGTAAACACAATTGAACGTTGAATCGGTTACGGATTTTCAAAATCTAAAACATGAGTTGTTGATATATCGATTTCAATGTTTACGGTGGTAGGTTTTTGGGAACGTCAAATTTAAATAACATATTTTAAGCTGTTTTATATCGGACACTGCATAATGTAGCTGTGCTTTTATCTAACATTAGACTAAAAAGTCTATAAAAATATAATTTGAACTGGTTTAAAATGGTATGAATGTAAATGTCCTCATTAGCACTCCCAAATTGAATAATAAGTTAACCCAGTGGCTGCAATTAGTCGTCGAGTACTAATTGCATTACCATCGGCAAATCGCACTAATATTTTCTCTTCTTGTCCTGGGAATATTCTTCTTGGGAATTCTGTGACATTCCGTTGGTGAGGATCCTGCTTCACTTAGATTGTCATATTGTCTTTGAAATATTTTGTATAGTTTGGTTGTGTTCTGTTAGGGTACAACTCGCTAGGTATGTGTTATTTAATCTATAGTGGTTCAATAGTGTATTGAAAACTCATGAATCCTAATACACTCATTGATACACCTGGGCTCGAATCTAATAAGATTGTCGATAAGTTCTTGGGGTGTCTTATTCCAAGCTACCTGAACATCATCATAGGTAAGAACTACTAAAATCTGTGAGGAGTAAGTGCAGCAGTCTGCGGTCAATCATGTCCCAGACATGTTTAATAGGTGACAGATCTTGGTTGATCTGATGATCCATGAAAGCATCTTGCTGGAAGGGTTTTGGATGGTGTGAAGATATGGAATGACATTTAGTTCTACCACTTCCTGTGTTATAAATAATATTCTTCTGTAGGTTGACGATCTCAAACTGTTTCCATAAATTAATTCTCTCCAAAGCAGATGGTTTATAACTGATCACTTTCCATTAAACATATGCAAATACAAAGCCACGTTATGACCTACTATTAATACGAGTAATTGGAGATTAACAAGATTTACTTAAACTTGTGAATATTATTTGACTCACTTAAGTACTAGAATGGTCTAGCAACATGGGTTATTTACATCCTATTACTGACAATGAGTGCATATTCTTAAATTGGAATATGCTAGGTTAATTTGTAAACCATCTCCTACATATAGTAACAGTTTTGAATGCTTTAAAAAATGTTTTTTGTCTTTTAAATTAGATGGAACATATCTGAAATTTGATATTATGCTTTGTAAAGTAATTAACAATATGGCTTACTCTCCAGATTTGTTAGAATTGCAAAATTTCCACTTACTAAATGCCACTCGCTATAAGCAATAAATAAAGTATATAGTCTAAGATCCCACTATAAAACGACCTTCACCGAGCTGGTTAATGGACGAAAAGTATTTTATATCCAATTAAATATGTCAATAAATGTATTCAGTCCAGAATATGATTAATTAATAATTAAAAATTATTATTTTTAGACAAATTCCATAGCAATCGAAAGTATTCATACTTTCCATCCCATAGAATATGCAAACGTTAGATTGACTATTTTTTTCCTGTCACAACTCTTGGGTAGGCAGGCATAAACAGGTAAATCGATACTAGTAACTTCACCGGTATGGTTAATAAATTAAAGTTAAATTAAAACAAAGATTATTTCATTACCAACACGGTGGTATAGGGTTGTCTTCAAAAAATCAGTCCTGATTTCCGGTTGTCGAGTTTTAAAAAGTGAAATATTCCCCAGCGAACCATTCCATGCGATAGAAAAGTACACAGCATTGCAGCTGTAGTTCGTCCATACCGAAAATGAAGACGATCCGTTTATCCGTTTCTCCAAAAAATCGAAAAAAGTCAGGGGGCGGCGGTATTATTATTAATCTGCCCCTAGGAACCCCTAACGCGAAGACGGACTATTTTTTTCGATTCCGCGTCTCAAAGAGTACGTGTCTTTAAAATTTCTTTTCGATTGGTTGGAGGGCGGCTCCGGGGGCGGTATCTCGTTTTTTAAAATTTTTTCGGTACATTATCGGATGCGCCCCCGCCTTATCGCGAAGTATACGTACATAAAATTTGAGGTCGATCGGATTCGATTTATGCCCGTGAGATGTGCGGAATTTTTTTTTACTCCTAACGACGAATATGGGGCTAGGTAAACGGCGGCTGTGGGACGGGATCGGAGGTTTCCCGAATTCATAACTGAGGGGTGGAGTCTCGAAGTCACGAGTTTGAGAAATCGACCTTTTCTGTTTCATTTCGAATACATATTCGAATGTTTTTTATGAAAATATGAACAAATGCTTCTATAGAATTTTTTGTACAAACAACGGTTTACGAGTTGGGCGGCAAAATACCACCGCCCCCGGACTTTATTAGATTTTTGGGAGAAACGGATTGTCTTCATTTTCGGTATAGACTATTATTTCCTGGTAGTGACTTGAAATGATATTATGACGTTCCTGCCGTTCCTGGTAATGAAATAATCTTTATTTTAATTTAACTTTAATTTATTAACCACACCGGTGCAAGTTACTAGTATCGATTTACCTGTTTATACCTGCCTACCCAAGAGTTGTGACGGGAAAAAAATAGTCAACCTAACATTTGCATTTTCTATGGGTTTCATACTTTCGATTGATATAGAATTTGTCTATTAACCAAACCAGTGAAATATTTAAAGAAAAAATAATTTTTAATTGTTAATTAATCATATTCTGAACTAAAATTTTTTAGACAACCCATTTGCAATGTATTTATTAACATATTTAATTGGATATAAAATACTTTTCATCCATTAACCAGCTCGGTGAAAGTCGTTTTATAGTGGGATCCTATACTAATATATGACCCCACTGTACCAGAAATTGTACGAAGTTTAAATTAAGATGAAAGCAAACAGCAAAAACAGCTACACTGTATACTTTATAACATTATTTTTTGAAGATAACAGACAGAACAAAGCAAAATAAATAAATGTGTTACTAATTAATTATATTTTTATTTGCAAACAATGGAAACAAAGTAGCAGGTATACCAAGGAACTATACTAAAGAGCGCAATTTATCTTCTTATTAATAATGTTAGAAATTATAGGCCACTGGTACACACTTTAGTGATTTTACACATTTTTTAAACAAACGCCTTGGCCTATATTATCAATGACTTTGAAAAGAGATGTGTACAGAAATTTATCTATATCTTTAGCTTCTAAGAAGTCATTGTGATTCCATTTTTCGCACGGTACTACATTCAGTCCACATTTTACCTCTTCATCTAGTTGGATATAGAATCGTTGAGCATTCTGAAAATAATAATAGCAAAGTTTGTATAACTAATAAAAAAAATAAACATTAAATTTAAATTTGTTACAAATAAGTACGGAAAAAGGATAAGTCAATTAGACCAATTAAATATTTGTATAAATTACAATGCTTCGCAAGTTCTTGCGCTGCTGCATTAATTTGCACTCAAAACGATTTACTATTATCGAAGCCAATTGGGGACAGAAGTGGTTTTAAAGCTTAAATTTGTCAACAATTTTGTCTGAATAAAAATGTTCTCAATTGCGAATAACAAAGCCTAGCATTTGTGAGGCAGATGCTGTAATATTCTAAATGTGATCTATAAAAAATAAGATGGGCATCGAAGATTACTCCCAGATCTTTAAATTTACCCATGCGAATTAAGTTATTCCCATTGATGTTATAATTAAACATAATTTCATTAATTTTTCTGGTACATGAAACAACATTGCGCCTATTTATGTTCAGCTGTAATTTATTTTTGGTGCACCATTTTTCATTATTATTTAAATCATTCTGGAGACATAAACAATCAGTGTAGTTATTTACACAACATCATTAATAAATAAGATGAATAGTAGAGGCCTAAGTGCTGAACCTTAAGGAACACCTAACGAGAATAATTTGATTTACATCCTAGGTATTGAACAAATTGACTTCTGTCACATAGTTATAGCTATAGCTATGATGAAGAAAATCAACTAACTCAACACGAAATCTATAGGAACTCAATTTAGTCAGAATAATATTATGCTCGAGGCAGTCAAAGGCCTTGCAAAAGTATAAATAACGTTCACCTGATTACCCTCATCTAAATTTTCAGCTAAATATTGTGTGATGCACATTAAATTGGAAATAGTGGATAGTACTGTTTAAGTTGAAGATAAAGAGTATCATGCAATAAAAATTCAAATAATTTACTGAAGTTATTAATAATCTCAATAGGACGATAATTCTGCAGATCTGCCTGATTACAGAATTATCGTCTGCCTTTATTTATTTAGATCTTTACCTTACAGGTATACACCCAATTACAAGGCAAGAACAAAGAGTAAAAAATAGAACAATCTAAAAATTAATCGTTTGGTACAAAAAAGCAAGAATATTAAATAGAAAAACTTAACTAAAAACAACAAAAATACAACGAAAAAAATTAACAAATAAACAAAAACTTTAAACAAGAGAACATGCAATTGATAAATACAAATTAAATAATCAAACAAATAAAATTAAATTGAACAAAATGAAATGAACAAAAATACGAGAGTTCTCAGTACCATAATGTTCCAGAGATGGTTGACAAAGAGCAGTTAAAGATATCCAAATTAAATTCCTTGTTTTACATATTGAATATAACGGCGAGAACTTCAAAAAGTTTTTTCTCGGTGTTGGTAAATAAAAGACACATGTCTTTCATTGACTCTAGGCACACACAAATTCAATCTCGGTAAAATATCTAAGCAGTCAACAACGTTTTTAATTATCTTATATATCATTACCAATATGAAGTATGCTTTTTTGAAAATTTTCGTTGTATTTTTTCAGTGTTTCATTATAGCTCGGAGCCCATACTACTGCCGCATATTCTAGCTTAGATCTCACATATGACGTATAAAGAGTTTCAAGTGCACCACTATTTGTAAAATCCCGTGTACATCGAAAAATAAAACCAAAAGATTAAGTTTCAAAAACAACTGCATTTATGTGAGGAGATAACGATAATTTGATGTCAAATATAACGCCAAGGTCTCTAAACATGTCCACTCGTAAAATAGAAACGTCATTTAGTGAGTAGTGATAAGTAATTGGCGTCGATTTTTTAGTGAAAGACATAACATTTCATTTTTTATGTTTAGTTGAAGATTGTTGAGTAATACACCATTCACTGATTAATTCTAGATTTTCTCCTTAAAAATGGGGCATATTGTTGACACCATTTATCAGAAGATTTGGTAGTTCTAACTGACATAAAAAATATATAGGCCAGAAGTGCAACTCATATCCGAGCACAATTTTTACGAAAAAAGCGTACAAATCGCTAAAGTTGTTTAAAAGCTAAAGATATCTTCTTTAGTTTTTCTATTAAGTGTTATGTTATATCAGAAGACTACGGAATATGTTAACCAGACGAATTCCCGTCGTTCTAATTCTCTACATGTACCCAATACTCACACAACAAAAAGTAGTCAAAAATATTAAAAATAAATAAGTAACTATACATACATATAACATAATTAAGTTGGACTAAAATAAATTGGAAGTCAATTGAATTGTGCAACAAACTGTGTAGAAATCTAATGGAGTATATAAATCTCCTCTTCTTTAAAGAATTAAGATAAAACCTAGATATTAATAAGTTGTAATCAAAACCTTGTACCGGATATATACTATCAGATTTACAAGAAAGATATTTGAGAAATTTTCACTGAACAAATACTATTGATATAACAGGTGTAATAAGGATTCCAAATTAAAGAACATTATTCCAGCTTGGATTTTACAAAAGCGTAATATAATAATTTTAATGTATTCAGGTTCTTAAATGATTTACTATTTCTAATAATAAATCCTAATGCTTTTGAAGCAACCTTGACAATATATTCAATATGTTGCGAGAAGCTTAAAGTACTATTAAATATAATACCCAAATCCTTTGTAGAACTGTAATCATATACAACAGGATTGGATTTACAGGTGATAACTTTGCATTTATTAACATTTAGGCTGTTTGTTATTGACAGACCAAGCTGCAAGTTTATTTAAAGTGTACCTGAAGATTATGGGCCTGGTTTGCTGAAGTAATGCAGGTAAAAATTTTAACGCCATCAGTGTACAAAAGCTTTCCATAATTCAACACACTGTCAAAGTCATTAATGAATAGAAGAAACGGACCCAAATTCGAACCTTGAGTAACTTCCGATGTAGCGACATAAGTCTTAGGTTTAAAACCGTTGAATGTAACATATTGCATTCTATTGTGAAGGTAGGAACGAAAAAATATAAGCAATTCATCACTAAAACCAAATGTGTTAAGTTTTTGCAGTAAAACTGAGTGATATATCCTGTCGAAAGCCTTAAACAAGTCAGTGTACACTACATCAACTTGACCATGGTTATATAGAATATTAAAAATATACTGTGTAAAACAAGCCAGGTTGTAGGTGGTGGATCTGTGAGATATAAAACCATGTTGATATATTGAAAGTAAATTCTTTACCGAAAAGTAGATGCGGTTGTACAGTGAAATCTGATAAATGTGATGTAAGAAATTATATTAATTTTATTTACCGTGCTTGATGCTATCCAGTCATTATTTCCTACAAATAATGCTACAGGAACTGGTATGGCAGAGATGTTGTATTCGGGTGGGGTCGGCTGGGCATATTTTTGTTCATTCCCTGCTACCCCGTAATCAAAGGCTTGAAATTTCTTCGATTTCATTATTTGGTAAAAGTGAAGAAGGACGTTGATTCCAACAGTTTTTTGTATATTCTGAGTCCGCAGTAGTGGAAGATAATCCTGAAAATGGTTTTTGCTGTAATTTTCAGTAAGATACTGAAATCTTGTTCAGGTCAAAGCAAAATGGTTCAATCAAATTTAAATTAATAATAATTATAATAATACCAGTCTTCAAACAAACATTTTGTAAAATTTATTGGCGAAAATAAATTGTAAAGCTCTTGTGACTGATCAAAAACGTGACAGACACATAAAAAGTGAAGACGGTATAATTATTTAATGCATACCAGAAAAGTGCAAAAATACATGAAGTACATTATAGTTGATGGGTTAGGTGGTTAGCTGCTTGTTATATGTTACGGTTAAAGTGAAAACTTGATTTAGCTCGAATAAAAACATTAAACAGTAGTCCAACTAGGCAATTCTGGGATAGTAGCAATTAATTTCTTCAGCTAATTTAATTAGATAAAGTTGGGTTATTTAATGTTTTCATTTCACTCGTGGTTTTATTTACAGTGTTTACTTAATGATGTAAATTGACTAAATTTAAAATTTAATCGTAGAGAATTAGTTTTCTAGTTGATTATCCAAAGAATTGTCTATTTTATGTTGCCAGAATGACAGTTTCCATTCCAGCTAGACCAAATTAAAAAAGCTGTTTTAGTGTCTTTGATTATTTCAAGTGAATTAGCCAAGCGAGTCGGGAGTGGGTTAGTTTATAACGTATCCGTTAATGTTTTGAATATGAGTTTCCTATCAAAATAGCCAACGGTTAGCGTGCTTGTTAGTTAGTTTAAAAATTAACAAAGTTTGCATTTTAGTCATAAAATATGCATATTTTTCAGCACTTTCAGTTTTTTTTAATTATTAATTAATATCATTCTGAATAGACCAAGATACATTACATCAATCGCTACTTATACTCACTGGATCTATTTCGGAAAAATCATCTCCAAAAATTGGTACTTTCTTGATTTCATATAAATAGTAATCAAGAAGCGACGAGCAGCTAAGGTCTCCATACTCCAATGGAACTTCGCCATGGAGATTCTGATTTATTATTGGCTGTAAAGAACAAACACAAAATATTAGAATTTACTGGCATTTTTATTTATATTTGAGATATAACCGAGAACTATATTTTGAGTTAACAACGAATCAGATGGAAAAAATGTTACCTCGATGTCCTTTTAAATATGTATTGTATTATTAAAAAATATCAATAAAAAGGACACCCCACATTTTAGTTTCATCCATTCTCAATTTTAAAAAGCTCTACTTCTTTTAACATTTTCTATTTTAAAAACGATGTATTATTTACATGAAAAAATCTGATATGAATTATTACATTAGGCGTCTTCAAGAAAATTAATTTTTTTATTTCCAATAGTCCAACATACCAATTTTCATAGACCTCTGAGATTTAAAGATGAAATTAAAAAAAACTGCTTTTGAGAGATTCTTCGTATCTCAAAGAATAGCTGAGATATCGAAATAGTCAAAATTGCTTCAGACAGTCTTTTTTACGGATGTCCTTTCTTACAATTTTCAAAACGGAACAACCTCTATATTTTCATGCAATTCAATTGAATTATTTTTCTCTTTCATCATAATATTTTGCAAATTGTCAAAAACGTTAGATTTATAAAACTTATGTTGCTTGGTGGTTAGCTATGTATTTTTATCAAACAAAATTGGTCCATGAAAAATATATAGATAATAAACAATTGCTTAAACAACTAAATATTCGATATTTTTGAATTTCTGAAGAATTTACCTCAGAATTGGCGGTTATATCTCGGTACTATATGTAACCAAATTCTAGTTGAGAGCAACAGACAGCTTGATCTAATGTAATTCTAACAATGCTCCATAAAAAGGGGCCTACTGAAAATCCTTCCAATTACCTATTCTATTCCAGTTGCACTAGTTAATCTTGTTAAAGTTTTCAGTAACATTTTACCTTCTCGAATAACGACTTGGTATGATTCGAATAACGCCTTACATGAGTGTCAGTCCGGTTTTAGAAAATATAGAAGTTGTATTGATAATATCTCAACTTTGTGGTGCGTATAAAAAGAAAAGACACACGAATAAATGTTGAACGTTTGAAACCCGCTCATATGTTAACAGAGGACAACGCTGAGCTGTCAAACACGAATAACGAAGAAAAGAAAGAGGACGAGTTAAATCAACCGGCGATACTCAACCCACGTACACGGTCAGGCAGACGTGTACGATGGCCTGACTACAAGCAGGAAGGACTTAATTAATACTTTTTTTTAGTTAACGTTAGCACTAGGGGGTGATGTAGCAGATGCAGTAAGCAAATTGGAAAATAATTAAAAAATTCCATAACAACCGATATAATTTGAATTGTCAGTGGTACGTCAGAATTTTGTGATACAGATTGTTATTAAATATACATAGTTGAGCTCTTTCAGTGTATTATTGCTGCGACCCTGCAACCTAAAAGAGTATTTGCTTTTTTTACAGAATTCTTCCTGTAAAGCTGTAAACAAAATGTTTACGAGGAATAAAATAATACTTGATATTTTTATACTATATGATGTGTTCAGAATAATATTCATTAACATTTAAATTTAATTTTTCTGTTCACTACGTTTGTTCTAAATATAGTAAATCTCGTTACAAAGAAAACTCTCAAAAAAATTCCAATTTCTTTTACTTAATGTTTCATATTTTACAATAACTGTGTAAAATACACATGAAATTTAACATTACCAAACAAAAAGTAATGTTCAACATGCATTTATTTATTATCAATGAAATTTCCTGAGAAATCAAAATTCCACAAAAGGAGTTACAGTAACAGTGAAGTGTTCAACATGAACCTAAATCCACATTGTAGTAATATTCATTTATAATAATCCTTATCTTAAGCCACCGCTCAAGATACAAAAAACATAGATGCCATCTGTTAAGTATGGCAAAACGTCTGCAGTTAAGATGGACCACGGCAAAACAACCCATAAAGTGTACATCAAAATGCTATTATCTACTTAAAAAATTGTGGAAAATAAGATATATGTTATATGTACACGGAAAGAATAGTAGGGCCATGAGTAACTGCATGAGTAGCTTTCAATGGTTTTCTACTATGTAGAAGGCTTCGTGTCTGTAGCTTGTTAGTTCGGCATGGAGTAGTGAATGGCAGCTAGAAGTAGCTGCGCTAATCCGCGTTACTCATGGTCCGTCTTGTCGAGTGAGACAAACTTAAAACAGCTAATTATTATTCTTCGGTTACTTCACCTCTGGTATACTGATAAGAGCTAATAAGCTCGAAACCGGTATATGTTTGTTGGGCTGCTGGCGAGCGATTTTAGCTGCTGTTCCAAGTGTAATTCAATACTGGACGGGGGATTAGCCCGCAGAGTAGTTGTTTTCTGGAATTCCGTATTTACAATATATTGTTATCGCTAAATCGCGATAGAGGTCGGTTTCAATGGTTTTCTACTGTGATGTACTCCATGTCTGTGGCTTGTCAGTTCGATATGGAGTAGTGAATAACCGGTAGAGGTAGCTGTGCTACTCCGCATTAGATTATATATTCTTCATTTAAGAATAAAAATTAATTGAAATCAGAAAAAGGATTGTACTAAATATGACATAAAGTTATGTTTGTTTAAAGAGTTGTTTTGTTTTATTTAGAAAATATGAATTACTTGACTCAACAATAATAATTGTTATTCTCAAAATAACGTTATGTTTTCTTTATTTGAACATTAATTCGTGCGAATATACAGAGTGATTGAGGGAAACCCCTAATATTCGAAAGGGGTGTTTAGGGGGCAAAAGTGAACAAAAAAGCCTAATAAACATAATATAGTCGAATATCAACGGTTACTGAGATAGCAATGAAAATATTTTTATATCTATTTTTGTGAAAGCTGTTATTATTTGATATTTTATTTTGAATAGATCACACATTCTAAACCAAACTCACATTAGTGATTACTAATTATCACAGTTATTTTAACGTTTGTGATTTAAACGCTTATTTTATAACTGTCGCATTTATTTTTACATTTGCTTTCATTTAGTTGGTATAGTACACGCATAATGTAGTAGTGCCTGCCACATTTAGTAATCCAGAATATGCCGATTTTATTTGTATTTATGAGTATTGCAACGGTAGCGCTAATCAAGCTTTCCACAACGCTGGATTGGCCGAGGTGGTATCGAAAATTGGCCACCAAGATCACCAGATTTGAATCCTCTTGATTACTGCCTCTGGGGATGATATAAATCAATAATATATGCAACAAAAGTGACCACAAGAGAGGCACTATTCGGAATTGGAATATCAATTGTACAGGACTCATAAGAGAAAATCACCGTGCACTTCAACGAGCTACCCGTGCAATCCACAAACGAGCTGATGCATGCACCGAGGCAGTTGGTGGTAGGTATATTTGAAAATATAATGCATTAATTTTAGTTAATTAGATCTTTAATGCAGTAGGTAAGGCATCTAGAACGTATGAAAGATGAAAGGACAGTTAAAAAAATTATACGGAGTACACCAAACTACAAGAAAAAAAGAGGGAGACCGAAAAAGCGATGGAGAGAGGCAATGGCTATAGAGCTAAGGGAAAAAACGGATTGGAAAAGAAAGGCGAAGAAAATGCCTGTAAACAGCTTTATATATAATAGATTTTTAATCAATGTACGTAATAAAGACTTTTCTCTACTGATGCATTACAATAGTTAACTCGGGTAAAAATATTCTTGCGGGAGCTCACCTACCTTTTTACTTTTTTAATTATGTTCCTGTTTACGTTAGAATTTATAATGTTTGTGATGCCTTTATTTTGACGTTTTCTGGAACATTCTCGGCCACATTCTATTTACTTGGTGTTTCCACGCTAATCCAATTTAGAGGTTACAATATTTTCATTGCTATCTCAGTAACAGTTGATATTCGACCATATATTTATTAGACTTTTTAGTTCACTTTTTTCCCCTGAATATCCCTTTGGAGTATTGGAGGTTCCCCAATCACCCTCTATAAACCTATAGTTTAAGAAAGAACAACCTATTCTATAATCAAGGCTATTTTATTCGTATTTTAATCAAGTATTATTCTTTAAGTAAATCTTAAATTTAGTGTCACTTTAAGAAAGAAATTAATACGTATACACTTGAATGAAGGTTAAAATTTTAAGTATATTATTTTATATAAATACAGATTATACTTCTTTCAATATATGTAACGCTATGTCAAAATGAGTCAAGGAGATATTGATAAGCTAATTGAAACAAACTTATAAATTAAAAACTATACACGTCCCAATTTCAATAATTTTTTGTTACCACAATCTTCCCGTGAAAGATAGTAAAGGTACATTTCAATAAAAACCGCTGAGTCATCTCGTGTGTATAGGGAAGTAAAAGTTGGAACAGAAGTACTGCTCTGAAATCGCTCGAATTTCAAAGAGAAATTTGAAATACGAGCACAACGTGGTTTCATACCATAGAAACCCAAAATACATATCGATTGTCGACTATTTTCATAATTATATTATTCAAAATCTTCACCAGAGGGAAAACAATTTCTATCTTGTGTTTCAATATTAAATAATTTTCAACGGTTTTTTTTATGACATTGTCGATCAATTTTCTTGTTCTTACTGTTTGTTTTCAAATATATTCAATTAAAGATATTTATAAATTATTTAATGTAATTAATTATTTTGTTTAAATTATTTTTTGAATTATCAAAGTAAAGTATGCTGCATACATGGTATTCCTATTTATTCGACATAAATAAAAAATGTTCAATATCAAACTTTCCCTAAAAGATTAATTCTATATTAAGTACACGAGACACATTAGTGGAAATATATTATAATAGATTGAAACTCTAAAATATCAAGTCAGTCAATATAATGGTTTCTATTAAATTAAAAAGTTCAGAAATTTTACCTTGAGATAGTCAATTACTGGCAGCATAAACCTTATATATGATTTCATTCCATCTAAATAAGCCAAATGTCCCAGTGCTACAATTCCTTTCATAGTAGTTTCTGCTTCTTCTGGTTTCATCGATGCGTATATATATGCCAGTGTACTTCCACTTCCTTGTCCAACGTAGATGAGCTTTTGGCCAGTTTTCTCCAAAACAAGTTCTGCAGCAGAACTCAAATCATATTCAGCTATTTCCTGATTACTGCAACAGGAAACAGTTTACTACGAATTAATAAAATAATAATTTGCTTCAATACCTGAATTGCCAATACTTCTCCTCGGATGAATTTAGAGTTTTATGTCCTCTGCTATATGGACATCCTCTAAAATTGACTATCCACACATCGTAACCTTCCTTGATGAGGTAGTGCGCTAGAAACACAAACAGTACTCAAGAAGAATAATTTAAAAATATGATTTCGTAATATCGTCGCATAATGATATTCTTTTAGGCACATGTGCTTAAAACAATATGTTTTACGCACATGTGCGTAAAAGTAAAACAAAATAACTGAATTTTAAATTATTTATTTATTATAAGAACATATATTGTTTTCTTCACTTAGTATAACTTCAATATTGGAAGAAGATAACACCTGCTTCCCGATGCTGCTGGTGCATTAAAGTCTTTGAATGAAAGTGGTATTTCCTTTCGCTCCGATAATTTTCCTTGCTATTGCCTGTTTATTTTGTATGGAATTTTCTACGTACCCCTCTGCCACAGAAGTAGAACGCCAACCTCCGCGTCTCTTGAGTATCGATATGTTGGCTCCTGTATTTACAAGGAAAGTTGCAGAACATCGTTTAAAGCAGTGCCCAGTATACTCAGTAACATTGAGAATCTTAGAAATTTGGCAATTTTTTAAGAATTGAATCTATTATTTATACCCACTGCTTGTGTAGTATATTTTGAAGTTCTGTACATGATAAAAAATCGGTTGTGATTAATGGTGGATAGACGTAGACTTGCTTATTTGCGGAAAATTTTCAAAAAATTTACTCCTATATCATCTTCTGGTATTGTAAATAATCCAGGAACATTAGTTTTGGTATTGGAAATAGTTAATTTAATGAACGACTTAGTATCTTGTACTAAGTAAAGTTCTTCTTGTAAAGTTCTCTGTACGTAAATTAGCTCATTCTTCTCTCCTACAGGCTCCAAATAGACCAACAATCAAGACAACCGTTTGGAATAAGTTCATTTCAATCTGTTCCTTGGAAAGTATTCTGAATTATCTGTATCTATAACCGCTTGCTTTTCTTTTGAGGAAAGCAATAACATTGGTAAAATTTCTAAAATCCTCGTTTTTATTGAAATGAATTGTAGTTTGCTGCATGGAATAATTACTCCATAATATGGAGGGTGCATATTTTATAGATAACTGGGACAAGTACGCTAGGATAACTTTCTCTGAAATATTACATACCTTCTTTCCGGCACACCAAATATCAAATTTTGTATAAGATTGGTACAATTTGTTCAATTTCTGAGGAATTAATGTATAAGGCAGCTTCCGCCTCATTTTCTATTTCAGAATGAATCTGCGTCACGTATGCTATAGTTTTATGAAGAATTAATACTGAGTTTTATTATTGGGTTATAAAGTTCACAAACGTTCACAGATTTTAGATTTTTTTTAAATGTTTGCATAGTTGCAAACATCGTACCATAGTAACTGCTCCATAGCAGCAACCTTATAGCCAACTTAGTTAAAGTTGTTTAAATAAAATAGCTAGCGTCATATTAGCAAATAAAATTGAAGATTATGGTGAAACTCTTTTGAATATTTATTGGACGATTTTACGTCCGATACATGTTGCGAAATAGGTGTTTTTAGCACTTTACGTGTTGCCAAACTCGACCTACGGAATCATTTGGAAACTTCACGTATTGTCCCTAAAACACCATTATTTCGCAACTTGTATCGAAAATCGCAATTTTTATCACCTGTGTATTGTATTAAAGTTGGATTACTGAATAATTTTGTTACCACCGAATGCTATTTTTGTAGATTTCCAACTATATGCTTTAAGGGTTAAGCACTGTTTTTCTCAACAATTTTGAAAACTAAAATATTATTTGTTGTCATTTAAATCGTTTCCTTATTACATCTGGTGTAACTCAAGACTCTACTGTTGGCTCTCTTCTCTTTTTTGTATTTATCTAATCAAATGTGATGTGTATGTGAAATGGTGTAAATTAAATCATATAAGTCTAAATACATCTAATTACAAAATGGTCTGATTTACCCGCAAGATGTACCATGAGATTGACATTTTGACACACATTAAAACTTAAAAAGTGAAAGAGTCTACTTTCCTGAAGTCTTAAGACATTTTATAATACGATGTAATGTCGATTCTATATGATTTAGAAAGCAATTTCATAGTTTCATAGCCTAGGATTAGTCCAGAAGTTGGAGACCTGTGCGAGAGAGGGGGCGGCATATTATTGTTATTATTAAACAGGCTGCATTTGCGCCCAGAAACGACTTACGTTGGTAGACAGTGCAAGAATGAGGGAAACCTAGAAAACCTCATTAATTAGAGGGGGGGGGTCAACCACATCGAGTGATGCTCCGATTCTTTATTTTTTCGAAACAAGCCATTTCCAAATATATAGATACTTGTTTTAGCAACTTAAAAGCATTAAGGAGGGGAGATCTGCAATTGTGGACCAATATATACAGGGTGTCCGGAAATCATGCGTCAAGACTTCAGGAGGTGATTCCTCACAAAAAATTAGGGTCACAAAGTCCTATAACAATTTTTCGAAAACTTAATATTAAAGGAGATACAGGGTGTTAAAGTTAAAATTTTATTTTCGATATTTGTAAATAACTTCTTAAGAAATCCAAATATTTACATAAAATTTGTAAATCGGAAGTTTTGCGGACGAGAAATTCAAATATGTTTCTAATATTGATGTCACTAGTAGAGGGCGCCACTTGTGGCACATCATGTATCATCACGTATCATGATGAGACGTGCAAAATTTCAAGAAAATCGGCGAGGTTTGATTAAACAATTTTTCAACAAAGCACAAAGATTTTATCAAAGCAGGCCGATTTTTTAAAAATTTTGCACATCTCCATAATTTACCGTTCTGAACAACTTTTTCAAGTAACATTTTGCTGTATTTTCAGTAGAAAAGACACTTTAACAGAAACCAAAACAGTTTTTACTCGGTGCACTGAATATTTCAAATAAGATTATTTCGAAAACTGTTACTCCTAATAACTTCAATAAGGTATACCTTTTTCAGATATAACAGGTAGGAGAATCGATTGTTTCAATAGTCAGATGGATACACTAAGCAGCAAAAATGTCATTTAAAAGAAACATGATGTGCCATAAGTGGCGCCCTCTACTAGTAACGTTAAAATTAGGAACATATTTGAATTTCTCGTCCACAAAAACTCCCGATTTACAAATTTTATGTAAATATTGGGATTTCTTAAGAAGTTATTTCCAAATATCGAAAATAAAATTTTAACTTTAACACCCTGTATCTCCGTTAATATTGAGTTTTCAAAAAATTGTTATGGGATTTCGTGACCCTAATTTCTTTCTATAGACCTATGTGATACAAACAATTCAATAGTAAATGAAATATTTTAGATAAAAAAATTTGAAACGATACGAAAGCTTAAAATAAATTTTGCAAAGGCTTTAAGTAAGAAATACACCTAGAAAATATAAAATTGTTTAACCAATGATAACTGAAGCCTGAAGTTATATGTTAGACCACTTTCCTAGAAATGTGACGTTAGGTACCTAATTCCTAAAATATTTCAATTACGTTAAAAATGAATGGGAAAGAAAATTTTTGAGAAAGTAACACTAGAGGGAGAAGGAGATGGGAAAGGCGAAGAATTAGATGTAGAGATGATAGCTAATGAGAAAGATGAAAGAAAATTGTGAATCAAGCCTTATAGTACAGTCATTTGGTGAGAAATATAGTGGTTACCTGGAAAGTTTTCCGGGAGTTTTGAAAATTGGTAATTTTATAGATTTTGAGGTGATTTTTCCGAATTTCAACTTTACCACCTCGTATTTTTGCCGCTCGCGCCGCCATATTGGAAAAATGGCGCCTAAAAGCAGTTTTTTGACAATATCTCCTTTCCGACTCATTTTACGATAAAAACTGTTATATACAAAATGAAACTAGAGACAATTGCCTACAATTTATGTATCTACCTTTTTTGTCATAAAGTAAATAGTTTACGCGTACGAGCGCCGCAAAGTGTACTCCAACGTGCATTTTGGCCAAAAACTCATTTCCACACCACCTTGAGGTAGAGTAAGTGGCGCGTTGTTTTTAATGTGGTGTCCCTAATAAGCCTAATCCACATGCAATTTAATGTGCTAAAATTTAGCGTATTCTCCTTCGCTTTATTGTTCTCGATAGACCAGGCGTTGCAAATTCATCGTCTGTAGTACCAATCGAAACGTCACAGTTCGTATTTCATCTACATCATCCGCGATGGGTGTATCAATTTCATCGCAATCCTCTTCTTCTCGATTTGATCATATGTTTGCTCAATTATAGTCTCCGTTTCTTCTTCATCATCGCTATCTGGTGATGGAACTTGCGAGTTACCACAGGTACCGCTACAATTCGTGCATATAACAGAGCACTTTAACCCAGCCTTTCTGCATCCACAAGCTTTCTGACATCCTTTCTTGAATTTGCAAGAAATGAGTTTTAACACGCTTTCTGGAGGTGGGGGCTCGAGTGTGGTGACAGGAATTAGCCCATTCTTGTTTTTTTTCCACTCTCATTGCTCTGCATTTTGTTCATTCCCATACCACTGCTGAACTTGGTGGTAAGTTCGGAACGAATGTTGTCGTGCTGCTGTTTCTGTTGGTGGTAGCGACGCAATATTAAATTTGCTTTTATATGCTGATGTTGTGAAGCATGCATATCTATAGTTGTTTAAAGATATATTTTGTTTACATTTCGAATTACTGTAGCTGTATAATTCAAGAGAGCTGTAGACGAGAGAGAAGGGAGCTCGACACAAAGAGGACGCATTCGCATGCGCAAAGATGCGCATTCGCATTCGCACAAAGAGGACGCTTTATATATACTGGTATAGTATAGTATAATATAATATCTATAGTCAGTATAGTTTAGATTTACATTAATTTTATAACTCACAAATATAATGAGTTGAAATTAAATGCCACAGGTTGCATGAATAAAGACCAAAGCGCGCGTTGGAGTACACTTTGCCGCGCTCGTACGCCAAAACTATTGCCTTTATGAAAAAATAGGTACATGAATTGTAGGCAACTGTCTAGTTTCATTATGTATATAACTGTTATTATCGTAAAATGAGTCGGAAAGGAGATATTGTCAAAAAACTGCTTTTAGGTCCCATTTTCCCAATATGGCGGCGCGAGCGGCAAAAATACGAGGTAGCAAAGTCGAAATTTGGAAAGAGCACCTCAAAATCTATAAAATTACCAATTTTCAAAACTCCCGGAAAACTTTCCAGGTAAAACTACCAAATGACTGTATTATTAGACCTACTAGGCCTATAGAGCTATGTATACATCTATATAATAATAATAATAATAATAATAATAATAATGCATTTATTGCCCAACAGAAATAATCCATTTACAGGACAAAATAAAAAAAAAAAAAAAGTGTGAGAATATTTCTAACAAAATAAAGGAAACTTAATAAGTTACATACAATACGTCAGTGTGATAAGTGTAAGTAATACTAACAGTTTGTACAGAAATTTATACCACAACAAACAACACAACTACAGATCAAGTATTAATTAACCTAAATATCACGAAAAAATTGAGATCCCACCAATAATAAATTTTTAAGAGTACAGGTATTTAAGTCACATAAGCTGGATATTTGATTAAAATTGATAGACATAACATATACTGGAGATTTCATACCTAAATTAGTTCTTACATTATGACAATAGAACATACAGTGATCCCGTGATCCAAGTCTAGGAACACGTAGGTCAAACATATTCAACATAGATGCTGAATCAATTCGGTTGTGAAATAATTTAAATAAGAGTGACAAACTCGCAAGCACTCTTCTGGTATGTAAAGAATCAAAACTAAATCTTTGCAGCAACAAACTGTGGTTATATCCCCTAGGTGGATAGTAACCATCAGTACGATAAGACAAAAACTTTAGAAAACGCCTTTGAACTGATTCCACTAAATCAATATGTGTTCTATAAAACGGGTACCAAATAATACTACAATATTCAAGTTTCGAGCGTACTAGAGAGTAATAGAGGCATTTTAAAGCAGCAACGTCATTAAAATTTGAGGAATTTCTAATAACAAAGCCCAATGTTTTATATGCAGTGTTAACCATTTGATTAATGTGATTGGAAAAAGATAATTTGTCATCCATGATAACTCCAAGGTCCTTAATACTATTGCAACGTTTAAGAACTGTAGCGTTGAGATTATAGTTAAATAAAATAGGTTGAGTTTTAAGAGTAAATGAGCATATTTTACACTTGTCAACATCAATTGGCAATTGATTTTTTGAACACCATTCCTCAACTAAATCAATACCTACCTGTAAATTTAAACAGTCACTTATAGAATGTATATTTAAGAAGAGTTTTAAATCATCAGCAAAAAACAAATGATTAGATCTTAGTGACAGAGACAAATCGTTAACAAATAAAATAAAAAGAAGAGGTCCAAGGTTGGATCCTTGGGGTACACCCGAGGTGGCTAAGAAAGTATTAGATTTAAAACCGTTGTATGAAACATATAATTTACGTTGCGAAAGATATGATCGGAATAGTCCAAGTAAACTATTACTAAAACCCAAATGGTCAAGTTTATATATTAATAATTCATGATTAACCTTGTCGAATGCCTTAGAGAAGTCCGTGTATACCACGTCCACTTGACCTCTATTGTCAATGTTGCTTGAAACAAATTGGGTAAATTCAGCCAAATTTGTTAACGTAGAGCGTGACGTAACAAATCCATGTTGATTCGGAGAAATAAAATTTCTAACTTTATTAAAAAGAATTGTATACACAGCCATCTCAAATACCTTCGCAAAGTTGGATAGAATAGCTATAGGTCGATAATTTTTTATATCAGATGGATTACCATCTTTTAGTATTGGACAAATTCTTGATAATTTCCACTGCTCCGGAAAAGTAGCAGTAGACAGAATAAGATTAAATAAAGCACACAATGGAGCAGAAAAAATCACAGAACAGTCTTTAATAAAAAAGCTAGGTATCTGGTCATCTCCACATGTCATCTTATTTTTTAGCTTTGAAATGGCATTACGAACATCGGTTTCGGTGAAGCTAACAATATTAATAGAAGTCTGAAACCTATTTAAATCTAAATGAGGTTGAAAATTTTGACTGCTGAAAACACTTGAAAAATATTTGGAAAAACCATTAACAATTTCAGAGGGGGAATCGTAGTGAACGTCATCCATAAAGCAGTTAGATGGTATACGAGTTGAACGTTTTTTACTCTGGATATATGACCAAAATCTTTTTGGGTCCGTTATGAAGCTAGCTTGAACAGAAGTAAGGTAATTGCGGTAAGCATTTGATGTAAGTGTTTTGATTACATTTCTTAGACGTTTAAATTCATTGTAATAATAGATGGCATGAGTTTTTTTAAATTTATTATGGTAATATGACTTAAGCTTAATATTTTTAATAATATCCGATGAAAACCAAGGAGGGTATTTGCGTTTAAACTTTTTGTATAAGGGAACAAATTGATCAAGTGTATTATAAATTGTGTCATAAAAAGCTTCACAAGCAGAATTAATGTCAGTGTAATTACTTAGAAATTCCCAATTGATGCAGAGAAGTGCGTTATATAACTCATGAAAATTAGCTCTTTTAAAATTGTATGACCTATCATTAAGATTAATTGGAAAGATATCTGTACTTGATATGTTTAATTTAGCAGATATTAACAGGGAAGGATGATAAACATCTTCAGTAACAATTGGATTATAGTCTCTGTTAACAACACATTCAAGATCTGAAATACATAAATCTAAAGTTCTTCCATAAGCATTTTTGATATTGTTAAATTGATGAAAGTTATTAAATTGAATAAAATTTGTAATTACCCTTGATTTAAAATCCATAAAATCCGGCACTGTAAAGTGAGTAGAATTAAAATCCCCAATAATTAACACATTTTTCATGTCTACAAGTATAAGCCCAAATAATTCGAGAAATAATTCATAAAAACAATTCAATAAAAACAAACCTATAGATTTGTTCCCTCTATTGGCAAATGCTAACGATGTGAAAAGTGCGCTATGCCCAAGTAGAACTGGGCCATTTTTCTTGTTCTGACCATACGCATTAATAACTAAAATCTGATAACCATCTTCAGTGAATATATTATATTCATCTGCGAAGCTTGGACCGTTCCTCAAGATTTCCGTCTGAAACAATTTTTCAAATGTTTTCTTATGTACCGTGCCGCAACATAAAAGTTTCCAACCTAACATATATACTTCTATTAAAGTGGTGGGCCGGTGGACTACTAATAAGAATTTTGAGAGGTACCAATGAGTAAGTCGTGTCAATAATTGTCTCTGTTCAGGCGGTTAAGCCATCATAATTTAAACAAAATATGACATTGATTTAGACTGGAAACTTTTACGTTGAGGCCTACCGCCAAATAAAAGGTAATAATGTAAAATGTTTCCTATAAATACGACTGCAAACGCAATCAATCTTAAGATATAAGAATGATATGGATGTGGTGCCGAACAATTTTCTTTTTATAACTGTTTATCCGGTCCAAACGGAACTCGGCATTTTATATCTATACAGGGTGATTCAGTATTTATCCGAAAAACTTTGAGGATATGTGCGGATATCACCAAAATAATAATAATAATAACACGTTTATTTCCAACAGGTAAATTACCCAATTACAGGAAACAGAATCTGAAAATCACATTTAATGAAACTATAGAAAACAAAAAAAAAAAGTAAAATGAAATTTCTAGTAATTACTACACAATATGCGGACACATTAATTTTTAAATTTTTCTAGATATGAGCCAATTATATTTTTTAACGTATCATAATTAATATAACAGAAACTCGAAATAGTATTATTGAATACATTACACATATTATACAGGGTGTTTCATAATATATGCGCAGGACTTCAGGATGTGATAGCTCGTCCAAAAATTTGAAAAAAAGTTTATTTTAACTTACCCTCTAAAATGCACAATTTTCGAGATACAGGGTGTTAAAATTGTAAAAAAACATTCGGTTTTCACATATCTCCGGAACCGTTCATCGTACAGAAAACAGCTTTTATAAGCATTTACTACTCATAATAAGCTATGTTCTGTGCGAGGATATTTTTTTTTCAGTCATAATTAATGAAGATTTTGAAGGGGAAGTGGGTGTTTTTCTCCCCAACTTCTACGCCACTGGAAAAACAACAGTTTTGAGACGCCCATTTGAACCGCCAATGCTTTCTACACAAAAACTGTACCCTTGGTCATAAGCTCTAAAGTTGACCGTTTTCGAGAAAAATCTACTTTTATGTTGAAAAACTTGGTAAATTTTTTGAAATAACTCTTCCCTTCGAAATCTTAAAAAATTATGACTTCCGGAGATATTCGCAAAAAACGATATTTTTTTTACAATTTCAACACCCTGTATCTCAAAAATTGTGCATTTTAGAGGGTAAGTTAATACAAACTTTTGGACGAGCTATCACACCTGAAGTTCTGCGCATATATTATGAAACACCCTGTATATTGGTGACTTACGCATGATGTTCGTATGGCAACTAGGACAATAGAAACAATTATTTCCACGAGAATGTTGCCGAGGAACCAAATAACAAATTTTATTTACAAGCCACATACATTCAACATTATAATGTACTAAATTACATAAAAACGTTATAGCTATACAATCATATAAGGAAGTCATGTTAAACATATCTAACAAGATTCTGTTGTCGACACCTCTTTCAGGATAAAACCCCTGGGACTTAAAAACAGAAATTTTAAATATTTTTGTTGAACCATCTCAATCAACATAATATTGTTCTGTTATATAGGATACCATATTAAGGACGCGTATTCGCGTATTCTAATTTAGATCTTATGTATGAAAAATATAGTAAATCCCCCAAAATCATCTACAGGGAGGTCAAAAGTCGTTATAGATGATTTCTTAAAAAATGTGAAAATGTCGCAGAAAAGTACACTCATTTTATTTTAAAAAAGAAATACTAACGCTAAACAAAATTTTAAGTGAGCTTTCAGAGGACAACGATTTGCCAAAACTCAGTAGAAGCAAATTATGGGCCGTCTTACAAGAGTTGAATTTTTGCTGGGAAAAGCAGAACAGGAGGTCAGTTCTTATCGATAAAGATGAAATTATTTGTTGGCGAAGATCCTACTTAAGATCAATTAGAAAATTCCGTGACGAAAGGAGGAACATTTATTATCTAGACAAAACTTGGGTCAACGAGGGATATACTGTAACAAAAGTATGGCAAGATAAAAATGTAAAAAGCTTTCGACAAGCATTTTTGGATGGACTTTCAACAGGGTTCAAGGCACCTTCAGGTAAAGGGCGAAGATTAATAGTGATACATATAGGTAGTGCCAGTGGTTTTGTAGATGGCGGTTTACTTTTATTTGAATCTAAAAATACAGGTGACTATCACGAAGACATGAACACAGATGTTTTCGAAGAGTATTATACACAGATGTTACATCTTATTCCTCCGGGGTCTGTAATTGTCATGGATAATGCCAGTTACCATTCACGGTAGACCGAGCGGACGCCTACGACTGCTTGGATATAATTCAATTGTTATTTGGAAAAAACATTTCTTTTGAAACAAATATGGTAAAAAAGGAACTTTTGCCACTTGTCAATCTTATTAAAGATCAGAAAAAAATATGTTATCGATGAAATGGTAACAAATCGCCAAATAACGGTACTACGGTTACCACCTTATCACTGTGAACTTAACCCAATCGAATTAGTCTGGGCGCAGGTAAAAGATGATGTAGTGCGAAATAATACGACGTTTAAATTAAGTGACGTGAAAATTTTGTTAAAAAATTTCTTGGAACGAGTAACTTCAGATAACTGGCAATAATGTACAAAAAGAAGAGGAGAAAATGTGGGAACTCGACAATTTAATTGACGTTACTGTGGAACCTATCGTTTTCAATCTAGGAGACGAAGATAATTCATCAGAATATTCAGAGGATGAATTTTAATATACCTACTTTTTAATTTTCTTTATTGTACATTTATATAACACTATATTTACTCACCATAATTTGAATTTTCAAAATACATATATTTTTGTGTGGAATAAAAGTCTATTCATTAAATTTAAATTAATATTTTGATAATAATATTGGATAATTTTATTTGAATTACTAAAACCCCTCTTAACCCTATTTTTATATTGTTTAGTTATAAGAGAAATGGACCGAGAAATTGAAGCGGCATAGACAAAGACGTCGGGGATTAAATTTTAGCTACCTGCTCCAATTTAGTACGGTGCGATCACACAAAGTTTTTTTAAAAGTACACCTCATCTATACCGATAATACATAATATAAAAATATTGAATATAAGCACCAGTACCATATTTATTTACGATTTGCATACATAATAAGCTTTTATTACTCTCTTTCATTTCTAAACAGATTATAAACTATAATTTATTGTCTATAGTGTTGTTAAAACAAATTTATTGTAAATAAAAAAGGTGTCTCAATAGGAACCTACAAATAAATTTGTTTCTTTGAACGTATCCAAAGACAATCTCAAAGCATATCCCAAAAATAATGGAACTTATGTTCTGAACTATTTAAGAAATGGCACACGTTTTGGATATGATGGGAAACTTTATCAATTTTATTATTCTACAGGTTGTGTAAAATTAAACAAAACTTTTTGTATTTGAGTTTCCTTCCAGGAGTATTATTTATGTAAGTGAACCCAAGTAGTTACTTGTTACTACGAAATAAATATTACTGTGCGATGCTGAACCCCAAAATAAAAAACGAATGGAGTTTTCTTGACAAACATAGTGATAGGACGTCCAATAACATTATGTGTGAATGTGATACTTTTGATGGTGAAAGTTATTTTTTTTATTGTTTGATGGGAATGGCATTCATTTTTATGCATAAATTTATTAAATTTGATGCAGAAATAACGACAAAAGCTTTACTTGTGTGGCTTTATCTTAAAGTAGCAGTAAAATTTCCATTACCACTTAAAATATTTCTCTTGTTGTCGATTTTGAACGCGGTACATCCGACGTTTAAACTAAACAAACTTCTTGAATTTTATCGTCTGGTAGTAGCTGCATTATCCCTGCATTATTATTTTTATTAAATTTCTTTGTAGTACTGCGTTACCCCTTTTGCGTGTTTCGTCCTTTGGATTTTTAGTGGTATTATATAGTTTAGTATAGAAACAGTTTTGTAGCACTAAGTTAATAGTTATAAACAGTGTGATAATATTCACAAACACAAAATTACATTCCACATGTGACATGATCGTATGAAAGTTTTCAACTATGGAAAACTACATGGTAAAATTTAATTCATGGTGAATTTAAGAGGTGATACGCACTTTGTACTTGATATTCGTAATGATGCTAATAGTTCTACAAGTACCGATAATGTTGTTAGGACTAATAAATATTACTTACAAGCTTTATGAATTTTAACGAACAGGTAAGGGTCTCTGAAGTGATGGCAATTTTGAAGTCATATTTTAGTAACAGAAATTAGTCGCTGCTACGATTATTTGCTACTTTCTTATTCTGAAAACTTAAAGGTCGTCGCACTGGTAACTGAGACGTCTCTAAAACGAGGAGAACGACTTAGACACATAACTGTTAGTCCAAGATCCCACTGCAAAATACCTTCACTCAAATATTAATAGAACGAATTGCATTTAAACATGTGTTTCATATGAATGCTAAAGTCAATTCGACTAGGTTGACTAATCAAAGCCGGGTCCTAGAGGCATTAATTATGCATTAAAAATATTAATTATGGAGGTAAACTGAAAATTAGTTTTTATAAAATAAATACTGTATCATTTGCAAATTGACAACCTGATAAGTAAAAATGTAGATATAGAGTTGTCATTCCTTAAGAGGTTCTCAACATTGGTTGTTTAAACATTAATGTCTATATTATTGGCGTACAACCTCACGAAACAAAATATGTACCAATCGAAAGCTCATAGTCTGCGTTTTCAAAATATATGAAGTTGTCTGCATATTCCAGGTCTAAAGTGAGATAACCCTCGCGGAAAAGTTGAAATTTTGGGTGCACGAAATAAAACGAAACTTGCCGCTGTGGCCAAGGCAGCGACGTAACACAAAAGGACACGCTTCTCTGCAATGTGGCAAAATTTAATATGCAAAACATTGATTTAATTTTGTTCTTCTTGTACATACTTTTATAGGTAGGTAGTTAAGGATACACTTATACTATATTATAAAAATGTACAAAATTGCAACGAGATGATGCTATCAGTTGACAAAACAATAAACATTGTTTTGTTTTTATTAAATGATTTGCAAGTCCGTTGACCATTTTATTGACAACATTTGTTAAAATTAAACTAACAATGATCGCAGTACAAAATTACAGTCTCCTGATTTCAAATTAATTTTTTGTACTTTTTTAATTTTAACACTTGATTTTTATATTACTGTCTTTTATGGCGGTGGATTGTTTGTGCTTAGTGTTGTAGAAATATAGAAAAAGTGAGAGAAACCACCTACCAGATCGTCAAAATAAAATATACCTTGTCATATGCACCCATTTTTCTAGCATCTCATGTCATAACACTAGATAATTGGGTGCAATTTTTCGTATGCTATATAATTCGGTTCTTCGTTTGCCGCCAGAGAACATTCTACATGAGTGCACTCAAAACATTATTGAAAAATATCCGTTTTTTTTATTAGGGTTGGACAAAACGTAATTTTTATTTAAAAAATAAAAAAACCTTTGATTTAAATAAAAAATATTATTTTTTCCTTGGCGCACAATATGCACAAATTTTTAATGTAATTGTTCATTTTTGTAAACTATTTTAGTCTTTGTGTTTTTCATATTAGTGAATTATTATTGCGCCTTCTCTGCCTTTCAAACATGTTTCTCTGAAGAATTGCAGAATGTAGTGGCTGTCACAAGCTAATGATGATCAAGAAATCAAAAAACACCTCCCTGGATATAATAAATTGTCTTTGTGCAATTGCTTCTTCAGCCTCAGTTTTCAGTACCTACCTTTGGACTGATACATTCCGAATTTTAATTTTCCAGTTAAATATTTTTGTTTTTCATTGCACTATTAAATTCAAAATGTTTGTTTCTTGTTTTTTTATAATTAAAATGGTTCATCAATTATTTATTTTTCCTATAATAAATTTGTCAACAACATCATTTACTTTGATTTAAATTGTATTTTTTTTTTAGTTTTAAATCATGATCAACATGCACGACTTTGAGTTCATTGAAAACTGAATCACCCTGTATATATCTATACATATAAATATATTTGTAATTTTAAAAAATTTTTCAGTGAAAAACAGTTTTTAAAACTATATAAAAATATGTTTGAATTGATTAATTTTTACTCTTTGCTTCTTTGAAGTACATGCTATTCCTGAAATTATAAATCATAGAATCATTGCTCTTACCAAGTTTCTTTCTCCATTGGGATCGTCGTGACAATGTTTATCGTCAGGTTTAACGTAGTATTCAAAATCATCACAAACTTCTACACAGTTAATATAAGTGGTGCAAGAAAATAAAACAAGAAGTATGAAAGGGAACATTTTCTTCAATTCCTGAAGTCATACAAACTTCGATGGAAATAATACTACGCCTTACCTACTATTAGAAATATAACTGTTATCGCACCAATTACTACCTTTTTTTTAATAGTCGTAGATAAAAGGTATTAAATACATTATAGAAGACTCATTTAAATTATCACGACTTTCATTACTTAGATATCTGTAATTGTGACAATTAAGTAATTCTTATTTTTAAATTAACGTTGCCTTTAATTGTGGTAAGCACCACAACTATATTCCACTTTAACCAACAACTGAGAAATATTATTATTTCTTTTACTTTAAATAAATAAAATACAATACACCATTCAAAATATAATACTTACTACGAGTGTTTTCTACACAATCCTCAAATATTCGTGCAAAAATAATTGCTTAACTCCCTAAAATTCGATTAATAAGAAGATTACAAATAGACTAAGCTAGAAATAGCAGACTAACATAATTTTTAAAATTATAGAATAAGTTACAGTACGATTGAGTGTTTTAGGAAGGAGGAACTTGCTTGTGAAATTATTAAATTTCCTAAAAAGTAAAGCTTTAGAGTACCTATTAGTTATTTATGTACCTAGATATTAAATTTCAACTTTTTATCACGGGGAGTTTAGTAATAAACCGCCCGAGTTATAAAAAGGAACTTTAGTATCGAACAGCATAATAATTTTTTTAGAAATCGGGAAATCTCAAAATTCTATTAACTTTAATGTTTAAACAATTCCACATTCATTTAGCAATATCAATATTTTTATTATTCATTATATAAACGGATTGCAGTCGGCTTGAATTAACAACAAAGCCAGTTGCATGGTGTAATCTACATAAAGCTTATCAGCTAAGATTATTCGTCTGTTACCTCACCCATGGCATACCGATGAGAGTTAATAAGATCGAAACCTGTATGTCCGATGGGCTGCCGACGAGTGACTGTAGCTGTTTACTATAGGTTTTTCAGGCGTAATTTTGTTGGTTGGGGTATTAGCCCGCAGAGTAGTTGTTTCCTGGAATTCTATTTTGCAAAATATCGTTCTCGCCGAATCGGGATATAGGTCGATGGTTTCAATTTGTTTCAATGGTGTCTACTGTTATGTAGAGCGCTTCGCATCTGTAGTTGTTCCGGCATGGAGTAGCTAATGTCGTGTCGTGTTAGACAGACTTAAAACAGCTTTGCTAACGGTTAACTCGTCTATGGCATACCGATGAGAGTTCGAAATCGGTATGCCTGGTAGGCTGCTGACGAGTGACTTTAGCTCTCTGCTATAGGGTTCTCAGATGCAATTCAATGCTGGTTGGGGCATTAGCCTGCAGAGTATTATTTCCTGAAATTCCATGCTTGCAACAAAATTAGTTGTTAATGACGAAGTTGATGCTGTTGGATCGCATTGTCCCTGGAGGAGCCTTGTCGTGATCTCTTGCTTTCTAGTTAAAGAGGACTCTATATCCGTCTTCCATCCGCCGTGTTGTTTTAGAATTAGGATATTCGAACCTGTGTCTGCAAAGAGGAAGGCAGAGGTTCTTCGAAAACTATAATCCGTGTACGCACTTGCATTTGGTATTTTAAATAAGTTGTAATTAGATTTGGAATCCCATCAAATGTGTTAACACTGAGTGGCGGAGTGTTGAGTGGCGGATTTGCCTAAATGGTAAAAGGCAGATAGAATTTATAAGGAGTGTGTGAAGGTCTCAAAGATTGATAGTTTATATAAATGTCTATTTGGTTTAAATCTTCACGTATTTTGTATGTCATTGTAAATATACGACTTGTTTCCGTCGATCTGATGCTACAATCAAAAATTTTTTCATCATCCCTAGGAAATTATTCCTATTTCTCCTACTGCAAATGTGATTTGTTGGTTTCTGCATTAAATACTTTTTAGCAAAATATTCAAACAGATTAATTATCTGCCATTAAACCGCTTTCTCTAAACAATTGGTCGCTATATATTAATTATACATAAGTTTAATAATCCACTTTTGAATTATGTTTAAATTCTGCAGGTGATTATCAGAGACATCATCCCTTGTAACCATACCGTAATTCAACTGGTAATGAATATTAGTATTACCCTCTAATTTTTTTGACAATATTTGCAGTTTGTAGGTTCCGCCTTGCATGTCTATAATTATACTAAGATATTTTATTGAACTCTCTTCAGGTCGTCGTCGATAGTTAGTGGACTTTAGGTAGACTGTAAATAGGATGTAAATGAAAGATATGTTGTCTTCTCTACATTTAAGGTAAGTTTATTTTGCTGAAACCATATTTTTAAAACTGTTTCTGCTTTTATTTTTAGGTCTGACCAAGACTTTGATTAGTACTACACTGCAGTATCATCCAATACTTAAAATAGAAACAGTTGTGTTGTGTAATTAGATCACCTATGTCTGTTGTGAATAAAAGAGGTCCCAGTACCGTTCCCTGTGGAACTCTATAGGTAAAGACACTTGGATTGTTGTTGAAATCTTATTTTTCTTAAAAATATATCACTGGTTACCTTTATCGTTGTGTGAGGTACCCGTTTTCTGCTCTTCTATTATTAGTGCTTAGATTTACAGTTTCTATGTATATGTTGATATGTTTAATTCTTATTGACGATTGCTTCTATTTCAGGAGATGAATCAGGTATAAAATTTAATTTATTAATATACACTGTTCTATATGTACAGATTTTATAAACATTATAAAGCAAGGCCGGGTACAGTCACAATCATTACAGTAATGAATTTTTCATAACATCATGGCTTATACGTTCCTTCCAGTGTAATTTAATTTTACAGGCTTCTAAACTAACTGGATTATTCACTAATCGCTTGATGTTTTTGGCAGTAACGAAACCAAGTGATTCCATTTTTTATAGTTAATGTATTCGAGATGACAAGTTGTGTTGATCAATTCTTTGCAAAGTTGTTCAGCATTCTAAAATAAATCTTACGATGTTGAAAAGTGCAAATATACAGGGTGTCCCCGTATTCTCGTTTATAGGAAATAATAGGGCAATAAAAAATAATAGGGACCTTTCCTATAACATTTTTCTCTATGACGCTCCGTTTTTCTGATACGAGAAAGTTCAACTTTAAAAAGTATATTTTCTTTTCTTTACTAGACAAATAAATATATTTTGTTCAAATGTTATGCAGTCATTTGATGACAATTTTTATAATCAATTTGGTTCAGTCCTTTCATCTACATTCAAAATGATAAGACGAAATGTTTTAAATAATGGTCATATCTTTTTATGTAAGGAATACCTACACTAATAATACTATTCAGGCAGAATTGAACATTACCTAAATTTCCAATATTTCACGTCAATAGTAGTCAAGTTTTCATGGACAGAACTGTATCTTGTACGTCGAAAATTAATCAGCCAGACGTCGTAGCCCATTTTATTTAAAATATATGCTGCAATATTAATAAATAATATAATTAGTTAGAATTAAATCGTTTGTTATATTATGGAGGAAATTAAAATATAATTATATGTGTAAAACTGAATATTTTCATGCCTTGTTAAATTCATTGATACCTTTTAGAGATTTCATACATTAAGTTCATGATCGATGATTTTACAAAGCTGACAAACACGTCAATGATGAACAATAGTATATGGGGCCTCTTAAATAATACCTAGAGTGCTCTCGAAAACTAACGAATAAATTCATTATTTTTGAAATTGAGAAGTTTTGGAAAAAATCCCCTGGCACGTCGATTTTGTTTTTAAAAAAGGCACTTTTTGACCCACATTTGTGACCTCATCGTTGTTCGAGATAGGACGTCATCGACAATTAATTTAAATGGCAACCTTCAATTTTGACCATGCCATTTGAAACAGCGTGTCATTCTACATACACACCATGAAAAGTTATGGTGTTACATAACAAAAATTTCAAGGAAATAATGTTTGAAGATTTTAAAATTTAATTTTCACAATAGTGAAAATGATAATGATTATGTAAAAAATTGACTAAATTAAATGTTCAAATTGAGCACCGTTGACTGCCTGAAAATAGCCAAGACGATTAATAAATTCGTTTTGGACATTATCAATAACTTCAGGAGGTATACGATGATGTATCTCGTGACGAATTCTTGCTATTAAATCTTCTAAATTAACCGGTCTAGTAACGTATACTTTGCTTTTTAAGTATCCCCATAAGAAATAATCTAGAGGTGTCAAATCAGGCGATCTGACTGGCCACTCAATCGGACCCCTTCTCGGGTGATAGATTTTGGTGAAAATTAAATTTTAAAATCTTCAAACATAATTTTCTTGAACTTTTTGTTATGTAACATCATAATTTTTCATGATGTGTATGTAGAATGACACGCTCTTTAAAATAGCATGGTCAAAATTGGTTGCTATTTAAAAAAATTGTCAATTACGTCATATCTGGAACAAAGATGACGTCACAAATATGGGTCGTACGTCAAAAAGGGCCTTTTTTAAAAACAAAATCGACGCGCCAGGGGATTTTTTCGAAAACTTCTCAATTTAAAGCTTTTAAGACGATTTAAATTAATTTCCTCATTTCCAATTAAAGCAGTCATATATTATGTTCTTTGATACAAAATATCTAGGATCGGTCGGTGATCCCACTAATTGATGAGGTTTATCAGGATTTTTTCATTCCTGCACTGAATGGTGGTTAGGACCTATCAATGTAAGTCGTTTCTATGTGATTAGAATGAGGCATATATTATTATTATTTATCTAGCTGTAGGCACCATTGAAAGCTCCCGACCTCTATTGCAAATAATAATAGAAGAACCGAAAACCATTGTTGTCTCCAAATTTGAATATGAGAACTAGTCACTTCTCCATTATTGACTATGTTATTATTATTATTATATGTTAAAAGAAATAAATATCAAAAGCAAAAACTAATCTAGTTAAATTTGTTAAAGAAACTGCATAGGTACCTGATATAGTGCAATTATTAAATTTTTCAAAATTCAGATGACAATATAGATCAATATGATTTATTTAACATGTTAAGGAATCAAGGAAAATGGAGGACCTGATAAAGCAGAAGAAATATCTTCCATAGGTTGAAATCGTCTTTTATAGACTTGCACACAGTATTTTTTTGTTACTGGAAAATACATGGTATGAAAAACTGGACTTCAGTAGGCAATAGTACTGATCTAACTATGAGTCAGTCAGAAAGTTGGAAACAATTGGTACATCAGTTTTTTATTTGGAGTTCTTAGATTTTCATAGCAAAGCAGGTGACGATATTGATTTGCAGAGACATTTTTAACATCAGAAAATATTTTCATCTCAATCGGAAGTCTTTAACATCTTATTATCATTTAGTTAGGTATCAGTCAAACATTTTTGAATATTGCTTCAACTTTGATATAATTCTTTTATCCGAACAAAGCTCTGCAGTTGCTACAAGTTTTAAACGCAAATCTCTCAAAAAGAGTATAGGTTACCTTATTTACGTAAATTTTTCATATCTGATGTTAAAAATGCCGTCTCCACTATAATAAAACCGATTACATTAGCATTACAAAAACCACTTTTATACTCTAGTAATTATTCTATTTTACTTATTACGTGTCAACATTCAATAATATTGTTTTACTGTATTAGAAAGGTATTTTAAGCTAATATATATCAAATCTCCTGTAATTCCTATTAAGTCTCCCTCTGATACAAAACATCTTGTTGTGCTAATGAACAATTCCACAGACTCTATTCAATAATCATTTAAAAAATTCATCTAGCTTAATTTACTGACCTGGTTGGATGGATGGTGGATGTGGGAACACGAAAATTCAACCACAATATATTTTTTAGGATTGCTTCTTCAGGTTACAACATTTTTTTAATATTACTTCAACTTTGACATACTTCTTTTATCCGAACAATTTTTAGATAATTATTGAATAGAGCTTTGTCTGTGGAATTGTTCATTGGCATACCTAGATGTTTGGTATCAGAGATCATACATATGACTTCATTGATAGGAATTATAGGAGATTTGATATATATATATTAGCTTAAAATACCTTTTTAATACAGTAAAAAATGTTACAAACACTAATAATAAAGAATATATGGGTAGATATTGTGGGGGTAATTCAAGGTTGGTCGGGGCTTTAGCCCGCCGAGTAGTTAGTTTCACACAATATTGTTACTTAATACCTAATAATATATATATATATATATATATATATATATATATATATATATATATATATATATATATATATATATATCAAAAGGCACTCCTTCTTTGTGGATTTTAGGTAATCCATAGAGTTTTGGGCACCTCGATGACTTCTCTCTTGGGATAAGTTGCAGCTGTTGTTCTTGTCTGATGTTTGACGCTTTAATTTTAGCTTTTGTGGTCTTCTCAAGGTATGTAGTAGGGTCTGTGGAGATAGGTTCGTATGCTGGGTCGGTAAGTAAAGCCATGATCTTCCTGTCGTATTCTTGAGTGTCCATTATGACGGTTGCATTTCCTTTATCAGCTGGAAGGATAAGCACCTCGGTGTTCTTTTGGAGATTACGTAGGGCTTGAGGGCTAATATGCTACCATCAGCCAAAACAAACATTCCTCTAGAAGACCAAGGAGTATATGAAGTTCCTTGCGGAGGCTGTGAGAAGACGTACATTGGACAAACTAACAGAAGAATCCAAACCCGGAAAGAAGAACATCGGAATGCTGTCCAGAAAAATGAAAAAACTTTGTCATTAGCTCAACATGTAAAAGACACCGGCCACGAGATTGATTTCGATAATACCAAGGTATTAGCAAGAATGGAGCATAAGGCAAAAAGAATAATTAGAGAAGCCATCAAGAAGATCAATAAACCAGTGACACGCAACGGTGAGAGTAGGCCAAGCAGAACACAAGAACCCACAGCGCCATTAAACGCAAGACCCGTGACGCGCAGCCATGCGAAGAAAACCACACACCGGAACGAAAGCACAGTATATAACTCACCAAGTGGACAAACATCTTCCAGTAAGCCGAACGTAGTAACGCGAAGCAGAAGTAAGAAGACCTGAAGATGGTATATATATATATATATATATATATACAAAAATCAATAATATTTAAAAAAAATAATATTTGATAATTGTAACCTGTAAAGTAAATACCTTTATTCTCAGTCAAGTTAGGTTTCTTATATATTATAGACTTCAATCCATCAATAGATGTAAAATTAATTATCAAGAGAAAGTTACCCTTTATACTTTTAATTAATTATTAATAACTTTTTTTGCTGTGGGACGACAATTACCTATCATTGGTAGCGCTATCTAAATCATCTAAATGAGCGACAGACTGATATTTTTTCACTTTTCTGAAGTTGGTGAATGTGTATAAATGATTGTATAATGGTTACAAATTAAGCAAAGCAAGAAAAATATTAGGTATTAAATAGGTTCCTAAACTTTCTAAATTAATGTATTAATCTCAGCAAAAAATATAATCCGGTATTTATGTCGTAGGTATTTTTGCCTTATTAAAAAAATTATTATTTTGTTGTATAGTCATTTCATATCAATACAATACATTATTCTGAACAAAAATAAAGAATACATTATTTTCATTTGAGAGCTCATTTTACAGATACAAATTATTTTAAGTTGAAAAAAATTGTTTTTCGACGGCCCATATCTCACCTTTGAACACACAATGATGTAATCTTGTACAAGGGGGTTTCTAAAGATGTTGATAAAGAAGATATTACTAGTTCTTTAAAAAAAAATCGCTAATACTTTTTTTGAAAAATTGATCCCCTTTCTCCATCTTATAATTGGACGCCTCTGACTATAATCAAATATGATTACGTCTAAAGACTCACTTTATATGTAGGTCACTACCAAAGTTTCAAAGTATTGGGATATCAGGTGAGCGAGATACCAGGGTGGCTTCATGAAAAGTGGGACACATTGTATAAAGTGTTTACCTTTCTTTGTCACGTAGTATAATTTTCAATTATTAAACTCTTTCTTCAGTCAAAACGTATTTATTTGACTTTGTAGGCTTCTAGGGGTAGGCCTTCTAAGTCAAACCACTTACAAAGAAACGAATTATATTTACAAAATGGCTGCCTTTGAAAATGTATTTTCCTGGGCTGATTTTTGTTACACAACGTAAAAAATTACTATATCGAATAGCCTATAAAAAGAACTTTAATTTGGTATATGACTTTTGTTACTTTAGTTTTGTTAAGTCATGTTTACAACACACCAGTATTTATGGCTTCGTAGTGTTATATTTAATGGTAAAAATACATTGTTATCTGGAAACTATCAGTTTTATTTTGAAACTGGATATAAACAGCATGAAACAGTACTTTTCAAGATTTTAAACATAGTAATTTTCCATCGCGCACAATAGATAAAACTTAAGGGTTAGAAAATAAATAGGTAGTTTCATTATTGTATTTATTCATTAAAAAAATAATTTCCACCTATCAGTGTATTTTTTAACTATTAATAGAAGGCTCTGAAACCATAAATATTTTCACACAATGTTTTGTTTGATATTGCATTTGAAAGTCAAACATGATTTGATCATGTTTAACAAAACTACAGAAATAAAAGCTATCGTCTCATATATTAAATGAATGCTCTTTTTTTACTGTGTTAGAAAGGTATTTTAAGCTAATATAAATCAAATCTCCTACAATTCCTATCAATGAAGTCATATGTATGTTCTCTGATACCAAACATCTAGGTATGCTAATGAACAATTCCACAGAAAAAGCTCTATTCAATAATTATCTAAAGAAATCTAAATCTAAAAATCTAAATCTATCTAAATTTACTAACCTTGCTTTAATGAAAACGCTCTATAAATATCTAACTTCACTTTTGGCAGTTGGAACACGACAATAATTCAACCACAATAGATGAGATCTGACCTATTTCTGCATTTTTAGGTTTGCTTCTTCAGGTGGCCTCCTTTAAGTTGAGTTAAATATCTAACTATAAAAATTATTATTATTTAACTTCAAATAATTTTAATTTTTATAATAATTTTTATAGTTAGATATTTAACTCAACTTAAAGGAGGCCACCTGAAGAAGCAATCCTAAAAATGCAGAAATAGGTCAGATCTCATCTATTGTGGTTGAATTATTGTCGTGTTCCAACTGCCAAAAGTGAAGTTAGATATTTATAAAGCGTTTTCATTAAAGCAAGGTTAGTAAATTTAGATAGATTTAGATTTAAATTTTTAGATTTAGATTTCTTTAGATAATTATTGAATAGAGCTTTGTCTGTGGAATTGTTCATTAGCATACCTAGATGTTTGGTATCAGAGAACATACATATGACTTCATTGATAGGAATTGTAGGAGATTTGATTTATATTAGCTTAAAATACCTTTCAAATACAGCAAAAAATGTTACAAAAGCTAATAATAAGGAATATATGTGTAGATATTGTGGGTGTAATTCAACGCTGGTTGGGGCTTTTGTCCACAGAGTAGTTAGTTTCACACAATATTATTAATACCTAAAAATATAAAAAAAGAATGCTCTTTTCTTTCTTACTCGATGGTATAAAAAAATTTATACGTGCGTTAAAAAAAAATCCGCTCGGGGTAACAAATTTTCGCAAGGCGGCTAATTTGTATAAATAATTTGGTTTCTTTTTAATTAAATGATTGACTTAAAAAGCCTTGAACAGACTTATAAAATGATAATATCTTCATCGCTAAGACACCTTCAAAAATATGAGACATGCTAGAAGTTTTAAGTGGTGAACTTTGTATTTTTCATATTTAATTTAATACAAAATATCTAAGAGATTTGTTTCCTGTGTCCACAAATCCTAAGCTGTTCATATATATGCCGTGATCAATAATGATTGGTGTAAGTCGAGTTATATTTAAGTAAGATCGTACTATCAAAATTTCATAACCAACTTCTGTTTTTATGTAATGCTCTTCTGCATTAAAACCCCATTTTCTTATTATTTGTGTCTGCAAGAAAAAATAAAATATATACCACATACACCAGATAGACAGTTTTATATATATATAAGATTTGAAATATATTCCCACAGTACCTACGTAGCAAATATGGTATATTTACATAATGAATTAAATAAAATAGGAATGTTATTGAATAGGAATTGAATGTAGTGTCCCCCCACCAGTACTAATAATGACTATTATTAGCCAACTAGTAAATACAAATTTAACTTCAGTAACTTATTTTTTGTTAAAAATGCGATTTTTAACACTCCCTTGTAGTATTAAAAATATTGCTTTAAGGTACCAGTGTGTTAAAATGATCACATTAAAGCACTAGTGCCTTAAAGTAAATGTCAAATTTGCAAGACATTTAATCTGTATTTTCTTTATTAACATAAATACTTATATAATAATTCACACAATTTGAAAAATTAAATCCTTCCACAATTCTACCACTATCATCTGAAACGACCGCATTCCTAGTCGCAGAAATTTAGCAATAGCAGCAGGAAATTTTCCAAACGTATTTATTTCCATAGGGTTTTTCGTACACTTGCCTCTCTTATACTTTAGGGAAATCATCCGGCGTCCCACATTTGCTGGACTAAGAGCCATGTATCTCCGATAAAAATCCAAATAAAATTTAGCACGATAGTGAAATTTCGTGGAACCTTGGTTTTGGTATCTGATATCTTAACCAATATTGAACTGGAAGTGCCCACAATCCAAGTTGTAGAGAGTCAACTGGCAAAGCCCCTCTTACGGTAGGCACCAAATATTCCCAAAATAATAGCTACTTTCATCATAAGATACTCGTCATCCCGTGCACACTTCAAAAATTGTTTAATTTGGTCTCTGATCAAGCTTTTTTTGGGTTGATAAACTTCTCCTTGACCCTTCAGAATGGCAATGAGCTTAAAATGCTTCCTGATATCTACGTCGATATTTATTCATAACAGCTTTAATCATAGAATAATTAGACCAAACCTTCGATTTCGCCCCAAAATTTCATATTGAACCCGGGATTTTCTTGGTAATAAGCCCAAAGTAGCTCGGTTGGCCGCTTCATTGATTTTTTTAAATAGATTGTTCTTTTCCATACTTTCTTGAAATTTGGTAAGGACAAAAAGACACAGCGTTTTAAAGTGACACATCCGAAGCTTTGAAACTTTTCATAAATGATGAATACAACATGGTTACCACCATGATTATTATATATCATTGGCAAGTGCCCACTTCAAAAATTTGATATAGTGCCTGCGATGCTATTTCAAACTTAACTTATTTCTACCCGGGTTAATTCTTCCTCACGCTGCTTATAGAAAAAATATTATATAATATTTCTGTTAAAAGTGTTTTTCAGGCGCTGATGTAAATTGCAGAATTCGCTGCGCTCATTCTTTTACATGCGTGTCTTAAAAATGCACTTTTAACACTCACCTCATAAATAACTATTAAATGGTTTTACGTGTATTTACAAGTGACGGAAGAAAGAAAAATGTACGTAATTTGTAATTGACATAAAATACGATTACTTAACACTAATATACAGGGTATCCCGACAATACATGTACAACACTTGACCATACGCTCCTGAGTTCCAAATAGATAGAATGAAGCCAATTTAAAGACTCAAAATAGTAGAAACTGATTGATTTTGTACATCCCGCTCTACATCCATATATTTTTCTATAAAACTGTATACCTGGCAAAGTATATCCGATTGCATACCTTCTGATGCAATTGCAACTGCAAGGAATTAGGGATCGAGATCAAAATAGGACTGTAAGTGATGCGTTTGAAATATATAGTTCAGTAATGAGAGTGTCTGTGAGTAGTGTAAATAGAGTGCCAATGAAGAATATGCAATATCGAAACGGAAAATACTGAAAACTCGCGAAATCAAGAAGATATAGGTTGATGATATAAAATAAATTATTTCTCGGTATTTTAAAAATGAGCTTCCGATAATAAAAATGATCTTATTTGAACCTTCTCAAGTAGCACACCTATAGGATCTTGTCCCTTGCAACCTTCACCTTCCATACTCATCTAAGTACTGTAAATGAATCACTCTTTACAATTTTGGAACTCGGATATAGGTATATTCAAAATTGCATGTCGCTAGAGGACTTAAAGAATTTAAGGTTTGCTTGTCTGACGTTCCCATTAGAATACCCATATACAAAAACAATATCTATACATTTATTTAGCACTTTAACGTTAAGTGCCAAATGAATAAAAAAAATGCCAAAGTATCTAAATATAAATATAAAGCTTACGTTGTTAAAGCCATTCAATAAATAAATAAAGCAACCCACAGAAGGTGTAAGTAACCCTTGTATGCGAGATCTTATTATCTATATATATTACTTTATTTTAGTACTAGCTTAACTTAATTGTAAAACAAAATTTATTTCATTGATATTTATGAAGAACAGAGAAAAAGAAAAGACAATATTAGTATAGATGTATACAAAAATAATTATTTCCAAAACTATATAAAAAAGCCATTTTTTAAATTTATTTTTTAAAATAGTTATAAAATGTATATTATTTGTTTGAAATGGTAATGCAGCCACGGCAACAGAACATAAGTAAATAAAAGATCTTTGGGAAATAGACTTTTGGACCTTAGGGGTAGAGAAGAAATTTACGAAAAAATATATATATTTTTAAATTTTTAAAGTCTTGTAGCGTCTAAACAAAGCAATTTCGTATGTAACTAAGTTGGCTTTAGTTATTACCGGTGTGAAGGCAGCACCCAAAGATAGCACCCGAAATTTCCGAAGATAGCCTAATGATCATGGGCGTTCGTTGACTAAGGTATGTACAAATATCAAAATGATATTGTGAGTTCCAAGGCGTTATCTCATACTAAGTAACATCCCCTGGATCCTCAAGGGGTGCTTATCGCTCAGAAGAAATATGATCAACTAGAAATGGGTCCCAGGAGGTGAAATACGATAGCACCCGAAAAAAAAATATTTTCAATTATCTCGGAAAATACACGCCGTGCCAATTTGTCACTTGGTTTGGGAATTCCTCAAGGGGTGCACATTGCGCACAAAAAATATGATCGACTAGAAATGGATCCCAGGGGCTGAAAGCACACGAAAAAAATATTTTCCAATATCTGGGACAATACACGCCATGGCAACTTGTCACTTGATATGGGAATTCCTTAACATTACGAATATGATCGGCTAGAAATGGGTTCCAGGGGGTGAAATATGATAGCACCCGAAAAAAGTATTTTCCAATATCTTGGAAAATATATGCCATATGAAATTGTCTGTGTATTACCCACAAAAAATATGGCCGACCTGAAACTGGTCCCAAGGGTTGAAACATAATATGTTATTAATATGTTCAACGATTTTTTCATTACTTACCACATTTAGATCAAAATCGGTATTTTCTCAGCAGTTGCTACTATTTTTGGAAAAGGAATTTTTTTATAATTCTATACAATTTGTCAGTATAGGATAATCAAATAATACAGGATTTTAAAATAAAGTCGACGTTTCGTTTTTATTTAAAAACTTCTTCAGGACTAAAACAATATAACATATCAAATCATCGCTTAAAACAATTATATGAAAAAACAATAATCCACCGCATAATAATATTTAAAATACAATCACAAAACATCATAACCTACATATATATATATATATATATATATATATATATATATATATATATATATATATATATATATATATTTTATATATATATAAAACCTATATCTATTAAGTACACTTATTCCAGAGCATCCTTACCTAATTTTATGTATCCAAAAAATAAACATAAGTTCATTGTCCAACTTTCATATAAATAGGTAACATTGATATGGGAAAAACATATTTTCAAACCAGGCTATTAATAATATATAAATCTAATAGAGCAACAGTCTAACGTACAAATGAATTTTCTGTTTAAAACTACACCAAAAACGAATGTCCCGAGGAAAAAAACAAATTTTATCAGACTAATGTATCGATTTACTTTTTACTACCCTTACTTACTTATTAATATAATTTCTTATAATATTACTGTAAACAATACTTAAATTATCCGTATCAGTTTTTTCATTTATCGTTATATGACTATGTGCCCGAATGCACAACATTTCGCTAATGAGCCTTTTGTTATAATTTATTTCTCTGTCTAAAATACTAACATCATTAAAATTAAAAACATGATTCTCATCAAAATGATGTGCAGCCAACGCCGTCTTTTCATTTTTATTTTTATGCTTTTCTTTGCATGACAATTGGTGCTCATATAACCTTGTTTTCAGATTTTGTTTTGTTTGCAATCACAGCAAGGTATCTTATATACTACATCGGACTGATGATTTAAATCTAATTTATCCTTCATAGAATCATATAAATTGCCTACTATTTTTAAATGATCTGTGTATTCTCATTAATTTTTCAGAGAGTCCTTTAACATATAGAATTTTATAAAACTTTTTAACCTCCTTCATATTATTTTGTCTATGTTCATTTGTGTTATTATTGTTAAGAATTATAATGCATAGTTTAGGAGGATAGTCATTATTTACAAGTCTTTGTTTAAACTTTTTCAAATTTTCACTAATAAAATTCTGATGACTCAATTTAATTATCTTATTTTTTAAAGATTTCATAATACTTGATTTTTGTTTTAATGAATGTTTAGAATAGTAATTTAACAATCTGCCAGAATTTATATCTTTTTCATAAAAATTTGAAATGACCTTATTTTGATTTCTAATTAGTAAGATATCTAAAAACGGAATACATCCATTGTTTTCTTTTTCAACAGTGAATTTTAAATTATCATGAAAACTGTAAAAATAATGACCAATATTTTCACATTCATTTTTAGGTATGGCCATAATCATATCATCAACATAAATTTCAATTAAGGGAATGTGAAATGGAATAAGCTTAACAACATTTTCTATCAAATTTTCCATTACCAAATTAGCCATAATCGGACTTGCTGGATTACCCATAGCCGTACCTTCCTACATACTCTAACAGATTCAAACAGCTGTAGGCACATTACTAACAGAATAAAATTTGTTTTAAAGAGTAAGAATAACATTGCATTGAGCTATATTTGTTGTCAATTAAGTCAAAAACAACTTTAAAAATAATAAGTACCTATATATACAAAAATAGTATTTAAGAATAAATTGCCGCATAGTTATTTATTGTTTAGTTATTGAAATATTATTAGTAATAAATGTAAAAAAAATAATGAATGTACCTTACAATTCTTAGAAAGAAAAAAATATGTAGTAGGTAATTAGAAAAATAAATGATACCTATTTTCCAACAAGTAGCCGATTATCATTATCAAGTCGAAGTGTCGAGATTTCACTAGTAAACAAAAAATGTTTAAATAAAAACAGGTTCATGATATATCGGAAAGTTATGAATAAAAATTTAATAGAAATATATAGAATAAGTAATATTTGTAAATGTCGTTATTGCTATTTACCTAAATTTTAACTTATTGAGATTTACAAGATGCTGTAACATGTTTGAATCTTTATTAGTATTTCTTCAGTATTAACTATTTGTACTTTAATACTGAAAGCAGATATTAAAACACATTATATTATCAACTCTTACTAAAAAAGCAGATAACATTTAATTATTTCAAAAGTGTAGGTAATAAATAAATTCTTCTAAACCCTTACTAAGAAAATCTCTATTTATACGAATTCTAATTTCTTCCAAAACAGTCACATCTTTGTATGTTCTTTTAGAAAATACACTAAATCATTCACTTTTGTTTTAGCACTACATAACTAATTCAAAAATGTACTGCCGTACATGCAGAATTATTAATTAACAATTTTATGTACGCAGAACTAGTTTCACATACTTCCCATTTACAATTTTAATATTTTTACAGCCATAAGATACCTTCACCAGTTTCTGGTCTTCACTTAATAAAGAAATAAAGCAATGAAAGCTGGTGTTATTATATATCCCACGGCATAACAGTTTCTACAATGCTATATCTGGTTTTCTGCGTGTGCAATATGTAGCTTACTATAGAAAGTTGATTTATAAAATAAAAAATAATAGTTTTAGCAAAGAGGAAGCTGTATATTCATTACATAAAAGTGTTGATAGAAGCCAAGTCAACTTTTACAAATCGACTTCGATGACATTACCTGAAAATTAGGTTTACTTCTAAGCTAAATTAAGTTGTTTAGTTATTATTTTACAATAATGCAGGAATCAAATTGCTCAGATAAATTGAAAAAAGAGAATATGCTACTAAACATACAAAATTTGTAGTGGAAGTTATTGTAAAGTTGGTCAGTTTTTATAAGAAACATATGAGTTTATTTGCTGTAAGAGAATTGCAAAAATTATTTTTTCCACGGTCCGGAGTAGAAATCAGTTTCTATGACATCAAAATTAAAACAGAAGTAGTCGATTATTCCCAAGGGGGTATAATGCTCCCAAGGGAGTTTACATTATGGAGAACGTTTTCATGCAAAACAAAGATAACATTGAAATTATTTATTGACATTTAAATTAAATGTTACATTTGTACAATTTTCAAAATTAATATTAGAAGGAATCTTACTTTCGCTTACATTTACAGTTTTTGTGATTGCGCTAGTAGTGGTACCTACCAAAACCTGATTAGCAATTTTAGTCTCATTTTCAATGGAGTTCTCGACATATCCCTCAGCGACTGTCGTTGATTTCCAACCAGCATGGCGCTTTATTGTCGTGATATCCACACCAGCATCTGCCAGTAATGTCGCTGAAGATCTTCGTAAGCAGTGACCAGTATAACATGCAGCATCAGGTGGTTTTAAATATGAAGCTACTACACTCGGAATTTTTCCCATGGTATTCTTGCCAACGGGCTGCGAACTACATTTTCCTGCTTTGTAGTACAAAAAAGGCGCTTATGTTTGACGTGGGGAGGACGAAGGGACAGGTATTTTCGAAACAATTCAAGCATATTTCCCACATCGGTAACCAGAAAGGTTCGTGGAATTTTTGCCTTAGTGTTTGGAATTTTTGCAGTCAAGGAAGAGCCTACATCCTCAATATCATCTACAGTTAAATTGACTAGTTCATCAGTTCGACAAGCTCCGGCAATCCGCAGAATTAATCGAACCTATAAAAAATCACAATACTTAATAATTGAAATACCTAGCAAACAAAAGTAATCTTACCTTAATCATTAAGAATTCTTTGTCATCTGCACTTGATAGAAAACGGTCGATTTTACTCCTTATCAATATTTTCGATTTTTTCGCTTGATATCCGTCACCGGTTCTTTTCAAAAATGCAATCAGCTTGGGGAATTTGCTTATATCTATGTTGTCGTAAATTATCAAGCATGACTTAACCATAGAATATTGCGCCCATAATGTGGAACACTTGTAATTCTTTGCATTTTCACTGAAGTATGCCAACAAAACATTCTCGCTGTATACTTGAACATTTTTCTCGGCGCACCACTTTTTGAACCGATTGTAGGCTATATCGTATAAAGATTTTGACTTCGTAGGCAGCAAATTGCTTATTGCAATATTTGCAGCCTCCACAATCTCTTCCGACTCACAATTATTCATTGTGCACTAAACAAACTTTAAACTAAAACAAACTAGCACCTTAATTTGACAATTCGTTTTGTTTGTTTAGTTTGTAGTTATGACAATAACTCGACGACTACTAAATAAATGCTCAAATCCGAATACAATAATTCTGGTGCTACTTCATAATGACAAAATATGTGTTTTTAAGTTAATGAGACCGTGGAAAAAATAGTATATACTATTCGGGAGAGATGCTATTTTGCCCTCGGTGCATTGTAGCCCTCGGGCTTCAAATTGCACCTCTGCCAAAATAACGCATATCTCTCCCTTATAGTATAATGTACTATATTTTTAGAATTTAAAGCGTTAATTTCTCTCAAAAAGTTTTTTGGAAACGTTACGTTCCACGTAAATCTCAAAACATGAGGTAGAGCTTGATCGTGCGATTTGAAACTGATTATTCTTAATTTATGGCAGTAGAATTCGATTTTTCTATAAGATGAAGATACCAGATTGTACGATTCTTTGATCTTTGTGGTTTGGTCCACAATGTCTCCTTCAACAGGGAACATATTTTTAAGAAAAGCCTACATTATTCCAAAGCTGCACATTATCTTGTATGCTCTGGTGCTGCCTAAATTGGAGTGTTACTATTCACATCTGAGGTGTTCCGTAAAACGAAACGAGTTTTTTAAGCTCAATGTTGGGAAAAAGTACATTTGTATGCAAGCACAACAAAAATCCAAAGATGGTTGATAGGTATTTTAATAACACTCAGTGAAAATCTGCACAGAAAATAAATAAAATTTTGACTTTATTTGCAAAAAAATATTTAGTTTCTATAAAATTATATAGGGTCGTTCTATTTTCTATCTTCTGATAATTGGAGTTGAGAACTTTTATTAGGTTAAAATAGAATATATTTTTTTAACTTTGAATTCTTAAACATATTTATTAATATTTTATACATTATTTTGTCGAATTAACTGGTTTAATTTTAATTGAAATCACACTCATTAAATTTTTAAGCGTTATTAAAATAATATAAATCTGATAGGGATACGTCTTTAAAATTATAATAATATTATATTAATATACATGTGGAATTGTTATATTTTACAAAAAGGTCCAAAAACATTTTATATAGAAATGTGGTCTAACAGTAGACTACAGCGAAACCTTGTCGTAACGAATGTTGCATACTACTACATGCAGTAAACATTTTACTGGCCCATCTATATAAAAATTGTGTTCCTCTAGAGTTTAAAACAATCATGAGCATCATTGGATATACACATCATATCATAATGTATTTCAAACTTAGATGTTATTATAATTGTTTGACACTTACCGAAAAGTAATTTTGTTGTGACAGCAGCCTACTAAGAATAAATTTTCCAAAAGCTCAGAAGTTGATATCGTACTTTGCATCATTCTAAATATACAGGCTGTATCACATAAGAGGGCCACTCCCATGTATCTCGCTTAATATGCGAGACACGTCAAAAATCTTTAATAGTTTTTTGTTGCATTTTTGGAAGCCTTTATGCTCGTGAAAACACATTTGAGATCCATGGCCAACTTAATGAGTAATAACAAAAAAACCTGTAAAGTGCCCAAACTTTAAGGCTGTCTAACTTTTTTATTTTAAGAGATAGAGAAAACTTATTGATAATAAATTTTTATTGCAAAATTGATACCTTCCACCTGCGCCCTCTAGGCGGATAAAAAAATTTTTTATTGAAGAAGGCTATGGCCATAAAAAATTGTCTGTTTTTTCGTCTTTAATGCAATATACTACATGTTGCCCTTATCTTTCGTATTTATTACGTTTTTTCAATTTCAGTTAAAAAAAAAATGTACCTAAATATTTTCGTGTTGTTCAAGATAATGTAGAACCTGTTTTGAAGACGCCAATTGCAAAAAAATAATAAACAGAATGTACTTTTTTTATACAAAATACAGATTTTATTTTATTACATTGTCTGTGCCAAAATAATTTTAAAGACTCAATTGCTTCTAATGTGAAAACCAATTAAATAATATTATAAGAAAATCTGTATTTTGCATAAAAAGTACATTCTGTTTATTATTTTTTTGCAGTTGGCGTCTTTAAAACAGGTTCTACATTATCTTGAGCAACACGAAAATATTTAGGTACATTTTTTTAACTAAAACTGAAAAAAATGTAATAAATACGAAAGATAAGGGCAACATATAGTATATTGCATGAAAGACGAAAAAAGGCAATTTTTTGTGACCATAGCCTGCTTCAATAAAAAAAATTTTTATCCGCCTAGAGGGCGCAGCAAACCACATACAATATTTCAAAAATCTGTTTATATCAGGTGGAAGGTATCAATTTTGCAATAAAAATGTATTACTAATAAGTTTTCTCTATCTCTTAAAATAAAAAAGTTAGACAGCCTTAAAATTTGGGCACTTTACAGGTTTTTTTGTTATTACTAATAAAGTTGGTCATGGATCTCAAATTTGTTTTTACGAGCATAGAGGCCTCCAAAAATGTAACAAAAAACAATTAAAGATTTTTGACGTGTCTCGCATATTAAGCGAGATACATGGGAGTGGCCCTCTTATGTGATACAGCCTGTATATTTGTATACAAGGGAGCAAAGTACATAATTTCCTCCCGCTGATAGTTTGATCAATATCCATGGGAGAAAATGACACTTAGCTTCTGTATAATACATATGATTCTTTATACAACCATTCACAGTGTTTTTTACATCTACTTTATTATATTTTCTTATGTATGATAATCAAACAACCAAATATGTCAAAATGTTATAATAGGTATTTAGATAAGTAAATATTGTCAAAAATCAATGTACATGGAACGTTGCTAAGGTTGCTTCTTGTTTACAAAATAAATAAACTTCCCAAAAATTTATAATAATCTATTCCGAATGTGAAGAAGAAGTTCCTCAAGATATTTTGGAAGAAACAAACGTAGTGTCGTTAAATCTATTACCGTTAAAGTATCGTGAAAAATATGAAAAAGTACCATCTATTTAAATGTTGGATGGAGACTATGCAAATAAGAAATGTCCTGTGAAGAAGTGGTCCTGTTTTGAAGTTAAAAAACTTGCTACGCTCATTTTTTAATCATCTTCACTCACAAAATAAAATCGACTTTTAACACGTATATCATAAATAGCTATTTTTCCACGGTCGGGAGTAGAAATTAGTTTCTATGACATCAAAATTAAAACAGAAGTAGTCGATTATTCCCAAGGGAGTATAATGCTCCCAAGGGAGTTTACATTATGGAGAACGTTTTTCATGCAAAAAAAAGATAACATTGAAATTATTTATTGACATTTAAATTAAATGTTACATTTTTACAATTCTCAAAATTAATATTAGAAGGAATATTGCTTTCGCTTACATTTACAGTTTTTGTGATTGCGCTAGTAGTGGTACCTACTAAAAGCTGATTAGCAATTTTGGTCTTATTTTCAATGGAGTTCTCGACATAACCCTCAACGACTGTCGTTGATTTCCAACCAGCATGATGTTTTATTGTCATGATATCCACACCAGCATCTGTCAGTAATGTCACTGAAGATCTTCGTAAGCAGTGACCAGTATAACATGCAGCATCAGGTAATTTTAAATACGAAGCTACTACACTCGGAATTTTACCCATGGTATTCTTGCCAACTGGCTGCGAACTACATTTTCCTGCTTTGTAGTACAAAAAAAGGCGCTTATGCTTGACGTGGGGAGGACGAAGGGACAGGTATTTTCGAAACAATTCAAGCATATTTCCCACATCGGTAACCAGAAAGGTTCGTGGAATCTTTGTCTCAGTGTTTGGAATTTTTACAATCAAGGAAGAACCTACATCCTCAATATCATCTACAGTTAAATTGACTAGTTCATCAGTTCGACAAGCTCCGGCAATCCCCAGAATTAATCCAACCTATAAAAAATCAAAATACTTAATAATTGAAATACCTAACAACAAAAGTAATCTTATCTTAATCATTAAGAATTTTTTGTCATCTGCACTTGATAGAAAACGGTCGATTTCACCCTTTGTCAATATTTTTGATTTTTTCGCCGTCACCGGTTCTTTTCAAAAATGCGATCAGCTTGGGGAATTTGCTTATATCTATGTCGTCGTAAATTATCAAGCATGACTTAACCATAGAATATTGCGCCCATAATGTGGAAAACTTGTAATTCTTTGCATTTTCACTGAAGTATGCCAACAAAACATTCTCGCTGTATACTTGAACATTTTTCTCGGCGCATCACTTTTTGAACCGATTGTAGGCTATATCGTATAAAGATCTTGACTTCGTAGGCAGCAAATTGCTTATTGCAATATTTGCAGCCTCCACAATCTCTTCCGACTCACAATTATTCATTGTGCACTAAACAAACTTTAAACTAAACCAAACTAGCACCTTAATTTGACAATTCTTTTTGTTTGTTTATTTTGCAGTTATGACAATAACTCAACGACTACTAAATAAATGCTCAAATCCGAATGCAATAATTCTGGTGCTACTTACTTCATAATGACAGAATATGTGTTTTTAAGTTAATGATATCGTGGAAAAAATAGTATATACCATTCGGGAGAGATGCTATTTTGTCCTCGGTGCATTGTCGCCCTCGGGCTTCAAATTGCACCTCTGCCAAAATAACGCATTTCTCTCTCTTATAGTATAATGTACTATTCTTCAATAACTAAGGATAACATGATTTTTGTAAGAGACAAAAAAGTTTCTGAATAAACAAAGCACCTCAGAATTTCAGAAGTTTCAGAAGTTTAGAAATGATGAAAGGGGTGGTTTATTTCACCTACTTGTAGGAAAAGATTGAATATACCAGTAATTATTATTTTATATTATGTTTCTGTCAAAATTTGTTTGTTTACATGCAACTGTTTTGGGAAAAATTAAAAAAACAGATTTAGCACCCGTCCTTATTAAATACTTCCCTACCTTTAAAGTGTGCCAAGGAAACTACATTTAAATTTTTGTATACACTTAAGCTACCCTGTAACTAACTGTAACTTTAGTAAATAAATGCGTTTATAATGCATTAAGATTAGAAAATTTTCCGTTGCTGCCATTAAATAATCTCGTCTGTTATCAGCGCTCTTGAGATTATACTTAATAATATCTTTTTTCAGCAGAATATGTAATGTGTCCATAGAAATTAATATAGAATTAAAATTTTTTGTATTCTCAAAAACTGTTACAGTTTAAATATCTGAAGAATCTTCACAGTTATTCCACTATTTTTAAACAGATTCAAAAAATGTTCTGTTTAAAAGTGTGATATTTGAAAGAAGCACAAGCAGGCAATGCACAAGAAGTCTGGTTTAAATTTGTTCGTTCTACTTCAGCAGTTCTTCCGTTCGCACATTCTTAAGCTTTAATTGGTGCGCAGTGTACTGGAGGCATAATTTTGCATATTACACTGTCTTTTAATATAAGATGCATATGCCTTTTTTATCGGGCAGTATGTTGGTTCAGCTAAAATATGATAATGTAATCAAGATAAGTAAACAGTACTGATGATTAAAGAAGCGAAAAAACAGAAGCAGAAATATTAAATTGTTATTCTAATAATTTTTAATTGAATTTTAAAATTTAAATAATACATCATAAGTCATGTTTTTTTATTACTGATAGAAACTGATTATTAACATCCCAGACATTTAACATTTTTGATGAGTCGTGGGTAAATTCATCTAAAAATTATTTTAAGAACGTTTACTGCTGATTTTTTTGTAGCTTATTTATTATTATTATTTCTGTGGTTTATATTTTGAACAGTTCTGTTTTGAACTTTGTGGCAATAATGCAGCATCTAAAAGCTACATATTAATGATTTACTAACAGATCCATTCAACATATAGCTAAACGTCAATTGGTTGGTGGGTGATAGAATCTGTGAATCGTTCCTGTTATCAGAAAGCCGTGGATGACACATTAGTAATCGAACATTGAATATAAGAATGCTTTTTGAATCAATCTAATCCATTTACACAGTGGCTAGATCTGTGTGGGTTCGGGCCCCGCAGCAGGTAGACCGTATATCATTTGTATTCTTGGAGAGTATTGTCACTCTCTCTACGGCTATGGTAGGTTAGAAAAATGTTAGCTTGGGTCAATGTGAGAGATTGATATCCATCGACATTTGACTACTCTCTAATTTGTGAGGATTATTATTACTGATTAGAACCGGCATATAATGACCAATTCCCGTGGTTGATTGACGTGGATCATCATGAATTGGAACGTTAAAACAATCTTTGTCAAAGTCAAATGGTCTCCTTAAATATGAAGAATTATCAAAATGGCTCTTTAAATCGAAGAAACCATTTCCGTGTTACACTTTGTCTAATGGCATTCGCTCTATATTTTTTTTGACACTACATTTCTTTTTGCAAATAATTAACGCAATATGAATTCAAATTTACAAGTACAGAGAAAAGGCAATAATTAAGCAATAGTACAACAAATAACTTTAAGTTAATGTTCAAGAATTGACTTCTAAGAATTCTTCTTATGGAAGCCAAAAACCTTATCGACTCTTCATGATTCCAGCATTTTATTACTGTAGAAAAAAAATAAAACTTCAAGAAAATATTTATTTTATTTTATGTACAAAATTAATAAATTTAAAACATTTTAAATATAAAAAATTGTCAATTTTACAGTATTCACCATGGGTGAGCATCGGCAATGATGGTTTTAGAAACGGCAACAGGTACAGGGTGTGCAACAGGAACAGCGACTGGGCTTGGAATTCCTACGGGGTATGGGGCTGGCACTGGTACACCTACAGATAGTCGGAAAAAAAATATTTTAGTAATCTGGTTTGTCATGGTTTCCTTACTTGATTTAATATTTAAATATTGATACATCTGGATCATATTAGTAATAGTATATTAAGTAGGTGTTGATAGTCTACTATTAGAATATAATATTAATCCTGTTACAATATTTCAGTACTTTATTTCATACTGATGACACTCACCCACTGGCTTAGGTACTGCTACTGGTACTGCATGTGGCACTGGCACTGCAACAGGTCTGTCAACTGGTACGGCGATGGTTCTTTCGACAGTGACTGGATATGGTCTAGGAACTTCTACTGGTACAGGACGATCTACTGCTACGGGCACTGAAATGTAAACAAGAATTAGTTGACTTCACCAAATAAAAACGCAACTATTTCTGGCTATATTCTATTATTAACCTCACCTCTGACTGGTACCGAGACAGGTACGGGTCTGTCAACAGGTATTGGAACGGGATGGGTAACAGGGATTCCAATATTTCTGGTGATGGTAGTATGAGTATGAGTGTGCCCTCCTAGATCAATGGTACCCAGTGGAGCTCCTACAGCGACTCCTCCAATGCCTGGTCCGGCTACGGCTAAAGGAGCAGCTGCTAACCCCAAGGGGGCTCCAATACCTACTCCTCCCAGTCCTAAGTGCGTGCCAGCAACGCCAAGTCCAAGCAGACCACGCTTGTCTACCTTTTTCTCCTTAGATGCCTTTACAGCTTTCTCTGAAGCAGCAGCGACAGCCACCAAAAGGCAAATGCAAAACTGAAAATGATATTGATAATGAATAACAACGTAATAATTGATGATGTGAACAAAATGAATTGATTAAGTTAACTTGTAGTAAATTTTATTAGATGGGAATCGTTCGCAAATTTTTTGATTGAAAAATTAAAATAGTTGAGTCATTTTTGTTGAAGTCATAAGTGCATTCAAAATACTTATGATTTGTTGTAGGTAATTGTAAACTAATAATAAACTGAAGACAAAAAACATATGAGGCAAGAAGATTTTAATAAAGGAAATTGGAAGAAATGGATCAAAGAGGAAATATCCTATTATAAGAAAGGATAAAATAATATCTTTTTCTTAGATATCTTATTGATTTAGGTACACGAATTAAAAGACAAATGAAACTGCTTGATATCAATAAGGATATTTCTTAGATGTGTTATTAGTTTATATTCTTGAAATGAACATGCAGTAAATCAAAAAGTGTAATCAAATTAAATTTTCATGGGAACTGATGCATAATTTCATAGTGTTCTTATTTAATTCCAAATTTGTTTGTTCTTGATAAACAAAACATATATGAACTAATAAAAATAAATAACAATATTTTATTGATTACAAAGGCCTCCTATCATCAGCCAACTGAAGCAGGACGTCGAAATTTTTCAATGGAAATCAAATTGAGAAAGATTAGGAGAATAGAGCAAACTTGGAACCTTAACCTAGTACACTAGAAGCACATCAACCAAGAAGGATGGGGCCAACTCTTGTCTGAGAAGTTTCCTTTGTGACGAAACTTAACCATCCGTTTATATGTTTGGAGTTGACGTAGAAACCATTTCTTGCCACTAATAACAATTGAGGAGATGGAATAATAAGTAAAAGGACAGTACAATTAAGGGTCAAGATTTTCTGAAGAAGCCGACTTTTCGATTTATTTTAAATCTTGCTTAGGACTACAAAACAATAACAATTTAATATGGTTGATGTAATTGTCTTGTTGAAAACATGAGGAACTGGTACATCCCATTTTTTGAATGTGGAGAACGTATCACGTCAAAATGATGACCATTAAAAATGACATTCTTAATGACTGCATTTGATAAACGCCACAAATGTTGTGAATATGTTAAAAATGCTTATTTTATACAATTTTGCACTGCATTTCTCTTTGTAAATAGTTTGCATCTTTACAAACATTTCTCGAAAAATATTCACATAAACACTAATACGACAATGAAACAACTTTGTTATTGTTTTTAACATTTGATTTTCAAGTCACTTTTTCCAAGGAAATCAAAAATGCTGCAAACTTATGTTGCTTCCTCTTATCAAAAATGTGAAGAGGAAAACTGGCGAAATTCAATAACATGTTCACCATCTATAGTATTCAGTTGACTAAAAAGTCATTATAATAATATATAATTATAACGAATATAGAAAAACATAAATATGTAATTGCATTATTTGTTCATATTTAGAAGATAACAATGGCAACGAAAAGAACGAAAACTGGTTACATGACAAGAATTGATTAATGCAACCGGAAAAGTGTAATACTAGTATTTTAGCACTGTTATTAGATACAGGTGCAACATCTCAAGATTTCATGGCATACCAAAAAAGTTATAGAAATTCTTATCATCTCAGTAAATTATCGTTTTTAATGGGCAAAATTTCATGTCTTTTTAAAATATATATATATATATATATATATATATATATATATATATATATAGAGTTGCGGATTTGAAATAAAGTTTACAACGGCTTTCGGTATTTCCGGATGTAACCAGTTAAAAATATTATCTTTAAGACCGTATCTGAAACATCTTAATTTTTAAATTTATATATCATTTGATTTTGCATACAGTGTAATAATCTGAAAACTTACAATAGAATCTGAATATAAGAAATAAAAAAATATATCAAAAATTCTCCGAAATTGTTTTTGTAATATGAAAGTGAACGCAATTTATGTATTAACTAACCTGTTATAACTTACTTGCTCATCTCCAGTCACCCCAACTAAATAATTACCCCCTGTCGCGATACCTTAAAGCTCTTAAAAATTGTTTTTCAATGGCACCTTAAAAAGCTACATTTGATCAAGTAGTTTTCAATTTAAAAATATTAAAATTTAATTTTTAAGTGTATTGTTTCCTTCTTCGAAATATTTCTTTTCTATGTCTATGGTATTGTTTGAAGGAATAACAATGTTTCAGAATATGTATTTGGTTTTTTTTAACATTAGGTTTTTAGTTTAACAGTTTTATTAAAAGGAGCGATATTTACGAAGAATGTTCCTGTTATTTCCAAAGCTATTTCCAGAAAAATATTTGCAAACGTACGTCAAGACTTTGAGGGTAGGCTTTATTATTTTCTACAAAATAATGGAAATCATTTTTAACTTTTATTAAATTAATGACAACAAAAATTCGATTTTGATAAATAATCTAGGTTTTCTTTAATATATTGATCAAATGTAGCTTTGTAAGGTACCATTAAAAAGCATTTTTAAAGAACTTTAAGATAAGATGTCACAAGTAGAAGATTGCCATTTATGATTATTGAGTTGGTGTGCCAACCAGGTGAGGGGGTAATTTAGGACCGGTTAGTTGATAGATCATTTGGATTCCCTATCCACATTACAGAAACAGCTTCGAGGAATTTTTAATATCTTGTTTCTTACTTAGATATAGCGGTTATGAGTTTCTAAATTGTCACTCTCTATGTCTTTAGTCTAAGGTCGTCGTGAAGCATCCTGTTTAATGTGCTGGTTAAGTCATCATGTCTTTTATATCAAGGAAAACTCGAAAATGTGAATTAATTTCACTGAATTTACCAAAATGTATTTAAATTAAAAAAAGGTGACACTAATATTGTGAGTTGCCAAGACGTTACTTGCAAGATAACGAGGCTCGTCCAGAACAACATAAATCCGTGGCCGCCTAATTGTGAAAGGAATAATAAACTTCTTACTCCATCCTGGAGATTTTTTTTTGACGTTCCGTTTACTACCGTTCCTTTTAGATTCAGCAAGGACAATACGCTTACATTTTGTCCCTCTTGCTCCACTATTTATGCTTACTGCAGACTTTGCGCGCGTTTTTTGATCCGCATTCTAATGTGCGGCGAATAGACTGGGAGTGGTAATCGATTCAAACAATGAACTGTTGATAAAAATGGAAAGTTGCGCACAATATTTCCAGGTAATTGGTATCAGGAAATGTAGTTAGAATACTGTATTAATAACGAATATGCAGGACAGGTAATATAATAATTTGTGGAAAGCTACATATATACGCATTGCAAACTAATGCCTAGTTGCAAATGATGGATTTGATGATTGATAAGTGATTTTCAATTTTGTAAATATACTTAACCACAATATACATAGTGTTTCCTTACTGCGTACGGCTCGAGGTGTATTCTATGGTTAAAATTAAGAGTTTCCAAAGCTGATAAAAAAATCAGTTTAAAAATCAGAACTTCTAAACCTCTAGAGATATTTTTGGAAAATTTGGCATAATATTTTAGTATGTTGATAGGTATATAATAAATCAAATTTGCAGCTTACACAAAATACCAGTGACGGAATTATGGGTGTTTTCATGTCTTTTCCACAAGAAAAAATATATCATCGTTCTATTACATTCTCATAATATTTTATCTCTGTACATTTTTATGTACTTATCCGTAGCTGTTTAGATACAAATTAGATTTTCTTAACATTGGTACTTTACAAAAGTTGCAAATTTTATACATATTAAAAAATTATGCCAAATTTGACAAACATATCTCAAGGTGTGCAGAGTTGAATTGATTTTATTATCAACTTGGGAAATCTTATATCTCGGAAACGACGGTCGGGGACGTTTAGATTATTTAATGAAATTATCTTAATTTTATTCATAGAATACAGCCCTGGATTTTTTGCACACAAGTAGGAAACACTCTGTATATTAACGACGTTATTAACTTACACACTAAACGATATAAAACCAGTGAAAAATAGTCATCAAGCACGAAACTGATAAGTGCTACCCATTCCAATATTTCATTATTTCTTCATTATTAGTAAATTTTGTAATTTTATTAGTAATATTAGTAATTAGTTTTATCAGTAATTAATAATATTATTCTTTGTTTACAATTGAACAGTGTTTCTTTTTAAACATTTGTTATTAGGATTGCCCCTATATTTCTTATTATTCCCGTTTGCAGTTTTTTTTATACATAGGTACATGAGGGTATTGATATGAATTGTAGATAAACTTATTTGAGCAGTTGCAATAAAGTGAAAAAAACAGCGAAAGCTGACAATAAAAGATTTATTGATTTATCAAAATTCTTGATAATAGTTCAGAGATCAATATATCATTTTTTGAAAGATGAAACAGTGACGTGTGTCTCTCCATTAAACCAACCCTTTCAAGGCTTGGAGGTTTGACTAATAAATAATAACTTTTTGTGTTTCGAGATATACTGCAATGAAAATATTATACGGCATTTATACTGAAACTGAACTGAAGTTAATTTTAAATCGTTGTCATTTAAATTTGGTTGATTTGGTTTATATCACTCAATCTTAAATGTAAAAATGTAAAAAATTTAAATATGACCTTTACGTTTTTCTAACATTTTTATTAAGTTGGCTATGCTACAATGAATCAGTATCTATCTTTATCCAAACTATATTTACAGCATTTTACTGGTTATGCCAATAAACGTGTCCTTTATTGCTGCGAAAAGAAAGTACATTAATAACAGTAGCTGAACTGTCGTTAAGTAATTCACAAATTAAGAACAATAACGTTCACGCATTTTTCACCATTTGAATACTAAATAAAACACCATATACCAATGCCGGCAATTGTTTCTGTTTGATTTATAATCCCCGAGAGCTTTTATGTATGGGTGCCAGGACTCGACGGTCCGAATTGGAGAAAGTGCTTTATAATGCGTCGTACAACCACTAGCAAATCACCTTGCCGTTATGCAACTTTTCTACGCCAGCGTAATGTCAAATAAGGATCGTTCTTTCTAACTAGGCCACATGCTTTATTAATTAATGGTGAATATATTAGCGCAGCCATTTTTTCGATCAGAAGGATAATTTATTTTAAAGTGACCAGTATTTACACGAATGTATGGACAAGCGAAGCGTAACTAAGTTTTTATTGATCCTTGATAGCTTTTAAATTTGCAGTATTAGTTCTCGGTAAAGCTTTTGTTTCATTCAACTTCGGGTTCCCATTGCTCGAGAACAAAACAACTGAATTACATTCAGAAGTCCATGACTTGCTCCTTTAACAGTTTTTGTTATATAAATTTATTTCACTTCATAGTACCTACATGTAGAGGTGGGTCTTTACGTGCCTTAATAAAAAAGCAAAAGCAATGTCCTTCTTTCAATTTGTCACACTTAAGTTAGTGTTTCTTTTTATTATCGGGGTATATATTTTTATACTTAACTCTTTTAAGTAGGTACATATGTAATTTTATTTAGCATACTGGAGCGGTTGCTTAAAAAAATATAAAAGTTTTGCCATTGAATAAATACTATTTGCTAAAAAAAGTTTTAACATGCCACTACAGGAATCTTCTTAATATTTAATTAACTTCTTTCTACTTCCCTCTCTTTCTTTTCTATTTGTCTTTCTTTCTAGTGCTAAATAAAGAGAAGTCAGTGGTGTGCAAAGGTATTTTTTTCACTGGCCATATATACAGGGTGATCCTTAACCAAGTAATGACGAATTATGAATAAAATATAGTAAAATATAGTAAAATTTACAAAAATCAGGTGAAATTTTTTGTTTATAAAAACTAAGGAAATAAACATTTCTATACATATAAGTATAGATTGATGTAAATATTGTCTCTTTTCTTTCATTTAAAAGCCAGATATGTTTCAAGTTCCACAGATTTTTCATGAGATGAGCCAAGGTATTAAAATTGTTGCTGACATCGAATTTAAAAACGACTACTTATCCTTTTCATGTAAAAAAATTTTTTCATTTTAATCAAGACGTTATCAAAAAAATATACACAAACAAGTTTAGATGTTTTTGAAGCATCAATAACTAAGCTTTCACACCCTGTATGTCGAAAATGAAACATTTTACATGTTTATACACACTTTCCGTCTTATTTAGAGTAGTTACTACTTCTAGAATCACCATGTATATGAACATTTATTTCTGAATTCACAAATTAAAGAAAATGTATTATTACAGTTTATTAAGCTTGATTATTAATTATCATAATATGGAAACATAATTTTCTTAATAAAATTAATAAGTTAAATAAAAGGAATTACAGAGAAAATATATTGCTATTTCGTTGAATGTTTTTCAGCTCCATATGGACATGGAATAGAATAACAACTGTACTTACTGTAATTGTTATGAGTAATACTTTCTGATGAAGTTTATAGCCATGTTATTAAGGAATTCATTCAGTATTTAAAAGAGTCATTCAATTTTGATTAGCACTCAATCAATACTGTGCCTGGCAAAGAAAATATAAAAAACAAGTAATAAAATAATTCATATCTATTCCAAAATGGTCTACTTGCTTCTGTTAACAATTGTATCAGAAAGTGTTAAATTATAGATATAAATTGGTTTTCGTTTATTAAATATGGAAAATATGGATTCTAAATCAACAAATATATATACTGTTTCAACATAAATTTCAGACCTGTACTTTGACCAAAAACTCCACAAATTCATTGTAAAGACAAACATGTCTTTTAAAAAGCGTATTTACAAATTATCCAGAGAAGGTTTTTTTTACTTTCAATTCCTTTGAGAAATATCATTGTGTATAAAACTTTTTGCTTCTCAAGATAATTACATTGACTCAGATAAATGTACATTTTGATATGCACAGTATCAAAACATTGATATTTTACAAAAAAATGTAATGTTAAAAACTTGTTTGTAAAAAACGAAGGACATTTTTTTAAGTATTGAAAATGAAGCTAAAGAATTAATAAAAAATCATGCCACTTTCCTAACAAAATGTGTAGGAATAATTTTTACACAATATAAATATTGTTTGTAATTTATTTGGGGCATTTTTGTTTAATTGGGTATTCCAGCAAAATCTCTGTTTGACATTGCCACAAATTTTGCATAATTTTAATATTTTAATCATGAAAAGTATAAAGAACGCCAAATAAAAAAATATGACACAAATAATACATCTTTAATCGTGTTTAATGAAATGCTTGAGAAATTTTCAATATTGTTATTACAAATTAAAATTTAAGCAAATTTTATATACAATTTTTTTATAAATTGAGATGAAATATTTGAATATTTGTTGATCGGTTGGATAAAACTTGATTGGAAATGCTATTCAAAGAAGTGTCACTATCAAATTTAAATATTGAAGTAGATACCATCAAATTTTTTATATCCACACTACAAGACAATAAAAGTCAATGTCAAAGATTAGACCCATATTTTCATCCTTGGTCATCTCAGAGTTATAACCATCTTGAACTTATATTTATGGGGATAATCGAAACACAAAGTTTATAAAATAATATTGATTGAATAGATTTTTTGTTTCGTTTCTAATATTTAAAAATAAAATAAAATTATTGCAGAGATCCAATTAAATATGAAGTCACTCAGTGTTTCGACTATTTCAAATATTCTTATAGTTTTGGACATTCTGTATTATCAAAATGTAAATAAATCTGTGGAAATCCAATTATTTTGACAACCAAAAATCCGTATGTGAAGTGTCTCCCCAAATAGAGGTTCCTTCTTTGTTAGTGGCTGCATGAAAATAGTTTTATTTAATAATTTTTATGAACAATATTCCTTGATATTTGTTTTAGTACAAAAATAATTGATTTTCAATCAAAGAAAACAAATTATGATTAGTTAAATCAAAAGGAATGATTTATACTTTTTTGTAAGTAATTAACAACTTGCGTCTTTAAAAAGTGAATCTGAATTAACTATTATTAAAAAGAGGAACCACTCATATTTTTTGAATAGTTAAAAATGTTCAACTAGTGGAACATTAAAAAAACAATAAATGATGAATGAATTTAATAATATAATACTATATTAGTGAAAAAAAGATGTCGATTACGTACCAAAGTCCTCATTGTAATTTAAAATATCACTGTTCTTAATGACAATTGCACAGGGGTGCCACTGAAACCTGAAGGTCTGACCATATCTTTATAATAAGTTGGAACCACCCCCCACTTAAATGGTTCTTGTACAACCGGGTATCAGTCCAATTCTTATTCAGGGATACTGATAATAATACTTTCTCTGCAGTTGTTTTCTAATCAGATAACGATTATTTTTAGTTTTTTATTTCAGACTGTGCGAAGTTTTTTATTGACTAAAAATTTGTGAATATTGTAAAATCGTTTTTTGTAAAGGTAGGATATATGTTTTTTATAATCTGTGGTTCGTAGTATGTGAATTTGAACTATTTAAGTGCAGCTGAGTTGTGATTTATAAAATATTAGAAAATATAGAGGACAATGTACAGAAATTAGTACTACAGAGCTTTGTATTCGTTAAACAGTGTTCTTGCAAAAAGAAATTATTGTAAACATTTAATAACTGAACTATTTAAGGCTTAGTAAATAACAGGAATGTTAATTAATGTGACCCGGGTATTTTCAGAAATACCGAAGATTCAGCGATAAGTAGCAGAGAAAAAAACGGCCCAATTAACAAAATTTTAGATACCAAAATCTATGAAAACACTGACATAAATTTAACAGTAGGTGTAAATATTTTTAAAACATAAACTAACTTTTATTTATACATATTATGTGAAGATTATTGCTAAAACGTGGCTACAATATCAACAAACGTGTGTATTGCAAACACCTTTTAAAACTTTTAATTTTATTTTGAGGCGATAGAAGTGTAGTAACTGAATAAACGAAATCTTAAAAATTTCATATTTGGACACTTTTATTCTACATGTTTTATTCTTCGAGATTTCTGCACCTAAAAAGAACACAAATTTATTCAATTTAGTGCGACCTAAACCAAAGTTTAAAAAATATGCATATTTTCTTTATTAAAAATTTAATTATAAAGCAATGCTTTACCGTTTTTCAATGTGTCATATTATAGAAAACTAGGTAGTATTTAATAAAATCCAGAAGCTGCCAAAAAATTAGGTACCTATTTATGATGTAAGTTATCTATGTTTCTTTATTTAAGACTGCGCAGTTTTCTTTAACTGAAAATTTGTGATTATTGTAAAATCGCTTTGTTAAGATAGAATATATATATTTTTTTATAGTCTGTGGTTCATAGTATGTGGATAGTTATGACTTTGAACTATTTAAGTGCAACTGAGCTGTAAACGCCTTTTAAAACTTTTTATTTTGAAGAAAATAGAAATAGTATTAGTGAATCAACAGAACATCAAAAATGTTGTTTTTGAGTACTATTGAGTTTTATTTTTTGAAAGTTCTGTACCTAAAAACACCAGAAATTTTATCATTCACTTCTACATTCACTACACACTATACACTAACATTCATCACCTTAACCAAAGTTAAAAAATATGTATTTGTTCTATATTAAAAATTCCAAGCAATGTAATACCGTTTTTAAGTGTGTAATTTTGTAGAAAACTAAATAATATTTGGTAAAATCCGGAAGCTGTCAAAAAATTAGATAGCTACCTACTTATGATGTAAGTTTTCTTTGTGTGTCTATTTATATTTATTCAATATTTGTCTATTTCTTTCACAAATATCACAATTAAATTATATAGACAGCAGCAAAGTTATTTAGGAAATGCATTTTTATGTCATCTGATCTCTTTTTTATATAAAATAAAATTTCTGGAGATAATATTAAATTATTAGGTATTTCCTGAAAACTTAAAGACTCTTTAAAATTTGACTGGCTTTCGGAAATATTTATTCGCATAGCTTTATTTAAAATTGTTTCAAGTTTTCAAAACATATTTGTATATATTAGCCTATTATGATCAAAATATGATTTAAATTTCCGTATTATATTCTTTGTATATAATAGATAAGAAAAACTATGAAATTTATAATTTGTGGTCACATAATAAGTTCTACCTCTTATTTTTTGTATTAATTATTTAAAATTTTATCATATTTTACTCTTACGGGAATATAAAAGGCAACGTAGTAAAGTAAAATAATTTTCAGGTTCAAAATTTTTTGGCATATGTGGTTATCTTGGTATTCACGAAAAGTGTGATAAATTATCTCAATTAACCGGAAGTTACTTTCTATTTCCAAATTTTACAGTCTATTTCTAATGCACAACGCATTTTGCGATTTCAAGGCACTTGGAATGCAAGCCTTGGTATAATTGAAAACATTATTTTAATTATTTGCATAACTCCATATATCATAATTTTGCTTTGGATCGAAAAAATTAAGTTGTTCTAATTAATCATTGATTAATAATGAAATAATTACGCGTTAACTAAAATTGTTTTTAATGATATCCTTGAAACAGTAGTACTGTCCTTTATCTATTATTATCATTATGATAATCTGTTGCATATGTCACCCTCGCAAGTTTTATTTTCTTTAGGTTCTATTTCTTTAATACTCTATGAATTTTGATTTATATTGTGTTTAACATACATCAAAGTATTTTAAAAACTAGTGACTATACGGTAAAAGTACTATTATTTTTTTGATATCCCACCAGTCCTTGAATTTATTACATCTTTTTCTAGAACACTCTGTATGCAGCAAAGATTCAGATGTCATGCAGTTATTAACTTCTATTTCCGTAAATTTTTTCTTAGGTTAATATCACATTTGAACTCTTTCTGAATTTTCCATTCCATTAATTCCATGCATTTCATTTTACTGATATATTAATATAATAATTGTGTTACATTTTCTATTTCCAATAAATTCACTAGGAAAATGTAAAAATAAAACTGGTTGCTGGCCTAGTCCTAAGGATTTTTTTGTGATAATATATGTATACAGAGTATTCCTGAAATGCATATACCAGCAAGTCTCTACATTTGTAAGGTCAAAATACAACGATTTATACAAATTTACGGGTATGCAAAAGTGCATCGTTTGGACGTTAGGGGGCCCCAAAGTTTTAAAAAAATATCAGTTTATCGGATTACAATGAAATTTGGTATATAAAAATATATTGGTAAATGATTTACTTCTTCTTCTAAAAATAAAAAAGAAGGAAGAGGAGATAAGGAAGTCTTTTCTGGCGGATTATGAAAACTTAAAAAAATTAAATAAATATGTACAAGCACATCTTAACTTTAAGATTGGAGTACCACTACTAAAGAAAGCAAATGGTTCCATTTGTCAAAATAATCAGGCAGTATGGGAAATCCTAGCTAAAAGTACCAATTTCTGGACAATTGAAAGTTCTAACAGAAATGAATCACAACTCATTAACTAATAAATATTTTTCACTAGAAGATATATTCGAATTAATATCCAAACTAAAATACTCATTATTACCTGGTCCAGATGGTTAGAATGTTTTATTTCTCAAGAAATGTAAGGACAGTTTACCATTTTCATTACAAAGACTCGATTGCACAGATTTTTTTGTCAAATAGAAGATTTTCTGTTCGTGTTGGAGCCGCATTTTCTTCTAGTCGTCCAGTCTTAAGTGGAGTTCCACAGGGATCCGTTCTGAGCCCGCTACTTTTGTTGACATATATTTCGAAACTAAGAAATGTAGTTAATTCTAAATTCACCTGTTACCAATATGATACTAAAGTCCATAATGATTCTTTAACATCGTGTCATTTGTAACTAGAAGATTTGGACCACATAGGTATATCTATGGTCTGAGACGTAAGGGGAGTAACCCCTTCAATACAGAAAAGTGCGTTATTTTGCTTCTGGGAAAAATAATCCATATTTAAATTATTGCATTGATAATAAACAACTTACTACTAGATATAGTCATGTGGATTTGGGTACTTCTATGACGACTAATCCTATTTGGTCACAGCATATCACAAATATTACGAGACGTGATAATACTGTACTAATCTGTTCATATGCTTACCAAAGTAATTTCCAAATGTATGTTTGGAAACATTTGTAAAACTATACAGAAGGCCAATTTTGGAGTACTGTGGACAGGTATGATATTCCGCTCGAGACAAGTAAATGCTGGAATCTGTTCAACGCTATGCTTGTCGTTGTCCCTATGGCCGTCATAGCAAGAAAGTTTGGAATTGTCTAATCTTCATAGTTTTGAATATCGAAAAACTCGAGGAGATCTGATTTTGACATAACGTTTGCTGTATTGAATTATCTCATCACTTAATAACATTTTACTGGAGAATTGTGATAAACGTCTTCTAGAACATCAGTATAAATTAAAAAAAAAATACTTTACATCTGTACTTCAGGATTTGTTGAAATCGAGTATTTAATGTTTGGAATAGTTTACCGGAAAGGGTAGTGAGTGCTCCATCATTACAGTCTTTCACAAGTAAATTGGACAGCTGGTTCAAAGAGAAGTGATATATGATTCTTTTTAAGTCGTTCTTTGTTGTTTTTGCAATCTTTATACAGTATTCGTCAAAAGTATGGAATAAATTCAATAAAAACGAAACAATTATTTTTTGGGAAAAATCCTCGAACAGGTCGATTTTTAATTTAAAAAATACATATTTTAGCGTAAAATGCGATTTTCAAATATCATTTGTTTTCGAGTAATGACATCATCGATTTTTTTTTAAATGGCAACACCATATTTTTTTCCTTGATTCTAAAAGATCGTTTAATTCTCTATCAGACAGTACTAAAATGTTGTCCTCTTACATAGGAAAGTTTTCGAGTAAATGACGATTGAATGTTAGAAAACGTAAATTTTATCCATAAAAAAGTAACAATTCTGGGGTATGTAAAATAAAATACAATTGATTAAATTTTATACTTAAATTAAATGTTCGAATTGCCATCCACCAACTTCTTGACAATGCGCAAGTCTGTGAAGAAATTCTTCTTGCACATTATGAATGATTTCTGGGGTAACTCTGCGTATTTCGTCCCGAATGCGATTTTGAAGTTCTTCTAAATTACGTGGTTTATTAATGTACACTTTTGATTTCAAGCATCCCCATAAAAAATAGTCAAGAGGTGTAAGATCTGGAGATCTTGCAGGCCATTCTATCGGTCCGCGTCTGCCGATCCACCTCCCAGGAAAACAGTTGTCCAAAAAATCTCGTACAGGGCGCGCATAGTGCGGAGGTCAGGAATGTCAGGGTCATCATCGTTAAGAAAAATTACTGCAACAAGGTCATTTTCTAGAAACTCTAAATATCTTGGTCCTGTAAGGGTTCCTTCACAGAAGAAAGGCCCTACTATTCAGTCGTCAGCTATTCCAGCCCACACATTTAATTTCTGAGGGTGTTGGGTATGTGCCTCTGCCATCCAATGAGGATTTTCCCGACTCCAATATCTGCAAGTTTGACGGTTTACTGTACCATTCAGACAAAATGTGGCCTCATCTGAAAAAAGTATTTGCCGGTGTAAATTTCTATTTTCTATTCTATTTCTATTTTCTATTCTATTTCTATTTGACATAAATCCATTAGAATCCACAAGTTGAAATTTGTAGGGATGATATTTTTCTTTCCTCAAGATACGTAGCACTGTGCTCTGACTAGTGTCATTGTTTAATGCAACCAATCGTGAAGAATTATGAGGATTATCCACCATACTTATCAAAATGTTCTGTTTCTGATTTTCATTAATGCTTGGACGTCCAGGTTTTGGAATATTTACAACATTGCCAGTTTCTCTAAATTTAGACTCTACCTTACTGACTGTTGATTGGCTGATAGGGCGATCTGGATATTTTTCATTAAATAAATCGCAAACTTCCTGCTGAGTTCTAGTCATATTCCCGCATCCGATAAGAATTAAAATTTCAATTCTTTGAGTAACAGTTAAATGTGCCATAATACTTTAAATTGAATAATAATTTCTATGTCGCTTACAATACTTATTAGAAAGTCGGTGTGACAATGACACTTTGCAAAGATTTTCACCTACGTGATCCATAAAAGAACTATGGAATTTGAAAAACTAAACTTGATAACGTTTTTGCCCCAAAAACTTTCCTATGTAAGAGGGCAAAATTTTAGTACTGTCTGATAGAGAATTAAACGATCTTTCAGAATCAAGGAAAAAAATATGGTGTTGCCATTTAAAAAAAAATCGATGACGTCATTACTCGAAAACAAATGTCATTTTAAAATCGCATTTTACGCTAAAATATATATTTTTTAAATTAAAAATCGACCTGTTCGAGCATTTTTCCCAAAAAATAATTCGTTTTTATTGAATTTATTCCATACTTTTGGCGCATACTATATAGTTACTAAGTCTCCTGTTTTTATTTTAATGTTTTAGTATTTAATAAGTCATTTTAAAAGTTCACTATTGTCTTATATTTAACACCAGCCGTAGTATCTTATTCGATGTGTATTTTCTTAACTTTTAATATAGACCAGGATGATTTTCCTCTGTCCATTTTGTTTCGTAATAAAAGTTATAATCATGCAAAGGCATTTGTGCAAGTTAGTAAATATCATTAATTGTATCAACAGAAGCCTTATATACCAAATTTCGGATTTCGGTATTTCGATTTTATAACCGACTATCAATATTTTTTTTCAAAAGCTTTGGCGCACTCTAACGCCCTAACTGCATTAATATATACATTAATTTTTAATTAATTATTAACTAAGTAATTTAGCATAAATTGCCGTATTTTGACCTTAGGAATCTACGGTGGCTCTATAGTACATGTATTTCAAGGACACCCTGTATTCAATAAGAGCTAAAAATTTTATAATTGTGAATTTTTGCCATAGACACTACTAAATAATATTATTTAAGTCAATTAGTATATTAATTAAATTCAATAGCTTAATTCATAAAAATAATAAATAACAAAGTAATGAATTATTGTCACGAGCAGATTTTAGACAATATTTTTGTTCTTATTATGGTCAAGAGATCAACTTGAAAAATTTTTTTATGCTCATTTCTTCAAAAAATATATAAAGAAATTATTACATCATTAAATTTGTTCTTGGTATTCCAGATATCGGAATGGATAATGTTAGATGGAACACCTTGTATATTCTGATTATTGATTAATTAAATACCACTCTGTAGATTAGTGTTGATCTACATATAAGGAAACAACTATTAACTAATAAGACAAAACTTTATGTAAACGTAACACCCAAAGAACAAGTTCATATTTGCATAATTTACAAATAAATAATTTCAGGCGATATCCTGATATTGTTGCACTTTTCAGTATGGGAGTCAAAGGTCAAACTACGCAAAGATATAAATAAATTACAATTTTACTTTTTCACGTTTAATTGTCAACCAAGGTCTTGTGTATCATGTGACGGAATACAGTTCACTTCAGTTTCTAACGTTATTCATAACCACATGTAACCTTATATTTACATAAAATATCATAATTGCTAGAATTCTTAATCATGTAATCTTTTAATGAAGTTAAATGGTAACAAATTAATAATATAAGATATCAGATCGATTTGTGTTTTAAGAAGCACTGGATCTAGGCCCAGTCTCAATAATTTAAGATCAATTTTTCAAAGCGCATAAAATTCACCATCTATCGAATAATAATGAATGTATAGATTATTATCTAGTCCAGTGTCTTCGTTGCCTACGACTTTGCTGTTTCTTCCTCTATAAGTACAGAAGATATAATCAAGACTTTTCTTTCGTTATTAAGAGTTATTGGAAATTCTTTTAATATTGGCGAACAGTATTTAGTATGACTTTATTTAAATACTGCTTGCCCTTATTTTGCCCATAAAAGTATAGTTATTGGTCAATAATTTGTCGGAAGGTATCCTTTTGTTTATATCTCTCAGTTTTTGTCAATTCAATGGTTCTAATAACCCAAACAACATCGACGGTGCGTCTCTTAAATCATTAAAGATTTGTTTATTTATTTGATTTACACTGCTCTACAGGTCAAATTTTTAGCCAACTATGGGACAAGAGAGTGCAGAATGTAAAAATAACTAAATCTTTGTTATAGAAAGACAAGGATAAAACAAAGTAAATCATCTAACAAAAACTATTTCAATTTTTTAAAATATGATTTGAGATAATCTACAATTAAAATTATCTATGTTCTTGCAGTTCTTACTATAGGTTCAACAACTAAAATTTATAAGAGAACTTTGGATCAAGCTTGTTCCTGCTACTTCTAGATGGAACGTTTTTATTTGTCTCAAATTTTCTCGCGGAACACATAGGTTCATGCAACCCATATTTTGTTACACTGTAAAAAAATAATTACACATTTTAACACAAAAGAACACAATACTGTGCTAATCGAGGTCCACACGGAAATCTGTATATTTATACACATTTCTCTGTATGTAGCAGTGTGTTAAAGGTTTAACACAATTCACCGTGTTAATATAACAAATTTCATGTGTAACTTTTACACATTTCTGTGTTATTTGTATCATTGAAGGTGTAGGCTTTACACATGAACATGCTAATTTTATTGTATAATAGGTATTGATATGGAAAGCTCACCTATCTTTTTAATTTGTTAATTATGTTCCTGTTTACTTTCGAAATTATTTTAAATAAATATAATTTTTGAAATACTTTCATTTTGACATTTTCTAGAGGTTCTGCCTATCGTCGATAATGCATTGAATATAGCCTGGAATGTTCTATCAAACGGCAGAATATATCTATTAAAAATTATAATTTCAAAAGCAAATATAATTAACAAGGTAAGTGAGCTTCCGTATCAATATAAAGAAATTTCTAAATTATGGTGTAATTATAAAATAAAAGATATTTTACATTTTATGATTTTATTAAAAAAATAAAATTGTGTTCAAATGAACAACAACCAAGACTGCTAATAAAATATGTATGTATTAAAATTAACAGTATAATAGTACATATTCTAATAAGGGACTAATAATGTTCTAGTAAATCAAACAATGAAACAACAAACAAAGATGTATTTAGGTACTACATAACAGGAGTTTACGAAAATTATCTGGTAGTGATCTGAACATACAATTTTCTTTCCCTAAAGTTACAAAAAACTTAGATTACAGAGTAATCAGAGTAAACTCCTAAGAATTATAATAATTATATTCTAATTAGTATTAGCTTTATTACAATTATCAGTAATATTTGTTATAGTTAGGTAAGTACTTACCACTTTGCTTGATTAAACCTTAATTTAAATTTAAATATTCTCCATTTATATATGGCGTAGTGACGTGTTGGATCAGCTGATATACTGCAGCTGCGCAGTTGTGCTCAACCAGTCAGGAGTAGGGATCACACAATTTAGTTGTGTGCGTGTTAAGTTTAGACAAAATGGTGTATTCTTAACACACACTGGTCAATATTACACATATTGAGTATATTTTATTATAATACTAGTAATTTTAACACATTTTGTGTAAAACGTGCAAAAAAGCCATAGTGTGTAAAACTATTAACACGGAATTTTTACACATCCTAAATTACACACTGGAAAATCTCGCTTACAGAGCAACTTTTCTTACAGAGTACATTTGAACATCATCATATCATCACTCTATGCGTCAACATGAAAATCTGTTAAAAAATTATAAAATACTACTACACATTAGTCAAACTGATGGAATTTTACTATTTGTGTATTTGGCATCTATACTGCTACACATTGCATGAACATTTCGATTTTTTTCCGATTCTTTTCGAAGTGTTACTTGCTGTATATATTACCTCAATCAGTTTGGAAAACATCGTCTTTTAGCCAATTTTAAATTTCAAATCACAAGAAGTTTTGGTAGATAACAGGAAATTTTGAGAACAATTTTCATTCACTTTGGAATGCAATTTCTTGTATCAATATTTTTTCTGGGTTTAAAAATGTAAAATTTAATATTAATATAATATATCTCGAAAACAAAGCGTAGTTTCGCCTGAGAAATTCATATAACTTAACACTTTCCCAGACTGTAGTTATTTTAAACTCAAGATTAAACAAATAACGCATATGTCACAATAGGTACTACACTAAATACTATTATTATAAAATAAATATATAAAAACAATTATACAATTTTGTTAAAATAGATACGGAAAGCCGTATAGTACAATAATTCAATGCCAAAAATCTTAAAGAACTAGAATATAATGTAATATACTGAAATATTAATCTAATTTTTTGGACAATTGCTATTAGATAAACAATAAAACCTACTTTCAAGCGCACATTGCGTTCAGGTGAATGATATGCGTTTTTCGATTTAGGCATTTATGTGAATAAAAAATGTATATCATTTCATTAAAATATCCACCAGAAGAGTCCTTGACAATTGTTACTCTGTACCAGGTACCAGGATATTTAATAATCACAAGTTCTTGGTATCACAGAAGGAGAAATATGTACTGCAAGAAATAAATTATATTGCAGTTATTTATCGCCAGTGGCTATTGAGGTGTTTCTGTAGGAAGATATTTCGTCGACGTTATAAATCGTATACCTAGCAAAGAGAACGACAAATGCAGAGAAAATAATCTATATGCAGCAAGCAGTGTCGGTTTAAGATAACTTCAGCCCTGAGCGCAGAAGGCTTGGAGGCCCCATTCGTGAACATTCTTTAACCGTTCTTAACAGAAAAGAACAAAATTTCTGTTAACAAAATGTTTATTATAAAAATAAATAATAAATATATTAAACTAAAAATTAAATAGCATTTGAAAATAAGCAAAATTGTTAAAAATAAAAATAACATAATTCAGTTGCTCTAGTGCGTCAATCTCAGTCAGGGTGTTGCAATAATTTCGGCCGCTATTTCAGAGCCTTCTTCTCCACATAAATTTACCACAAAAACCTAAATACATTTTTTTTCTAAATTGCCTCATAAAGTAATAAAATTTGATATTTGCTTTAATTTTTTGTAATGGCTCAGTCCGCTTTTATTAATGTAATTAATACCTAATAAAATAAAAATTTGGCAAAATTAAATGTAATTAAATACGTATTAATAAATGCTACAAGTTTTTTTAAACGTTTTTTTTTCTTGAAAACGCCAATTTTAAACGACTTTGACAAATATTATCTTTTCTTATGGCATTTTCTTACTGAAATTGTACAATACATAAAAGTTCTAGTAAAAAATAAGTGCGTGTATCTCACACTCTGAGCCACTCAGTATCTCAAAATTTTCGTCTCGCAGGATTATGATGAATCCACTTTCTTTTCCTGCGTGCCAAATTTGCAATACAATGCATCTATTAGGATAAAACGGCACTGGTTTGCAGTTAATTATAAATTTTAAAAACAATTTTCTAGAAACAACAATTGATATCTTGAACATTTTTTACATTTTCGTAAAAAAAATGGTTTGGGATACTGACTAATTAATACCTAATAAATTACAAACTTGTAAAAATAAAAGTATCTACTTAATGTAAATTAAAAATTTGACAAAATAAATGTAGTTAAACACGTATTAATAGATACGACAAGTTTTTTTAAATGTTTTATTCTCCAAAACGCCAAATTTAAACGACTTTAACAAATATTATCTTTTCTTATGGCATTTTCTTACTGAAATTGTACAATACATAAAAGTTCTTTCAAAAAATAAGTGCATGTATTCCACAATTTGAGCCACTCAATATTTAAAAATTTTCGTCTCGCAAGATTATGTGAACTCAAGTTTTTTCAAATGTGCAAATTTGCAATACAATGCATCTACTAGAATAAAACGGCACTGGTTTGCAGTTAATTACAAATTTTAAAACATTTTTCCAGAAACAACAATTGATATTGATATCTTGAACATTTTTCTACATTTTCGTAAAAAAATGTTATGGGATACTGACGTATAGTCTGTACAATATACTGTACTATTTCAATGATGTAAGTCATGGTTTGTTATTGTTTTTAGTTTACATACTACAACTATCCAATAATGGTGTTTATACATATTTCGATAGATAATTTCTATTGTATCAACTTACAGGGTGTTTTGAAATGGATCTTTTTTAATAATGACGTCACATATCTACGCCAAATAATAGGCAACCTCAACTATACCGATTTTCGACATTATGTATATCGGACATAAGTACCAAGAAATGTCTTCTTTATCATATGGGTATTCTGGCAGTATTAGCAACAACGAAAAGCAATAAGGATTATGACAGGTCTGGTATTTAGTAGCGATTGCAGAAAATACTACATTATGTTTAACATCTTAACTGTTCCTTGTAGGTATTTATATTTATCAATGTCTCTTTTATGTTAAAACTAATTGGCATACAATTGGAAGCAGGAGTTGCTTTCATAGGTATAACACCAGAAATAAAAGTGTTTTGAATGTTGAATTTCGAGACAGAATCAAAAATGGCACTGATTACTTGGGCTATCAGTTTTTTAGTGTTCTCCTGAATCACATAAAACTACTGTAACTAGAAGCTTTTGAAAGAAAAGTTAAGGTATACTTAATTGACAAGGATTTTTATACTACAGTATTTGTATACTTAAAAATCTTAGCTTGTAATAGTTGTTGATGTTGACTTTAATAATAATTAAGAAAATAAAATAACATCTAGTATTACTGACTATGCACATTGAAGATAATTTCATGTAAGAAAGTAGTCTCGTAACAGGATTCACTCAAGAAAAATTCAGTTATATGTCACCTTTGTGTTTTCTGTATTTTTCAGTGTTTACTTTTCTGCTTTCTTTCTAAAATTGTATTTTTTATTCATTTTGTCTCTTCCCGCTCTTAACAGCTTTTACTTTGTTTAGGTCTCGTGAGAGAAAAATTACGTCGTGGAAGGAAACCTGCTTCCACTGTGTTTCTACCTTATGATTTCACCTGCGCACGAGGCTTTTCTTTCCGATAATGCGCATTAGGAGTAACACCATTAATGTTAAATTTCTTCTTTATTTAAATTTGGAAATATATATTTACATCGTTTTATGTAAGTTTTAAGTTCTTACATGAGTGTATCTATTTTACGAAACAAATGTTAGTTGTTCTTAATTACATATAAATCTTCCATCTTTTAATGCCATATTAATGCATATTGAAAGCCAGTGGAAACGAGCAGTGAATGATGGAAAATGGGTATTTCACATTGCACCTTTTCTATTACTATTAAGCAGATATACACAAATAATTTTAAAAACTTGTTTTTGGTAAACTCTGATACTGTCAATTTGACATATGTATAAAGTGACAATCACAAAGTTACTTTGTGGTGACGATATTAATAAAGTTATTCACTGAGTACATAATGTTTTACTCATAGTATACGCGCTTCCTTATAGAAGAAATAGAAAAAGTATATATACTTCGTATCTGACAAAAATCTAATTTGAGCATCGACTTGCTTTAACTTTTTTGTTATTTCAATTGATGTAATGTACCAATTAGGTTTAAAAACAATCCACGGCTCATTTGATTTTTGGAATCACCATAAACATTTTAAAGGTATTGACCTAATATTTTCACATCGCTGTATAGGTATAGCTGCGGCAAGAATTCAACGACTTACGTCACGTTTGCCATTACGCAACATAATTTTCGATTATTTGTCGCGTTAAAAACAATATTTTTTTGTAATTTAAAAAAATGTATAGTGCGAAAATTTTGTGTAGTATATAGTTTTATTATTCTCAGTTGCAGTTGCTTAAATAGTATGATGAAAATGTAATAAATTATTCATTTGCTTCTATGACGTAAGTCGTCTGAATTCTTGCCGCAACTATACTAACATGATAAGGCTTTCAATTTTTTTCGCAACTTGCGATTTTGAGCACAACTTCGTGATATAAACACAAGAGATATGTTCTTTGTCTTTATATAAATGCAAGTCCTGAATGCTTTCTCACTAGCATTTGCGACTCATGCAGTTAATAAAAAGCTGCATTTGGATGTGTTACATATCGTTCGGAACCGACCATAAACATTGTATTAAAAAATTAACCACTATTATTCCAGGTGATAAGAAACCTAGTGGGTCGAAGATCTGACATACTTCAGATAAAATAATACATTTAGTAAAAATAGTACATTGACGATACGTGTATGTACTGAAATATACAATCCAGAATTTGCAATTTCATGTTCCTAATTGATCTAAACACCAAGTAGCTAGATATGGCGCCTTGGCTGTCTCGTAAGTAATCGTGTTTAATTCATAGAAATCTAACTCATCATCTGAACTAAAACGCCATAAAATTATTTGTAAACACCTCTGTAATGATTGTACTAACACTTGTCTATACATCATGGCAAAATCAGCAGCCAATACAGATGAATGCTCACGAAATGAGATGTAGAATTGAGATTGAGGTTGCCGTATTTCTTGCTGTATAATGATCAAATTTGTGCTGTTTGTAGGTACTGAAATCTCGAGAACTAAAACACGTTGAACAAAAGTAATATCAAAATTGAAATTCTTGTTCCACTTTTAGTGGATAAATTTCCTCAAATAAAATAATAACTTTTAAAAGTCGTTTGTAAGAGACACATTATTTTGCTATTCTAAGCCAATATTTTAACAATTATTTTCAAATACTTATAAACAAAAGTGAACAATCATCTATGCAGAGCCATGTAAGTTAATTATATAACAATATTTATAAAAGTTTTTATATATTTTTAGGTATTAATAATATTGTGTGAAATTAACTACTCAGTGGACAAAAGCCCCAACCTGCGTCGAATTACACCCACAATATCTACCCATATTCCTTGTTATTATTTGTAAACTTAAAGGAGACCACCTGAAGAAGCAATCCTAGAAATGCAGAAATAGGTCAGATCTCATCTATTGTGGTTGAATTTGTCGTGTTCCCACTGCCAAAAAAGTGAAGTTAGATTTTTATAGAGTGAGTAAATTAGATTATTTTCTTTAGATAATTATTGAATAGAGCTTTGTTTGTGGAATTGTTCATTAGCATACCTAGATGTTTGGTATCAGAGAACATATGACTTCATTGATAGGAATTGTAGGAGATTTGATTTATATTAGCTTAAAATACCTTTCTAAAACAGTAAAAACAATATTTATATCTACAATTCAATTTTTAAAAAATACCTACGTATTCTGAAAGATTTCTGTACCTAAAAATTTGTTGGTTGGACCAGTTTCTGTCGTTTACTGCGGCACCTTTGAATATATGGGATGAGATAACATTCCTGCTAGTTGCTAATCTCTATATTATTCAGTTCTTAAATATCTAAAATTATTTGTAGACAACACTAATTTAAGAATACGGTGCCCTTAAATCACTTTGTACTGTTGGTGCAATAAATTGTATATTTAAATTTAACCTACTCCAGAAAACGTTTTTGGGCTTACACCAAAAATTACCGCAGGAATACTATTTAACAATACCACAATATCATGCATAAATGCATGATATTGTTGTATCAGTTGTACATCATTTTTAACCTTCTCTCGATTGCGTGTAAACTAGGGTTGCCAACCATACTTTAAAACAAAGTATCAACCCTTTTTTTGGTCCATATACTTTTGTTTATAAATAAAGTATTCAAAAATACTTTATTTTACTAATCGTAATTTTCGAACGCAGCAAACCACCGACAGGGCAAAGATTATATATTGCTATGGATGATTTATATTCGGAGACAATATTAATTAAAGAAATTCAAAGAAAATTAAGAAATGACAATGAATGAGAAGAATACTGTTGATAAGTGGCAATGTGTACTTAAAAATGCATCTGATTTACCAAATATAAATAAAATTATGTCTTATCTATTTTATGTCCCTGCTACTTCAGCTTTTACAGAAAGAGTTTTCTCGCTGATGAATAATGCAAAGTGGCGCGGAGAGATAAATAGAGTTTCATTAAATTTAATTAAAAATGAGTTGTTCATTTATTTAAATATCGATTTATATTTAGCATCAGTTATCAAAATTTCGAAACAAATCAAAAATTGATAGCCAGTGCCAAAATGTACGAAAAAATATGTATATAAAAAAGACAATAAATACTTTTATTTGGCAAATACTTTTTTTTCTTTCATATACTTTTTTCCTCTTCCATAGATAAATAATATGTTATTTTGGCAACTCTAGTATAAACGTCTCAAGTGATTTGCCTTAATTTTGTAGAGTTCCTTTACACGAAATGCTTGCAGTGAATCAACCTGTTTCATGGCGTTGAAAATTTTGTTCAAACTGTTTTTCGCAATAGCTTTCGACAACAATGGTTCAGAGCTGAAACAATTTCTCCTAAAATTTAACTAGATTTACAAGTTATATGTATATTAGGCTGTAATTCATCATTTATACCACCTAGATTTTAGGTATCTATATATTTTTATTTATAATTATTAGAGAAGCATAATTCGACGTATTTCTTTATCCTATGTTAGGCTCTTATTTATACAAAAGTAATGCAAGTTTAATTTATTAGTTATCTACATATTTTATTTACATGTACTATGACAATTGCATAAAAGGGAAAGGTAGGATTATATATGTATTTTAGTACCCCACACATTAATTTACAAACCTTCCTTTGGTTCTAGGAAGCATGTGGGCGATGTTAAAATCTTTTTTCTACGTTTCCATGAAATAGGTATGACATGATAAGTAATTAATTATTCTTATACATATATGAATATTATTTTAATAAAGACTGATACTGGTACGATTATTAATAAAAAATAATAAGAATAGGTAATATAAAAGTAATGTCATCAATATCGAAAATATTAGAAATAGAATAGCGTATAAACCAAAATGCAGCTTAAAACTTAGTGTGGCTTTTGTCTTTTTACCTCCTCAAGTAAATACAGTATTTTTTATTTCGGAAAGAGTTGGTTCCTCTAGTGGGTTTTTAAGTCAAAAATAATAAGACAACAATGTTGAATTTCAAGCTAACGTTTCGAAAATTTATTTTTTATTCTTCTAGAGCTATAATTCATATAGTTGTTCTTTTGTCCAATTTGCAAACCGCTCCTTAGCAATAACCATCCTTTACTATAAATATAAGCATAGGTAGGGTGTCCCTCAAGAACATTACAGTACCAGCTCAAACATTAACTAATCACCACCTTAAAATCACATTAGAGGTGTTCGTTGTTAAAAGTGGTTAAGAATGGAATGATTATACTAGATAATTCTTTAATACAGTTATAACAAAATGTAATGATACCAATAACTAAACTTACAAAATGAGGCAATCACCCTCATACTGCATACATATTACAATCTATTCTCTATATATAGAGAATACTATATAGAAAAAATACTAAAACAAAGATTATGCATCTATTTGGACAAACACTCAATTCTTTCATCCAGGCAGTATGGCTTTAAAACCGGAGTTTCTACACAGGACGCTATACTTCACTTGACTTCAAAAGCATATTCAGCCCTAGATAATAATAAGAGATCTCTCGGTGTCTTCATAGATCTATCAAAGGCGTTTGATACTGTGAGCCATGACTTTCTGTTGAATACTTTGAATGAAATAGAAGTAAGAGGTCCTGCGTAAAAGCTACCTACAAATCGACAACAGTTTGTCAGAGTTAATAATGAGCGTAGTGAACTGCAAAAAATTACCTATGGAGTACCGCAAGGCTCAGTTCTGGGTCCGGTTCTCTTTAACATCTATTTAAATAATCTGTTTTCGCTTAATACGTCTGGAGAAATCATAGCATATGCTGACGATACTGATATCTTTTATGATGATGATGATTGGGAAAGTGTAAAACTGAAAGCTGAAAAAGATTTAGCGATAATACTTAAATGGTTTAATTCGAGACTACTCACAGTAAATTATGACAAAACACGATTTTTGCCTATCTATGTGGATGTCCGTTCCACCCCTACCTTTCAGACAATGACGATTAGACAATATTACTATCCAGTCCGTTTCAGTATGTCAATTTTAAGATTTTAAGAGACATACTTGATATTGATATGATGAAAGTAGTGTATACCTCGCTAGTTCAATCTCATTTAATATATGGAATTTTGGCATGGGGCAACGCAAATTACAATGTTTTGCAGAACTTAGAAGTGACCCAAAAAAAAATTCTTAAAATAATGTTTAGAAAGAAACTTACCTTTTCATCGAATGAACTCTTCTGAGGCTTCTCTAATGGATATAAAACAGCTTTTCTTTTATTTATTGTTATTATCAACATAAGAATAAAAGTCAGTTAAGAACAAGGGACCATACGTGTGACACGAGAAATAAAAGTAAAATATTATATAACAGTAAAAGTAAATAAATGTGTTGGACAAAAATATCACACCTTTCTTGGTCCAAAGTTATACTCCGCTTTACCTGGTAGCCTAAAATCTTTAAATAATGATGTAATTTTCAAAAAAAAAAACTAAAGCAGTACATTTTCGCAACACCTAGAAATCATATCCATAGTACAGTAGAGCTTAAAATGTTAATTAAACGTCCAGATGGGTCTATTTTCAGTTGGTGCAATCCTCTCACCTTACTAATACTTGTAACAGCTTGAAAGTGTGTATTTTCGATATTTTGTTTGTCAATACTTTTGTTTGTTTCTTTTTATTATTATTATTATTATTATTATTATTATTATTATTATTATTATTATTATTATTATTATTATTATTATTATTATTATTATTATTATTATTATTATTATATACTTAATTTTGTTCCCTCACGTACAGGCTAAGCCTTTAGTGAGTGTACCTCTAAGTTGTTTCCTACATATAAATATATTTGTAAATGGTTTTATGTACAATTTTGTAGCAAATATACGTATTATTATTATTATTATTATATGACCTTCTCTCATTTCACGACACATATCCAATCTTCGCGTGACTTCATTGTGGGCTGCGTTTATTATCATTTCGCTATTTAACTCATTACAATTTTTATGATTTTCTTTTTCAAATGATTAATACTTCGCAAAGATGTTTTGTAAACTACATTTTTAAAAACCCCCATAAAAATCGATGGGAATTTAGACGGGTGTTAGATCTGGTGACTTTTCGTCACTGAATGGGTCCATTAATTCCAATCCATTTTTCTGTGAAAGTATTATCTAAATATTGCTGCACAATCCTGGCCTTGTGGGGTGGAGTTCTGTCGTGTTGAAACCATAGGTTCCTCCTTAGCTGCAAAGGCACATTCTCCAGAAGTGCAGGAAGTTCTTCTTGTAGGAAATTTAGGTAACTTACGCTATTCAATGTTCTTAAATTAAACGCCTACCGACGATGTCGCACCATACATTTATTTCAAAATGGCTTTGATTTTGGACATGATTTACAATGTAGGGATTTTCAATGGACCAGTAGTGTTCGTTACTGACAAAACGATTTTCGTCCGTCCAAAGAACGTGCCGAAAAAGGCTGTGATCAACAGTTTCTGCATTTACTACAATTTTTGTTATAAAATTGAGTACGTTTTGTGACGCTTAAGCAATTTCTCCTAATTCAATTCTCGGTTAGCCTGCCGCATAGAATTTCACGGATTTTGTTCAAAATACTGTAACAGTCTAGCTGTATTAACATTGTTTCTAACCCTTCGGTCCATTATTGGATTCTTCCAACAAAAAATTATTCTTTATTTTGTCGCACGGTCGCCTCCAATCTTGTAAAGGTTCTATGATCAGGAATAAGGTGCTCTGAATATCTTTCTCAATATAACCCTACAGCTTTAAATTAGCAACATATCATTCTGAATGAAAACATATTTTGTAAGTACAATTTGGAAAAATGAGTTATACGAGTTTGAACATTTTGAAGTTTAATGTGATCTGGGTCTTGTAAGAATAATTTTCTTTCCTCAGCTCAAATCATAGAGAATTTTATGATAAATCTAATGGCGAAAACCATGAATCTGTATCAATAGCTTAGAAGATATTTAATTTTACAACAATAATGCAATCGGAAACATTTTCTTAAAAAAGTTGAGTAACTCGGAAACGAAGCGTCCTAGACCTAAGGTATGGTATACAAAGTCAGCCAAAAATTTAACGAGGAATCTAAAAATGAAATTATATTCAGGATGTCCCATTTAAAAAACTAAAGTTGGTCAACGCTCAGGCTAAACCAAACACTCTGTAGAGTTAAAAATATTTTACAGGGATGCACAATAAAAATGGAGGTAATTTTTGTCTAAGAATATTTTTTCTCATGACTCATAAGGAAGCTTTGGACCGTTCATTCTTAAGTGGGACACACTGTATATGGTTTCGATTATTGTGTAGAATTCATGAAATACTGTAAATTTGCATCAATCAAAATAAAAATAAAATAGACACAATTTGAAAAGGATAAAAACCGTTGCTTTATTATTACTTTGGTGACTAAAATTAATGTAAAATCAAGCGATATCGATAACGAAGAAAGTGACACTTGATTACATTTCTAATAAGCATTACGTATGAACAAGTGCGATAGGAAAAATTTGTTATTCCTGACAATCCGGTCCAACTTTCCACGTATTCTGGTAAATTATTGATATTTATACGACTGTATCATATTAAGGATAAGATCACGTGCTGCGACCACAATTCCTGCCTATTCAGGAAGTACGCTTGCTCAAGCGAGTGCCTGTTTTCTTCATATGTTATAGTTGTACGGCTACTGACATAACGTTTTTGTAATAGAATCCATATAAAAATATAAACTGCGATCACATTTAACCAGAAACTTTCTTCTTCGAGTGCTTGAATTGGATTACACATTTTTACATCAGTTATGCGTCAAGCGAGATTTATGAACATTTCAGTTATCTCTGTTTTGAGTGAACAGTAAACGAAAGGACTCTTATAGAAGTAGTTGCAGCATTGCTTTAATTATGGTCATTACTAGTCCATCGGAATCAGATTTATTGACATCTAACATCAGCCATCTTGTGTGACTTCTATTTCACCTTAATTTTGACTGAAAATAATCTTTGACAACTGTTATATATATACGCATATATACAAGGTTATCAAATTTAAATAGAAAATAATGTTTCTGCTAATATGGCTGAAATTGGTTGATGAGTTGTTTTCAATAATTAATATAAGTGGTCAAGCCGCCAGCCACATATTCTTTGAACCAAAATAATGAGACTTTTCTTATGCCACTTTTGATTTTGGAGCACCATTTTCAAAATACTTGTTTTGTCAAACTACACATTTTGAAACAGATTTTTATTGATAGATCCGATGGTATTAGAGATATTTGTTTGAAATTTGGCACATACTTTTATTTTAAGTTGGCACACTTTCTGTGTAATTTTGGTGTAAAATATCAAAGCATAAACGGAGATTAGGAAGGGTTGTAGATTCTACGGACCTCCTCAATTCTTTTTGTGTACGCTTATGGTTTCAGATTTTTTTAGATAGAACCTTTTTTAATTATATTTTTTCCACTCTTGCAAGATTTTGCTATAAGGCTCGGTTCACAAGATATTCTAACATTTTTGTATGTGCTAGATGTGACACAAAGTAAATATCGCTAAGTATTAAATGGTCATTTTCATGTCATTCAGTAAATTGAAATAAATAAATGACACAAGTAACAACATTAAAAAATATAAAAATTTAAATCAATTAAGCTAAATGTTCAATATGGATACCACCTCCATCTAGGGCTCTTTTAATTACAGATCAACTAATATTCTAGAAAATATGTAGTATCAGCCTAAAGTGATCTCGACCGTGTACAATTTAGTATTGGAGCCATATAAAAGAAATCTTTCATCAATTCTAATGATTTTTTATCTTTTTTAAACTCTTACATTATGTATTCGGTCAAAATGTTCAGAACTATTTAAATAAAATCTTTCCTATTGATTGGTAGAGGATAGCTTGCATATGTTAAATGGCCATCCCGTTCCTCCTGCCTCAACCCGTTGGACTTTAGTTTCTGGGGTTTTCTGAAAGGTTTTGTCTATATAGTTCTCATACTAACCACATCTAAGGGAACGAATTATACAAGGTAGAGAGCACTGTAGGCTGAAACCACATATTTTTCAGAATATTCGTTAATTTATAATTAAAATATTCCCAGACATATTGAACATTTAGTTTAACTGAGTTAAATATTTGATGCTTTTATTTTAATTTACTGAATAAAATGGAAATGATCATTTAATACCTACTTAGCGATATTTACTTTATGCCAAGCCTGCCACATCCAAAAAAGTAAATATCTAGTAAACCGCGCGAAATCGGAATCTTATAAGAGTGGGAAAAATAGTGGAAACCAAAATTACACAGAAAGAGTGCCGATAAGATAAACATATGTGCCAAATTTCAAACAAATATTTCAAATATCTCTAAAACCGTAGTAGCTGTCAATAGAAATCATTTTTAAAATTTTAATTTTGATACCTTGTATCTTGAAAATGGATTTGCAAAATGAAAAGTGACATGAAAATAGTCTCATTATTTTGCTCCAAAGAATATGTGGTTAACGGTTTCACCTACTATTTTGCACCCTGTAAATTGAGGACACGTTACATTTTCGTTCTATTCTATTTTAAATGAGTATTCAAAATTTATATGCATGTAGAACAAGTCAAAAGATGACGAAAAAGTAATATATATAGTTTTTTATCAGGAGTTACCGTCCCTGAAAGACGTGACCCCGAAAATAATTTTTATTAACTCAAAAACAGTATGATATTAAATTTTGGTCAGATACCGAACTTTTTGTGCTTAGCCAATAGAAAATATTCCAAAATTTATACCGGAGGTGTGAGAAAATAGCTTGATCGGGAGTATGAATGAGACTACATACAAAAAGTACCTACTCGTATTGAATATCGGTAGGATACACTGTTCTCGAGTACTACCAACAACTAATACTATTATCAATCAATTAAAAACTTGACATTAATGTTATCTGTCACTAACTTGCAATTTTTTTCATGGCACACTTTGAAAACATGAAGCTGTTACCTACTCAAGAACAGTGCATCCTATTTATATTTCTTAGGGTCGCCGTATTCCTCGCCGTAAAATAATCAAATTTGTGATGTTTATAGGTACAGAAACTCGAACAATAAAACATGTAGAACAAAAGTTATATCAAAAATAAAGTTCTTGATGTTTTATTTATATACTTTTACTATTTAAATTCTCCTTAAATAAAATAATAACATAAAACGCGTTTATAAGAAACACATTATTTTCGTATTCTAACCTCACATTTTAACAACAATTTTCACATACTTATAAACAATTTTATATGCAAAATTATGTAAGTTTTTGTTATAATAATATCCACAGTTAAATTTAAAATAATACGTATTTTGAAAGATTGCTGTACCTAAAATTTTGATGGTTAGACCGCTTTCTGTCGTTATACATTTGTATTACTTCGATATCTTTGAATATTTGCAGGTGGGATGAAATAATATTGCTGTTAAATGTTAAACTATATTATTCAGTTTCTAAATTTCTAAAATTATTTGTATTTGTAAAAAACACTATTTCACAAATACTGCGCCCTTAAGGTTGCCATATTTCTCGCCGTAAAGTGATCAAATTTAGGGCGTTCTTTAGGTACAAAAATTTTGAAAAATTAAACACGTAGTGCAAAAGCAATATCAAATATAAAAAAATGTTTTATTTATCCATTTTTACTATTTAAATTCTCCTCAATTAAAATAATAAAAAGCGCTTGTATGGCATACACTATTATGCTATTCTAAGTTCACATTTTAACAATTATTTTCACATATAAACAAATGGTGTGTTATAACAATAGTTACATACACAGTTAAATTGGAAAAAAAATCGTATTTTGAAAGATTTCTGTACCTAAAAATTTGTTGGTTAGATCGCTTTCTGTCGTTATATATTCGTTTTGCTTCGTTGTCTTCGCAGGTGATATGAGATAACATTTTTGTTATATACTAAGCTCTATATTATTCAGTTCTTAAATGTCTAAAATTTGTAGAAAACACTATTTCAAGAATACGGCGCCATTAAGGGTATCTTTTTCATGTAAAAACATCAATATTTTTCATATTTTTCTTTCTTTCTTTGAGGAAAAAGATCCCTTTTTCAAAATAGTCTCCTTTGACTACACTTTTTTAAGCATTTGTTTAAACAATTTTTTCACACAACTTTTTAAATCGCCTCTATTTCATCCATAAAGCGGAAAACGCTTATTAGAAGAGCTAAATCTTTTTCTACACAGCCTATCATTAGCCGTATAGAAAGTGAATTCACAGGAGGCTAAATCTGGACTGTATGGTGGTGCGGTAGAAAGATATTCAAGTGTTACAGATGTATTACGGACGAGGACTATAAAAATTTATGTACTGCAGGACCGTGCGAGGCGAAGCATTGTCGTTGTACAGGAACATGTTCGTTTACATCATATTGACTGCTTATATGCTAATGTCCAGGTTTTTCTGAATTTTGATTAATGTAATACGGCGATTTCCAAGAAGCAGTTTTTCAACACTCGATATTATTTCCTCTCATCATAGTTGTCGCAGAACGACTGCTTCTTTTGTCGTTAATCAAATTCGACCTACCGCAAAGATATTTGGAAAACCAAAAATTGATTGTACTTTTGGATAGACTTGAATGACCAAAGATAGAAATCAGGCGATGCAAGCACTCCTGCCCTGAAAAACCAACTTTGAAATTGAAATAAATCATGACACGGAAATGGCCACGTTCGATTCCTATTGTTTACGTGGTCGCGATCGGAATAATTAAAATCTTTTGTATACTTCCACGATTATAAACAAACCGCATCCTTTAAATTTAAGGTACTAGTGACTTTCTTTAAATGATATTTGAATTAAATTACTGCGATTTTTCGATAGACTGAGACCGGAAACTTCTGGAGTGACCCTCGTCAAAAGAGGAAAGTAAAATTTCCCCTCGATCAAGATATTTACTTACACCCCTGGTAGGAATTTTTAAATGTTTTCTATTGCATGTTGTTAAACACAAAAAATTAATAACTTACCAAAAATTTCATAATTTAATAGTTTGATAGTAGAGTAGAGTTTTTATCGTTTGAAAAAAGTAATATTTTAAAGGAGTTAATGTTTGTAGTAAAACCTTCGACATATGTATTGAGTATATACGATTTTCCATTAAATATAATACTCCAATAACTTTTAAATTAAGAGGTATCAGAAAAACTGTAAAGCCTGTGTTGAAGATCTTTTTAGTAAATTCAGATTGATTAAATGTAAACATTAGTGCAATTGCTAAATTTATTTTCATTAACTGTGGTTTTGATTTTCATTTAACTTCTGGAGCAATTGCAAATCATATACAGTATGCGCCAAAAGTATGGAATAAATTCAATAAAAACGAAACAATTATTTTTTGGGAAAAATCCTCGAACACGTCGATTTTTAATTTAAAAAATACATATTTTAGCGTAAAATGCGATTTTCAAATGTCATTTGTTTTCGAGTAATGACGTCATCGATTTTTTTTAAATGGCAACGCCATATTTTTTTCCTTGATTCTGAAAGATCGTTTAATCCTCTATCAGACAGTACTAAAATTTTGCCCTCTTACATAGGAAAGTTTTCGAGTAAATGACGATTGAATTTTATCCATAAAAAAGTAACAATTCTGAGGTATGTAAAATAAAATACAATTGATTAAATTTTCTACTAACTTCTTGACAATGCGCAAGTCTGTGAAGAAATTCTTCTTGCACATTATGAATGATTTCTGGGGTAACTCTGCGTATTTCGTCCTGAATGCGATTTTGAAGTTCTTCTAAATTACGTGGTTTATTAATGTACACTTTTGACTTCAAGTATCCCCATAAAAAATAGTCAAGAGGTGTAAGATCTAGCGATCTTGCAGGCCATTCTATCGGTCAGCGTCTGCCAATCCACCTCCCAGGAAAACAGTTGTCCAAAAAATCTCGTACAGGGCGCGCATAGTGCGGAGGTCTTGCTGAAACCATATGGTATCGTCAGGAATGTCAGGGTCATTATCGTTAGGAAAAATTACTACAAGGGTTGGAATAAGGTCATTTTCTAGAAACTCCAAATATCTTTGTCCTGTAAGGGTTCCTTCAAAGAAGAAAGGCCCTACTATTCTGTCGTCAACTATTCCAGCCCACACATTTAATTTCTGAGGGTGTTGGGTATGTGCCTCTGCCATCCAATGAGGATTTTCCCGACTCCAATATCTGCAAGTTTGACGGTTTACTGTACCATTCAGACAAAATGTGGCCTCATCTGAAAAAAGTATTTGCCTGTGTAAATTTCTATTTCCTTGACATAAATCCATTAGAATTTCGCAAAAGTTTAAGCGGCGATCGGGATCATCTTCATTGAGTTCCTGCACAAGTTGAATTTTGTAGGGATGATATATTTCCTTCCTCAAGATACGTAGCACTGTGCTCTGACTAGTGTCATTGTTTAATGCAACCAATCGTGAAGAATTATGAGGATTATCCACCATACTTATAAAAATGTTCTGTTTCTGATTATTTTCATTAATGCTTGGACGTCCAGGTTTTGGAATATTTACAACATTGCCAGTTTCCCTAAATTTAGACTCTACCTTACTGACTGTTGATTGGATGTTAGGGCGATCTGGATATTTTTCATTAAATAAATCGCAAACTTCCTGCTGATTTCTAGTCATATTCCCGCATCTGATAAGAATTAAAATTTCAATTCTTTGAGTAACAGTTAAATGTGCCATAATACTTTAAATTGAATAACAATTTCTATGTCGCTTACAATACTTATTAGAAAGTCGGTGTGACAATGACACTTTGCAAAGATTTTCACCTACGTGATCCATAAAAGAACTATGGAATTCGAAAAACTAAACTTGATAACGTGTTTGCTTTATTTTAATTGATTTACGTTTTCTAACATTCAATCGTCATTTACTCGAAAACTTTTCTATGTAAGAGGGTAAAATTTTAGTACTGTCTGATAGAGAATTAAACGATCTTTCAGAATCAAGGAAAAAAATATGGTGTTGCCATTTAAAAAAAATAGATGACGTCGTTACTCGAAAACAAATGACATTCGAAAATCGCATTTTACGCTAAAATATGTATATTTTAAATTAAAAATCGACCTGTTCGAGAATTTTTCCCAAAAAATAATTGTTTCGTTTTTATTGAATTTATTCCATACTTTTGGCGCATACTGTATATCACAATTAGATATCAGATCCTCAATCTGTTCGTCAAAAATTTACAAATTTCTATTACTATTAATTGCATAACCTTACTTAATTTTCTTTTGGCGGTAGTTTTCACTTTATCCTATAAAACGCTTAGTTAATATTCGTCGAGAGCTCAGACTTTCTTCCATATGTAAATGGTATTTAAAGAATATTAATTAGCCACTTTTAGTGTTACTATAGAAATATTACTATATAAGTACACGTATTATTAGGACCTGTCTATGAATGGCATTAATTTGACCAGTAATAATTAACTTTGCTATTTTTTAACCGTTTCAGAGGATTGATTCCGATTGTAGAGCCTTAGTACTAACAATAGGAACCCAGATCAATATGTGGGCGAACCCGAATTATTCTTATAGATAAAAAAATACTAAATAAACAACAAATTGATTACACAGTAACGTAATAATTAGTCATAAATATATAACCTTGTTTTCTACAATTTTAAAAGCAGTAAACTCCTGATTATTCAAAATAATGGAAACCAAACTCTAAATGCGGAGACAAAATATTTATGAGCAGAACATCATAAAACTGTGTATCTAAAATAAAGGAACCATTTATAAATGTAAAACTTGCGACAACACATTACGCCTAAGTGTACTTCAGGTTTGTTCCAACTACAGCAAGAATCGATTCCGAATCATCAAGAACTAGTCAGTTCAGTTGTTAATATACTTTTGACGAATGCGACGTAAGACGGAGCTGGTCAAACACTTGTCTCAGTTCTCAGCAGCTGTTAAAATAATTAGTGGAAGTAAAATCATTCATATTACGAATTATTAAGCCCAGTTTTTTAAATTAATCAAGTTATATTCTGATTATGAGGCGTAAAGGATAATTTACTCTCAAATGTTATCCACAGGTTATAAAATGTAAGTGATCTGGAAACAATAACATTGTCCAATTTATAATGATATATTATGGCTTTTAAGTGTAAAAGTAAGAACATTGCATTTTTTTACATTTCATTATAACTTGTAAACGGAGCACCGTGTATTTAAAATGTAAAAAGAGAATTTTGCAAATCAATACAATCGTTAAATCATATATTATATATTTTCATATGGTCAGTGGCTGAGCGGCTTAATTCGACAGTACTTGAATCGATGTGGTCAGACCGCTGTAGGGTCGAATCCCGCGGCCGGTAGCTATATTCGTGGAGAGGATTGGCTCTGTGGGTATAGTAAGGTGGAAGAATGTTGGCTCATTTGATTCAATGCGGTTCGGTAAAAATTTTAAGGAAGGAAGATAATGCAACAAAAAGAAAATTAAAAGGGACCGCGATTATTTTGTTGAACGGAGATAAGTGTGTGTCAAACTATTCAGTAAACATTGATCATTGTTGTCTACAATTGTATCAAGAAGACGTAAGTAACAATAAAATAATAGTTATTTATGCAACAAGTACAAAAAGTAAGCGCTTTTTGTACGAGTCGCATACAATATTTTTTCTACGTTCATGCAAAAACCAAAAAATGTTTTATTTAGATGACACTAAGTCTAGGAAAATATGACGTCGATTTGAACGTTTATGTTTGTCATGGACAAAACGCTTTAGTAGAATGACAGATGAATGCAATAAAAATTTTATTGCACTAGTGCAATAAAGAACCACTTTTTCCACTAATTATAGTTCAATAAAGTTTTTTTTTTTTTGGATGAAAGTGGAAAAAATCATTTAACATCTCTATGGAAGCAGATAAACAAATTTTAAACTGTCAGACTTGACATACTTGTAATATGTTTACTATTTTGAGAAGGAAAACAGAGAGTTTTTCGAAACGTCAAAAATACGGAAATGCGCGATAATGATATGATTTTTGTTAATTTTTACTTATCTGCTTTTTTCAGTGTGAGATTTTTTGGTTAGACAAACTTAGTTTCAAAAATAACCTTTGACTGATTCGTTTGGCGCAAGTGCTTATTTAATTAATATTTATTTTTTCAGAAGTGTGGCAAAAACCCAATCAATCTAAAAAAAAACTAATGTAAAAGCGTTTCAAAAACTTGAAAAATTATTTATAATAGTGATGGGTCTGTAATTTTCGCTGTAACAACGCTATTAGAATCCTTTTTATGGACTGGAATAATCTTCGACACTTTTAATATGTTATGAAATGTATTTGATGCAATTGACATAATAAAAAAAATTTAATAAGGAAGGAGCAAAAATACTAGCACTATCACGCAAAAAAAATCTGGAATTATATCATGTTCTATGGTACATTTAGGTGTCAACTTACTTAAGCAATTTATTACTACATTTTAGGCATTAATCAGAAATAATTATTCACAGGTGTTATCCATATGAATCTCTAAAAAACTCAGCAAATTCAGTTACTAATTACTATATGCTGATTTCCTTCACAAGCGTTGTTACTGTACGCCATTAAAAGAGGTACAGTGCTACTATTCTTTTTAAATTTTACAAATGGCCAAAACTTGTTGGGATCGGTTGGGATGACATTTTCTGCATTAGTACAATTATTTTTATAAGCAATATCAATATCAGTTTTTAAGACTGATCTTAACAATTTGAATTCGGTAAAAGCTCGATTCTTATAATCGCGCTTTGCTTTGTGCTTCAATTTAATAGTTGTAATTATAATCATACCAAGGTAGGTAACATTTATCTTTGATTAATTTTAAGAATAATTCGGTCAACTACTGAATACAATAGTTGTTGCAAATTACAAAGTCCAATTTTTTTTTAATCCGTTAGAACTAATATGCTGAATATGAGGCATAAAGAATGATTTACCATCAAATGTTATCCCGAGGTCACAAAATATAAGTGATCTGGAGACAATAACATTTTCCAATTTATAATGATATTCTGTGGTGCTATTTTTAAAAGTAAAAATAAGAATATTACCTTTTTACACATTTAATTTTAATTTGTTAACGGAGTACCATTTATTTACTCGTAAATTGTTAAGAGACCAATACAATCTTTAAAGCAGTTAATTCTATTATATATTTTTACGTCATCTGCATACAAAAGATACTTAACATTTATGTCAGTAATTCTGTCATTTATAAAAATGCTAAAAAGCAATGGTACAAAGGTTGCTTTGGTATCCCTAATGGTGGTATACACTGATGGAACTGTTGACCAAAAAATTCTACATTTTGTTGGATCATGACATTCTAAATAAAAAAATACAAAGGTACGGTATTCGTGGTGTTGCATTGGAATTGATAAAATCTTATCTTTCGAATAGAAAACAATGTGTTATAGAAACGGACAATACTGGTGTTCTCATAAAATCAGACATTATATTAATAGAGAGAGGAGTGCCTCAAGGGTCCATATTGGGTCCCCTGCTGTATGTTTTATATACCAATGACTTGCTCTCGATGGTTGATGTAAAAACTGTTATGTATGCTGATGATAACATCTCTAATAATTGGTAATACTAATATCGAAAATCGTATACAGACAGTGACTGCTGCATTGGATTCTCTGGAATGCTATTTCTGTAAAAATAGTCTAAAATTAAATAAAGAAAAAACACAAATAATCAACTTTACAATGACATCATAATATCAGTAAATAGTACTTCTTTCTTGGGGGTAAAGATTGATTCGCGATTGAACTGGAAAACCCATATAGACCATATCAGCCAATAGGTCGCCAAATACTGCTATGCTCTTAAAGTGATAGCACAAAATATTGATATACCCATAGCATTTATGGCATACTATGCATATGTTCAATCCCAAATAAAATATGGAATAGTTTTCTGGGGAAACTCCAGTGAAGATGACAGAATATTTTTGCTACAAAAGAGATGTATTAGAAATATACTAAACATGAAACAGACAGAAAGCTGCAGACAAATAAAAAATACTTACCTTAGCGAGTTTATATATATTTGAAGTAATTATATTTTTTAAACCAAACATTAACTTATTTGTGAATTTTAATTTATTACATTTATATAGCACAAGAAATAAAAATAATTTAGTTACTGAAAATATAATAAAATATAGTTATATTCAAAAGAATGTTCCATATTCATTGCTTGGGATATATAATACCTATAAGTATTAGAAACTTATCCAGCAAATATATTAAAATTAAATTAAATCAATTTCTCATAGAAAACAGCTTATTGTACGACAGATGAATTTCTGGGAGACAACATAATATAATTAATATATTATACCTGTACTGTGTATGTGTGTATCAACGATTTATGTGTAACATGTATTATTTTCCATGTTTGTCTTATTTGCAGTTAAGTATTATTACGCATTTTATTCTACTTTAATTCTATTTTTAATATTAAGTTTTATCTTTTAAATTGTGATTTTTTCTATTTTTATTGACGAGTTCTACACCCTAAGGATATTTTTGTAATTGATACAAGGTGAACTAATAAAGATTTTACTTACTTACTTACTTAATTAGCAAGTCCGGATCTTTATTTACAGCACAATTCACATTCCCAAGTACTAAATCTAAAATTCTATTATTTTGATTGGGGCATAAACAAGATAGTTTTTTTGTACATGGTTTGGAGTAAAAACTTTTATGCCGCGGCGCGTGTACATTTAAAATTATTAAAAAAACTGTGGTAAAACATTATTTAAATATTACTTACATATTTCTATGTTTTGTGTCGCAAGAGCAAATTGATCCTGTTCTAAGTACTACTCTCTACTAATTTCAAGTGCTTGCATTCATTTTATGTTTAATATTGCCATTTCGTTTGCACAACTTCTCCTAGATACCTGAATTAATTTAAAGCCACGACGTTCTACTTCGAAGCTATTAAACGGACTTCATTGCACTTGGTTTGCTTACATTCGCCAAGGCAGAGGTTTAGATAATTCTTACATATTCATTTACGTTGAAATCTGCAACTGCGATCACTTGGGTCATTAAATTTATGTCTCTTGGACAGTTTATGTAAATAATTGGACGCACACGAGCTATGTAGTGCAGGATTGCGTAACGATCGATGAATGAATAAGTTAATGTCACTTTAACTAGTTTATGGTTATGACATTGGCGAATAAAAATGTTTAAATGGAACATTGTAAAGAAGTTATATGTTTTATACCAATAATAATAAATATTATGTGACTATGGGATCGTTACTCTGCACATATACTCTGAGGTAACATTGTTACAAAATCGAGCTCTTTTTGTTCCAAAAAATATGTTAGTTATGTCTTGATTGTTTATATGCTCTATGACAATACAAAAATTTACCACTCTTTATATTTTACAGAAAAATCGAAATGTAAAAAGGAATACAATTTATTTTTTGTTAATAGATGGACACATAATAATATATTTTTTATTTTTAAATGTACAGGGACTCTTACAAATACGATTTTGTAAAAATAAAATCAGAAAGAGCAGTTCAAAAATGATTGAAAAATATACTTCCGCACGGCACTGGAAACTAGTCCACTGTAAAACCTAATAAGGCGTATAATCCGCAACCGGACAAAAAATTTAAAGGAATTCCCAAGTAACCTATTTTAATGCAGCAAATTTAGCTGCTATTATTATTAATTATTAATAGAATTAAATTGTGGTTTTAATTAGTAACATAGTTTGGCATACCTTATTCGTCTATAACGCTTCGACACGCTATACATGATACGGATATAATTAAGCCTCGTCTATGATACGCCACACTGTTGTAATATGCCGTGGACGCCCTGGGCCTGCATCTCTCCCACGAATCGGCTGCTAATTTCTCGCGTCACGCCGGTGTTTGCACTACACTTGCACTGACTGCACACCGTTGTAGAAGTAGCTGCATTTTGAACATGTTTACCGGGAAATCGTTCTGTTAAATCATTTTCACTTCATCATTTTTGATATTTGAAAAACTAATGTAAATATTCGTACTTGCATCACAGAAAAGTTAATACGACAACTAATCAGATATTTAAAATCGCCTGGCTAGAGACTAGCAAAGCGATGTAAATCTTGAAACCACTTCAATCATTTTTTTCTTAAAAACTATAAAGATTTTACAATTTTTTTACGAAAACTTAAATAACTTATTATTTATTTTTGTACATTTTTTCACTGATGTATCTATTTCCTGTTAGTTTTTTTTATTTACACTATGTTCACGATTGTATCAGTGAATGCAATTTTGGGCGGCAAGCCTGTTTGCATTCCAAATGTGATAAATAAATAAATAATGACTCCATTTTTCATGACACATCTATTCCCGAATTCTTAAAGGGCTGATCCATGGATTACCGTTCAGAATAGGACACTGAAATTATTGAGAAATTTTTTTTCCATACAAATTTTTGCTTGCTAAAGTATTTGCAAGTAAGTAGTCACTAAACAGATAAATTTATATTATATATGATTCATAATTTATATGATATATGGGGTGTTCAGAAAATAGGAAAATATGTCGCAGTTGAAGAAAGAATTAGATTTATTTTTAGCTTTACAAGAAAATTTTAAGTTAAAGTAATAATAATGTGCGGCATGTTATTATTATGTAAGCCGCATTTGCGTTCAAGAACGAGTTACGTTGGTAGGCCCTAACCACCATTCAGTGCAGGAATGAGGAAAACCTAGAAAACCTCATTAATTAAGAGAGTGGTCAAATGTCGACCGGTATCAATCTTTCACATTAACCCAAACCAAGATTCTTGCATCCTATCATACCCACAAAGAAGGTGCCAATCCTCTCCTCAAATATAGCTGGTCTACGGTCTACCTGCTGCAGGATTCGAATCTGCCGGCAGAGTGGCAACCGTGCGACCTAAATGGCGATAGCTATATGGCAATAAAATTCATTATTACTAATTTTATTTTTAAATGATAAATAATGGTTATAAAACTATAAAAAAAATTCGGGTATTATCCCGCAGACATCTGCGTACAGTTTTATTTTATCTTTAGCGAAATGTTTTCTCTAATTTTTTTTCTCGTTAATTTAATATTATTTTGCTCTTCCACGTAACCAACCAGCCATAGAAAAAGTAGTAGACAAACCATAGAAAAAAATATATATATATATATATATATATATATATATATATATATTGTACTTATCCTAACATACATAAAAATAAAGCAACAGTTATCGATTAGAACAAATCCAGGCCTTGATTCGCTTCTGGAACAAATGAATATTAGATGAGGACTTGAAAATAATTTATTTTAAAGGCGTACAAAATCAGCCGATACGTGATCAAATTTCCGCAAATTAAAACAATATCGTAAGCAAGAATTCTGTATCTTTTGGAGCGTATTTTTATTTTTAACAGTTAACGCAGGTCAATATATAACATCACAGTAAGCTAATTGAGATAGAATTAGAGACAGCAGTAGCTTTGTGTCAGTATTAAGAAAATCTCTCTGCATTTAAAGAACTTTTAATTTATACGATTTTTGAACTAGACTGTTTATATAATTGTTAAATGTAAGACTACCAATAATAATAATAATAAGACCCAAACTTCTACAATGATCAGCTGGCTTTAAAAGTACCTCATTAATTTTTACCTCAAAATCAGGGTTATCCACCAACCGTAGCCTATTTTTGCCAAAAATTAACATTCAACAACATCTTTTTATCATTTAATACTAAACAATGTAACCTAGCAACATGCACTAACGTTTCTAAATCCCTATTAATATAGTTAGCAGCGACTGAAGCATCCGTCGAATCAAAAGAAAAGTAAAATTGTGTGTCATCCGCAAACTGATGAATTTTACAGTGAGTTAAAAATGAGTGAAAGTCTGCAGAATAAATTGAAAAAAGTGTAGGCCCCAATATACTACCTTGTGGAATCCCTTGCATGATAAATCTATAAGACGAGAAGATGTTACCTGAACAAGCTTTTTGACGACGGTCAAAAGATAACTAGAAAAAATGATAGTGCGTTGTTACAGAATCCGAAATATTTCATTTTGTTAAGCAAAATTGTGTGATCTATAGTATCAAAGGCTTTACTAAAATCTACCAAGATTAAGCAAGTATTATGATTTAGGTCATTAGCCTTGAAAATCTCATCTGTGATATGTAATAGAGCTGTAGTTGTACTATGAAACTCCCTAAAACCAGATTGGACAAGGGGTAATATGGTTTTCAGACAAAAATGTATTAAGTTGTACAGCAACAATTCTCTCTAGCACTTTGGATAATGTAGGTAAAATACTGATGGGACGGAAATCAGAATAAGCCTCCGAAATATTCTTTTTGGGATACGGTAAGACATGAGCATCTTTCCAGACCGAAGGAAATATACCTGAGGTTAAACACTCATTAATAATAAATGTAAAATGATTACTAAGATAATAGTAACATCTTTTGGTTAATGTTGTCACAACCTTTAGCTTGAGTTTTTATGTTGTATGTTTTGCACTTGATCAGCAGTGACAGTATTAAACGTAAATTCTCCTATCGTTCCTGGAAATCTGCCCATGTATTTATCTAATAAACCTAAATCCCAAATATTAGGAGGCTGAGGTAACTCATCACGCTGAAAGTTATATACATATCGGGATTGATATCAATGGCACTATCATTAGATTCAGTGACATTGAGATATTTTAAGGTTTTCCAAAAAGTTTTAGGATTAGTTTTAAACTGAAAAAGTAAAAAACTCTTTTCTCCGCCCTGACACATCTGTTTACCAAATTGCGTAAATCTTTATACCCGTCATGAGATGATTCCGTTTTCAATTTTTTATATTTAGCAAACACGCACTTTTTAAGACTAAGCTGAGCTTAAGATTGGGCGATTGGGCTCAATTCAATACTGCTTCTTTATATATTTTTAGGTATTAACAATATTGTGTGAAACTAACTCTGCGGACTAAAGCTCCGAGCAGTGTTGAATTACACCCACAATATCTACTCATATACTCTTTATTATTAGTTTTTGTAATTTGTTTACTGCATTGTAAAGGTATTTTAAGCTAATATTCTCTTACAATTCCTATCAATGAAGTCATATATATGCTCTCTGACACCAAACATCCAGGTATGCTAATTAATAATTCCATAGACAAAGCTGTATTTAATTATCTAAAATAACATCACTTTTGACATTGTCGATATTTAATTTAAAATAATTTTAATTAAAGGAGGCTACCTGAAGGAGCAATCCTAAAAATGCAGAAATAAATCAGATTTCATCTATTCGGGTTAAATTTTCGAATTACCACACTTAAATATTTATAGAATGTTTTCAAAAACCAGGTTAGTAGATTTAGCTAGATTAATTTTTTATTTTAGATAATTATTAAATACATCTCTGTCTATGGAATTGTACATTAGCATACCTGAATGTTTGGCATCAGAGACATATTAGGCATACATATTAGCTTAAAATACCTTAAGAATAAGTAAAAAAAATCAATATCGTGGCTTTAGCCTGCAGGGTTGTTATTTCTCGTAACATCAATATAATTAAATGCACTTTAAAATTACACAATATCATTTTCCATTCAGGATTATCCCAGTTTAGGGGTAGATAATTGAAAAATATATACCTACATCTATAAAATGTACTTAAAACAAAAGTTGACAGATCTGAGCTTCTTGGGTGGTCCATCATGAATAATTTTATTTGAAAATACAGATAAACACTTATACTCTTTTTTATTTTCTTAATTCCTAAGTAATTTGATGTAGTTACCATTCGCCCATCAGTCCCCATAATAGTGTAAAAATTATTACAAAATTGCATTAGATTATATTAAAATTAGGTTATAAGTAGTTTCGTTAAGGTCAGCCATTGCTTAGCATACATGAACGTTTTGCAATCTCAGTTTTAGAAGCAGACTGGACTGTTACTTTATATAGATCATTTACTATTATCAGAATTTATATTTTTACTACATTTTCCGGTATAATATACTATTAACAGCGAGTAGGTGTGTTCGCGGCGTAGCTGAGTCATGATTTTATAGTACATTGGAGAGCTACTACGGCTTTGTTTTATTTATACATTATATCTAACACTGTCTCTAAAATAAATTTACAATGAATATAGAATGTTCGATTAAACCTTAATGCAGTAATACTTTCTTTCTACAATATTAAATATCTATTCTCTTCATGTTTTAGACCTGCTGGTATTTTTGACACCGCCTCACTCTCAAGCAAGGGTAAGCATGACCCCAAAATATTTAAATGGCATTGGGGGTTTTCTTTACAACAGACTTTAAATTTTATAATTCCCCCCAATACTTTGAAAAAAAAAATACATTTTAAGATTTAAATTATGTTTAGTTGCTTACTTACTACCTAGTTTATTAAATGCTCAAACTGATGACCGCCTGCTTCCATACAAGAATAAAGATTTTGTTCGAAACGTTCGCGCACATTTTGAAACATTTTTGGAGTGATTTGATGGCATTCTTCGACGAATCTTTGACGCAAATCTTGCAGCGACGCTGGCTGTGTTTTATAGATTTTACTTTTTAGGTATCCCCACAATCAAGGAGCGATAAATCCGGTGATTGTGGAGGCTACTCAACACTGCCTCTTCTCCCAATTCAATTACGTGGACCAAATACTGACAGACAATTAACGCATAATGCGGAGGAGCACCGTCCTGCTGAAAAATCAAATGATCTTCATCATGCTCTGGAACATTTTCAATAATATAAGTCAAGGCAGGGTCAATAGCGTCTTCTACTAATTGCAAATACATTTGGCCAGTCAAACTACCAGGTAGAAAAAAATTACCCACCAGCCGGTCACCGAAAATTCCAGTCAATACATTTATTTTTTCCGGTTGCTGTGTATACCTTGTGAAAAAGTCTTGGGTTTGAATCTAACCAATAGCGCAATTGTGACGATTTACCGTCCCGTTAAAAAAAATTGCATTTATCAGAAAAATAGATTTTATCAAAAACTTAACCATTTCCTTTAACCTTTGGAAGAAAGCACTTAAATATAGTCTGTACTGTTATATGTATCAATGGGTATCTCTTATATTTTGAAAATTATTAAATTTTTAGGAAATACCATTTAATAAACACCTGTTTACTAAACTATATCTGTAATTTACATATGAAATTTCTGGAAAACTAATTTCTTTGCGACAGAATAATTGATTTAGTTGTAATTGTTAAAAATACTCACCATAGTTCACTAACGTTTGCAATAATGCAAAATACTTAATATACATTATGTTACAAAGTTATTAAAACTTTCTAGGTAATTTTGTAAAATAAATGCTGTGTATCAACTAACGGTTAAAGATAGACTCGATGTGAAGACCCTGTTGTTCCATTTTCTAATATGTACGCAGTCGTCAAGACGACTGTGTTCGAAATAAATTGCGAAACCTACCTAAATTAGGTGAGAGTTGAAAATGTGTGTGATATATATTATTGCAAGGAATTTCCATATAAAATAGTTACAACCGCATTTTTCAACGTCGCGTCGCGTTCATTTACGTAATGATACTTCCTAGTTGGCTCAGGAAATATTAACTTTCGACGAAATTTTATGGATGTGAATAATATTAATATTTTTTTAAACAGTTCTATCCCTTGTTATACCAATAAGCTACTTATCGGATAAAAAATTTTGTTGAATAATTTTTTTTCGAAAGTATAGCGACACACCCGGATTGGTATTATAAATTATTAAAATCAAATTGCCTAGATGATAGAATTATGATAAATAAATAACTATGATACCAGCTAATTTCCAAATTCAAAAAAGTAAATTTAAGACAATTTTAGAATTAAATCAGCCACAGACTTTATAAAAGCACTTATCTTGTTTTATTAACACTGTGATTATGATTATGTAAATATGCTATATATTTACATAATCATTGATTTACTTATGAAAGTATGTGTCTTCATTTGGATCATCAGAGGAACCATTTTTCTTTCACTCTAATTTATCAAAGATTATTCGTGAAAGGACCTTTTTAGAATCTGTAAATTACAAATATGCCTTCATGATGCTCTAGTTTCTGATGAAGGCACAACACTTTTTATACCGTAATAATTCGTGCTATAGTAGTAAAGTCTCTTGAAATTAATAAATATAAAAACATGTAAAATATTTTACTACTGTTACTTTCATAAGCAAGTTAGTAAGCTAGTACGTAATAGGCTGTCAGTATGTCTGAGTAAGCAGGCACTAAGTTATGTGTATGGAAGATGGAAAAGTTGAAACATACGCGTAAGTTGTTAAAAATCTTTTCCGATAGCCAAGCAGTTTTTAAAGTGTTTAGTTCCTACCGATGGAATTGAAAAACTGTATGGAATTGTCAGAAGGTTATAGAACGGCAGTAATGTAATTGATTTGGATGCCTAGTCATGCAGGTATCCAGGGGGACGAGGTGGTGGATTCGTTAACAGGTGTCTAGCTATATTGGTCCAGCCTTGGTATAGAGCCGGCTACTGCCAAAGCAGCCATGTCGATCTGGGCGGAGGAAAAAGCGTGCGAGTACTGGCGGGATTTGCTCATTCAAAAGCTTTCATAGTGGACCCATTGACAAAGAGAGTTAAAAACTTGATAGATTTAATAGTGAGTGCATCACATGCATAAGTTGGGTTTGGCTGAAGATACCGAGTGACGACTGTGTTTGAAGAGTGAGGAATCGGGAGAACATGCACTGTCCAGCAGAGGAATGGGCCAGATTTTCTATGTTTGGCAAGATACATCTTTTGCCGGAAGATCTGGACAAAATGTCGCCCAAAAAGGTTGTTGGCTTTATAAAGAGTCTAAACCTGTTGGGTGAAGTATAATATGGGTGTGAGCCACAGTAGAGCATAACGTCACAGTGGAGGGCTAGTTTTCACTTTAAACATAACCATAACACAAAGTTTCTCAATACGTATCAATTACTAATTGTATTATATTTAAATGCAAATGCGGCCTGCTTAATAATAATATGCCGCCCCCTCTCCCGCACAAGTCTCCTACTTTTGGGCTAATCCCTGTGATTAGAATGAGGGGTAGAGATATTGTAATTATTATTGTTATTATTGTTATTATTTAGAAACTAATTTTAAAATTATATTTAAAAAGTTAAGAAGGTACCTACTTCATATTCAAAATATGTGACGCATTTCATGTTTTTGATAACGGGCAGGAAGAAGAACTTATTTTCTTCATTATTAATTTTTATCAGAGCGTTGTTACTGTAAAATAAATAAAAAGAGAATTTCATAATTCGGATCTCATCTTTATGATTACATAGATGTGTGCGAACTTCGAGTAATGAGATTTTTTTCCATCAGTTTACATAACTGACTAAAAACACCTTCGATACTCCCATTACCTTATTAAAAGTAACTAGGCAAATATAATTTGTAGTATAAAATTTGTGGGTGTGTGTTTGGCCACTCTGAAACTGTGAAATGTTAAATACACGCAATATCCAGTTTTATGAAATTCTACTTCTGTTTATTGACCTTTATTATCCTGTTAACGATTTCGCATGTTTTCTAGCTTTATAAAACGGCAATGAAAACGCACACTTCTTATTGATCATAGGATGAGCTTTCGCCATCAATTATGAACCATGCTGTGCTAAACTTTTTAAATAAAGTTGACTTATAGTGGAACCTAAACATATGCTAAATAAATAATTTAATAACTCAAATATTAACAGAGTCAACATATTTTGAGAACTAGTAATTCTCTTCTAATAATATTGTAAAATTTTCAACTTAATCATACCATATCAGTCATTTGATATTCTCTATAACATTTGTCGACAATCGATTTAGAAAGACATGATAATTTTAATATCAATAATTGACAACATTTCAAATACTCACTTTATTTAAATTACACGAGCCTTTATATTTCAAGGATAAATTATTACAACAGGATATAATTAGTCAGTTTCGTATAAATTAAAGTGTAGCCTACATGTCTAATTATTTTGTTATTGCATTTCGTATCCTACACTTTTTTACCCGTAATTACTTACGGTTGAGAAAAGTGCTTAAATGACTTACGAGTAACATGGAGAACTAACCGCCGTACTCAAAGTGATGTAGGGGTAGAGGTGAGCTTTGGATGTTTTTGAGAGGATAGCTTTCACGCTCCCCACTTGCACTTTCTTTTAGAATTAAAACACTCGCCTACGTCTCGTGCCGCAACCTTCACCCTAGTGAATTACAACCATCATTATATGGTCGTAGAATAATACAGGGTGGTTAAGAATTTATTTAAAAAAAAAATTTAAATGTACGGGGGACTAGTAAATACAATTTTGTAAAAATAAAATCAAAAAGAGCAGTACGAAAATGATTTCAAAATACACTTCCGCATGGCACTGAAAACTGGTCCACTGTAGAAACCTGATAAGGCGTATAATCCGCGACCGGACAAAAAATTGAAGAATTGAAGAAATTTCCAAGGAAAGAAATAAATTGCATTTTACTACATCTATTTTAATACAGAAAATTCAACTGATTTTGCCGCTATTGTTATTAATTATTGATAGAATTAATTTGTATTTTAATTAGTAAAATAGTTTGACCTGATACTACAACAAAATTTTGGGCCCGTCTTACCCAGTTTCTACAAACTAACATAAATGTTTCTGCTTCTTGTCCGTTTTGAACATGTAAGTTATTGGCAGCAGCTATGATACATTCGCGTAAATCATCAATAGTGTCCATTTCGGTGCAATAAACTTATTGCTTATTTTAAATATCTCCACAAAAAGATATACAAAGATCGTGGTGGCCATGGTACCGGCTCTCCTCGTCTAATCCCCTGGTATTAATGATTGGACACATGGTACGGATGCAATTGAGCTTCGTGTTTGATACGCCACACTGCTGCAATACGCTGTGGACACCCTGGACCTCTGGACCTCCACCTCATCCACGTTTCAGTTGCAAATTTCCCGCGTCACCCCTGCATTTGCTCTACACTTGCACTCACTGCATATCGTTGTAAAAGTTGCTGCATTTGGCACATGTTTACCGAGGAATTGTTCTGCTAAAGCAGTTTCACTTCACCATAAATTAAAACGATACCCATCAACTGCGAGTTGCTGTACGTAAGCCATTTTTGATATTTGAAAATGTAAATACTTGCATCACAAAAAAGTTAATACGATAGGTAATCGGATATTTGAAATCACCTGGCTAGAGACTACAGTAGGCCAGCGATGTAAAGGTTAAAACTACTAAAACTACAATAATTTTTTTTTTCGGAAACTATAAAGATTTTACATTTTTTTTACGATATTGACTTCATTTTTTGTGACGCATCTATTCGTTATATTTTTTTAGATAAATTTGGAATCACCCTGTGCACTATTACAACTACGTAAATTAAAAACTAACTTTAACAGCAAAAATCTGTTAAACAGTTAAAAAATAAACTAGAAGCTACTGTACTATGTGTAGTGATGATTGTGAGATTTAATTCCTGTAGTACTGCCACGATAAGTAACGGAAGTGTGTAAAAATAATCATAAATACTCTGAGTATTATTTGAGATTCAAATCTGATTATTATTTATCATGTAAGAGGAAACTCCTACAACGTATTAATTCATGATATATTTCATAAAAGGTGAGTCGATCATAGTACATTTCCATTATATGGAAAATAAAAAAATTGAAGTACTATAGAATGTAGAATGGCTTAACCCTAAATGGAAGGCAACCCCTGTGATCAGAAACTGGTATACATTCACATAGGTTGATGTGGATTTGATGGGGTTATTTATTTTCAATGGCTTGGAAGGCATCATTAAGTGATGACTGCCATTCTCATTCTGCTGACATCATAAATGTGGTTGATGAGTACTGGCTTCTAGGTACAGAATAAAAAACTGCCAGATAATTGGGAGACAGTCTTTGATAATGTAGGAGAATATATTGATTAGTTCATATGTCTTCTTTATTAAAAAATAATTTAACAAAAAACGTTTCCAACTCCTGCATCATATAATCGGGAACCTGTTACTGTCTATTAAACTAAAATTTGAATGTAACTTGATGAAGAAGATAAAGTGTACAACTGTGGTACAGTTTAATCATGAAAAATAATCTTTTTCCAAAATATTGAAAATATAATTTTGTTTTATATTGGAAGGGAATTAACAACATGCTAAACTTCGTCTTTCAGCAGTGCAACCGTTTATATCAGATTTGCGTTTCTAAATAAAATTATTTTTAAGCCAGTCTAATAAATATTTAGAAAATAAATCATACTCTAAACTTCATTTATTTACTTTTTATTTATGTCAAAGTTACAACTTGACTTTACCTTAGTTTCTCACATACAAATACCTACCTAAATTTGTTTCAATAAGAAACATAAAACTTTTTGCAATTTCGGTTAAGCCAAAAAATAATCTGCATCATGATGGCAATCTTCAATGTTCTGTAATTTTTGGCAGTAACTTGTAATGTTTAAGAAAAATAATTAAGAAATATATTTTTTCAAATTCAATTTTACTTTATTAGGTGTTATAGAATTATATTCTTTTAGTAAACGACCTAGGCAGCAGCTAAAAGAATTTTCTTTTGACGTAACAATTTTATATCAATCGTACTTTTATATTTTTTATATTGAATTACACCCACAGTATCTCCTCATACAATCTTTATTATTATTAGCTTTTGTACATTTTGTACTGATTTGAATTTACGGTTCCCACATGATCAAAGGTGAATTTAAGTTTTGTCTTTTATGCAGTAAATGTAGATAGATTAATTTTTATTTCAGATAATACAGCTTTGTCTATGGAATTGTTCATAAGCATACCTATAAATTTGGTATCAAAGAACATACATATAACTTCATTACTAGGAACTGTAGGAAAATTGATTTATGTTAGCTCAAGTACCTTTAAACTACTGTAAAATATAAGTCGTATGTTACTGTTACAAAAAATTGAGTTTGCGTCTTCATAATGAATATATAAAGTTAAAAAATGGAATCATTTATGAAAGCCAACAAAATTGTTGAACATTTGATATTTCCATCAGATTAGAATATTTAAAAAGACGTCAAATGAATGCTTTTAAAGAGATAAACAAACTTTTACTGTATTGTGACAATTTAGAGAATTTAAAAGTTTTAACTGGTATTGAAGAATTGGTTTTGAATTCACACGTATTTAGAAGAAATATCTAAAATCAAACAAACGAATAAGTAACTACCCAAAATGCCATTATTTCAAAATATATCCCTAATTTTTCTAAAGACGTTGTGGAATCTTTAAAATCTAGTTCCTAAAAATATCTTATATATTTATTTTAAAATCTACATCAATATATTTTTTACTAAATCTGAACTATATACTATTGTTAAATTTAAAGGTGAATAATAACAAACATAATAGCCAATTTTAGAAAGGATTATTTTTAAGTAATGTTAACGAGTTTTTTTTATTACTTTACTGTCTAAATTGTGACGCAATATTGAACTATGTTGCTTCAGGTAATCGTAAAGTTTCTTCAACAATGAGGCCTCTTTAGTTTCAGTAGACAAAATTTAGCAAAGCTCTACTGGAAGGTTTTACATATTATATACTTGAGTTAAAACAAATAACAAATCTTTATTCGAGATATACTCTGAGACTGTCACTTAAACTAAACTTTCTCCGGTCAAAGAGTTAAAAAGGTAAATAAATGTTAAAAAAAATGATAACATATATCATGGTTGAACGAGAAAGTACATTCTTTAAGTATGTTACCAAAATGAATAACAACATCTTCCAGGTGCAAGAGAACAATAAAAAAACGAAATTTTGTATACAAGAGCAAATTTTCTTCCTTCTCGGATATTTATTTAATAATAAAATATTTGAACAAGGCAATATGTGGATGAATGCAGAAAGAAATCAAAAGCGGTGTGTTCTGTAAGATTGTAGCTCAAAAATTGCATTAAGGTCGCCGTATTTCTCGCTGTAAATTTTTCAGATTTGTGGTGTGGAAAGTTCTGTCATTTGAAAGAAACATGATGTGCTATAAGTGGCGCCCTCTACTAGTGACGTCAAAATTAGAAACATATTTGAATTTCTCGTCCGCAAAAACCCCCGATTTATAAATTTTATGTAAATATTTGAATTTCTTAAGTTAAGTTAAGTTATTTACAAATATCGAAAATAAAATTTTAACTTTAACACCCTGTATCTCCGTTAATATTGAGTTTTCGAAAAATTTTTATAGGACTTTGTGACCCAAATTTTTTGTGAGGAATCACCGCCTGAAGTCTTGACGCACAATTTCCGGACACCCTGTATATTCGTTTTACTTCGGTACCTTTATTTGCAGGTGGCATGAGGTAACATTCATGTTATTTGCTAAACTCTATATTTTTCAGTTCTTAAATATCTAAAATTACTTGTATTTGTAAAAAACACTATTTCAGAAATACGACACCTTTAAATATTTTTATTATTGACGCTCGAGCGTTGTTATTATAAATTTTTGTATTATCAAAAGCAATGAGATAACAACTAACAATTTAATATATTTAATTTAATTTAATTGGATATGAATTTTGACAATTAACATTATTATATTATTTGGAAAGTAGTAAACGTCGATAATAATTTTTATTGTGAATATATTTTTATTTTATGAACTAATTGTAGTAATAATTGACAAAGCCCATTGGTAATATTTTGTAGCAGGAGTAACAACCAGTTTAGTAGACAATGCTACCATCAAATATTTATTTATTTATTTGATTTACACTGTCAACAGGTTTTCATCCAGCTCCAGAATAAGAGGGTGCAAAATCTAAAGAAAACTATATTTATGTTAAAGGAACATAATAATAAAACAAACAAAAAACAACACGGAACAGATAGGTTCAGGCAACATATATTTTGCTACATCCGGACAGCATTATATCCTATAATTGTATGATAAATCGACTTACCTGTACGGAAGATTGATTCAAATTATCCGAGCATTTCCGCTGGATCTCATTGCATAATGTAGTATACAATAATACACCGTAGTAGTACAAGTTTATTAAAGTGACAAATTAAAAATACGAATCAGCATTCGTCGTTTAACATATACCTGGGTAATATCACAATTTTCATCAAATTATATCGCACATTTGGGAGGGAATCAAATCCGATTAGGATAATTTGCATCAATCTTCCTTACAAGTGAGTTGATTGATCATACAATCATCCTTCCCTTCTCCTCCATGTAATAGGACATGGACATAATGTAGTTGTTTAAAGTTTTAATGTGTGATGTAAACATGTTTATAGATATTTATTGTGATTTAATAGTAAGTAGTAGTAGAAATGGTATATTAAACTACAAGCCTAGATGTTTACGGATGAGGCGACGAAGGAGCTGAGTCAGGAGTTTCTAGACGAGTACTTTAATTACATTTCACGGCCGTGTATCGTACAACGTTTTATTTAATACTGTGTTGTATTAAAAATTAAATTTTAATATTTTATTTTACATAACCCGCCTGTATGTAGGTGTTAGCGTGGTTTCGATTCTTGTTTTATCGCATAGCTTTTGATTTAACTTAGTGATGTAAAAACAAAAAAAAACAAATTTGACAGTTTGTCATCCCGTGCGTATTTTGTGATAATTTTTGTAAAAAATGGAAGAAATCGTGCTAAAATGTGCTGAAGCAACCAGTAAATTGGTGCCTACGAAATCTTCTGCTCGTTATGAGAAAGAATACCAGCTCTTCAACGTGTGGAGAAAAACCTATAAGGTGGAAAAAGGCCTGAATGAGAATATCCTTCTCGCGTACTTCTTGGATATCTCCAAAAAGATGAATCCTGGACAATGTGGGCAAAATATTTGATGCTCAAGTCTATGCTGATGGTAAAAGAAGGAGGTGATATTTCAAAATATCTAAAACTGGTGGCTTTCTTAAAAAGGCACGCAGTTGGTCATTAGGCAAACAAATCAAAAGTTCTAACAAGAGAAGAAGTTAATATATTCATGAAGGAAGCCCCATCAGAAGAGTGTCTTTTGATGAAGGTAAACAAGTTTAACCTTTTCATTAGTTTTGAATTAAACAATGTGCATCTTGAATGATATAGGTACTCAATGTCAATTAATTACAAAGAAATATATTTCTTGATTTCGTTAGTCGAAATTTCATCAATTTGACAATCAGTTTTAAACCATTTAAAACTCTATTGTTACAGGTAATCGCATTGATAGACATTGCTGGTGGTTGTCGGCGAGAAGAGTTATACCATATGACCCTATAAGACATTGAAGATTGTGGCACCAAACTAATTATAACCATTCCCATTTCTAAGACGAATACAAAACGGGTATTCACTGTATCGAGTGACGACAATGAAGGAATAAATTTTCTGGAAATATTCAGAGAATACATTAAGCTCCGACCCAAAAATATGAATTTTGGGTTATAGAAGAGGAATATGTGTTTCCCAAAGAGCGGGCACCAAACAAAAATTTCGGGATACTTGAAGTTGAAACACCCAGAAAAATAAACGGGGCATTGTTTTCGCAAAACATCTGCCACTTTTTTGGCGAATGCGGGAGCTGATTTGTGAACACTGAAGCGTCATGGTGCATGCACAAATCTCATCTGTTGCGGAACAATACATTGAAGATTACTTAGAAAACAAAACAAAAGCAGCAAGGATGATTCAAGATGAAGAAAACTTTATTCAGACCAAGCAACAAACTATATCCACCACCACTACCGTGTCTAGTGAAGATTCTGTCGCTAAAGGTATTACTGCATTCTGCCTGCAAGGAAATTCACATTGCACAGTTACTGTTAATTATAATTATAATTAGTTTTTATAGGCTTGATTTTGTAGTGTTAAAGATAAAATCTTTTAAAAATGTGAATATTGTGTATTTCCCGGACTTAAATGAGTCCGGAAAATAACTCATTACAGTACAGTATAAAATAAAATAATGATAGCGAAGCTTACAATTTCCACTCGCATTATTTATATTATTATTTATTTCTTTTATTTATTATTCTTTTTATAAATTGAATAGTTACAAGGCTATGGGTATTTATAACTTTTTGTTTGTATTTCATAGGCAAGGTATAACCTAAAAAATATATCAGAACATTTTTCTCGTTACGATATTTGAGTTCAAACTACAGTAAAAATATTTCTTCATGGCCGTCTATCTCGGACTCCTATATCTGACCAATGAATATAAAAATTATCTTCCTAGTTACATTGTTCCACATGATCATGTTACCATAATAAGTATTAAATAACATCTGAATTATTATATTATAATTATTACGTATGTACCGCGCCTTTGAAATAGAAGGAACTTTTTTATTGGTTAATAATATTTCCTGTACCTAACAGTACTTAACAATTTTCATAAAAGTTTACCCAGATATAGTTTCTAAAGTGTAAAGTGAGGATATAAGATACTTATTCGTTCAACTGTAGTTCTTATTGAAATGCATGGTTAAATAATAGTGACTTTTGAATGTATGATAAATTATCAATCAGATTATTTTTAATTGAAAGTTTTATGTTATAATAAATTAATACATAAAAAATTAATACACACTAATATATCTGTAATAAGATTTATTTAGTATGTGATTGAACCCAGCAAAAAATTAATCTGTAGTAATAAATAACATTTCTTTCACACATTAGGTTACTATAGTTAAAGCAAATCAGTTACTTCTAATTACCTGAACACGAACATCATTCATTATTACATTTTTTTTACAGAGCTTCTAGTGTACCTCATTTGTTTTACGTTGATTAGTAGGCTTGTAAGTTTGAAGAAGTTGCACATTGTAGTTTACTTAAAAAATATACATTGCTTTAAATATTTATCACATTTTCTGTAACTGTTATTCATTATTAGTCACAAAGAGACTAAGAGTATGTGTATCAGTTAATAAAGTAACACTGAAACGGTAGTTATTAAGTAGTTCAAGATGAAAAAAATACATATGAGGCAAAATTATTAGAATTTTTATTTTCGAGAAATTGCTTAAATTTTGTACCTAATAATTTAATATACAGTAGGCGCCAAAAATATGGAATAAATTCAATAAAAACGAAACAATTATTTTTTGGGAAAAATCCTCGAACAGGTCGATTTTTAATTTAAAAAATATATATTTTAGCGTAAAATGCGATTTTAAAATGTCATTTGTTTTCGAGTTATGACGTCATCGATTTTTTTTAAATGGCAACACCATATTTTTTTTCTTGATTCTGAAAGATCGTTTAATTCTCTATCAGACAGTACTAAAATTTTGCCCTCTTACATAGGAAAATTTTCGAGTAAATGACGATTGAATGTTAGAAAACGTAAATCAATTAAAATAAAGCAAAAACGTTATCAAGTTTAGTTTTTCGAATTCCATAGTTCTTTTATGGATCACATAGCTGAAAATCTTTGCAAAGTGTCATTGTCACACCGACTTTCTAATAAGTATTCCAAGCGACATTGAAATTATTATTCAATTTAAAGTATTATTGCACATTTAACTGTTACTGAAAGAATTGAAATTTTAATTCTTATCGGATGCGGGAATATGACTAGAACTCAGCAGGAAGTTTGCGATTTATTTAATGAAAAATATCCAGATCGCCCTATCAACCAATCAACAGTCAGTAAGGTAGAGTATAAATTTAGAGAAATTAGCAATGTTGTAAATATTCCAAAACCTGGACGTCCAAGCATTAATTAAAATCAGAAACAGAACATTTTGATAAGTATGGTGGATAATCCTCATAATTCTTCACGATTGGTTGCATGAAACAATGACACTAGTCAGAGCACAGTGCTACGTATCTTGAGGAAGGAAAAATATCATCCCTACAAAATTCAACTTGTGCAGGAACTCAATGAAGATGATCCCGATCGCCTCTTACACTTTTGCGAAATTCTAATGGATTTATGTCAAGGAAATAGAAATTTACACCGGCAAATACTTTTTTCAGATGAGGCCACACTTTGTCTGAATGGTACAGTAAACCGTGAAACTTGCAGATATTGGAGTTGGGAAAATCCTCATTGGATGGCAGAGACACACACCCAACACCCTCAGAAATTAAATGTGTGGGCTGGAATAGTTGACGACAGAATAGTAGGGCCTTTCTTCTTTGAAGGAACCCTTAGAGGACAAAGATATTTAGAGTTTCTAGAAAATGACCTTGTTTCAGCCCTTGCAGTAATTTTTCCTAACGATAATGACCCTGACATTCCTGACGATACCGTATGGTTTCAGCAAGACGGTGCACCTCCGCACTATTCGCGCCCTGTACGAGATTTTTTGGACAACTGTTTTCCTGGGAGGTGGATCGGCAGACGCGGACCGATAGAATGGCCTACAAGATCGCCAGTTCTTACACCTCTTGTCTTTTTATGGGGATACTTGAAGTCAAAAGTGTACATTAATAAACCACGTAATTTAGAAGAACTTCAAAATCGTATTCGGGACGAAATACGCAGAGTTACCCCAGAAATCATTCATAATGTGCAAGAAGAATTTCTTCACAGACTTGCGCATTGTCAAGAAGTTGGTGGATGGCAATTCGAACATTTAATTTAAGTATAAAATTTAATCAATTGTATTTTATTTTACATACCTCAGAATTGTTACTTTTTTATGGATAAAATTTACGTTTTCTAACATTCAATCGTCATTTACTCGAAAACTTTCCTATGTAAGAGAGCAAAATTTTAGTACTGTCTGATAGAGAATTAAACGATCTTTCAGAATCAAGGAAAAAAATATGGTGTTGCCATTTAAAAAAATCGATGACGTCATTACTCGAAAACAAATGACATTTGAAAATCGCATTTTACGCTTAACTATGTATTTTTTAAATTAAAAATCGACCTGTTCGAGGATTTTTCCCAAAAAATAATTGTTTCGTTTTTATTGAATTTATTCCATACTTTTGGCGCATACTGTATGTAGATTAATCTACATATATTAAATATATAGATAATTATATTAAATTATATTAAAATTATGATATTAAATAGATATTTATCTATGCATTTTTTCGCGCGATTAAAATAAAGGATTTTCAACAAGAAAGAAAGTACAAAGCACGATTAAAGTATGGGCGGCAAGCTCATAAAATGTAGGTTTATCCTGTTGCAACCTTTGTCCTGTTTGAGGTACGCAAAACCCTAAAATATTACGTTTTCAAAGTACTCAAATGAGCTACATCTGTCCTAAGGTAGGACGCTGTTATTTTTGCTTCTCAAATGGGAACTGCAATTTTGCAGGATTAGCTAATTTTGACAAAGAAAATAAAAAGTCAAACTGTATAATATACTAGGTTATTCAATGACTTTAGACTAAAGGTATATCGAGGCAGATTTGAAATTTGTTATACAGAGTATTTCAGATACGGATTTTAAAGACAATGTTTTCAACTTCGGTTACTTCTAAAAATACCAGAAATAATAGCCAACTTTATTATTTCAAATAGAACACCCTGAATTTGTTTGCTTCCAATTATAATTAAATTATGTTTTATGTGATAATAGAATTTATTTGAGTTACATTTATTATTACTATTTTAAGATTTTTGCGATTATTTCTGATTTCTCGTAAAATATCTGCCTTCTTAGTAAAAGATTGTGTAATAATTTTTGTTAAACCGTTTACAAATAATTTTTAATACCGTGCTTAAATCTAGTGTCTTTCCAGAGTCATGGAAACTTTCTAGAATATGCCATGTTTATAAAAAGAGTCCCAAAAATGATATAACTAATTACAGACCTATTGCAATTATAAGTAATTATAAGGTAACAATTTCATGGAGTACCCTTCTCAAACCTTCTCTGGTGGCTCGAATTGTATATCGAATTCCTAGATATAATTCTGTGTTGCAGTTGCCAACTCCTCGTACTAAAATTCTTACAGCATCTCCTCTCTATCAAACGATTATTAACTACCAAATGTATGAATATCGACTTGATATATTTTGTCATTCACTTAACTTTATCAAATATTTATTTATTTAACAGTTTGTATTTTGTGCAGGCACATATGCTTGCATATTTCATTAGTTATTTATTGTGTTTCAAACCATGTGTTGTTATTAGTTGTTTGGTTTATTTTTGGATATTTTTTCTTTTTCTAGTTATTGCATGATTGTGTTTGTTTACATTGTATGTTTGATTACTGTTTTCTAACTTGTCCGATAACTGGAATTCGTTTCGTTGGATACTGTACTTTAAATAAATAAATAAATCAATCAATCAATGAATGAATGAGTTTGGTGTAGATGTATACATTTGTTTTGAAGTAGCTTTTTAAATGTTTTTACGTCATCATGAGGTACTTCCCTAGTAAGAATAACTTGCTTATGCTCGAAGTAAGTCATATAGTGTATCATGAATATAAAGTAAACGCATTTGAATCGAAATTTTCACACATATTTTTTAGCAGAATCAAAAACACTTGCAAGAGTTAAACGGATTTTCTTCTTGTGAAGTTAAAATAAATCTTTACAAATTGATAATAAAAATAATTAATTAATTTTAATTTAATGTAATAAATATTTTGGTAAATTTTAAATCTTCTAAAAATGTTTATATTTTTCAACAGAAATTGTGATGAGAATATGAATTTACCTCAACGTAGCTTCTAATAAATTAAGTTAAGTAAAGGAAATAAACAATTACAAATTTCCCATAGCTTTATTATGCTGAATTTGGAAAAAGGTTTATTTACCATCTCATCTGAGATAGGTCAATTTTAAATTTACAGTAAGATAGAAGATATGAAAAACTTGATTATATAAGAACACCATATTGAAAACTAAATATTTAAGGAAGTACTCTTACTAAAGAAAGTCGTTGCATTGCGGTTACATTTTCTTCATATTTATATCCTTGTTGGGAAAACATTTTTCTTTTAGCTTCATAAATATTAATTACAAATAAGTAAGTATTTAGTTTTGTTTACAGCAACAGATGTATAAATTCAACGCGGAAGCACCCAGCATTCTTGAAATTATGATATTTATGTGAAATTGTGATCAGGTCATTTATTTTTGTTTGAAAATCTGTTAATTATAACTTGAGTACTTTAATATCATACTATTTCATAAAATGTCAACGACTACAGCAGTCTATCGTCGTATTCGGTCGCAATTGTAATATGACTCATTTTTAGTACAAATATTAAATTAAAACACGTCAATCCATTTTCTCCAATGTGACATGATTCTTCAATGAGATCGAGACGGCAATATATTCTATGTAGAACAATTGTACTTACAGTTAAAGTATAATGTCGCTTAGGCAATATTTCATAGAATTTCCACTGTATACCATGGATATGAACAAACAATAATCAAACAATAACTATAATTTTTTATCTACAATGAAAGAGGCTTCTTAAAAATATTTAAAAACTGAAAGTAAATAGAAGAATAATAGAATTTGAATAGTAAAGGAAATTCTGCCAAATGGTACACATTTTTGCTTCTTCGAATAATTTAAAAAGTGGAGCTCAAAATTTGTCAATAAGTTTATCACAATACTCAGCATACTTTTTGCAAGAAATTACAGTGTGTTTTGAACAACATTGTTGTTATAAGTCATGCAGTATATATTTGTAATTAATTCAGATATTTGTGTTTATTTTTTTATGTTGTAACAGATATACAAGGTGTCCTGAAATTAATAGGGCATAGAACAAGAGTAGAGTCCTGACGACGAAATACCTTAGTCCTACAATTGATTGTTAGAAAGATACAGGGCATATCATATTTTCGATATATGTAAATAACTTTTAAAAAATCCAAATATTTGCATATATTCTGCAGATTGAGTTTTTTAGGGACAAGAAAAAGTATTTTGGTTTCAAGTAAAGTGCGTTTTCCGATATTATTACAAAATGTTACTTGAAAAATTATTCAGAATAGTAAATCATGGCGACGTACAAAATTACAAAAAGATTGACAAGGTCTCTAGATTTTTAGCAATGGTTCCACCAAGGCACAAGGAAAAATAAATTAAATGATTTCAAATATTTGAACTATGCGAAACATCATAATAAACAAACTTCGTAGCTGTTTATACTGCATTTATTTTCAACTTACAATTGAAATATCTACAGAGTGTTTATTAAAGAATGGATCATACTTTTTTAAAACTAACTTCCTTGGACGAAAATAAGATTAGTTATTTTAAAACACTATTCTATTAGCTTTAAAAAAGCTATAACATATTGCTAAAATGCACCATTTCACAATTTTAGAGAAAATTACATTTAAAATTTTAGTTGTAAATGTATGAATCACTCTACAATCTTGGGTATTCATTATTAGTCTATAACGGGTCTATAACATTTTACTGAAGCAAAATTGTACAGAGGTAAGTTGACCTAAATCACCTTATTTTTGTCCAAGGAAGCTAGCTTTAAAGTGTAAGCTATTCTTTAATAAACATCCTATATAAAATACTATGACACATTTAATTATTAATAATACAATGAGTGAATGACAACAATCCATCATCAACAGGAATAATTAATGAAATTATAAATGGATTTACTGTAATATAAGTATGAAATTGCAAAGAGAAAATATTTTTGATCAGTAATAATAAAACTAACCAAAGTTAATATCCCAACAAGAACAAATATTAGTAATTATTACAAAATCAAGTACTAGAAAAATAATGCGAAAATGTATAATAACCGGGTTATCTAAATCTAGTTATATACAAATATTTTTTTTTAATCTCAAACTGAAGATATTCTCAGTACAGAAAAGAGAATTATTTTTGATTTCAAATATTAATTTATCTCATAAGTCACTGCTTTATTTTTTTCATTAATTTATGAATAACAGTATTTTTTAATGTGGCAAAATTCCATGAAACAAAAAATTAATAACACCGCAAATATACAATACATTAAGTACTTTATATATCAAATAATTACAAATAAGTATTTGTTACAGATATCAAATATGTTACAAAAATGCCGTAATATGCAAAATATGTACTTAACGACGTTAGTTTCCACCATATCAGTGAAAGTTGCGATATTCTGTTTCATCTTGCGATTTTAAAATACCTTGTTCCCTAAACTGCTAAAATAAGAGGGGAAACGCCTTGTTTTATATAAATGTTAAATCGGGATTCGCAAAACACATTCACTTGAGATACTAAGAACAAAATGAGGGCACTTCAAGTAAGAATACTGCTACATATATATTTTTTAATTTAGTGATTGTGAGTGAGACCCGTGAACCAAAATAAATTGTAGTGCGTCGGATTCTATATAAAATTTTATACTTAAATAATTTTTGTTTGAAATTTTTCTGAACTATTAATATTATAATATAATATTTCTGCCTATTTCTATATTTCTGGATTTCTGAAAAAATTAATATTTAATGTACCTATATATTATATATTAATTTCGCAACGAAAATATTTCCGAAAAAATATCAGTTTATGATAATTTTTTGCTGTAGTGTGTATATAAAAGATTTATTTTCTTTCATAGATTTGTACCATCTTACTGGCTGCAATTGGTAGCATCTCCTGTGGAGATGTAGTATCCAAAAAAGACAAAAGAGGAATTCTTGGTCTTGGATACGGTGCCGGTGTAGGCCATTTGGGATCAGGCGGTCTAGGTCTTTCAGGAGGTTATGGACTTTCAGGAGGTTATGGACTTTCAGGAGGTTATGGACTTTCAGGAGGATCTCTAGGTAAGTTACTGGGATTGACTAAACTTCATCACATATTGTATCGATGACAACTTATTAAGGGAGTTGCAATTTTTTGTTTTGATAATTTACTTCATAAAATGACGTTGATAGGAAACTGTAATTGTTCATGACAATACATAGTTAAAAGTGTCACTTGATTTGTAGTTTTATTGTTTTAATTAGTGTTTATTATTTGTTAAATTGCTAATAACGTGAAGTGTGTATAGCAACCCTAATTATTTCGATACCTGTCAATGTTACGAACACTGTTACTGAATATATTTTTTGTCAAAAATTAATCGAAAATTCTAAAAATTTCTTAAAATTTTAGAAATGTCAGTGACATATTTTTTTTTGTTCACCCAGTTACTACTCCACTGGAGTATATTTTAAATACAATACATGTTGGAAAAATATCACCACCCAAATATTGTCTAATAATATTTTCCTAAATACTTACTACTGTTACATCTTGTATATAAAATTGTAACTCTCTATAACTATCTTATTAAGCTTTCAATAAAAATTATTACATAAGGGAAACAATTATTTTCATCGATAAAATATGTCAGTGGTTGGTTAACTTATTGTTAACACACTGTGTAACACTGTGATTTGAAATTATCTATACTCATAATACTGTTGATGAAAATATATTTTATAAAGTGTCTAATTTATATCAAAACATAAAAACTAGTTAAGTAATGACAATTTTTATATTAAATTTGGTATAAACAGATACAAGTATTTATATTTTAAAATAACTACTAGTAAGAAAATTTAGAATTTTGTTGTCAATTTTATCCTTTAAAAATATCCACGAAATATGAAACTGTCATATTCAAACATCGGGTGAAAAATATATAACACTTTTTCATATTATTTTTTGTGCTATAAATTGTGCATGTTAGAAATATCTGCAAGATATTATTTCCCTTTTGATATTTCTTGCCTACCTATACTCCCTAAATTCTCGTATGAAAATATTTTTATTGTATTTTGTAAATTTTTGTCATGATTTGTTAGAAGAATTGTTTTTGATAGAAGGAAAAGTATAACTCTTTCAACTGAATTAAGAGCTTTTTCCTTTCTATTATTGAAAATTTATCATATCTAAAATTGTTAAAAACTTTCTAGTACCTATTCAATTTCTATTCTAGGCTTAAGCAGTGGTCTCGGCCTAAGCGGCGGAAGTATTGCCTTAGGAAGTGGTCTTGGCGGTTCAGGTCTCGCCCTGGGAAGTGGCCTCGGTGGCGTGGCATTAGGAGGTGGAAGCACCCATACCGTCACGACAGTAAACCGAGCTGTGCCAGTCCCAGTACCCCAACCATACCCAGTACCAGTCAATCGTCCAGTGCCAGTACCAGTACCTCAGCCTTACCCAGTATCAGTGCCACGCCCAGTCCCCGTGCCAGTACCACAGCCGTACCCTGTAACAGTCACCCGCCATGTTCCGGTCGTAGTCTCAAGACCAGTGCCTGTACCTCAACCCTATCCAGTGCCTGTATCGGTGCCCCATCCAGTACCAGTGAGAGTACCACAGCCGGTTCCTGTAGCTGTGTCAGTTGGTTCCGGATTGGGTTCCGGTCTAGGCTCTGGCTTAGGAATTGGTCTAGGATCTGGTTTAGGCTCTGGCTTAGGAATTTCATCTCTATCACTCGGCTCTGGATTGGGTCATGGTGGTGCCATTATCGCAGGTGGTCATGGTGGACTGGGTAGTGCCCTCATTGGAGGTGGCCATGGGAGCATATCACTGAGTAAAGGCTGGTAAATTAAGATCGACGTTTAAGCAGCTCATCATTTAAATCTCATGTGAAAACCATTAATTTGTATATAGTGTTCGAAATACATTTAATTTTTTTATATAAATATTGTTGTAATTATTTTTTTCTTTAATAGTAACATCCTTCAGATACCTAACTTGACAGTTAAAATATTAAAAACTGTCATACCATAAAATTGTATCTAAATATTTATCAAGCTACTTCATAACCTACATGTTTTCTTGTAGGCGACTTAGTATCTGCTTATGTTTGCTGATATTTAATCAACAAGGAAGATATACTGAATTCGACACGTTATAGTTTAATAAGTCCTTTGTTGTACTACACATTGGTTCTTAGGCATATTTCCATAACCAAGATGTTCCTTTGTTTTATCAAGAAAACTATAAGTCTATTTTGAAATTGAAATTATGTAGTTTTCCAACATTCTTATTCAGAAATTATTCCAGCAAACTAAAAAAACTTTCTTTTGCTATTTGAACATGCTTAAGAACCTTTCTGTCCACTAATAATGAAAATGACACTAAATTTATGACAAGCTTTGCAAATGGGGATAACGTTGTGTAAGGTAAGTTGGATAAATAGGCTCCAGGATGGTTGCCACGTCGTTGGTTTAAACTTCTTAACGTAACGAGAAACATATTACTAATTCCTTCAGAAACTGGAAATTAAGTTGTCTGGAATACATTTATATTTTGTATGCGTACTACTGGTCCATGACATTCTGGTGCACAGTCTGAAGTCAGTGATCTGTAACGTTTCGGTCCTTGATATTTACGTGCAAATCTTTTCTAAATTGAAAATAGTTCTAAGTTTTCGTATCGGTAAAAGTATGCCATCATGATTAATGTCATAATTTTAATTATTTTAATGCAATTGTGTCATAACTTAATGCGATAAATGAAGAAAACAGAAAATTATCATATTAAATACAAAAAACAATAAAAATTGTAAAAGAATCATAACAAATGCTTAAAAATACCAGCATTAGCACGGATGAACGTCTAGTAAAGCAAAATAATTGAATCATATGTTAATTGAATGTTTTGACTATTTTGAATGTATTCGATAGAACTCATTATTTTTTGCCCATGATAATCAATCTTCATTGCGTAAATCAATTATTTTAAATGACACTATACAAAAAATACATAGGATTCAACTCAGATAATCTCATAAGCTACAGCTCATGACCATGTCGATCTGTCTACCTCCCATCGAGTGACAACAATCAGAAAGTGGTGGTGCCCGGCCATGTTGAAGGTAATGTTGTATTGCCCAGAAAATTGCAATGTTTTGTAGTCACAAAATTCATACACAAAAATAGTATCTGAAAACCATTGAAACCTAACTGCCTCTTTCGCGATTCGGCGATAACGATATATTGCAAATACGGAATTCCATGAAACAACTACTATGTGAGCTAATGCCCCGATCAGCATTGAATTACACCTGGAAACAGCTAAAGTCACTCGTCAGAAGCCCACCAGATATATAACGGTTTTGACCTTATTAGCTCTGATCAGTATGGCATAGATAAGGCGACCGACGAATATGGTATACCGATGATCTGGTGAGCAGCTGAGGAGTGACTTTAACGTAGCAAATAAATTCATGAATATTATTATATCACAAGCGATAACAGAAAAAAAATTTATAGACATGCATGTGCAAGGGGTTGTGTATTAAATTTGTTTTTCTACAAAACTGTTAAAAGTGGGCTTTTTAATTGTCATTTTTGATGTTAAAAATGTAATTTTTTAAACGCGTGTTAAAAGTAACACTAGTGTTAAAAGTAAATCAAAGTTTATTTAAATTTTGTTTTGAAAATTAATAAAACGTTTTAACAAACACACAAACAACTTTTTATTTTAAATAAGTACAAACCAACATTTTAACTAGTTATTACTATTAACATTTATAGTAAAATTCGAACAATTTAAAATTGTAATTCCCTGCGGAGTCATCATACTTAAGTTGGTTTTATTGTCAACATGTGTGACACATCTATTTTCTGTAGAAATACTACTGGTAGTACTGGTGGTCTTGCTAGTAGTTGCAGCAGTAGGAAGTATTTGGCACGAAATTTCCTTCTTCTGTTCCAGTGAATTTTCAATGTAACCTTCAGTTACCGTCGAAGATTTCCATCCTCCATGTCTCTTGATGGTAGTAAGATTTGCACCAGAATCTGCTAACAATGTCGCCGGTGAACGACGAAAACAGTGTCCGGTGTAGAGTTGAGGATTTGGTAGATTCAAGAACTCTGCAATGTCGGCAGGCATTTTACCAAACATGTTAATTCCGACTGGTTTCTTCACACATTTATTTTTCATTTATTTAAGAAAAAGTCGTCTATGGTCAGAGTTGGGTGGCCGGAGTGCCATACACTCTAAAAAATTTTAAATAGAATTCACCAGCAACACTGAAAGTCCGAGGCACTTTCGTTTTAGTATCTGGTATGGTCACAACACCCCAAGTGCCCAAATATTCGATATTGTCGATGTTCATCTGACACAATTCCTCCCGGCGACACTCCCCGAAGACACCCACTATTGCTGCGACTTTCATCATCAGATACTTTTCTTCTTCTGCTTCTGTGAGAAATTTGTCGATATGCGTCTTCGTCAAAACTTTTGACTTTTTTGCTTGATATCCTTCACCCTTCCGTTTTAAAAAAGCAATAATTTTATAATGTTTGCTTATATCTTGATCTTGCTTTATTTTTAACATAGTTTTGATCATGGAATAATTTGACCACAGCGTCGACGATTTCCATATCTTGGCTTTTTCCTCAAAATATGCCAGTAAAACACTTTCGTTACATTTCCCAGGGACCTTTTTATTGTTACACCATTCCGAAAAGCGTCTATAAGCCATTTCGTACTGTTCCTTTGATTTCGCCGGCAATAATTCCAATGTTGCTCGACTGGCGGTTTCTTCGATTTCATCAGGGATGGATTCGTTACGCTCATTATTGAGATTATTCATTATACTTATAATATTACTAGAAAATTCTGTCAATATTTTTGCGTTTTTTCCGTAACTAACAACAGCACTGGTTGCTACGAAAATTTTTGTTCATAAACATTGCGATCTGTGTGGTATTTTTTGATTTTTTATTTTTATTGAGTTTAAAGTTCTTCCGATTGTTTTGTAGAAAAAATAGTGTTCGTGAAGTTAAAATTCGCTACGCTCGTTTTTTAATCATCTTCACTCACAAAATAAAATCTTACTTTTAACACATATATCATAAATAGCTATTTTTAAGACTTACATAGTTAAAAGTTAAAATAAAGTAGGTATGTATTTACGAGAAAAATACCTAATATAAAAAATTATTTAAATTATTGAAATTCAAATAGTATTCTTTTAATACATTTTAGTTGCAAGTTTACTTCATTATTCCTACAATTATTTAAAATGTTTCAAATGATTTAAGAATATAGGGGTTACTTTCTACAAATACGATAAACAATATTTGGATTGTACATAATAAATATTTTTTAAAAGTTATTGCAATCATAGCTATCATACCACAACAAGTAATAATTTAAGTACTTCTTCAAATAAATTGTCAAAATATGAAGAATATCTAGGCGTAAAAATTCAGGGCAAATTGCTTGATAACTGACTGTGAAATACACATAAATTTAAAGCAAAGTGAGTCAAGTGAAAAACTAGTTTATGTCAGATTATACGATATCTGAATATTTTAATAATTAAATAGTTACCGTTTCACATTCTTCATTGATATTTCGAGCGCTTTCAGACGAGGATACTGAATCTCAGATACTGTATGCATGATATGGAATCGCATACAGCAAATACGTCAGTTCAGTAAGATGGTAGAATTTTTTTTTATATTAAATGTTTAATTTTGGTGATATTTAAAACACAACATAATTTACACCAAATATGAATTTGAAAAATAAGTAATTAAAACTTATAAGAAGACTGACGTTGCAAAAATAATCATAACTTATGTACAAAAAAAAAAAATTATAATATAAATACCTACTTACCGAAAATCAAGATATGCCATATTTAAATACTTAACTAACAGCACATAATAATTACAACTGTTGCAAAATGTCCGCCGTTATTTTTTAGACACAACACTACCCAAAAATTTTATATATATTTTTAAATAATTTACAAAATCTTAGGTAGTGGTATTTTATGATTATAAAATTCTTGATCGCTAACAATATCAAGATATTAAGATATTTCATCGAATATTCCTATATATACGTCGTGCTCTTGCAGAATTACGGCGAACTTCTCCATAAATTAATAACATATCGTGATGCTCAAGTATGCTAAACATTTCAACAAACAAAGAAAAATTAAGGAAATAGTGGCACGTAATCGAATTTGCGACAAACACTTCAGATATCAAGTGATCTGTAGTCACTGTACTTCTCGCGCTATTGCCGATTTTTATTGATTAACGAAAAAATGGTTTTTATTAAAACTAAACATAAATAAATTATAAGGAGGGGTAAACATTGCATTTTATGGCCATTTAATGCATAAAATGTGGTGAGAATATTTAATTAATGGAATTTTTATACATGAAATTGATTTATTAATTTACAGTAAGTATCTGAGATACGGTATCCTCTTCGAAATATACGTCGCTTAAATGGCATTTATCTACGTCAACTAATAATGGAATTATGGGGTGTTCATTGAAGATATGGATCCAAATATTAATTTTCTGAGATCTCGTACAGTTTTGTAGGTTAGATTCATTTATAGTTTTGTAGGTTATTATTATGGTAGTTTTAAGCGACACTGAGGGTATTAGTTATTCGTAATACTATTTAATTTTCTATATTTTTTCTTTAAATTTTGCAAAAAAAAAGTATGCGTTATATTTTATATTTAAAGCTTCATTTTCTAGATATAGTTGTAGTATACAAACAAAATATTTTTCTCTTCAATTCCGACTTGGTACATTACAATTAAATTTAATAAAATGCTTCCGAAAAATAATATTAACAGCAACGTATATTACCACCTGATATTTGTCATTCAATCTGTTTGAATTATTTTTGCGACTACTTTGATTTAATTTTGAAGATTTAAAGACGTTTTCTAGTAAGCTAATAATTAAATATAAAAAGAGTAGGTACTCTTTTCTCCCGCTAGCAAAATATGTAGAAACAAATTCAAATTTAATGGAAAATAGAATATTTGGAAAAAAATGACATTACGCATAACTGGCGTGCTGTCAAACCATTATAATAATGATGTTAATTTTTCATTCATATCTACAAGCATATACTAAATTCTATTAAAATTGGTTTAATGATAGTGGATATTTACAAGAAAACAAAACTTTTGGGTCGAAAGGCTTACTTACTGGCTAAATAAACATAAATAAAATAAAAGGAGGAGTAAACATTGCATTTTATGACCATTTAATGCTGAAAATGTGGTGAGAATATTTAATTAAACGAATTTTTACACATGAAATTGAAGATTTATTGATTTACAGTATCTGAGATACGGTATTCTCTTCCAAATATACGTCGTTTAAACGGCATTTATCTTCCTCAACTAATAATGGAATTATGGGGTGTTCATTGAATATATGGATCCAAATATTAGTTTTTTGAAATCTCGAACAGTTTTGTAGATTAGATTCATTTATAGTTTTGTAGGTTATTATTATGGTAGTTTTAAGCGACACTGAGGGTTCTAGTTATTCGTAATACTATTTAATTTTTTTTATTTTTTCTTTAAATGTTTTTCATCACAATTTCATTTTGCATAAAAATGTATGCGTTATATTTTTTATTTAAAGCTTCATTTTCTAGATATAGATGTAGTATACAAACAAAATATTTTTCTCTTCATTTCCGACTTGGTATTTTACAAATAAATTTAATAAAATTCTTCCGAAAAATAATATTAACAGCAACGCATATTACCACCTGATATTTGTCATTCAATCTGTTTGAATTATTTTTGCGATTACTTTGTTATTTCTTTAATTTTGAAGATTTTAAAACGTTTTCTAGTAAACTAACAATTAAATATAAAAAGAGAAGGTACTCTTTTCTGCCTCTAGCAAAATATGTAGAAAAAAATTCAAATTCAATGGAAAATAGAATATTTGGAAAAAAAATAAATGGCATTACGCATAACTGGCGTGCTGTCAACTGGATTACCCTGTATAACTCCGAAATAAGGTATAGCTATTTTAGAACTAAGTAGAGCTTAGTTTTTCGATAACAGTTCAATGAATGAAATAACTAATAAATACATGGGTAAATCAAAACATATTTTTTTATCTATTGAGCAATGCTTAAAATCTAAAAGAACGTTGTTTAATTCTACATAGAAAATGTACTATTGTTTAGGTCGCCTAGCTTGGTCAGTTTCTGAGTTATTTGCATTTAAAATTAACCTGAGCTAAAATACAAATCATATCACGCATCTCACTGTTAGACAAATGATTATGTCGTGGCATTATTTGGTCACTAGCTAATAATATTGCCCGAACAATAATAAACCACATGCACCCAAAATACACTAATATATTGACATGAAAATTTGACATAAATCTGCTTAGAAAAGAAATAGATATTGATATTGATCAGCGCCTGCAAGAAAATTACCACAAAATACACTGAAACATTTAAATGTATATAAGTCAGAAACTGATAAAGTTAGGCGACCTAAACAAGAGTACATCTTTTATGTAGAATTTAGCGTTCCTTTAGACTACCAATTTTTACACTACCAATTTTCAGAGTCATGCTATCAAAACTTTCTCAATCCTTGAGAAATTTCAGAATAAAATTTAAATCCGGAACACTCTGTATTTCTTAAAAAAGCAACATTCGTATGATGAGCTCAAACATAATATATTGGTGTCTAGTATCTCCAGCTTAGTGTTGACATATTCTTTCTGACTCACCCTGTGTAATTATTATAACAATTATTATCCTGTCCCTAAATATATATTTCTCATTTATCTACCAACTTTATTCATTTTTTTTTAGTTTTATTGGGTTTTTGTCACACTTCTGAAAAATAATAATAATTAATTAAATAAGCCCTTGCGCCAAACGGAACAGGGTTATTTTTGAAACTAAGTTTGCCTAACCAAAAAATCTCACACTGAAAAAAGCAGATAAGTAAAAAATAACAAAAATCACATCACTATCGCGCACTTCCGTTTTTTAATGTATTCAAAATAGAGAACAATTCAATTATAAATACAATTGAAGCATTAAGCATTTCATTATGGATCAACCAAGTTTTAGTAACGATAGTAATAATCATAAATTCAGTTTTATGGCCAGTCCTGATTATTCATTCTGTTAAAATATTTACATAAATTAAGTCAAAATAGAAAACGAACTTCCAATTTATTTGACAGACGTGTCTCCGTCACTAAATCTTAATAAAATTTACAATATCCAAAGTTAATTACATATGTAAAAGCACATTAATTTCCAATATTTACAGATGATCTTCTTAATCAGAGAAAGTCTATCTATAGCTATACCGAAATTTGAATATATAAATATTTTTAGGAGGGTTCGCCTGTGGATATATATATAAAGCAACAAAAAAAGAGCAAATAGTACATCCTTTCAACACCACAGACATCTTTGCTACCATGAGGGCTTTCAAGGTAAACACATTTTCCAAAATATATAGTGTTTCGTAGTTGTAAGGACAGATTAACCAAATTTAAGTTTTTTATTACACATTAGTTTCTGATTGGCTGTATGATTTCTATATCGTGCAAGTGTATATATTAAAAAATAATTTAAGCATTATACATATTTTATTAGCCATTTTGCCAATTCAGTTAGAAGTAAATGTAACAGTCTTAATTTGTTTTCATTTCATCGTCCAATGAGATTTGCACTTTTAGCCACTATGTATGTGTAAAATTGGTCAATTTTATTATAATGATAACATACTTAAGTGCTATTATCAATTGCTGGAGGTCCTTGGATTGGAGACATTAATAAGTATTAAATTGTTAATAATATCAACATACAGACATTTCTTAAATAAGTTAAAAAATATTGGAGAAAACTAGACGGTTAAAATAATAATACTTCTACGTACTATCTACTTTTTATATGTATAACCATAACGGCATGGGTATAATTTCCAGTACTTTTACTACTAAAAGGTTGACTGAACTGTAATATAAAATTATTAACCATAATTAAGAATTTTTCAAAGGTTTTCGAAAAAGTTCATCGTTGATTTTTTAAATATGTATTTCATGAAGGATGGGTTGTTGTTGCCTGAAAACAAACGACCTTTAACCTTAATATACCTCATTATAGACTACTCGCTTTTTTGTTATTTATTTCAAAGTCTTACATGTGTCTTAAGTAAGTTGCGTTTACTATTATATTTTTGTTTATATTATTAGAATTGTTTTATTGTTCCATTCTGTAATTTTTACTTGGTTTAACCACACACCTTTGTCGTTTCCAGGTTTTCGCGCTGATCTTAGCTACAAGCATTTCTTGTAGCTTTGCGAAACATGAAAAACGAGGCTTGCCAGTTCTGGGCTACTCTTCTGGTACACTAGGACTAAGTGGAGGTCACTTTGCACCTACCGGTTATGGATATGGATACGGAGGAATTGGTAGTTTAGGTGGCGTAGCTCTTGGGGGTGGCATAGGCCTTGGAGCCGGTATAGGCTATGGAGGCGGTGGTGTTCTTCTAGGAGGATCTGGTGTAGCGTTAGGTGGACCAATTGCATCTGGAAGAACCACAATCGCCACAGTCAACCAACCGGTACCAGTACCCGTACCGCAACCCATAGCAGTACCCGTCAGTCGTCCAATCCCTGTACCTTTTCCACAACCAGTTCCGGTAGATGTTCCACGTGCAGTTCCTGTAGCGGTACCCAGTGCATATCCTGTAGTGGTAAATCGACCCGTGCCTGTAATAGTACCTCGTCCCGTTGCGGTACCCCAGAAAGTAGCAGTACCAGTGCCTCAACCAGTACCAGTTCGAGTATCTGTTCCTCAGCCTATTCCAGTATCAGTGCCACAGCCTTATCCTGTAAGTGTGCCAAGACCAATTGAGGTTCCTGTACCAGTAGCGGCAGCAGTTCCTGTTGGTTTAGGACCAACAATTGGTGTTGGTGCTGGATTTGTGGGTGGAGTGGGAATAGGTGGTTACGGAGCTGTACCAGGATTTGGGTTAGGTTCTGGGTTATTACCTTACGGTAAATATTGAAGCAGCTCATGGAAAGTCAATTGTTGTTAATGTTTTTTTTTTTGTTATGTTATATATTACTTAAATAATAAATATATTTTGGAAGTATTGCTTCTAAATGGCTAATATATTTACTACACATTGATTTATGAATAATATAAATACAAGGTGATTCAGAAGTTACCAACAAAATTTTTTTTTAATGTACAAGGGACTTGATAAGGTGTATAATCGAAGAAATTCCCAAGGAATGAAATAAATTACATTTTGCAATATCTAACTTAATGCAGCAAATTCAACTGCTTCTGCCGCTATTATTATTCATTATTAATAGAATTGCTGCAATACGTCGTAGAGACCCTGGACCTCCATCTCTTCCACGATTCGGTTGCAAATTTCCCGCGCTTATCTATTGAATATCGATGTGAAACAATAAGTCTTCATATGGAGCATGTACTTCAAAGAATTACGAAACCTTCTGTCAGTTAAAGCACGATTGTTCTCTCTTATAGTATTAGTTATATTAACAACCACTTTCATAACATTTATTTGATGTAAAGACTTTCCACATAGAGCCTCTTGGTGAACAAGACAATGTATCACAGGACAGTTGTTTTTTAAGAGTTCTGCTAATTCAATTTCAGTTCCTATCATAGTTCTGATTCCATCAGTGGAATTATAGAAATATTTATCGAATTCCCCTTAGTCTGATATCACCTTATTTACAGCTTTACTCTTGAATAATTTGAACAAAAATAACAATTTGACTGAGTTGAATAGGTCAATGCTTTCATCCAGGCATAGTGAAAATCATTTTTCAATTATGTCGTACAATTTTTTGGATACATATTGATTAACGTGGTCTACACTTCGTCAATCATTTGCTGCGACAGTGAGACTCTTCGGCAATTTTTGTTTTATTGAATTGTTTATTCATTTTGATTGCACAATTTTTAATAAGCACATCACTAAAATATTTTTTCCCTTTGACAATTTCCAGCGCTACTTCGTAAGAGAGGCAACACTTCATTTATTATACTGTCAGACTTTTTAAAGAAATGCGTTTGTTGTGTCTATTTTTTCTTATAATCCATAATGATAGCATTTCTAGACACCCCTGTATATTGCTGAAAAATTTCCCGTGTAACAAAGTGTAATGTCGTTTCATATGTTATTCTTTAGGAACTGATAGCACTTGCATATAAACAATGCACTACTGTTTTTATTGTTGTTTGTGATTAAAAAATCTGATTCTCAACATTCATTGTAAACTCAATGTTTGTCCGTTATTTGCATTTCCTTTGACGATATGTTTCAGTCAAAGAAATCTTAAATTGACTCGTACCGAATAACAAAATAACTATAATTATAAACAAATAAACACTGCGACCAGTTATAGGGGCGGCAACGGAACGCCTCGGAACACCACCATTGTCTGATGAACGGTTCCGACCGTAGCAGTCGTAATACCAACAATAGGAACCGGTATCAATATATGGGCGGGCCCAGAGACACCGATAGCAGGTGTGTCCCCACAGAAACTAGCCCGAGAACAACCAGGGAATGTAAAAGAATCACGGCTAATGGCAGGGATGTGTATTTTAACTCTGTTTCTGGCAGCGACCAATTACCGAGGTCACGGCATAACAACCAGGAAAATCACTATGCATCAAAATTCACCGTACCAATTAACTTCGCGAGTCATATTCAAGTTTTTTTTTGAGTATCTATTCCACAGTATTAACTATTAACTTTGCTCGTTCTACTTGACTCAACTCAACACCGCGCATGGCCACTCGAATGTTCGAGAGCTACTCAGCGATATCTCCAATGCTCCAGTAACTTCGCTGTGGTATTCTATCCATCACCAGTGGTGTCACATGGCCTGTGTATGTGTTATTTCTGTATTTTTTTCGGTCTTCTCCTCGGGCCGCAGAAAATGTCGTAGCGGAACGCATGCAGCCCGCGGGTGTCATGTTGGAGCAATAATAATACTGCAGTTAGGTATTGATGTTGTCTTTACTTGACATTATTGGGCTGTTAGGGAACCAACGTTGTAAAGTATAAATATTTTCAAAATCAATGTGGGAATGAATAGATGCGTTTTTTATATAATTATACACACATATGTACAAATGAAACCTTTATTGTGCGATTTATTCTATTTTTACGGAATTTACAAAGAAAAAATGTAAGAGATTCCATATTTTCTAAAGTCTGAAATCTTTAAATCACCTCATGATTAGTACTTTTCATAATACTCAAGGTAAGAATGTAGATTTAGAATGCAAACAAACCCTTTAAAGACCTATAAACTACAATTATCTATATTTATTTGCATTAATATGTATAAGAGCAATAATAACCTTCTGTAATAAAAATACCTATATGTAAACATACAATTTCATAAGTATGTTACTATTACTATTACACACGATAAATATTTGGTTTACATATTTGATGAGAGAATAGAAAAGCAGAGTTTAGAAAAAGAGACGAAACAAATTTAAGTGTGGTTCTACATTACCTAAATATTATTATTTGTCTATTGTTAACGATTTACGGTAATCATAAATTAATATATTTATATTTCGAATAGTATCATAATTATATTTTTTGAATTATGACGGCTTAACCACTTGTCCATCACACATGTGCCTAGAAAAAAAACGACTATTGACATGACCGAATCATTAATACTTTCCAAAATTCTTGTTAATAATCTATCATTCACAGTCTTCTTATTTAAGGTTAATTAATAAATAATATTAAGGATCAAGCTAATGTACAGTTTTCACAATCAGGAATGGGTTAGAGTAGATCAAATTTTCAGTGCTTCATTATGTCAATCAAAATTGAACAAGTCCGTTTCATAGGTCATACAAAAGTCACCCATAATATTAGGGCGAGGCCTGGTGCAAAATAAAATGGGGCTGATTTGCAAAATATTTATTGGAAATAAAATAACACTGCACCACATAAAAGATAATAAAATAAATCTCCGTTGTCACTTGATGTACACAAAAAGTATAACTATAAAAAAACAAATACAAAAGTATTTGAATATCATGTGTAACAATTAACATAATAAAATCTATGGCAATAATAAACATGATTATTATAAAAAAATAATTAATAATTGCACTTTCTAGCTTTCATGGCTTGCAAAAGAATCTATAATAGATACTATTGAAATCTGTTTCTTGTACAACACTTCGTTCGATAGAAATTATTGCTAGCCTTACCAGTTCTTTCTGAGATGTGCATGACCGCAGCAATTTTGTATTATTTTGAATTTAACTCCGATGCCGGTTGTCGATGCATTCGTTACTGATAGAGGTAACAATATTCAAAGTACTATATATAAATTTGGATAAACTAAATTTAGTTGTGTTTTTTTACTTCCATATATCCAACGAATAATTTTGGCCATTTTTTGGAATTATATGTAGAGTAGATCTTAATTCCTCGAATAATTCTGCATCAACAACGTCAGAGTCATCTCCATCCTTCAAAATTATGTAGAGATCTTTACAGTTCTTTAAAAGTTCTTCTTCGTTTAAATATTTAATACTTTTAAAATGATAGAGGAACCCTAAATTACTTTTGATATTTTAGTAAAGTTTAAAGCGTTCTGTGATTGATGTTTACAGCCTAATCGACAAATCGTTCTATGGGAAACTTTTCCTCCTCATTTATTGAAAGCTCGGCAAGACTTTCATAATCAAATTGAAGTTTCGACCATTGCTTTTGAGGAAAAGATGGAGCTATGTTAATATCATCTACAGTTGCTTTTACAGTTAGCACGATTTCTTGTATTCAGTTTGTCTCAATTTTTCACCTATCAACCAAAATGCGTAGAAGTGATATAACAATATCCATTTGTACATTTTCCTGTTGTAGCATTTTACTTACTCTATTAACTTTCATAAGTAGCTCATACCATATAACAGTTGATAATATTGTTACTGAGGCTCACCTTCCTTTTTGGTTTGTTAATTGTGTTCCTGTTTACGTTAGAATTCATAATTGAAGCTCACCTACCTCGTTAGTTTGTAAATTACGTTTCTGTTTATGTTAAAATTTATAATTTTTGTAATGCCTTTATTTTGACGTTTTCTGGAACATTTTCGGCCACACTCTATTTGATTCTCGAGACCGCCGAAAACTAGAACCCTAAAAACCTATATAAGCGGATCATTTTCACCGCTGGAGTTAGTTTATATTGAGCAGCCAAACGCGAGTAACAGAAACATCAAAGTAAAGCGTGACAAGAGTGACAATAAAGTTTGTTTGTTGACGTGACGTGTTTCTCGCTAACCCAACATAGAGGTTACAATATAAACTGGAAATATTGGACTCCTTTCAAAAAAGAATTTGCCTCGCTCAAAACCTTAGCATCTTTAAGTTCATTAACAATTTCATTTTCATTCCCATCATGGTCCCATCTGGTGTGTGTCTGAAAATGGCTTTAAAGCGTGCTGCTATCTAATTATAACAGAAAGCTCATCATAAACGACGATTATTATTATTATATTTTTGCTCATAGGAAATTAAATTATAATTTGTTATAATACAGATTTTTGACAAACTTTAATCATGGAAATATCAAGCGTTTAAATAAAGACGAAGCCAAGCATGTATGACGTAACATAGCGATCAACGTTATCTGTCACCTCCACAGTATATTATATACTGTAGTCACCACACTACATCACCGCCATCAGTACCTTTATTTACTTCCATATTTCATCAATTTTGTGTCCATTTCTAAAATAGACCCCTATAAAAAAATAGTTTTTATTCTTTCCAACACTATTTTTGACGTTTTTAAAATGAAATTATTGAAAGTGACAGCGGTGATACAACGAGTTGACAGATGTGGTTGTGTTGATTGCTACGCTAATCCCTACGTCCAAATTTCTACAATAAACTTCTGCAAAAGAAAAGAAATTAACGTTTTTAATTAAATATTTTTTTAGTTCTATACAAAAGTGTCTCCTTGAAAAGATACCAAATGTTGAAGTTGAATTTTAATAAAAGCATTTTCGCAATAACTTCGTCAGTTTGAAATTTAATTGAGATATTTCATGTTGATCAAATACTTAAGGGTATTATTGTGAACGATTAAGAAACAAACGTAAAAACTAGGGAGACGAGGATACTTTGCCTCCACCGTTTTTTCTGACTTAAGATACGGATTCGCTGGTACGACTGCAGCTGCGGCTCGCGGCTGCGACTCGTCGCCAACCAATAGACAATCTGAATGTTCTCATCAACTTCAGCATTTAGACTGCCTATTGGTCGGCGATGAGTCGCAGCCGCGAGTCGCGAACCGCAGCCGCACCAGCGAATCCGTACCTTTACAATGAACAAGTTAGTCGTAGTGTAAAATTTTATTTAGAATATTTTATTATTCTTGATAATTTTTCCTAAAATTCTTCTTTTTTGAGATCAGTTGGATTTTTATAAGTTATTCAACGTTAGAGACGACCGCAAAGAAACATTTTTAAATTTAAATTTCCAAAGGTACTGCCACAGAAACAGCTTGTAAGTAATTTACTGAAGTTTTAAAAGTCTCAACTAATTTTATACAGAGTATCTATAAACATGAGACTAACCAGATTTACACATTTATCATTTCTAAACAAACACACTTGTACACGACAAATTAATGTCATAGTAATATTAATATTTTAATTCACCAATCCCATATTTTAGTTTACTAATTGCTTCACATGCGCGCTTGTCTAAGAAATGCGTTGACGGGCTTTTCTAATTATTAAAAATTTAATATTTTGAAAAACTTGTGGTTTTTGCCAAAATGCACCAGTCGCATTTATAAGAAGCTCTTTTCAGTTGATTCATCGATTCAGAATAAATATGGTCTTACAAAAATCCACAAACAGAAAATGGTGAAAAACAATTGACTAAAATTAGGGGAGTGTGGTGGCCACGGAATAGTTACGTATCTTCCATTTATCAATTTCGATTTATTTTTTAGTTAAAAATATTTGAAATAACCATTTAGTTCTCTGAGTGGAAGTACACAAATGATGATGAAAAATTTAAGCAAAAACATTAGATTTGCTATACAAGCCTGTTTATGCATCGCTAAGACAGACGGATATGTTAATCAATCTTAAAATGTTATTAAGTGCAACAAAATCCTCTGAAGCCATTTCTAACGTTACATGACTTTCAAAAATCGAAGTTCTTTTGAAAAAGAAGAGCTTTACGAAAAATGATCAAAAATGATAAAATAATCCAAATAAAATATTACTCTATGATATTGTTAAGAATGGAAATTTAAATAGAAATATATTTAATATTTGAATTACGAAAGAAATAAACGCGACAAAATTATAACATTCCAGGTAGTTCGGTGACCAGTGATTTCCTGCATAGAGTGCAATGTTGCTGACTGGACGTCCGTGCATCGGGGACAATGCAAATGTAGCGAAATTGTTGTTAACAGGATCGGTGCTCAAAAGTAGAAGACAAAAAGTCAGTCAGTTTTCGGATAAGCTGGAGTACCAGTGCCACCATTAAAAAAAGTGCAACAAGCTCCCCCTTGTCGCCATGAAGGGTGGTTAGTGGTAAGTAAAATTGTGTATTAAATTAGACTCTAGTAAAATAGTTTCCATTCTTAAACAAATTTCAATTTCTCAAATTAAAATTTAATAATAGTTTGAATTAAGATATTTTTATTAAGAACCAACTGGTTTATCAATTTGACAATTAATAGATAATTTAACTTAAATTGAATTACTTGTTATAAATATTAACAACACAACTTTGGCAATTCGTAAGATTTTTCCTCATACAGATTTTAGACCGCAGCATAAAATAGAACGCCCAAAGACTAGGTGATTTGTACTCCTTGGATAATTCTTCAAAAATGTTAATAAAACCTTTTCTTTTGCTTCATATGTTATATTCTTGGGTGCACACCAATCAGTGAATCGTTTATAAAATTGTTCGTACATGGTTCTCGATGTATCTGGTAGAAGTGAAGCTACTGCAGTTACAGCAGCTTTTTCAATTTCAAGAGGCAAGTTTTCTGTTTCTGAATCGCTCATTATTTCAATCAACACCACTATTTTCATAAGAAAATGTAAAAACGAAAACTCAATTTTGTTTATAACAAGTTTAACAGGTTACCATAACAATGCCTTTGCTTCTTGATTTTGAACTAGATTTGATTTTGGGTTTTTTTCAATTTAAGGTAGTTGTAGATAAAATTTTTGCACTTCTAGATAAAATTTTATATAGTACACGTAGGATAACGGCATATTTTATTACATTTGTGAAATTATCCATGTATAATAATGCCTATATCCCACTTGTACTATAAATAACTATTATATGTTTAAAGGTGGATGTAACATATTCGGTGAAGGTGCCGTACTGATAGAGACGGAATGTTCAGTGCAGGACAGCCACACATTTCGAGGCAGTTTAGGCCAGTTTTTGGCCAACCCGCAACTTCTGTACGGAAGAACGTTCCCCAGTGGCTCCCCAAGAAAAGTATAGCCAGACGCTATGTTGAAATATATGTTATATTTGTTTATTGGTTTTTTTCTCTGTATCTTAGATGCCAAGAGAGTCTGCCCTACGGCAAATAATTATTTTTTCTTAGCCACAATTACTTGTAATTTTTAAAGGTGGACCTGACAATATTAAGAGAAATTATACATGGGCGTACGTCAAAAAAATGAAGGGGTAAAGTACATCGCTCAACCAAGTTTTTTAGGTATCATCTACAATATCTTTAAGGATTTGGTCATATCATCATAAGAAATATCTCTATTAAATGTCATATGTTTTATAATTTTGATTTTTAATTAGTTGTAATATTATATAAACAGTTTAAGAAAGCCTTACCCACAATATTTTTTACTAAACCCTTTTTTCAGTCCCTTGACGAAATAACATAAATAATTGTTTCTAGATGTTCCCATATTTTCGTTTTTTGATTTGTATATAAATAAATGAGAAAAATAATTATACAAATATTATGGTTTAATCATTTTAAACTAAATAAAGTATTTTTTTCTGCTCTATATTTCAAGAAATTCTAATGCAAATAAATACAGTGAGACTATATTTTTATTTATTTAAAATAAATATAAACAGGGACTATAGTTTTAAATATTTAATGAACTACGTCTTTGTCAGCCAATTAAATGTTTTATATATCTTGCAGTTTTATTTAGTTGCTCTATATAAAATATATTAATACTGTACTTTAACGTAATTAATGTAACATTTTATTAAATACAAGGTGTCGGGAATATGAGTGATAATAATAAAATGGCTTCTATATTTGACTCTTATGAAAAATCATGAAAAATCAGTATTAATGAAGTAAATAATAGAAGATTTCCTAAAAATCAAGTGCGCCCCTGAACTCTACGTAAAAAATCAATCAATCTGAATCAATTTTGACCATTCCATATCTTACCTATTCTCTGAGATACAAACAATACCTTAAAAGTATGTTTTTGAATTTTTTGAATAAGTGGTCCAGTGTTGAGAAAACCAAATCTCTATGTCTTGTACTTTCCGAGATACCTTTTAATGTATAGTGTCCCGCAAGCAACGGCAGCTATTTTGAACACTTATTATAACTATTTCAAACTTACCGTAACAAACAAACAAACAAACCGTATTGTGAGAAAAGGAGCACTTGTTACAATTATGTAGAAATACCTAACGTGGTAGGTGTGCGACGTTGACACATATTCAGAACCGGTTTGCTATCTTAACTCTAATACCATTGGCCAGACAAAAAAAGTTTTGTTTGACGCAAGGCACTTATATTCGGGACACCCTGTATAGATATAAAACTATACATAAAGTATGCTTTAATCAATGCTTAGGCACCTGAAAATGGTATAAATATTAAGAAATATATTATACAGATGGATGAGAAAGGTCTACATAGTTGTAAGATTATTGTTAAGTAATTCTTTGGAGTTTAACAAACGCTAAGTAATAATATCATATAGGTAACGAAATGTAAGTAACACATTTACTAAAGTAAGATTAGAATAGACTGCATTATCTACATCTAAAATCAAGTACAGCAATACATTGGTACACTAAAAGTTTAAGCTCTTCAAGTGTCTGAAATAATTGTGTACCACCAGAATCTTGTAGCAGACAATTACTGAAACAAAAAAAAAGAAATATAAAAATATTATAAATACGTGTTTCTTGAATATCGAAGTTATTTAATGTTGCAAATCTATATCTTTAGTATGTATGAATAAAAAAGAGTGTGTTTCAAGCGCCGTTTGATGTTGTGTAAACATTAGTTATTTTCAAGTTATTATTTTTTTGTTTAATATAAAATTGGCATGCCATAGAGTTCAATACAGGGCGTTTTATTGAGAAATGGACATATGTTAACCATGAGTACATGATATCGAGGAGGACTCAAAAAACCTTTTGTTGCAGGTTTAACCATTGTCGTTACCGAGATACAGGGCGTTTTACCGATTTTGGCTATTTCTTTAATTTGCGATAAAAGGCGAACCACGTATAATCAAGTGAAATTAGGTAAGAGTATTGTATTTACTTCACTCAACCCACTAAAGTCATAAGTGAAGCAGAAATGCGGGTATGGTGGCATTTATTTTGTTTATTCGCAGAAAAAGCATCCTCTGCGTAAGATTTTGCCGAAGTTGCGCTTTTAAATATTTCTGTTTACTTTTCTGTTCAAGCTTTGAATATTGATTGAATCGTGCAGTAAATCAATCAATTTTTAGTGTGAGCTAACAAGTATTTTACTGTTTTGTTGAAAATTTGAATGTTTTTTTTTAAATTGTCTAATTCACTCAATAATCAACTAAATTTAGTTAAACATGAAAATAAATCAGTATGCTAAATAACCGATCTCAATAAAAACGAAAACAATTTACTAATTTGAAAAAATCTATAACAGGTATTTGACAGCAATCAAACATGAAGAAATTTTATTATTTCTACTCTACTCAAATGTCTGAATAAATTTTTTAAACATCCTACATACAGAGTGTAGTTTTTGGTAATAAACAAAATTAAATAGAATATGCCACCAGACCTGCATTTCGCTTATAATTTTAATGCATTGAGTGAAGTAAGTAGAATCCCTCTACCTCTAGTTTGCCTTTTTTTTGGCAAGTTAAAGAAATAGCCAAAATCGGTAAAATACCCTGTATCTCGGTAATGACAGTGCTCTCTTCAACAACAAGTTTTTTAGGCATTCTAGATGCTCTATATTCGCTGATAACGTATGTACATTTTCCAGTGGATCACCCTGTATATCTAAAATAAAACTGTCCATAAATGTTTAATTTTAAAATTACTGAGGAAGATGAGCATTTTTAATTTTTATGCTACTGATATTCCCAGATTTTTAAATTATTTTAGATCAGAAATAAATTCAATTCTCTCACTTTTCCATTAGCAAATATTCATTTAGAATACACTTCACAATATAAAGAATTTAATAATCATCTGATTTCCTTTATTTAATAACCACATTATTAAAAAAAAGTTTCCTTGATCATTTAAAAAACAATTCCGAGAAATAAACTTGTTGCTGTTCTGCGAATTGGTAGTAGACTGTGAATTTCCTGATTGACAATACGAGTATATTTCTGGAATTTAATCATTGTCTATACAGTATCATCACTGTATTGATACTATAAATTTAACATATTGTTAATTACTGATGTTATGTGAGTTAACGCAAGAAAAATAATTATAGGTACAAATTATACGTACGAGTCACTGCAAGTCCAACAACTAAGTGTCCAACAATAAACGGTGTATTGTTGAGTCCAGTGTGATGTATGATTGCAATAAATGTGCCAATCAAGTAAACTATGAGTGCTATAGGATTTAAAATCAACCAAGGAAGCAAAAGCGTTGGATGGTTCTAAAACAGAAATGGATAATATTTAGTAATAATAATAATAATAAACACAATAATAATAATAAATTTTATTCACATAGGCCTACAAAGGTTGTGAAGCGTCATAAGAACATGTGTTCACAGATACATACAAATTACTAAAAAAATTAAATAATACTAATATTTAATATAGTTGATTAAAATTTAAAACATGAGTTAAAATATAAAATAAATAAGACACCACATAATACATGTTAAAATTTAAGTTAAATTAGGTATTATAAATAAACAACAATAATTTTAAAAGAGGTGAAGTAACAAATGGAGTTTATTAGCTAGTTATTTAAAAAGAAGTTATTTAGGATATACTAATAATAGTAGACAAAAAACGTGTGCAGTATTCTTTTATATTTCGTCTCAAATTCTAGCTAATGCATAATAAACATTTAATAAGTATTTGTAATTCATTATGTGACTAATATCATCTTCAAGCAAAATGTGCGGTATTAAGTTTAGATATTCATGGTCATGGATTCATGGATTACATGGTCTATGTGATTTTCCCATTTTAAAATTGCTTACTATACTACTTTAGGAACTTACTGTATGATCTTATATATTTATTTCAATATAAATTGTAAAGTGTAGAAAAGTAAATGATTAGTAAAACTTGAAAATGGTTCATCTGTAATAAGCAAGGCTGTGCTTGTCCTAATGAAAAAATATTTATCATTTTTTTTAGGATAATAATAACATGTATTAAACATTGTTCAGATTACATCTATTACGTTTAAATAAATGTCGGCGTTTGTTATAACATATGTGGACATATTCCGTTTTAATAATAACGTACTTAAGTTTATTCAAGTTGTTATATAAAATACTTACTGTCACTGCACCAAATATAATCATTATTGAAAAGATGCACTGAAGGGCACTTCCAACAGCTATAATGATCAGAATACATCGGAGAACTGAAATAACGAAAATATGTCAAAATCAGTTATCCCAAGAATTAGTAAAGCTTTTGTTTAACAACTGAGTTGGAAAGTTTTTAAACATTCTCTAATATACTATACATGTTGAAAGAAGAAGCAAATGCCTACCAAGAAAATATTAATCATTAATTAAGTAAATATTACTCTCAAAATGTATTTATTTTCTTTCATTCAACAACTTACCTGTTAAATCAGGTATTACGGACGGATCAGACATGTCCAAAAGTTCATGTGGGTTCTCCGCATACGCTGAACTAAGCACTAAGAACATGAAAGCTACTATGCTTTGAAGAACTCCAATAATGATGGTTCCATTCTTCAAGCTGAATCCACAGCAGTTGGATACCTCTAAAGCCATTTTAATCCTGCAATATAAAACAATAAATAACTAATTTACGAAAATATTATATTATTATTATTTTTATTAATATTAAATTAATAAGTGGCGATAGATATGCATATACGTAATAGTTATTTTGATTGATTAAACAGATTTGCCTTATTAAAGAACCATTTTGGTGAATACAAAGATATACCACAATAAAGGAAGGCAACCTTGCTAATAGAATAATTCATGATACTGCTCCATTATTAAAGGAAGACAATTATCGTCCAGCCTTGCTTGTGTGTGTTAAAATTCCCATAAATAATGCAAAATTCTCAGTAAATTACAATATCGAATCATATAATTTTAGAAAAGCTGACTTTCCGGCACTGTATAACGCCTTCTTGAATGCAGATTGGTATTACTTTCAAGATATATCAGACGTTAACTTGGCCTTAGATGAATTTTACAGTAAAATTTATACTGTTCTGAATCAGTATGTACCGAAATCAAAATTTTATAAGAAACAGTATCCGAAATGGTATAACAGGGATATCATAAATATATAAAACGCAAAGATTTTCATTTCAATAACTACAAAAAAACTAATTTTCATCATCATCTAACTGAGTTCAAACGATTTAGAGCGTTAGTTAAAAGCCAAATAGAATTAGCATACCATAATTATATACAGAATGCTCAGAGTTCAATTTCCACAGATCCAAGGAATTTTTGGAATTTCGTTCATTCTAAACAACAGCAAACCCGTCTACCCGGTACGATAAGTTATTTAGGTAAGGAATATAGTAAGTCTCAGGATATTATTGATGCATTTGCCAATTTTTTCCGTTCAGTTTACATCCCTTCTAATGATAATTTTGATGAAGCATTCTTTAGCAATAATTATGACGTCCTCAATATTAGTAGTATTTCAATGTCTGAAGTAGAATTTGCTGCGAGAAAACTAAAGAACAGAATGACAGCAGGTCCTGACCTTATTCCATCATTTATTGTCAGAGATTGTATAGGTGCATTTTCGATACCACTGTTTATACTATTTAATAAGTCATTAAAGGCGTCCACATTTCCTGATAAATGGAAAGTAGCGAAAGCAATACCAATCTTTAAGTCTGGTAATTCATCTGACATTGCGAATTACAGACAAATATCTCTACTCTGTAATTTTGCCAAGATGCTTGAAATTATTTTATATAATAGAATATACGATAACGTAAAATTACTCTTATCACCAACTCAACACGGGTTTATACCTAATAGGTCTACTGTAACCAACCTGACTGTTTTTACACAAGATGTGTCTCATACATTGGATAGCCAGGGACAAGTTGATACTCTCTATACGGATTTCACCAAAGCCTTTGACCGCATAGATCATAACTGATTGATAATAAAATTATCTAATTTTGGTTTTGGTAAAAGCCTGTTGAAATTCTTCAAGTCCTATTTAACAAACAGGCATCAATTTGTTTTTTAAAATGGTTACAGTTCGGTAGAATATATGCCGACGTCGGGAGTTCCGCAAGGATCCAATCTTAGCCCTCTTTTATTTCTTTTATTTATTAATGATCTGTGTGTTGAGCTGCAATGTAAATCTCTAGATTTTGCCGATGACTTCAAAATTTTTAAATCAATAACTTCCATATACGATTGTCGACAGCTACAAATTGAACTTGGTAAGATTGTAGGTTGGTGTGGATTGAACAAAGTTAACATTAACATTGATAAATGCAAAATAATATCATTTACAAAAAAAAGACAATACATCGACTACAACTACAATATTGACGGTGTTGCATTGGAAAGAAAATTTTTGATTAGAGATTTGGGTGTACTTTTTGATTCGGAATTAAGTTTTGTAGAACATATTCAGATGAAATCGAAAGAAGCAATTAAAATGCTGGGATTTATTATAAGAAACTGCAAAACTTTTTCCAATGATAAATGTCTGAAATCTTTATATTTTGCTTATGTTCGATCTAAGGTCGAATATGCATCGGTAGTTTGGTCCCCATTGTATGCCGTTCATAAGCAGGCGATTGAACAGGTTCAAAGAAAATTTTTAAAATTCCTATCATTTAGAATGACTGGTACATATCCGGAAAGGGGGATTGAGAATAGTCTTCTTTTGGAAAGGCATAATATGGACAGTTTAGAATTTAGAAGAATATATGTGTCTTATTTTTTTATGCAAATTATTGAAAAATAAAGTTGACTGTCCAGAATTACTTGCTCAAATAAATCTGCACGTCCCCAGAATGAATTCAAGACAAAATATAACGTTTCAATCTAAACATCATAAGACTAATATGTTGTTGAAGTCACCAGTGTATTGTATGTGTACCTACTTCAATGAACTGAGTCCATATTTTGATGTAAACTTTTCAAATCTTAAAAAGTTAGTGCAATATGCTAGACAAGTATTTCATGTATAAATTTCAAATATTCAAATCCAATAGTTTCAAATTCAGATTCAAATAGTTTTTATTAATTTTTTATGTATAAGTATAAAAATTCAGTGTATGTCTGTGTATATATTATAGGTGTTACCTATGTATTATTGATATGTATTGTGTGAGCTATTTATATTTGTGTGAAGATTATGTTGTTAAATTACATATTTATATTTTTGCACCAACTCTACATAGCTATGTTTATTAATTAGTTTATCTTTAATAGTTGTTATTTATTATAGTATTTCTTTTATATTTCTGCTGTAATTGGAGTTACCTGTTGGGCCAATAAAGCATATTATTATTATTATTATTATTATGCCTTGTCACACAACCTCAACTCTTAGTTGGGTCTTTTTCACAACACCCTGGAGTCCTTCGTCAGGGTGTAGCGCGGACTGCTGTTAATCCTTTGTAGTAGTTAAGTTTAGGTTGGAATCGTTACTCTCACCTAATGCAATCCATGCATTTAAGGTAAGGTAAGTGTAAATGTAGAGGGTAGTTCTTATATTGTTTTTCTCTTTTCAGGTTTACGACAATACCTTCCGCAGTATGTGAGCAGTGCCTAATATTGCAGTTTGCTGGATCTGCTCTGGGCGATGGTCTCCAGGGAGTTGCTCGACGCATATTTTAAATTCTTGGCTAACATATCCCGTAGCCCCAATTATGACAGGTACTATAATTACTTTAGTCCGCCACATTCGCTGGATTTCGATTGCTAAACTCTTATATTTAATTCTTTTTTCAGCTTCTTTTTTGATAACATTCGTATCTGCGGGGATGGCTACATCTATTAGGTAAGTTACTTTTTCAGCTCTTATAACAATGTCTGGTCTGTTTGCACCTCCTCCTTCGTTAGTTCCTGTCACTGTCCGGTCTGTTCTAATGGGGTGATCGTATAAAATTGTGACTTTTCCGTTGTTAGTGGTTACATTTTCAGGCTTGTGTTGATACCATTATTATTATTATTATTATTATTATTATTATTATTATTATTATTATTATTATTATTTTTTTTTTTTTTTTTTCCAGTAACACCTTCCGAAGCTCCGACACATTCGGAGATGTTCTGAAGAGTCAAGCAATGACCACTCTCCACTCCGTGGAGTCAGTAATCATTGCGCCCGTAAATCATGCGTTCTGAGTAGACGTAGCGAACCAAGGACGATTGCCTTCTGCATTCTGCCGGCTAAGATCTCTGCCGAATTTCGGCAAGCCGGTATGATCTTTAAGTCAGAAAGCAACGTATGTCTCATTCCACCCAGGACGCCTATAATGAGCACCACAATCTTAACAGAGTGGTCTGGATACAGCCTGCGGAGCTCGGAGAGAAGATCTCGATACTTCCTCCGTTTCTCCTCCTCTTTTAGGACGATGTTGTTCTCTGCGGGAGCCGAGAACTCAATCACAAACATCGTCCTAAGTTGGTGGTCGAGGAGGACTACATCAGGCTTATTGGCTTGAATTTGCCTGAGGGTGGGGAATGAATAGTTCCAATAAATTCGGCACTTCTCATTCCCCACAACGGATTCTATATCCCCCGGAGCATAAGGCAGCACTGGCGTCTCGTCTATCTTATACGAGTGTCGTAAATGATAATACAACACCCGTAAGGCTGAATCGTGTCTTTGGATATACGCTGTGGCCGCATATACCGGACAGGCCGACAGGAGATGCATAAGCGTCTCCGGCGCCTGGCGGCAGGCCCTGCATCTGGTATCAGGAACCTCGATACCCAAGACACGACTACGATAGACGAGAGTATTAATTACACCATCTTGGCAAGCCATTATGAACCCCTCAGTCTCAGAGTTCAGCCCCGCTGACCTCAAAAAAGCGAAGGTCAGCTTTTCAGATAAGCCAAGCCCCTCTAGATGACGGTAGAAGAGACCATGCATTGGCTTATCCTTATGTAGCTGCAGAAGGTGACGCGTCTCTGCAGCTTTAATTTGGGCTTTTAACTGAGCAGGGTCCCACTCGGTGACAGAGTCTGGATTTTCCCGCTCAGTATCGAACACGAGACCAAGTTCATTGGCTGCTCTTCTCGCTGCCTTATATACAAACGCTCCTATCCCTGCTGCTTCATGGTCTTGGACCATGCAGAGAAGGGGATCCGAGCTCCTGATGATTTTACAGGCTTCCTCCAAAACCACTCTGCCCTGGAGACACTCCAAACTCAAGAGTCCACGGCCTCCCCGATTTCTTGGGAAGTATAACCGCGAAACGGACGATCTTGGATGCAAACTCTGATGGAGATGCATCATTTTGCGGGTCCCTACATCGAGTTGCCTCAGCTCTTCTTGTGTCCATTTCACTACTCCAAAGGAGTAGAGAAGGATCGGAACGGCAAGCATATTTGTGGCACTCACCTTGTTTTTACCCGACAGCTCCGAAGACCAGATTTGTCGGAGGCGGTGCCGATACCTGCCGCGGAGAGCGTTTTTCACCGTTGCCACCTCATGAGTGCCCCGCTGTGGGACACCCAAATAGGTGTACGACTCTCCGGCATCTAGATGGTGGAAGATGCTTCCGTCTATGAGCTGGGCGTCCTCTCCGTATGCACCGCATCGTCCTCTCTTGAGATGAACCAGTGCACATTTGTCCAGCCCGAACTCCATCCCAACCGCCTGCGTGTACTCCTGTACCACTCTGAGGGACTGATTTAAATCCCTCTCTCCGGAGGCATAGAGTTTAAGGTCATCCATATAGAACAAATGGGTGACCTTATGCCTCCGGTCTCCTGGGGTACCGCAGTTGTAACCCCGGGTACGACGAAGTGCAACGGATAATGGCAGCAGTGAGATGCAAAACAAGAGGGGACTCAGAGAATCTCCCTGGAACACTCCCCTCCTGAACAAAACCGGCTCTGTCTGGACCCTTGCGTTAGCCGATGTTATGGTAAAGCGGGTCCTCCAGAGCGGCATGAGTTGTTCAATACACCTCACTATGGGGTCGGCCACCGCAAGGCATTGGAGCAAGTGGATTATTAGCTCATGTGATGTCATATCAAATGCCTTGCGGTAATCTATCCAGGCCATTGAGAGGTTCCGCTTGTACTGCACGGAGTCCTGCGTAATACATCTGTCGATGAGCAGGTTCTCCTTACAGCCAGCCACACCCCTCTTGGACCCTCGCTGCTCGTACATCCGTTGATAAACCGGGTTCACTGCGTGGAGCACACGCGCGTACAAGATGCGAGTAAACACCTTGTAACACGCATTCAGGCAGGTTATTGGACGGTAGTTCTTTGGCTGGGACAAATCTCCGCTCTTAAGGATAAGCACGGTTCTCCCCTCGACAAACCACGCCGGAATTTGCTGCTCTCCATTTAGCCAGAACGTGAATATTCTGGCCAAATGGCGGTGGACACTGGTGAATTTTTTCCACCAGAAGTTGCTGATCCCATCGGGACCAGGAGCAGCGAAGTTCTTCGATCTAATAAATGATCTCCGAACTTCATCCGGGGTTATCGGTGGGCACACCTCTTGTGGCTCTCGAAGCCTTTGACAAAAGGCCTCGAAGTGTGCCAGGGCTGGAGTGTCTCTATCAAGTGGAATCCTGCGGCCATAAAGATCTCTCCAGAAGGCTTCTACCCGATCTACAGTCGGCGGATTGTCCGCAACACGCTGAGGCTGTTCAAAAAGTCGGGAAGGCCTTACACGGAACAAATTATTTTGCTCCAACCTTCTCGACCGCCTCACTAGTGACTTTTTCGCAGCCACTAGCATCCGTATCCTGTCGAGAGAATGCTGCTTGATGGTGAGCAGCACCACCCGATTCAGGGTATGATGGACCCGCCTAAGGGAAGTAGCGATGCGTCTCACCTTAGGAGGATTATTATTATTATTATTATTATTATTATTATTATTATTATTATTATTATTATTATTATTATTATTATTATTATTATTATTATTATTATTATTATTATTATTATTATTATTATTATTATTATTATTATTATTATTATTATTATTATTATTATTATTATTATTATTATTATTATTATTATTATTATTATTATTATTATTATTATTATTATTATTATTATTATTATTATTATTATTATTATTATTATTATTATTATTATTATTAATAGAATTAGTATTTTTCACAATAATAAGGGGAAAAGATGAATACTTTTCAAACAGTTGAAGATGAATCGCAAATAAGTATTAAACATTTATTTTGAGAAACTGGATTATCAAGAACTTCTGTACACCGAATGCTTAAACGTAATCTACTACAACCATATCACATTCAAAAAGTGCAAGAGCTATTGCTTCAAGATTTGGATCGACTAGTGACCTTTCGCGAGTCTTGTATCAGGATATTAATTTTTACAAGAAAATTCTTTTCACTGATATAAACCCCTATGCAATAACTTCTTGACATTTTCAACGCGAGTTTGAGATAAATGTTGGGGGCCTGTATTATTGATCGTTATTTGATGGGACTAATTATCGATTAAATGGCGAAAGATATTTGGAATGTCTGCAAAACACTCTCCCTGATTTAATCGAAGATTTACCGTTGCGACTAGAGTTTTGGTTTATACATGATGGGACATCGCCTCATTTTAGTGCTAGTGTAGAAACTTTTTGGATTTTAATTTTCCAAATAAATGGTTAGGATGAGGATGAACATTGAAAGATTTTGTTAATTTCTCGCCAATTAAATCCCGACAAAATTTTGGGAACCGTATTAAGCATAAATGTAACGTTATAAGAACGGATCATCATTTATTTATTTATTAGGCAGAGTAAATTTTAATTTTCGGTGAAAAGTAAACTAATCTTTCAGAGAAAATGGTACCCATTTTGAATAATTTCTTTAGTTTTATTTTATTTTATAGTTTTATTAATAACTGCAAAATTTTAAAGACAATACCTACTGCCGACTTTTCGATTTCTTCTAATAAACATTATTAAAATTTTGTTTTAATTAATCCATTTTTTCGTAAAAACCTTTTTAAAATTTAAAAAGAGTAAAACAGTGTTTAAATTAAATTCTGCGTAGGATACTATCATTCGATCAATGGAAAAATAAATTTGGTAGAATTTTAGGGGTGACTCACCCTCAATGAATACCTTGTACTGTTTCAATTTACTTGAACTCATAGTCAAGCAAGACCAATAATAAACTTCATGCACCTGTTCTGTGTCGGTGCAGAACATCCTGTATACTTCATATATGGGGTCGGGATTCATTCATAACAGGAGATGATAACAAAATTGTATAATATTATAGATTATAAATCAACGTGAACTAATTTACACAGAAAATATAGAAAATAAAAAATAAATGTAGAAAACATATAAATAATAGCATAATTATCACTAACAACAAACCAACAAAATCGGAGGTTCTATTTCTAGGTTCTCAGTAATTAATATAATTTTGCGACAAAACAATTTTACCATGACATTGCTTAATTAACTGTAATATCCACTAACTAATCGAGTAAATTGGACAATATTTTCAGAACTTTTTCACAAAATTTATTGTAATTTGCAACACAAGTTTATACCACCGCAACATTATTATTTTCATTGAAGTCACGTTAAATATAATATTGTTAGACACAATTATAAGCAGAGCGAAAAATATTATCGAACCGTAAAGTAAATAATTAGATATAAAAATATTTAATTGTTGAAAGTTAAGTTATCTTGTAACTATAATTCTTAAAACAATCTAGGTTTACCAATTATACAATTTCTTTTCATACACACTAGAAGTTTCTATGACAAATAAAATTGAATATGTCAGGAAAAAAGATATTATTATAGTACAGTAGACATAACAGATATATTCTAGAATTAATAGTTCTTTATTGTATAAGTGCTTAGTATTTTATCCAATCAAGAATGATATTAAGTGGATAAAAGGCAATTAAAACACGAATGCAATACAACGTTTTATCCATAAACACGTCACAATCATACTTGTGGAGTCAGAATTATTGGAATTTAATAAAAAAATATCCGCACGACTTGATATTTCTAAGTACTCAATGAAACGTAGTAGGTTTAGTCACTGGTTGCTATGGTGCGTTGTTTATTATCAATTATTTAATAAATAATTCTGAATTAAGTAAAAATGTGAGAAAGTAATTGTGTTTCTGTAACTGATTTCAGACAAGCTCAAGAAGCAATTTTCCTATATATTTTTAGGTATTAATAATATTGTGTGAAACTAACTATATTAGCTTAAAATACCTTTATAAAACCGTAAAAAAAGCAATTTTCCATTTACCATTACGAAAAAGTGTTAGTCGAATTTAACGAATGGAGAGTAATGTTATTAAATGAAGAAGTCATGCTATCGTATTTTATAAATTTGAAGGAACAAATATGCAATTTCATCTATGTGGTCGAAGTATTCGATGTTGAAAGCTATTATAAAGGTCTACAAAAATATAGATATTGGAAAATATAACAAGCTTACTGCTTATTTGAAGAGTGAATCAAAGCAAAAAAGCTGCGGTATTGGAAAAAGCACATATTGAAAAATTATTGACTGAGGCTTCCGATAAAGAATATTTAACGATTAAGGTAATCTTTGTTTACCTTTTACAAGTTGTTAGATATATAATAAGCTTTGAATTATTTTAGGTTGCACTAATAATGGGGGTTTCTGGTGCCTGTCGATTCTACAAATTGACAAATTTGAAAATTACTGATGTTTGTACAGGACGTTGGCAGTTACCTACTTGTCAATACCTGACACCATGGCATTTAAAGAAAAATTACAATAACATATTTTGCGTGAATCCTGTTGAAAGATGCAGAAAATATATTTCCTTTGGCCCAATTTGCTTAACACAAGACATATTCTTTTTAAGATACATCAATAAAAAATGTACTTCTCAGTCTATTGGAATCAACACATTAACACATTGGACGAAGGTAGCCTCAGTAGTTGCTTCATTCCTGAATATTGCAAATCCAGAAGCACATACTGGCCATTGTATGAAGCGCACTTCAACAACTTTTTTGTCCAATAAAGGTGCTCATCTTACAACCATTAAACGGCATGGTGGATGGAAGAGCTCCTCTGTCGCAGAAAGTTATGTTGAGGAGTCCATATCTAACAAACTTGATATTGAAAGGAAAATATAGCTGTTCTGTACAGAAGAGACATTCTTCACAAGCTTCGACAGATGTTATGCGTTCCGAAAATTATGTCAAGAGTGCTACAAGGATTGTTATTAACGGAAAGGAAATGTGATAAAACAAAATTTCTATTACGTTTTATAATAATTATTAACCTTTTTTTCGTCTAAAAACAATTAGAAGACATTTTTAATACAGAAATGAATATACAAAATTTATTCTTCAGAAATATTATTGGGAATGGTCCAAGTTAAAGAAAACCAATTTATTGGTAAATCTACATTTCGGCTGCATTCAAGCCTTCTTAAGGACAATTCAAGAAAAGTTTTCCTGGTAAAATACAGCTATATAAAATGGGGAATAAAACAGGTAATATAACATATTATAGAAGACACTGTACATAACTTAACGATGTTCAGAATAATAATGAAAATCCAAAATTTATAATAGATTAAAAACAATAATTTTAAGTGGTATGCATAACGGGCAATTTTAGCAATGCGTCTCGGCGTCACTTGGCGAACCGCTACTGATTTTTCTTATAGCTCCTAATATACGACAGATATTTTTGTGTTGGTAAATATTTCTTCACCATATGTGTTTTTATTTGTTTCTTATTACTCGAGGAAAGAACATTATCATGAATTTGGTGAAGCAATTATAAGTGTGACTGCAGAGACTAAATTAGGTGAAGGTGTCTTAAATAACAATGGACATGGTAGATCCACTGTATTCACTGCGTCACACATCAATGAAAATACACAAAGGTGCATAGACCCTAGTGTATTTTGAGAAAAGAATGCGACGCAAGAAAGACACAATTAGATGCACTACAGTTTAGGAACTTCGACTGCAATACGTTAGGTGACTAAAAAATTCGATAAGTTTGTGAATCGTAAATTCACTAAAAATATTAATTTTGGTAGTTAAGTACCTTTTAGTTTTAAATTTCAAATTTACTTTATTAGTACTATTATGAGTATTTTTTAAAATTCCTATTCGCCCTATGGGTAATGGGTATGCCAGGTAATACTGATATCCTGGGAAGGGTTGACTCACAGTAAAAGTAAATGAGATTTACTCAAATATACTTTAAGTTCTGATAATTTTGAACAAATAATTATTCTTTGACTTTTTTTTAAAATGATCTTGTATTCAAGTAATTGTTTATTTATTATATCTCTGTATTTCATAGTTTGTGCATATTTGTATTAAAAGCTGATAGAAACTTGAAAATCGTCTCTTAAATTATGCACTTCGCCTTAATTAATTATTTTGACCAACTTTTTCTAGTAATATGTTGTTGTATTTTCAGCTGAAAAAGAGCTTTACCTCAAAACAAAACAATTTATTCTCAGTGCATTGAATATTTCAAATAATATTATTTCGAAAACGGTTAGTCCTAATGACAGCAAGGTATACCCTTATCACATAAATAAGGTAGATGAATCGATTGTTAGATACAGTAAACCTCAAAAAAGTTGACATTTAAAAGAAGCATGATGTGCCATAAGTAGCGCCCTCTACTAGTACCGTCAAAACTAGAAACAAATTTAAAGTTTAGCTATATATATCACATTATTTTGTCGTCAAGAATCTACTCTTGGTGCATTCATTTTTGGACACCCTGTATTACTAAAACAATAGGACCACGCACAAACTACAAAATTCAGAGATATTTTTAAAGAACAGTTACCTAAATTCCATGCATTTTAAAGTATAACTTTTTGTTCAAAATAATCAAAATTAAAATAATCTTACATTTTTTACAGTTAAGACAGTGGCGTATCATTTTTGTTACAAATAAATAGTGCCGCACGGTTTCTACGCCACTGGTGATAATGAGAATATTTAAACATACTGAATAATTAGACTAAAGATGTCTCATTACAATCTAGAACTATTGCTGTTTTGTCACGAAAGGTTTCTAAGTAAATAAAAAATTTCGAAATCTTCGACACCCTGTATCTTGGAAACGGTAAACTTTTAGATATAGATATATTTGGATAAAACTCATTTAATTTGACTTTTCAATCATCCCTTCCAAGGATGCCAGTAATACGTGAGACACCCTGTAAATGCACGATATCCAAAAGATATTTCATTCTACTTATTGTTTATTCTTCATTGTGATACTGATAAGTTTACCCATTAAGATTATAACAAATTGAAATTCTGTAGGCTAAATGACTAATAAAATGCAAATTATTTCAAGTTTGCAGTTAAACAATGCTTATTCTCATTAGTCCTTATCAAGTAAGTAGCTATTTACAATGATGACGTAAAAATGTGGTTGAATCAACTTGTATTATTATTAATTTATTTGTATATGCCTTAAGAAAAAAGAAAAAAAATCACCTCGCATAAAAATTTTAATTGAAATTTATTTTTTTCTCTTTGACTTGTCTTTAAAATAATCATGTATACAGGGTGTTGGTAAATAGTGGGCAATACTTTAAGGATAACTTTCTTGGTCAAAATTGATGAGATTTAAATCAACTTGCCTTAGCCAAATTTTGCTTTCTTATGAAGTTGAAGACCTGAGAAAGTACTTTTTTTATTTCATTTTTTTACCATAATTTCTTTATCTGTTGGGTAATTGTATTCAAACTTTGCAAAACGACGAGATAAAGACGAATGTTTAATTGATTTTTCAGCTAAATGTACAGGGCGTTCTCAGCACCTGTATTACTATATTATTTCTTTAAAATTGTGTTCAAGGATAGAGATTTTTGAGAAATTTATTTAGTTATTTTGAAACTGACTTCGATTAGCTTTAAAAGAGGTATACACAGTTTTACCTGCGCAGTTCTAAACGTGCAGTTCTCTGGACTGACATCCACAGAATACAATTCGCACCCAATATTTAAACAGTTTATGCATCACAGTCATGAAAATCGTTCTTCTCTGATCAGTTTTTACAAAGTGCAACTAATTTGCATCTACAGACTTAGACAAGTACGTACAGTTTTTATATATTTTTAGGTATTAATAATATTGTGTGAAACTAACTACTCAGTGGACTTCATTGATACGAATTGTAGGAGATTTGATTTATATCAGCTTAAAATACCTTTCTAAAACAGTAAAAAAAAGTACGTACAGGTTACACAAAACTGAAGCACCGGTATCAGTCTTATGGCACCGTGCTCAGTCCTTGCAGCTTGTAGAACTGTGCAGTTTTCCTGGCCACACGCAACTACTGAACTGCACAGGTAAAATGTTATAAAGAACTGTGTGTGTGGACCTCGCTTAAAGTTAGAGGTGTGACGAATTAGGTACTCTAGGGATCTAGTAAGTAATTCTCTTAAATATAGTCCAGCGCTTCTTTATATAAAAAACATTACATTCTTGTGCGATAAATTTGACTATACTTGTACAGTGGAGAGATACCTTATTCTTAAACAGTGAATCAAAATTATTTGCAAGTCTGTTTAAGTTCGTCGTAATCTTGAAATAGTGTTTTCTACAAATACAAGTAATTTTAGTTATTTGAGAACTTAATAAAATAGAGTTTAGTAAATAAAAGGAATGTTATCTCTTGCCACCTGCGAATATTCAAAGACGCCGAAGTAAAATGAATATATTAACAGACAGAAAGCGGTCTAACCAACAAATTTTTAGGTATCGAAATGTTTGAAAATACGTGTTTTTTAATTCAACTGTAGCTGAAAATATTGTTATAACATAAACTTACATATTTTTTTACTGTTTTAGAAAGGTATTTTAAGCTAATATAAATCAAATCTCCTACAATTCCTATCAATGAAGTCATATGTATGTTCTCTGATACCAAACATCTAGGTATGCTAATGAACAATTCCACAGACAAAGCTCTATTCAATAATTATCTAAAAAAATAATCTAATTTACTCACTCTATAAAAATCTAACTTCACTTTTTTGGCAGTGGGAACACGACAAATTCAACCACAATAGATGAGATCTGACCTATTTCTGCATTTTTAGGATTGCTTCTTCAGGTGGTCTCCTTTAAGTTGAATCAAATATCTAACTATAAAAATTATTATAAAAATTAAAATTATTAGATATAACTCGCGTCAAGAATTCAGACGTCTTACGTCACGGCTGACGTTACATTTGTTTTTATTGTCAACGTAATTTTCGATATTTGGTCGCGTTAAAAACAATCATTTTTTGCAATTTAGTGCAGTATATAATACAAACTTTTAGTGTAGTATATAGTTTTATTACTATCAGTTGCAGTTTCTTAAATATTTTGATGAAAATATAATGAATTATTCAGTTGTTCGTATGACGTAAGTCGTCTGAATTCTTGTCGAAAAGGTGAACATTTTTCAAGTAGGTATTGTCATATTTAATTCATTGACAGGATGTCACTTTTTTGTCATTGTCGATATTTAACTTCTAATAATTTTAATTTTTATAATAATTTTTATAGTTAGATATTTGATTCAACTTAAAGGAGACCACCTGAAGAAGCAATCCTAAAAATGCAGAAATAGGTCAGATCTCATCTATTGTGGTTGAATTTGTCGTGTTCCCACTGCCAAAAAAGTGAAGTTAGATTTTTATAGAGTGAGTAAATTAGATTATTTTTTTAGATAATTATTGAATAGAGCTTTGTCTGTGGAATTGTTCATTAGCATACCTAGATGTTTGGTATCAGAGAACATACATATGACTTCATTGATAGGAATTGTAGGAGATTTGATATATATTAGCTTAAAATACCTTTCTAAAACAGTAAAAAAAATGTTACAAAAGCTAATAATAAGGAATATATGGGTAGATATTGTGGGTGTAATTCAACGCAGGTTGGGGCTTTTGTCCACTGAGTAGTTAGTTTCACACAATATTATTAATACCTAAAAATATATATAAACTTACATAGTTCTGCATATAAAATTGTTCTCTTTTATTTATAAGTATGTGAAAATAAATATAATGTGGAGTTAGAATAGCAAAATAATGTGTCTTACCAATGCATTTGCAATTTATTATATTGTATTATATTAGAGGAAAATCGCGCATCGCGAATCGCGAATTCACGCATAGTCCATAGCGGACCATACGTGGTTTGTAAGAAATTCGTGCTTCGTGTGTAGAACTTTTATGAATTGATTTTTAACGAACAAGACCCTACACACTATTCGCAAATTCCTCGCTTATCACGAATCGCGCATAACGAATCACGAATTCATGCATAGTGAAACCAATCAAATTTAAAATAAAGATTATGTTTTTGCTATTACGTTTATGTTTAAACAGTTGTTTTTTATTTTGTTATTTTATAAAAATGTATATCTTTCATATTGTCATATTTTTGTGTTGTGTTTCTTGATGTTTAACTTAAAAATCAATAAAAAATTCCTGTTTATCTCACAAAAAAAACCTAATTTTCCACAATTACCTAATAAAATAAATAAAAATTTCTCATCGTTAACAAATTAAATAAAAAAAGTATTATCTCAAGCATATAACTACTTAAGGCACCCTGTATAAGAATTTTTTTCCCACACTACGAATACTAAATTTATTGTAATTGTGGATATCCTGTGGTATTATTAACGATGTTATGGTAGGTTTTATTTTATTTCACAGCAGGACTAAATTCTGTTAAGGGAAATTGTTCATGGACAATTTTTTTTATTTAATCAAGCTTCCTACTGGCAAAGTTAGAATCAATGAACCGGATCAGTTTTAGCACGAATAACGTTTCATGTCATTATATCTATATAACTAACCAAAACTTATATTTCTAGAAAATCAGTATGACAATTTGCCACATATATTGTTTTACGTACACATTTGTAAGTACCACATATTTAAAAAATTGTGTCACGAATTTTATTTTGCAAATTTATTGCTTTTGATTTTACACAATTTATAATAATTACTTTACAATAGATAGATAAGTAATTAATTGGCAATAAGCTCTTGGTGAAACTACTTGGTTTAGTCATTGCTGTAAAGGTTAAGATGTTAAGAAATTCTTTGACAAGCCATATTGTTTAGCAATAAAACTAGGCTGCCTTTAATTTTAAATCATCTACATTTAGCTGACAGTGTGGTGCTATAAATAAAAACCAAGCGTACTTACAAGTAAATCACAGCACATATACCGAAATAAATAAATTTACTTTTGTCGTGTTATTACAGTCAACTTATCGAAAACAAAACAAACAGTTGTTTGCTGACGGTGGTACACTGACAAACAATAATTTGTTGGGATTGTTAGTCTGTTTCAATGTTGTTTCTCCTTTCCACACGAAAGTACTACTCTTTTCAGATATAAACGTATGACGTAGCTTAAAATGTCTGGTAGCAAGAGGTTGGCTTTCATTTTATAATTAGTGAGTCAGTCATCAGTCCGCAGCACAAGTTTCATGCGTTGGTCAAGTGAAAATATAAATAAATAATGTACTATAGTGTGTTACGCTTTTTGACAAGCTTTTAGAGAAATATAAATAATTTTATTTTTTTCTCTTTTAGAAAGTTGGTTGGTTGGTTAGTGAGTTGGAATAAATATATGCAACCATTGATTAAAATAATATTTATAAGAAGAGTGGTTGCAGTATTAAAGAAAAAAATTTGTAGTTTCTCAAATTGCTGATACCATAGTAGGTACAATGATACCAGAAACTTCTTTGTTCTTTGTAAATGAATTGCATTTCGTCATTTTGTGAGTTAAGGAATTTAATTATTTTTTTTAATTTCGACTACTCTATTCTGAATTTAGTCACACACATACACTAACAATGCAAATTAATTAATTAATGAATTAAACTCTGTGTTGTCAAACATTTTCATTATCTAATAAAGGCCATCCATACTATAAACAACGTACTTGGATTTACACCAAAAATTGGTAAAAATTTAACAATACATTTTTAAAATAATAGTAAACGTTATTTAAATAGGTATTCTTACTAATAAAAACAGCGACAATATTGAGTATAATGAGTTAATATTTAGTGATAGCACATTTACTAGTGTCAATGCCACAATACTACATTGTTTTAATTGTACTATTATTTCTGCACGTGTATTAAAACTGTTGTAAGCTTAATATACACACCGAATGTTAATGTAATAGATATTTATAATTCATAGCGTTAACTAAGCAAATATGTCTCTTGTTATTTTATAATAATCAGACGATAATGATTATTGTATATTCTGCATTTTCTACATGAATGAAAATAATAAGTAACATCATTATGCACAAAATGTTTTCACACATATGTTTCTCTTCACATAATTTAAAATTAGTCAAAATTGTATGTACTTCATCCTAAGAACCCTAACAGACTTTTATGTTTGCATACTCATTCGTGAACTACCTGTTTCACTTTGCTGGTGGGTGTTATTTCTGTAAACGGTATATTATGCCGCTTGCTCTGCATTTTTGCATCCAAGAAAGCTTTATCAAGAAGAGTGAGTCTCAGGTGTGCCCAGTTCTGGTATTCACCTACATAGTACATATAAGGGGATATATTCCCGCCAGTTTCAACCTTAGAAGATAAGACTCGCGATACTAATCTTATATTGCAGAGGTGCTTCTTCAGATGACGAGTTCTATTGAAGCTGATTATTTCATTTTCTCATAAGTTTCCTTAGCTAGAGTTTGCTCTGGTCTCAAATTCCTGCATTCACAATGTCCTTCCCAACAGTTAGAAATATCAAAAGTTGATTCTGGTTCTAGGAAAGATGGCTCTGTTCTTTTTTTGCCAGTTCATTTGCCTTTTTATTTCTTTCAATTTCTATTATCGAACACAACCTATCTACATTCGTTATTGGTAATTGCCCAAACAGTTTTGAAACAGCCTTGCTTGAGGCTATGACCTTTATTGCAGTCTTATTTGAGATGAGCTTACGTATTAGCCCCTCTATATATTCTCTGTTAAACACGTTATAGGAAGGGCTCCCAGGTTATAGCTTCTATAGCCACATGTGCCTCTGTCATACGATTCCAACTCCTATTGCATTGCCTCTTTTTGTATCTGTAAATTTTAGCAGACTGCCTTGTATATCAACTCCTATTACTTTCGATTATTTACCTTGTCTAGAATACTATGAGAAAGGTTCTCAGTTTATAGCTTCTTTGCTACTTGCGTTTCAATCCTAATACTTCAGCACCTGTTCCACTGTTTCCTGTTTTGAAACCATACCTAAACCATATAAGGTTCGCCTCTCTAATCCATTTCGACACCAATTCTTATTCCTCTAGATTCTTTATTTAGTTGTCGAAGAGGTAGTTTATGGAAGCTGACCTTGAGAAGAAGAACCAGACTGCACTTTGCAAAATTTTTGTTAGATCTTGGAGAGCCCCATGTTATAAGATACGATCGCATTGTTGTCTGATACAGTCTACTTGATGTAGGTAATCATATGCCCTATAATACTTTTTATTCAAACTAGTCTCTGACATTTATTTGGTATCTCTCTTGCAATGATCTCTTAATACAGGTTAACTCTATACTGACTGACTTTAATGGAATGTCTGATGGGTTTCCTACATATTATGGATACCTTAATCCCATCTAACTGTCTTCCATTGGTGAAAGAAGATCAGGTGTATTATCAGAGTTGACTGAGTATTTGGCTCCTATACCAATCATTTACAATATTCAGAGATCTTTGCAGAAGTTTTGACACAGATGATTCCGACTGCTAGGATAATTAAATTATCCGCATGTAACAGTGGGAATAAAAATTTGCCCACATTCAGAAGATACACTTCCCAGTTTACGACCACTACTAATATTTTAATTAAAAAACTATAAAAATAATAATTTTGGTTACAGTAAATGTTGCATCGCAGGCAACATATTATTATGGTTAATAATCTATATGCTTGGATTTAGTGAGAATTTGCTAGGTTGATACCAACTAGTTCATTATTGGCATTTGTCCTATTTATTCTTTATTCATACTTATTTTTATTGACTAGACGGGTTAGCAAATTTTTTACCTTTTACCACCATAGAGTATAACTGCAGCTATACCTCAACATTTAACTTTTTGTCGTCATTTGATAAACACAATAATTTATTTTTACTTCATCATAACTTTGATTTCATTAACTTATTTACAAATTGCTCCTAAAGTTATGATCGAAATATTCTACCCATCTCAATAATTATAATTTATTTTTTATTCAGGTATTTCAAATTTTTTATTCATTTGGCTCAAAATTATATACACATGCAATGATTATATTATTATAAATATTGTCCAGTGGTAGATTTTTCTTGAAGTGACCTACTAGTTTTTTATTATCATATTTTTTATCATTACAATTGCAGTGGTTAAAATAAATTCCTTCATTTACCTACATGTCTTAATACTTTAGTGAACATAAACATGATGAATGTATTGAAATATTGAACTTATATATTTTTATTGGAAGTAATAGGAAGGTGTAGAACAAATTTTCATTTACCATTTTTTTCAAAGACATACATTTAACAAAATATTGTGATTCCTGTACTTTGAAAAATCATTATTGTTAGCTTTTGTAATACTTTTTACTGTATTAGAAAGGTATTTTTAGCTAATATAAATCAAATCTTCTATAATTCATATGAAGTCATATGTACGCTCTTTGATACCAAACATCTAGGTATGCCTTGAATTGTAGGAGATTTGATTTATATTATCTTAAAATACCTTTTTGAAGAATCATCTTTCCACTAGCAAGTTCTGTATAGTTGGTTGTCTGTCATTTCTTGAAGCACTGGGTTATTAATTATATATTACATTGCTATTCATAGATGGAGAAACTAAACTACTTTTTGGATTACCACAATTTCAACTATAATAAATTTTTGAATATATGTTTTAGAAAATATATTAAAAACAATATTAAATGCTGAATATTAAAATAATATATACTTCCTCTATGTTTAATTAAGTGATAGAATATATATATATTCTTAGCACAGACCACAGTCTCTGTTTAATAAAAAATAATTAATTAATAATTAAGTAATTGAAGTGTCTACATTAAATATATATAATTATGAAAATATAGATATTTAGAAGGTATGTATAATTCTGTTACCACAAATAAACTTATGCAACCAACTACACGAATGATCAGTGTAAAATGGAAGATTTCTTTATCAAATGGAAAACTCTTTATCAATTTATTAAGAACATTGTCTTGTAGATTTTTGCAATACTTCAAAAGTGTCATCAAGTAGTTTTCAAATAATGACCTTCAATTTCCTTTTATGACGAATTGGTTAAAGATTTTATTTAGTGTGGTTAGAGTCCAACAATTAACTGAAGTAAAAGATGAATGATGTAATTTGTTTTAAAACAACTAGAATAAACTATGATAAACAATAGAATAATCTGTTACAAAGTGGATATTTCATCAAATCTCCAATATTTATAACCAACCAGTCAATCAAATATATCAAATGTCTTACCATTGGTTATAGCAGCATTTTTATACATATATCTAATAGTTTCACAAAAGTAAACAGTCGGATCAAAATCCTGGTAGCATTTTCGCAATGTACTTTCATTCCATGTCAAATTTGATACATCGTTCTTACTTAGATTTTAAAATTGATACTATAATAATTTTACTTAAATTTCTTTGTATCAATCAAAAAAATACCGTTATGTTATGCCAGTAGGAAATGGTATAGTCTAAAAGGTTAACAAAAAGAAAACTGCTGATCTTGGAAGGTAGCGGTTTGCTGAAAGCTTTAGAACACAACATCAAATGATTAGATAAGGAAATACATTATTAATAGAGCACAACAGCACAACAGATATACCCTTCCCAAGATACCAGCACATGGTCTCTCACTCTATGATCTCGAACTCTTCCAGGTTTTTTGTGTTTGTTATAGGCAAAGATAAATGGAGGTAAACTCTGATATCAACATATTACCGTTGAAGCGTGTTACACTAGAAGTTTTACTAATTTCCATAGTGGACATGTTTATGTAGATGAAAATCCATATACATAAAATTAATATATGAGCTAGTATAATTAGTGCATTATTGGTCATGACAAGAGAAATGTATGACATCTACAAAATGCGTTGCTAGATGATGCTCGAATATTTATTTCTGGACTTTTACAAAATTGGTCGCATATGCCATTCTCTATGCGTTTCCAACTTGCTCAACTGTACCATTTAAATGTCAAAATATGTTCTGTGAAATATGTATTTTTTTATCTCTTTTATTTGACGCGACTGACCAAAATCATACAAAAAGCTTTCGGGTAGAGTGTGACGCGAGAGAGGTCAGCTCCCGACCTACTACCCGACTTACCTGGTCCGTGGTGCATCTAGACCGCGACCGTAAAGTGAGTTTCCTCCTTTATATGGTTTATACATAATGATGCCCCATCATATTTTTCATAAAACATCTGAAACCACTTAAAACAGCAGTACTCAAACAAAAGGATGGATAGAGGTTGTTCACCACGTTCTGCAATCTTAAATCTATTGGATTTTTTTATGGGAGCTCCATAAATCCGATGGAGAAATAATCTTAAACTATCACGAATTTTTGCAATGAGTACAGAGCTGGATATGAATACAGGAAAAGTATTCAATCCATCAATATTGAGTACTTTGTTAAAAAAATATTCATGATTACTTGAATCCTGAATTCTTGTATTCATATTAGTTGAATACAATGCTGAATGTTTACAATCTATAGAAGAATATTTAAATCAAATGAAATACATTTAAAAGCAATATAGAATTAGAGACCACAAGCCACAGTACCAGTAGCAGCTAGTGGAGAAGGATGCTGGGGCGCCGCTTCTCTGCAAATTTTCATAATATAAAAAGGAAAATAATTAATTAATAATTAAGTAATTGAAGTGTCTACATTAAATATATATAATTATGAAAATATAGATATTTAGAAGGTATGTATAATTCTGTTACCACAAATAAACTTATGCAACCAACTACACGAATGATCAGTGTAAAATGGAAGATTTCTTTATCAAATGGAAAACTCTTTATCAATTTATTAAGAACATTGTCTTGTAGATTTTTGCAATACTTCAAAAGTGTCATCAAGTAGTTTTCAAATAATGACCTTCAATTTCCTTTTATGACGAATTGGTTAAAGATTTTATTTAGTGTGGTTAGAGTCCAACAATTAACTGAAGTAAAAGATGAATGATGTAATTTGTTTTAAAACAACTAGAATAAACTATGATAAACAATAGAATAATCTGTTACAAAGTGGATATTTCATCAAATCTCCAATATTTATAACCAACCAGTCAATCAAATATATCAAATGTCTTACCATTGGTTATAGCAGCATTTTTATACATATATCTAATAGTTTCACAAAAGTAAACAGTCGGATCAAAATCCTGGTAGCATTTTCGCAATGTACTTTCATTCCATGTCAAATTTGATACATCGTTCTTACTTAGATTTTAAAATTGATACTATAATAATTTTACTTAAATTTCTTTGTATCAATCAAAAAAATACCGTTATGTTATGCCAGTAGGAAATGGTATAGTCTAAAAGGTTAACAAAAAGAAAACTGCTGATCTTGGAAGGTAGCGGTTTGCTGAAAGCTTTAGAACACAACATCAAATGATTAGATAAGGAAATACATTATTAATAGAGCACAACAGCACAACAGATATACCCTTCCCAAGATACCAGCACATGGTCTCTCACTCTATGATCTCGAACTCTTCCAGGTTTTTTGTGTTTGTTATAGGCAAAGATAAATGGAGGTAAACTCTGATATCAACATATTACCGTTGAAGCGTGTTACACTAGAAGTTTTACTAATTTCCATAGTGGACATGTTTATGTAGATGAAAATCCATATACATAAAATTAATATATGAGCTAGTATAATTAGTGCATTATTGGTCATGACAAGAGAAATGTATGACATCTACAAAATGCGTTGCTAGATGATGCTCGAATATTTATTTCTGGACTTTTACAAAATTGGTCGCATATGCCATTCTCTATGCGTTTCCAACTTGCTCAACTGTACCATTTAAATGTCAAAATATGTTCTGTGAAATATGTATTTTTTTATCTCTTTTATTTGACGCGACTGACCAAAATCATACAAAAAGCTTTCGGGTAGAGTGTGACGCGAGAGAGGTCAGCTCCCGACCTACTACCCGACTTACCTGGTCCGTGGTGCATCTAGACCGCGACCGTAAAGTGAGTTTCCTCCTTTATATGGTTTATACATAATGATGCCCCATCATATTTTTCATAAAACATCTGAAACCACTTAAAACAGCAGTACTCAAACAAAAGGATGGATAGAGGTTGTTCACCACGTTCTGCAATCTTAAATCTATTGGATTTTTTTATGGGAGCTCCATAAATCCGATGGAGAAATAATCTTAAACTATCACGAATTTTTGCAATGAGTACAGAGCTGGATATGAATACAGGAAAAGTATTCAATCCATCAATATTGAGTACTTTGTTAAAAAAATATTCATGATTACTTGAATCCTGAATTCTTGTATTCATATTAGTTGAATACAATGCTGAATGTTTACAATCTATAGAAGAATATTTAAATCAAATGAAATACATTTAAAAGCAATATAGAATTAGAGACCACAAGCCACAGTACCAGTAGCAGCTAGTGGAGAAGGATGCTGGGGCGCCGCTTCTCTGCAAATTTTCATAATATAAAAAGGAAATGCTAAATTTGTAAAATGCAGTTAATTTAACTGTAATCTTGTTACCGTCGGATATCACCAGAAGGCACAGTGCGGTAACGTATATTTACTACACTGTTTGGAATTGTGTGTGTATAAAATAAATTCCAGTTTTATTTTATCTTAGTTAACGTATCTATTTCCTTGGTGTAAGATTACACACACACACACACACACACACACACACACACACACACACACACACACACACACACACACACACACACACACACACACACACACACACACACACACACACACACACACACACACACACACACACACACACACACACACACACACACACACACACACACACACACACACACACACACACACACACACACACACACACACACACACACACACACACACACACACACACACACACACACACACACACACACACACACACACACACACACACACACACACACACACACACACACACACACACACACACACACACACACACACACACACACACACACACACACACACACACACACACACACACACACACACACACACACACACACACACACACACACACACACACACACACACACACACACACACACACACACACACACACACACACACACACACACACACACACACACACACACACACACACACACACACACACACACACACACACACACACACCCATATACACGGTGTTAGGTAAACATGTGATAAATATGAATACTGAATAATGTCAGATAAAAGTATTCACATATTGAATATATTGTGTTACATACTGTTTTGTAACACCTATTAAAATATTATTATTTAAAATGATACCATTGAGGTACGTGTCAAATACAGTACGACATGTGCGCTCACATTAAAAATGTATTTTGCTATGCCGAAAACGGTAAAGATGTAAAATTATATCTTGCCTCGACCTTTCCTACATCTGCAAACATAGCGTGTACATCAGCACTGTTATTATCTGCAAAATACCTACTAATACGATAGGCCAGTAATAATGCACCAGTCAATCAGTATATAAGCTATATTTTGTATCAAATTACAAACCTTGATTTACTGAGGATACGGATATAGATAGGGTACCTATTCATAAAAAATTGTATAGTAATCTAACACATTTTTCTTTTAAATAACAGATACATATTTTCATACTTATACTAAAGTTCTCAATTCTGTTTAAGTACCTACCTACCTTTTGGACGAAAATAAGGTGATTTAAGTCAATTTACCTTAGTACCATATCTCTTCCTTAAAACGTTATAGGTCCGCTTTACGCTAATTTATTTATTTCTTGAGTAAACGTATTCATTTTTTACAAAAATAAATATTTCCGTATTTGAAGGTTTTGAAATACGTTAACCAAACTGCTTTCCGTCGCACAGTGGCACAAAACGCCACTGAGCCACTCAAATTACTGTACACCCCTTAGGGTTGGGCCGTTTGAGGTGATTTTTTTTTTAAATGTTCGTCATAAAATTCCCTATCGATCCCTCTTTCTCAATTTTCGCTTTGGGTCTTGATTTTCGCGGAATTTGGCTCCAAAAATGGGTTTGCATGGAAAAAACTAGATTTTTCGCACAAAAATGACCCTACGGAACACGAGATTGAGATTTTGCCGGACTTTTTTATGGGGGGAATGCTCGTCTTGGAAAGCCCTACAAGACTGTCTTAGACTTAGATTTTGGGGAGAAATTTTCCGTTGCCCTTAAAATGGCCACAATCATCCAAAAATTTTCACATATCAGAAATCGTTCTACTGAAAACTGGGAAAGTATTGGAAAAAAATCTCATCTCAAAAAAATTCCGCAAAAATTTTTCCAGAATTTTTGGACACATTTCTGGACATTCACCAAAATGACCACATACAGATTTTCCGAATTTTCCCGTAATTGATTGATTTTTCCTGGAACTGTTCGGATGGAAATGTATGATAGTGAAAGTCTTCAGCATCTACTGGATGCTTTAAAGTTTCGAGACCATAAGATTGTATGCGGATCTTTCTCTTTTTGGTCATTTTGATCCAAAATCCACAAATGTTCAAAAATACTGGCAAATCATATGGCATTCCCGAAATGTTTAAATATTTTGACTGTCCAAACAAATTCTCAAAAAGCTCAGTCTTTTGAAGGGTTATTGTTATATATTTTATAAATACCTTGTATATAAATTAATGTAGAATAGTGTATGTTTTTCTAGGACAGATATTGTTTTTGTATATTTTATTTCTTTTATTTTTTTTTGCACAGCGCTCGATATAAAAAAGCAAATTTCGACGTTGTTTTATGTTATCTCTGTGTGTTGGGAAGAAAATAAACAAATCAAACATTTCTCATTAACAATGAACTATTGTATCCAAAATGGCCACTTTTGTCAAAAAATTGAATTCCCAAAAATATGTTCAAAGTAATTTTTTATGGACCTTTCTGACCTTTTTCAGAATTACGGGAAAAATTCGAAAAATATGTATGTGGCTTTTTTGATGAATGTCCAAAAATGTATCCAAAAATTCTGGAAAATTTTTTGCGGATTCCTTGAATGTGTACAAATAATTTTTGTGAGATGAAATTTTTTTCCAATACTTTCCCAGTTTTCAGTAGAACGATTTCTGATATGTGAAAATTTTTGGATGATTGTAGCTATTTTAAGGGCAACGGAAAATTTCTTCCGGAATCTAAGTGGACAGTCTTGTAGGGCTTTTCAAGACGAGAATTCCCCCATAAAAAAATTCGGACAAATCTCAATTTCGTGTTCCGTCGGGTCATTTTTATACGAAAAATCTAGTTTTTTCCATGCAAACCCATTTTTGTAGTCAAATTCCGCGAAAATGAAGACCCAAAGCGAAAATTGAGAAATAGGGATCGATAGGGAATTTTATGACAAACATTAAAAAAAAATTACCTCAAACGACCCAACCCTAAGGGCTGTACAGTAATTTGAGTGGCACAGTGGCGTTTTGCGCCACTGTGCGTCGCTCTAGCTCTCAGCTGTCCTATCTCTTTAAAGATCGCGCACATTATGCCTGCACGGACCTGCTTAGCATGGAACTGTAAAGCCGACTCATGAAGGTTCCCATGCTATTTAATGTAATATCGCACACTAGACCAGCAACTGCATTGACCGGCATTTGCAACGACCGTTACTGCAGGTCGTGTCAGTGGCCTACAATTTCTATGCTTGGCCGCGGTAGTCCAACGTAAGTTCTGTTCCCACAAAAGTCAGGGATTGGTTTCAAAGTGTTACAAAAATTCGACCAGTTAAGTTGTGAATGCGTCGTTGAACTAGCGAACACCCTCGCTTATCAACAACCTCTATTTACTTATTTCACCGCTGCAAAATCTTATGTTTTAGTGGTAAGGACTATCCAAGAGCTCAAAAAAAACTGACTTTCAGAAATACTGAAAAATTTTTTGTTGATCTCTCTCCAGCTCAGATAATAAATTATAAAATTCACCATACAGCCTTCTCTTTTTATTGGTAGAGTGAATCCAGAACTTTCTCATTTACTTCAATTTTTGGTCGTCTTTCGACTTGCATGCAAAAAGGCAAACCGGCCGGCAATACTTCAATCGCTGGTAGTTCAGGCTGGGCCTTCCGGCCAATACAACCACTAACCAAACTACGGTTTGCCGGAGGATTTGCTAACCGCATGGCCTGCCTTCCGATAAACTGCAACGTGTATGACCATCATTAGATATCTGTAAAGTTTTATATCTATATCCTTTACTATCAGTATTTATACATATACTTAATTCCGTTTGATAACAGAAAATCACTTGAAAAAGGAAGCCTTAAAATACAGGAATATGATTATTAATATATCGTGGTTGCATTGATCAGAAATCTTAAGTAATTACTAAATAAAATTACTATTTACCTATTCTTCCCCTGCACTATATAATTATTTTAATTCTATAACTAGCATTCTTGTATCCGCCATTAAAATAATTGTTGGTTCAGTTAGGTGGTAGTAGGTAAAACAAATCAATGATTTCGTCTTGTTCCTCATTATATGTTTCCATAAATTGTAAATAATTGTAATAGTTCTTATATCTATTATAAAAGGTGTCTGGAAACTATAATCAAAATATTTAAATAGTGATTTTGCTTATGAAAATAATTGTGCAATTGTCAGTGGCATAAAATTTAACACTAAAAAGGGTACATAACTTACCAGTTGTATTTAGGAAAAATAAATAATCAAAATTCTAAAGCTTTGATGTCCTTATTAACTAGAAAAGTGATCCTACCACTTTTATTAAAAAAAAAGTATGTGAAACACTTCTTTTTAGTTGAATTATCATCTAAATTTGTTGCTTGCAGTTCCAACACCCTATATTTTTATTCATAATAGATCAAAAAATTTAAAAATCTAATTCACACCATACATCAATAATTATCTATTGTAGCATCAGTAGTTTAGTTATATATGTCAGTATTTCCGAAATGTACTTGGTTAAATTTTGCCTGTTACGTCACATACGGACATAAAACAAAAATTTATAACTTAATCTTAGTTCTTCGTGTTGTTATGTCGTGGTCTAGGTAACTGGTTGGCATCTGCCGCCGAGTTAATGTAGACTTCCTTAACCTTAACTGAGAATCTTACCCTTGTCGCCCATGTGATTTGGAGGAAACTTGGAAAGTGACGAATTGCAAAAGCTGTTATGGAATGTCACAGAAGACTAATATTGTCAGAGAAGCGGTTCCTATCGTAACAGCCATAGTAGCAACAATAGAAATCGTTATTATAGAAATAATTTTTAGTACTGAATTTGCTCTATTGATAATTACAATCAGTTACTATCAGTTATATATATTATTTATTATTAATTTCATTGATTTTACTATATTGCAGACAATATAATCTTAGAATTTTATAAAATATATTTATTATTGCATTAGTTATATCTTGCCTACAAAACAAAAAAATAATAATTGTCAACATTTTGACAGAAAACATACTATTTTTTTAATATTTCCTATAGAAATAAAAACATATTGGAATAATATCCGATTACACGATAACGCAACAAAAATATAAAATAGATCAAAATATCAAAACGAAATACAACGTAAAGTCAGACAAATAAAGTAAATATAATAAAAAATGTCGTTAACAGTTCCCAAGAAACAACTTTATGTTATTCGAGATACGAATACTTTCATTGACTTATACTTCTGGAATTTTATTAGTGTTAAATATAATACAGTACATTATGGAAAGAAGAATTTACCAAACTTTCTTAAATTCGATTTAGAATGCAAGAATTAGACCAGGTTTTAATACAAAATTTCCTTTCATTTACTTAATTACACAGACTGATTTAGAACTTATAAAAAAAAATTAACAAATACAATTTTTAAAAATACACTTCTGCACGCTACTGGGAACTGGTCCACTATAGAATCTGACCCTGCGCAAGGCAAAGCATGAAGTCGGCGAAAGTTTAATAAAAAGTGAGTGGACAAAAAAATTTAAAGAATTTTCCAAGAAAAATAAAATTTTATAACACGTATTTTATATCAGCAAAATCAACTGCTTTTGACGCTTTTGTTACTATTAATTAATAATAACAAATTTGATTGTATAATAATTAAAATAATTTAATATATCCGATAATACGAACAGCTGTTCAAAATTTTGTCCACCGATGTGTAAACACATAAACAAAAAGAAATCCAAAGGATTTAAGTCAGGAGATCTTGGCGGCCATGGTACCGGTTCTGCTCGTCCATCAATCGTACTTCTTGTGCTTCATTATGGTTCTCCGAATATTTTGTCAAAAATGAGTAATTCCTGTAGTAAATGAGTGTTATACTTAATTTAAATTTGGAATAAAAATAGGAATATTCAATTACAAAAGTGCCTCTGTTCTACACATATGGACTACTATCGACAGTGGCGTAACTAGGCGTGGGCGAAGGGGTTCCTCGCTACGCCACTGACTAACGCAATTTTGATATGGGACTTTTATCCTATAAACAAAATTTTAGCAAAATCCTATGTTCATTTAAATTTAAAAAAAAATACAAATATTTACAACCTGATACTTCAGAGCTATCTAGCGCCCAAACTAACCACAATTGTAATACGTTTATTTAAATCGACTTATTTTGATCCAAAAAACATGTGGTAGGATTTTGAAGACCTTTTTGAGATACCCTGTATATAATAACTGAAATTTATATGTTTAGTTAATAGACATAGCTATTTTTAAATTTCTATTGACATTTAAATAAAATGTTTGCATTTCCTTGTAGCAACCGAGGTACTTCATAAACATCACTTTATATTTCTATGTTAATTACCAGTCATTATTTTTTCAATCGGACCGTTAATTATTACTCCAATTAATTTTTTGTCAGGTTAAAATAATTATGTCACTTGCTCCATGTAAAAGCACGCGTGTTAAAGATTTTCCAGGGCTGTTAATAATTAACATGTGAATAAAAACCAATACTCCATCCTGACTGATGATTACCCCCACTCGTAGGATGACATAGCATGGATCCTTGGTGTAAGACTCAGTGACTTCCATATTTTACGACAGAAAATAGTTGCATGAGTTATATCAAGCGCTCATCTATTTTAGCTTTTATATTTCCAAAAGCGTATTTAGTTGGTAACGTTCTAAATTCGATTAGACGATTTTATAGCTTAATGGTTCAGTCCGCAACCAAAATTAAAATGAAGTTACCGGTGAAATTAGGGATCGGTTCGTCGGTCTTATTTGTTTTCATCGTACTGGTGGGATTTGTGGTATTTCCAAAGCTGATAACTTCTAAAATTAAAGGGGTGAGTATACGTAACTATATTAAAAAAACGGAAGCAAACATTATTTTGTGTGAGAGGATCTGTAATTTTTTGTAAAAAATAATTAAACAATACGTGTCACGTATCTATTGGAGGCTCAGTTCTTGGAGCAACAGTGGGAGTAGTTTAAACAAAGTGTTTCTAAAATCATGTGAATGTAATCAAATTGTGCACATATAACACGGGTATCAAACTACAATAACATCAATAAGGGTAAAATAAATATATATACTAAAATAAATGTATACACAAGAAACAGCTAAGTGATTAAGCACTTGTGATGCGCTATATAAAGGCAGAAAAACTGCATAAAACATAAGAACAAGTGAGCGAATTAACCAAACGTTACAATACAGCCAAAATACAATTATTAAACATGGCCAATTGTTAAAAATGGAATTAAACCTACAATAATTGTGAAATATAATTTGTTTTGTTAAATTTGAGAATTTTTTAAATTTTTTAATATTCCTGATATCCATGGGCAAAAGATTATATGCTTTTCGTAATGTATAGACCAAAGTTCTGTGACAAACATTTTTTCTGCATTTTGGGATAGCCAAAATCTCATTAGCAGAAGCACGTGTAGAGTATATTCGAAAAGATGTATAATTTAGAATAGATTTATTGTCTTGCAAGTCGTTGCAATAATTTTAGGAGGTGATACTTGATTTTGAGTCGATGGAAACAAAAATACCTATATACCAAGTGTTACAATATTTGTGATAATTAATTTTTTAATATTTTTTAATTTACCTGTGCTTGAACTGTGGAAGAAAAACAAACCTTTTTATAACAAACATTTCTATACTTATTTATTAGGAATGAATAGATTATTTAAATTATTTATCCAATAAAATCAAAAGTAGCTTCGTTACTTACCTAGAATTTAATAAACATGGTTTTTCTACTTTGTAAAAGCAAAGATTTTATTTATACCTTTGTATTTATAGACCAGTGCTGAAGCCTTTGAAAATGGTAAAAAGTGAAAAAAAATAATAGTAGGATGAAACCCATTGGAAAAGGAAGAGAATACAACAAAAATGAGAGGAAAAATAATTTACGGGCGATCTGAGGTCGGAAAGTGGAAGGGGGTGAGTTTTTAAGGATAAAAAACGGTTTATCTTGATTTCCGGCAAAACTACAAGTCCTATGGAAAAAAGTTAAATAACAAAGTTGTAGGTAATAAAAAGATCTACACCTTTTATATTTACACTTTTTTCACATAACCTTAAAATTTATGTGAAAAATTCAAATAACCAAGTTTTTGATTTTTTATTTTTATCTTTTATAAAAAATATTTTTTTTCGCGATATTTGGTGAAAACTTACCTTTTTATGTCCCAAATACACTATAATTTTTTTGATTTAAAATATAAATTTTTTCACCTTATTTTGACTTAATATCGCAAAAAGCACCCTAATTTTCAATCGAAAATTCTCACGTCAAAATATCTGCATTTGTGAAAAAGTTGGTTGGCTTTCTATTCGTTGGAATCTCTACTATCTTATGGTGTAAAATAATATACATTACTATGGTAAATGTTCTCAGAAAAAACAAAGAAATGATGCGAGAAACTCGAATCCGAAAATATTGTTTTAATCATTATGTACAATTTTGAGCTATTTATTAAAATTTATACTTTAATTACTCGAAAAACGTAAGATTCCATATTGCACTAATAAACAAAAAAATTGCAAGTCGAAATATACTACTATAATTAACAACTAAATAAGTTAATAAAATTAATTTAATAAAACATCTACAATATTTTTTCGTTTCTTTGCATTTTCTGAGAACGTTTACCAAACTAATGTATATTTTTTTAAACCATCAGAAAGTAGAGATTTCAACGAAGAAAAAGCCCACCGACTTTTTTTAAAAAGCAGATATTTTGACGTGAGAATTTTCGATTGAAAATTAGGGTGCTTTTTCGATATTAAGTCAAAATAAGGTGAAAAAATAAATATTTTAAATCAAAAAACTTACAGTGTATTTGGAATATAAAAAGGTAAGTTTTCACCAAATATCGTGAAAAAAAATTATTTTTTGTAAAAGATAAAAATAAAAAACCAAAAACTTGGTTATTTGAATTTTTCACATAAATTTTGAAGTTATGTGAAAAAAGTGTAAATATAAAAGTTGTAGATTTTTTTATTACCGACAACTTTGCGATTTAACTTTTTTCCATAGGACTTGTAGTTTTGCCAGAAATCGAGGTAAACCGTTTTTTACCCTCGCCCCCTTCCACTTCTCGACCTCAGATCGCCCGTAAATTATTTTTCCTTTCATGTTTGTTGTATTTTCTTTCTTTTCCAATGGGTTTCATCCTACTATTATTTTTTTTGGTTTCAAAAATTATTGACCCTGGTCTATTAGGTTTATTCAGATCTTATAAAAAAGTTATCTAAGCAATGTAATATAAATGGTTTAAGAAATGAAGACATTTTCTAACAAGAAGGCAACATTTAGAAATTATTGAAGTTAAAATACCGGAGGATTTAAAAAGCTTAATGTTTAGTTCAGTTGTTCAAATCTTAAAAGCTAATTTAAAGTTACGACTTAAAAAGGAAAAACAATGCTCCTATGAAATAGCTTGGTATGCCGGGAGAAAACAATTGTCCTTAGTTTCCATAGCAACCTCAGTTAAAGTGTAAGATAAATATCTTCATTTTTAAACCATTTTTATTATAAACTGAACGGCTGTCCAACAAAGAACAAAATGGTTTAAGTTTTAACAATTTTTGATATATGTAGGTGGTTTTAAAATATTTCATTCTATAAATAATAAGTACTCATAATGTTGAATTAATACAATAAAACTAACATACTTTCAAAAAATATTGTATCGTTGTATTAGGTACATTTAATAGAAGCAAAAATTAGATTGTAACAATATCGCCAAATTATAAATTATAGAAAGTTACAAATATCAGATGGGTATAATTTTTGATAAATCAATTATATTTGATAAACTTGATAGTTCTACCATATTCAATATGAAATAAAAATATATCCCATTATGAATATGCTAGTACAAATTATATCAATTTACTCCTAAATAGACGATTATCTAGTTAGCAATACAACTTTCCAAAATATGACTGTTGATATTTTTTCTCAGTGCCTTTTTTTATATAAGTGTCTTAAAAAATACTTGGATAATTTTGCTAAAAAAAATAATTTGTATTTATTGTTATTATTTTTTAACTGTTCGAATGCTCTTTACGTACATGCTTTTACAATAATAATGACACTTCCTCAAAACAGTTGCAGAAGAAAGAGATATTTCATTAAATCTCTTTTGGTGAATGAAACTACTAACAGCTAATGCTAAAAGGCGAGAGAAGATTTTATTATGAATACGTCAGCAGTTGAAAGGAAATCTCAAAATCATTTTAAAAAGTGCCATTATTCATTAATTACTGAATATTTTTAATATTCACTACTTTATTACTTGTCATATAAATGAACACGTATTTAGGTAAATTTTATTAACAATATACAATAAATATATCACTTGAGCAAGTGTCTCTTCCAGTACTTCAGGTTACTAAGGAAACATCCTGTATAAGTACAACAGTAATGCAAATGCTCCAGTGCTAAACAATAATAGTATGACTTAAATAAAACTGATTTGAAAGAAAAATAGGAAAATAAATATTTGCGTACCAAATTTGTTTCATTGACATTGCCATTACTATTAATTTGAAAGTTGCAAATTACTTGGACGAAATAATTCAAATATGTGGTCCAGTATATTAGTAATTGTTGCGTCAAAATTTATTTAGTTGATATCAAATATTTGTAATGCAATGACAACATAATAAAATAATAGCAAATAGTAATTTAAGTTATGAATGAAGGAGAAATAACAAAAAAAGTTAACATTTTTACCTTGAAACATATTTGATTTCTATTGAAGGTGTGAGTAACATTCGCTATATTAAAGCAATATTTGGAATCAACAACTGGATGTTCTAACATGAAATGAAAATAGTTTTTAAAATTGTCATATTTGCTAGTGTAATTGTTTAGTAGTACATTTTTACTTTGTCTCGCACGAGTACGATAATAGACATTGTTACGTCAACGGTTATTTAACAGTTGTACACTGTATACAAGATGCTACTAAAATGTTTGGCCAAATAGTACCGGTGATTGCCTACGTCGCAATTGAACAAAAGAAGTTCTTCTTAGCACGTGTTTTAAAATGCCCTCTTCAAAATGCAGGTGATAAAATAAAAAAGCGGTTTTTATTCACTAAAATAGAAGTTTTTTTCTGATTCACTTTAGACGTTGATTGCCAACATACAGGGTGATTAAAAACTTAACTAAAGTTTGGTTTGGTTTGGTATAGGCCTATTGTGAGAAAACAAATAAATGTAAATAAAATTTGGGACATGTGGTATTAAGTGGGATGAGATAAGTTCCATTTTCAAACAAAATTATTATCTTTGGGATTTGACAGAAACGAGTAGTGACATCAATTATACTTTTTCCAGAAACATACTCATACTTTATTCCTGCTAAAAAGTTCTCTTTTTCCTAATAAACATTTATTAGAGAAATTTTTCTGTATTACTTTTCTTTTAAAATTATAAGCAATATCGTCCTAAAAAGTCTCAAAAGAAATACGACCTAAAAATCATTAGCGGTGGAAGGATCATGTAGTCCTTGGAACATATTTAAATGTTCAAACGTATAACTTTTGTGCTTACAAAAATATTTCTCAAATCATAAAAAGTTTATATGTTACTAATTTACGGCGAGTCACAAAAATTTTTTTGAAGATCTGTAGTTATATCGAGAAAGGTAACCAGAGCGTCTCATTCCTGATCATAGAATTTTTATAAGGTTGGAGGTGATCTTGCGGCATTTTCTGTTGGAAAAATCAAATAATTGACCGAAGGATAAGAAACAATGTTAATACAGCTAGATTGTATTTCGAACAAAATCCACGAAATTATATGACATGTGTATCATGATTACAAAATTCACAATTTGGGGTATTTGCCTAAGCGTCACTTTTAAAAACAGACTTAATTTTATCGCTCAAATTATAATAAGTGTTGAACTGTTGATCATAACCTTTTTCGGCACGTTTTTTGCACGGACAAAAGTCGGTTTGTCACTAATGGTTTGCCAAAAAGTCGGAACGAACACTACTGGCCCATTGAGAATCCCTGCATTGTAAATTAAATCCAAAACCAACATAATTTTGAAGTAAATATATGGTGCGGCATCATCGGTAGGCATTTAATTGCGCCATATTTTTATAAACATGCATGATGAGGTGAGTTACCTAATTTTCCTACAAGAAGAACTTCCTGCACTTCTAAAAAATGTGCCTATGAAATTAACGAGAGACCTATGGTTTCAGAACGACAGAGCTCCACCCCACAAGGCCAGGATTGTGCAGCAATATTTAGATAACTTTTTTCCAGAAAAATGGATTGCCATTAATGGCCCCCAAAGTCATTAGATCTAACACCTCTGGATTTTGTTTTATGGGAGGTTTTAAAAAATAAGGTTTACAAAACACCTTCGCGAAATATTAATCATATGAAAGAAAAAATCTTAAGCGCACATTGTAATGAGTTAATTAGCGAAATGTTAATAAACGCAGTCCACAAACAAGTCAGACGAAGATTGAATACGTGTCTTGAAATGACAGGAAGATTGTAATATGTATGTAGTATGAGGGCGTTTGCCTTTTGTTTTAACTACAGTATGCGCCAAAAGTATGGAATAAAATCGATAAAAACGAAACAATTATTTTTTGGGAAAAATCCTGGAAGAGGTCGATTTTTAATTTAAAAAATACATATTTTAGCGTAAAATGCGATTTCCAAATGTCATTTGTTTTCGAGTAATGACGTCATCGATTTTTTTTTAAATGGCAACACCATATTTTTTCCTTGATTCTGAAAGATCGTTTAATTCTCTATCAGACAGTACTAAAATTTTGCCCTCTTACATAGGAAAGTTTTCGAGTAAATGACGATTCAATGTTAGAAAACGTAAATTTTATCCATAAAAAGTAACAATTCTGAGATATGTGAAATAAAAAACAATTGATTAAATTTTATACTTAAATTAAATGTTCGAATTGCCATTCACCAACTTCTTGACAATGCGCAAGTCTATGAAGAAATTCTTCTTGCACATTATGAATGATTTCTGGGGTAACTCTGCGTATTTCGTCCCGAATGCGATTTTGAAGTTCTTATAAATTACGTAGTATATTAATGTACACTTTTGACTTCAAGTATTCCCATAAAAAATAGTCAAGAGGTGTAAGATCTGGCGATCTTGCAGGCCATTCTAGCAGTCCGCGTCTGCCGATCCACCTCCCAGGAAAACAGTTGTCCAAAAAGTCTCGTACAGAGCGCGCATAGTGCGGAGGTGCACCGTCTTGCTGAAACCATATGGTATCGTCAAGAATGTCAGGGTCATTATCGTTAGGAAAAATTACTGCAAGGGCTGGAACAAGGTCATTTTCTAGAAACTCTAAATATCTTTGTTCTATAAGGGTTCCTTCAAAGAAGAAAGGCCCTACTATTCTGTCGTCAACTATTCCAGCCCACACATTTAATTTCTGAGGGTGTTGGGTATGTGCCTTTGCCATCCAATGAGGATTTTCCCGACTCCAATATCTGCAAGTTTGACGGTTTTCTGTACCATTCAGACAAAATGTGGCCTCATCTGAAAAAAGTATTTGCCGGTGTAAATTTCTATTTCCTTGACATAAATTCATTACAATTTCGCAAAAGTGTAAGCGGCGATCGGGATCATCTTCATTGAGTTCCTGCACAAGTTGAATTTTGTAGGGATGATATTTTTCCTTCCTCAAGATACGTAGCACTGTGCTCTGACTAGTGTCATTGTTTAATGCAACCAATCGTGAAGAATTATTAGGATTACCCACCATACTTATCAATATGTTCTGTTTCTGATTTTCATTAATGCTTGGACGTCCAGGTTTTGGAATATTTACAACATTGCCAGTTTCTCTAAATTTAGACTCTACCTTACTGACTGTTGATTGGCTGATAGAGTGATCTGGATATTTTTCATTTAATAAATCGCAAACTTCCTGCTGAGTTCTAGTCATATTCCCGCATCCGATAAGAATTAAAATTTCAATTCTTTGAGTATCAGTTAAATGTGCCATAATACTATAAATTGAATAATAATTTCTATGTCGCTTACAATACTTAGAAAGTCGGTGTGACAATGACACTTTGCAAAGATTTTCACCTACGTGATCCATAAAAGAACTATGGAATTCGAAAAACTAAACTTAATAACGTTTTTGCTTTATTTTAATTGATTTACGTTTTCTAACATTCAATCGTCATTTACTCGAAAACTTTCCTATGTAAGAGGGCAAAATTTTAGTACTGTCTGATAGAGAATTAAACGATCTTTCAGAATCAAGGAAAAAATATGGTTACTCGAAAACAAATGAAATTTGAAAATCGCATTTTACGCTAAAATATGTATTTTTTAAATTAAAAATCGACCTGTTCGAGGATTTTTCCCAAAAAATAATTGTTTCGTTTTTATTGAATTTATTCCATACTTTTGGCGCATACTGTATATCAAAAAATTATCGAGTTTATTTTTTTTTATTTATTTTTAATGACTTATGCACTTTAAATAACGAATATTCAATTATTTTCCAAGACTACTTCATCCTTCCACCGCTAATGTGATTTATAGGTGGTATTTCTTTTGAGACTCTTTAGGGCTATATTGCTTATAACGGAAAGTAATGCAGATAAATTTTTCTAAAAAAAAAGTTTATTAGAAAAAATAGAACTTTGTAAGAGGAAAAAAATGAATATGTATCCTGAAAAAATATGATTGATGACGCCATTAGCCGCTTCTGTCAAATCCCAACGATAATACTTTCGATTAAAAATGGAGCTTACCTCATTCCATTTAAGACCATGTCACCCAATTTTTATTTAAATTGTTTGTATCCTCAGAGTAGGCCCATCGAGTTTGTACAATAATTTAAATTGAAAATCTAGTTGTGCTTGACGTAAAACAAAAATCAACAAACATTTTGACGCATTCGACACTAGATAACTTTGTTTTTTTTGTGGAGCATGCATTAATCTTTCATTAAATTATTAGTAGAAAGAGCTCTGCAAAATGACAGCTATGCCTTATAATTTTGCAATGGTGTCCCAATATTTAAATTGACGCTTTCCAAATATATAAATGGATTGGGTCTGTTGCTTGGCTTTCTCGATGTCGATGTCTCAACCCATTAATTTTTTTTCCTTCAGGATAGTTAGAAAGAAACATTTACTACAATCCTGTAAAAATATTGCCACTTTTAGATTTATTCCATAAAGTATTCAAAGCATTGTCGATAATATTAGATCAGAAACTGAAAAAACATTTACATAGTGGGATTTGTAGAATGTTTATGTATTTTGTTAAATATTGAATTTTGTGTTACATCAAGAACTAGATTTTTTAATTAAATTATTGTATTTTTTAAACTTTATGTATTATTCTTCATATAAAATAGTAGTTTTACATGTTTGTAGTGTGTACATGTGTTACTGGCAACATCCAATAAGGCACATAAGAAAAAAAAAACAATTGTATGTTGCATAACCGAAACTAGTGAAATTTTATTTCAATGGAAATCGTTTTTTCGTTATTCCGTACCACTTTTCCAGCTATTTCTGTTGAGAAATAATGATTCTATATAGCATTTTCTAAAATCCATCAAAAGGCGCAACTTTTTTTTTTGCCACCCTGTACATTTTACGGTCTCCGAGATGGCAATGGTGAGCTATGAAAAACACTTACTTTTAAATAATCAAGTAATTTCCTTTTTTATGGTATTCTACTAATTCTACTAATTTTAAATTAAAATATTTCTGCTATGTTGAATAAAATCAAATGTCGATTACAAGAAGGTGTTAATTTATGTATAGTTTATATTGCATTGCAAGACAAGTAAATTATTTATGAAAAACGTCATCATATCACATTGAGGACATTATTTATAATAAATATTATAAAGTTTCTTATTTAAAGTTGCAAATTTCCAAAAAGAATGATAATTCTGGAGAATGCAGGAAACGTTCAGCACTACGCTCAAATAATAGTAACAGATGGCATATTTCAACGTCAAAATAAATAATATAAATCTCAAGTTTCTAACATTATAAGCTATTAGATATATACAGTTATCGGTTTAGTGTATTTATTAAAATATTTATCAAATCATTATTTACTTTTATATATGCAAACATTTATGATTTATTTTAGTTCCACCAGCATATTCTATTCTCTCCTGGATTCCCAAAAAAAAAAATTATGTGTTTTATTGAAAATTAATGAAATGGAATTCATTACAACCCCTTTCTTCCTCCAAATGTTGGTGTTGGTGTTTCAGAATCTAATTGCTATCATTACAGATTTTACTACTGGTTTAGTAAATAATTTGTACCAAATAATACCAATACATTATTATAAATGGCGTATTTAGGAACGTCTTTTAGTTGATAGTATTAGTAGTTAGGTATTTATAATTCATAATAACATCGTACCTTAAAAATAATAAATGAAATTACATACATAGTGTTCTTAGGTAACTAGGTAATAAAATTAACTTCGGGGGTATTAATTTTTAATAAAATCATAGATGTTGTTGGCATAGTCGGTTTGTTGTTATTTTTAGTCATTTACATATTGAAATGGAATGGTATAGAATTCATTAGTAAGAAATTTTAAATTGAGTAAAATATAATATACAGGCGTTTCTTAAGTTGAAGTAAAAAATCCAGGCTGTGGCCAAAAATAAGGGTTTTTTATGTTATATAAATTTGGGGTCTTAGGACAGCCATTGTCCAGCTACAACATACCAAAAATTAAAAAAAAATCATCAAAGAATTACCAGCTGTAGAAACTAGCAGGGGGGAGGTGTGGGTATCATATCCGCCATTGTATTGTTTTCACTTTTTGTTTTTTTAAACCTGTTTGTATTTCAAACCGGTCAAGAACAAAACTGATTTATTTGATCAAGTGCATTTTTACATAACTACTTCAATTGCTTAAACATATCTTAGGAAGGTCATGCAAAATAATAATAATAAGAAACTGCCATCTCATTTAGTATTGTATATTCTCAAATTAAGCTTATTTTTAAAAAAGATTGAGATTTAATAATGGATTATGTATGAATATTCAAATGCTGAAATGGTTTACATGGCCACAGCCTTACAGATGGAAACAGTACTGAAACTAGGCGAATTTATATGGAAGGATTTCCAAATGATCCAACTCCTAATCCATGAATTTTCAGAAATATTTTTCTACGGAGTCAAGCTTATCTCAGAAGGATCCAATTCCTCGAAAACCTTTGAGTATTAGAACATCTGAGTTGGAAGAAGCTATTCTACATGAAATACTATTACTAGGAAGACACTAGGTACTAAGAAGATCGCTGCAAATCTTAATGTGAATCATAAATTAGTTTGACCCGTTCTGAAGTTCATCAACAGTTATACTCCTATCACATACAAAAGATTCAAGGCCTACTTCCGCGAGAATATCCTGCTCGCCTATAATTTTGCCACGGGATTTTGAAAGAAATTTAACAAAATGCTGATTTTACCGCTGGCATATTGTTTACCGATGAAGCTAATTTTTCCAGAGATGCTATAATAAACTTCCACAATAAACACGTATGGTCTGATAAAAACCCTAATGCCATAATGGAATCTCGATTTCAACATCAGTTTTCTTTGAATGTATGGGTGAGTATTATTGAAAATTTTCTTGTTGGGCCTTACTTTTTACCAAGAACTTTAACCGGTGTCTCCTACAGTAATTTTCTTGAAAACGTTTTACCGGAACTACTTGACAATATTTCCTATGCGTTAACACAAGGAATGTGGTTTATGCACGGTGGGGCTCCCCCAGATTTTGGTTTGACTGTTCGTGAACTTTTAAAAAAAACATGCGGTAATAACGTGAACCAGGTCAACCTTGGTCACCTGGATCACCCGACATGAACCCTACTGATTTTCTTGTTTGGGGACATTAGTTTACAAGGTTCACATTGAATCTGAGGAGCACTTACGGCAACAAATTGTAGCAGACTGTGATGTGATAATAGCTATTCGTGGAATATTTGCACGTATGCGAGCTGCAATTTCAAAAAGATCTGAATCATGTATTTTGGCTCAAGGTGGCCATTTCTAGCATTTGCTATAATTAATCAAAGTAAAGTAATTTCATTAAGTATTTTGTTATTATTTTAAGTAGGTAATGTAACGAGTATTGTAAAATTGCGCTTGATCTAATTATTAATTTTTGTTTTTAATCAGTTTGGAATACAAAAAAGACTGCTATCATAAAAAGGTTAGTTGCAATTTTCAGAATCGCCTGTCTAGAGATTAGCCCAGCGGTGTAAAGTTTGAAAATACTACAAATTCAATAACTTTTTACTTGGAAGTTATAAGAATTTTCTACGATGTTGGCTCCATTTTTCATGACATAACCTTTCCATTTTTTTTAGATAAGTTCTGAACCAGCCTGTATATTATAAACTTTGGGTGGTGAAGCTAGAAGTTTCTCTATAAACTTCTCGATCATGTACGAGGGTGGTCTGCAAAGTTTCCGCCCTCAACATGTAGATGGCAGTAAATAAAAGCTAGTGAATTTCGTTGTTCATTTGTTGACAGTTACTCACCAAAGTTTCAGCCATTTTGGACGCGCAGTTGTTATATAACAGTCGTTTGAGTGAGTTGATGTGAGTGTTTTTATGAAAATGGACAAAATCTAGTATTGAGCTGTCATTAAACATTTGTTTCTGAAAGGCAATACGCCTACGCAAATCAAAGATAAGTTAGATTCTGTGTATGGGGACTCTGCACCATCATTTACTACAGTGAAACTTTGGGCAGCTGAATTTAAACATGGCCGTAAGACTTTGGGAGACGATAAACGTTCGGTACGTCGAAAAACTTCAACTACCGACGAAAACATCGGCAAAGTTCACCAAATGGTGCTAGACGACCGCCGAATTAAAGTGAGAGAGCTAGCAGAGGTTATGGACATGTCAAAAGGACGTGTGTTTGTCACATATTAAATCAACATTTAAACATGAGAAAACTGTCCGCGCGTTGGGTGCCGCGTTTTCTCACGTTGGACCAAAAACGTGTTCGAATGAACATTTCCAACGCTCTGTTGGCGCAGTTTAGGCGCAATGAATCCGAGTTTTGGCGCTGATTAATTATTGTAGATGAAACTTGGATACACCACTATACGCCCGAAACAAAAATACAGTTCAAACAGTGGATTGCAAAGCGGGAACCGGCTCCAAAAAAAGCAAACACTGTTTTTTCGGCTGGGAAAGTGATGGCGACTGTTTTTTGAGATAGTCATGAAGTTGTTTTAATCGATTATCTTCAAAAAGGAAAAGCCATTACAGGAGCATACTACGCATCATTACTTGACAAGCTGAAGGTAGAACTTGCGGAATAACGGCCACATTTGCAGAAAAAGAAAATCCTGTTTCACCAAGACAACGCACCGTCTCACACCTCAGCGGTTGCCATGGCGAAAATCCTCGAATTACGGTTTGAACTGCTTGATCATCCGCCTCACTCACCAGATCTAACCCCAAGCGACTTCTTTTTGTTCCCTCATCTAAAAATTGCGCTAGGAGAACAGAGATTTTCGTCACATGAAGAGGCAATCACTTTCGTGAACAATTATTTTGCAGAGAAAAACACCGAGTACTATTTGAACGGGTTACAGAGATGGGAGCATCGCTAAGAGAAGTGTGTGGAGTTACAAGGAGAGTATGTTGAAAAATAAAAAAATGAAAATCTGAAAAAATGTCTTGTATCTTTGTTAGGTCGGAAGCTTTTCAGACCACCCTCGTAAAACCGCGTACTTGAAACAAAATCTCATTTTGTCTGGAACAGGGTTAAAGTAAGTTGTGATATGCGTAACATGTTGGGGAAATATTTCTCTTTGGACAGAACTTTATATCACGACTTGCTTTGACCCTCTTCCAGACGCAGTTACGTATCGAGGTTCTGTTACAAATGTGTCCACAGTTTACTTTGACCTATCGCGTGTCGACGTATATTCTGGTATTTGTATTCTTCGCATATTACCTTAAGAGACTCTGCGTAACACCAGTGGTACGCATAGCACAGTATGAGAACCGCTGATCTATACTGTTTAATTTCACTGAAATTGTGTAAAAAGTTACAGGGACCTTCAGAGACATTTTGTTTTATATAATTGAGTGAGGAATAATAATATATTATTTTTGCCTACAAAAACAAATGCTATAAAATTATGAACCTATGTTTATAAAAATGCCTAATTACCTAGTAATTTAAACTCTAGAACGCTCTATATAATTAATGTTCATTAAATACGATATATTTATGGAACAACTTTTTCTGTATTTGCAATTTTCATTTTTAATTATTATCGAATTTATGAAAGTAAATAAACCAACATTTTACTGATTGTTGAAAAATTATAAGAAATATATGTTTAGAAAAATATATATTTATAATTTCTCATTTTGAAATTTGTAAACAACAACAATAATAATATTACGAGTACTAATAATAATTACTATTTTGGTTTACTGTCATTCACAGTAATTGTGAATAACAATTAAACAATTATTGCTTTAAAGTATTATTGGCATTTAAAAAAGTTCGTGTACACACACATTATCTGTTTTTGTTTAATTTCCAGATATCTTCTTAAATTTGCTCTATTAAGTTACTGTCTGTATTTAATAAAAGACAATATTTAGCCTTTGTTTTGAGTTTAATACATAAATAAAACTATATAAATTGGAAATTGCCGTCAGTTTAATTTACGGTTTAATATTTGATATAGTAATTTGAAACAGAATATTTCATTTCCTAATAATAGTTGTGTAGAAATGAAGGCAGTTGTTGTCATCATCTATTTCTAAAGCTGCTTTTTACATTTACATAGTGTGTATATTTGGTCGATTTGATACTATAGTCGGGTTTCCAAATAGTAGAGAATGATTCATTTTATAAACTCGCTCATAATTTATAGCAGTCAACAAAAGAGGAATATGAATCATCCGTAAATTCTTTGTATATAACTGTGTGCTCCGCATACTCAGAGCATACTCGATTACACAGCCGTATTAGAGCGTTCGACTATTGGACGTTAGGGTATTGGTGACAATACTCTAACGTGCGTTCATTCAGATGTGCCTATTCCAGTTGAACAACTGTCAGTGACATAAACACGAGAAAAATTAAAAGTATATTTTGTTTATGTTCTTAAGAATGAAGAAGAATTCAAGCTCTACAGCATATTTTAAAAATCATAAACGCCCTAATCTAACAAATGAAGAATATCGAATGACAAAAAATATGTATGAAGGAATTAGGGCACGAGATCAAAATGGTGATGATGAGTGATGATATGCACAAACGAGTGGCTCAGAAGAAGATAAAATAGTGGAAACTCGAGGAAGGAAGAATATAGAGGTTGATGAAGACATAAAATACACAATTCGTAGAACAAGGGTGCTATCGAAACATTAGGCTGATAGAAATATATGAAAAATAGTCATATGGCGACGAAATTATTTCAGACAAATATTAGAAAGTCGAATTCTGAATCAAAAAATATATTTCATTGACGAATCATAGATAAATGAAAATCAGACGGTGACAAAAGTGTGGCACGACTCCAATATCCAAAGCAAACGCCAGGGCTTTCCTTGAAAAATTTTTAACTGGATAAAGTCACCTTTTGGAAAGGAACACCCTAATAATATCACATATCCGGAATGCAACGGATTTTTTGGAACAGAGTTTACCTGTTTTTGTATCACGACAAACAGGAACGAAATATGGGAAAAATGGTTTGTATCTGTTTTGCCACATTTGAACTGGTGCTATAGTTGTAACAAATATACTTATCCGACGAGTGCTAGTAATCGGTAAGGTATAATGTGCATAGTGTAGTGTATTATAAGTGTTAAATTGTAATATCGGCGGAGTGCACATTGGGAAGGTGTCAGTGGGTAATGATGGGCCAGCGCCATTAAAAAGGACGGCGTTATACAATAATTGTGGAGAGGATAATACAGATGAGTTTATAATTAGTTTAAAGTGCTCTCAAGTCGTACGTCTATCATGTATATGCGCATATGTCTATCATACTTTGGATTAATGTCCCCTGCAACCCTTACCTTCCATATTTATTTAAAGATTGTAAATTAGTTACTCTCTATTGTTTTGAAATTTTAAAATTAAAAAAAATAGCTTCGAGATTTGCCACACTTGGGGGATGTACAGACTCCCATAAGTATACCCATCACCGTGGTTTATTCCCACAAGAGTCAGGAACTATACCCGAGGTCTAAAATAATAGAGAATAATTCATTCACAGCACTTAGAATACGGGAGGTGAGAGTTGCATTGGACAATATTCAAAAATAGGTTGACGTTGAGTGACTAGTTTACATTAAAAAGTTTATACTCACTCGTAGACCCCCTTTTAGATGGCAATGGTCTGTCATCACCCACTTACACCTGCCTTAACACATAATACACTGCACTATTTACATACACACTATAGTATACTACCGGTTACTAGCACTGTCACTGTAACGGTCACACGTTAGCACTTGTCGTCTGCTATTAGCTCTGTTCGTAGAATGCCATACAACTACGGCAGTACCAGGTTCTATACGTGGCAAAATAGTGCCATACTTTTGACACCATATTGTGAAGTATACAGGGTGTATCTTAAGTGACGACTTTAATTTCAAGGGGTGATTCCTTGTCATATTTTAAGCAAAAAAGTGCATATGAACATCGGTGCGCAAGTGCTTCGTTACGGAGATACAGGGTGTCAAAGTTGGGAAAATAAATCGCATTTTACGTAATATACCTACAGCTTTGAATTTGTCATATGACAAGGAATCACCCCTTGAAATTAAAGTCATCACTTAAGATACACCCTGTATAAAATATAATAATCGGATATCATGTGCGGTGCTTGGATTTTATACGATGAATATATGGGCTGAATATATTTACCTCTGTGTTGACTGCTTTAAATGGTGAGCGGGTTTATAACATAAATCAGCCTCTATTATTTGACCTTGACTATAGTTTGAAACTGTTAAAAATGTTCGTGCAACACACAACGTCTTGAATTATATGCACTAAAATCACAGCCACAATTTAACTGGTCGAATATTTCCAACAATTTGAAGCCACTCCTTGATTTTAATGGGAATAGATCTATAGTAACCGACTGTAAAAATATAGATACATTGACTTCGTATATAATTAGGTATACCTTCCAATTTTTACGTCATCATTCTTTATCAAGTAACTGGACCTATTTGAAAATGCATTTATCTCTGGAAAAATTTTTGTTAGATGAGCAGTTTTGACAAAAAGATATATAAAACAAAAAGTAAATGTTAGAAGTATTTATTTAGAAAGTGAAGAAGAAACATTAATCATATAAAAATTAAACTGAACTGTAATTTTATATGTTAAACTATACACCAAAAATCATTAAAATCCATAAGTAAACTTTAAAAAATTTAGGAAAACCAATTTTACTTGTAATTTTGTGAGAAAATAAATTTAAGCCAACTTGCAAAGTAAATACATCGCATTATTTTTGTAGATGATTACCCTTAAACCTGGATCTGAAATAAGAGAAATGTTTCTTAAAGTTCCGTTTGGTTTAGAATTCAGAGTATATATTTTCAATGTAACGAATCCAATGGAAGTTCAAAGAGGTCAAGCCCCATCTCTGAAGGAGGTTGGACCGTTCTGTTACGAGTAAGTAATAAACATTTTTGATTATTTTCTTCTTATTCACATACGACCATATATTAAAAAAGTGACACTAAATATAAATATAAGACACATCTTTGATGGTAATTGTGCAAATTATATAAAAATGCATCGTTATATATAATAACACACATTGTCTTCAAAGGATAGGTGAGGAATAGTATTGGATGAGACAAGAAAAGTGTTCTTCAGCTAAAAGCAGTATGCAAATGAATACTTAAATCTCACCAGTTTATTTTCGGCTGTAAAATTTATGTTTCCTATAGTCTTAGTCGAAGTTTTAGTTTTCCACGGTTTTATTTGTTGTAATATGAAGATCATGTTGTAATATGAAAATAATCATAAGATGTCAACAAGAATTGAGAATGCAATCATTCATTTGTTACGTAATTTTCAATGTATTTTAAAAGCATAACATTTTTAGAATGTTTGCATGAATTAATGGGAATTACAAGGACATTTCTGATGGTATTAAGAATTAGAGTGCATTAGTGGAGAATTAGAGGGCATTGATAAGGAATTAGGGAGCATTATTCCAAAATTTAAAGTCGTTACAGAGAAAAATGGATATTAGTGTGGTGCAAAATTTGTACAGCGATTTACTACTCGCCCCTCCCCCTTACCAAAAAAAAAAAAATAGCTACCTATATAACACATTATAAAAAGTTTTGACTAAAATGTTTGATTTAACACGTATACCCTTATCATTTATTCAAAAGTGTTTGATTATAACTAAACACTGCTACTTGAAGGAACAATTTAACTGTTTTTAATTATGTAAAACTTGTGTGGTAATAACCGCATATGTTTTTCAACTTTGGAATGGTAAAGTGTACTTACCAAGCTATTAATATGCACGAAAATTAAAATGTAAATAAGCGGCAGCAATTGATTTCTACTACTTTGCCCTCTTTAATAAATTTTCCACTATCTGTTTCAAGAGAGCAACTTTGCATAATATATCATTAATAAAGAGTGAGGTCATTGTAAAATATATAGTTCTTACAGCATTTAATTTTTTGTATAAGAACTTTACAATTATTTTATCCATTTGTGGGTATTTAGAAATATAAAATAATGTTGACCATTTTAATACCTACTACTTAATCATAATTATATATGCAAGAACATCATCAGTTTCGGTTGGAATCACCTGATAATTATCCTTCTAATGCAGGGTTATGGGAACTTATGATATTTATAGATAAATTAAAAATGAAAATATGTTATAAATTTATTATGAACCGTGCTATAAATCAATAAAGAAGACTGTATGTACATGTCTAACGTTAGTTCTTACAGAAAACTGTTTATTGTAAACGTTCTTCAGATTTTTTCATATTTAAACTAACCAAGTAAAGTGACTCATAAATTTATTCGATGAGTAGCAATCTGTGCTATGTTGACAGAGAGCATTCTTAAATTCAGTTTTAGACGTATAAATTAGAAATCCTAAAAGTTAGTCTTAAAATTTACTTATAATTAAAGCAATTTTTTTAATTTTGAGTTAGATCAAAGTTAAACAGTGGGAATATTTTTCATTATTCGATTAAATTTTGAAGTAGCATTCCAATACCTTATTTAACTTTTCGTAGGGAATGGAAGAAAAAAGTTTCTGTACAAGATGTTGAAGGAGATGACACGATCTTATACAATGCAACCGATACCTTCATTCAGAAAATGTGGCCTGGTTGTCTTTCAGGAAATGAAGAAGTGACTATTCCACATCCAATGATACTCGTAAGTGTAAAATCACATTCAAATAGGCCACTGTTGAACATTTTCTACTCCACCAATCATACCAAACAATTACTTTCGATGTTTTTTTCGATTGTTTACAAGTTTGCTTCTCATTTACTTTGACATCCACGATGATCGTCTGCAAATGGGTCTTAAGGATCTATTATTACAGAGATGGCCAGAAGTATGGAATAATATTAATATCTTTTGAATTAGTTATTTTTTTTACAAACGCCGAAACACGTTAACTGATCTTGATTTTCCCATCTTTTGGTTGTATAATAAATAATTTTTCTTCAACCCTCTAGCCCCCAACTACCCCTACTTTTTTTTAAATGGAAACATAAGCCATGAGGGAGCTTGTTGAAAAGCTTGTAGAAAACTGAATCCAACTATACCAAATAAAGAAGTTTCAATAACTAGTTTTTTTATTTAGAAATTGAAACAACTAGATAATTTACAAAAATAAATTTAATGCCGCAAATGCTGAAAATGTCCTCCATTCACTATTTGGCATTCTCCACGACGATAGTAAAAGCTGTCCACAGCATTTCGAATGACTTCAGCTGGTAAATTATGCATCTCCGCCCTAATCTTGTTCTTTAAATTCTCAATATCCGGTCTGTCCTGGTAGACTCTATCTTTCAAATATCCCCAAAGAAAATAATACAGGGGCATTAAGTCGGAGGATCTTGGTGGTCATTCAACTGTACCCCGTCTACCAATCCAACGATTTGGAAACATTTCATCTAAGTATCTTCGAACATAAATACCAAAATGTGGGGGAACGCTTTCTTGTTGGAACCAAATTCTTTCATTCGATATATCTGGATCAGTTTCATGAAAAAAAAAAAAAGCCACAGCTAGAGCAGATATCATATCAAATGTTAGGAAATCCAGGTAGCGTGCGGCAGTAAAATTTTCTTCAAAAAAAAAAATGGGCCCATGATTCTGTTGTTGATGATAGCTGTGGGTGCTGCGTATGCGATTCACATGTCCAGTGTGGATTTTTCCTGGGAACAAAACCTATAGTTGTACCTGTTAACCAGTCCATTTAAATAAAACGTCATCCGAAAAAAGTACGTCTCATTGAAAGCAAGCTCTTGGACAAGACATACCTTATAGGGATGGTATTTCTCTTGTTTCAAAAACATTCGAATTGCACTTCGAGAAGTATCGTGATTGCGGGCCAATGAAATAGTTCAAGTATGACAAGAGTTCTAATGCAATATCTAATTTCTTTTCTTCATTTAAAGCACGTGCTCGTCCAGTGTTGGGCAAAGTTTGTACTGTACCGTATTCCTCAAATTTGTGAAATGTTTTACTTACTGTCCCTTGCGAGATTTGGTTTTCGGGACATTTCGCTTTAAATAAATCGTGCACCTGACTTCTTATTTTGTCTTCACATCCAAGCAATACCATTGATTTTGACAATAGTAATGTTTCAAACTCCAATTTACAACTAAAGCGAAAAATTAACCAAAAAGCCTGGCAAGAAAGTGGTACCAGAAAAACTCAACATAAAAAAGATATATATTTTTGCGTTAGCAGTGATAGGTACAGTTTCAAATTCTTTATTTTAGTCTGTGCAAATTCATGGAGGATAACACTGAAGGTAATTAAATTTTATTTCACTTGTTAAGTAGGTGTTTTATACAACTCTAAAAACCATGCTATTGAAAATATAAAAATTTTTTATTTGGTTGAAAAAAAAGTAGGGGTAGCTGGGGGTTATGGGGTTTAAGAAAAATTTATTATTATATAACTGAAAGATGGGAAAAAATAAAGATCAGTTAATGTGTTTCGGCGTTTTAAAAAAATCACTCATTCAAGAGATATGAATTTTATTCCGTACTTCTGGCATCCCTGTATCTGGTGGTATGTGGTAATAAGTTAAACATTTAAAATACGGATATAGTAACAGAATTTTGGCAAACCAAACCAATATAATTTATTACACGGATACCTAACATACCTAATGTAACCTATATATAACCAAGACATTTTTAGTGAAGCAAAAGTGGAATTTCAGAAAAAACTCCTCTGTGGGTTAAAATCCTGACTAGCATTGAATTACACCTTTAATGCTAGTAGAGGCATTAGCCTGTAATGCATGTTTCTCGAAATTTTGCTTTTGCAAATATAGTAATCGCCAATGGCAATACAGGTCGGAACTTTCAATAAAACGCACAGTATACTGGATCGCTTTCTACTTGTGGCGGTTCTTGTCCAGCACTGAGTAGCCATTAGCCATTACCACTAGATGTAGCCACTTACACATCTCACATGCACTTAAACCGATTTACCAATAATTAAAATAATTTATGTTTTAGGGTGTGGTCAATACGGTTGCAATTCAAAAACCAGGAGCACTTACATTAGTAAATAAGGCCATAAAATCAATTTATTCAAATCCTACATCGATATTTGTAACAGCGAAAGCCAGTGATATCCTTTTTAACGGTATTATTATAAATTGTGACGTCAAAGATTTTGCTGGGAAGGCTATATGTTCACAATTAAAAGAAGCACCTTCCTTAACGCATGTCAGTGAAAACGAACTTGGATTTTCGCTGTTGGCACCTGTAAGTTTTCGTTAGCCATCAAACAGTACATTATAATAATAGTTTTCTAGAAAAATGCTACGCCTGGTAAACGCATAAAGGCGTATAGAGGCGTCAATAATTTTAAGGACGTAGGAAGGATTATAGAATATGATGGGGCTGATAAAATCGATGTATGGCCGACTGAAGAATGTAATGCTATTAAAGGTACTGATGGAACTATATTTCCACCATTGCTCGAAGAGGACGAGGGACTAGCTTCGTTTGCACCAGATTTATGCAGGTGATTTATTCATGCTTTACAACTTCCCTTATTACCTCTTTGATGTAGTTGTTACACACTTTATTAATAAAAAAAATCATATACTTCTAAATTTCCAAAGTATAAGTAACGTATACGACCAAAATTATCACACAAGTTTTATTTATGAGGCACAACATTGCCTAGTTTCTTACCTGTATTGTTAAAATCTGAATTTTATCTCGGTTGATAATCATCATCTTGTAAAATAAAGTTGTTGATGCAGAGTTTTTCAGTAACAACTTTCTTTCTCTTAAGGCATCTGTATGTCATTTATCTTATAAAGAAATATAGAACTGTACTGTGGTGGAACTGAAATTTATTTTGGTAATAAACAATAAAGTTGAAAAGGATAAGATGTTTACAGTTTCCGGTTATAAGTAATGCCCTCGTAAGGGTCAACCACTTCAACCAATACTGAGTGTAATCGCCATCCTCTTCCTCTTTCATGGTGCATGTCACACTAAATTAAGTACGCAATGAGAAAAACAACTGGCAAACGGGACGGAAAAAAGCTTTTGGAAAAATTTGTTGAAGATTTATGGTAGAAGACAGAAATGAGAAATTAGTAGTCATCGCAAGGTTCTTTTTTTTTCTTTACTGATAAGTTTAAGGGATATCGGAAAGGAAGAATTATGAGTTCACTTTTATATCCAGTCTTAACAAACCTTTACTCACAGAAACTGGTATTGGGGTCAGAAATTATAAACCAAGATATTGGTTCAGATATGTTGACAAAACATTTGCCATATTGCCATACGAAAAAAACTACATGGAAGAATTTCTGGGCTACATTAATGGAATACATCCGTTCAATTAAAGTGATTGCCTTCTGTTCCTAGATGTTCTTGTGATGAGGAAGTCTGATGCAAATTAGAAGAAAGCGTTTATAGAAAAAGTTTTACTTGCACCAGAAATAAAGTATTGTCAACATCTTAGCACATCGACCACGGATAATTTGCGAACCAGAAGAATTACTTATCTATGTTCAGCTGTTATGGGTTCTCTTTTTCAGGTATAATATATTAAATTAGGATTGATAATTTAAATATGTATTAAGTACATTTCAGGATAACAATAAAAATATATCAGTTAAATATATTACCCTGTATAGCGAATTCCTATTTAATGAACTAAGTTTATTAATATGTTATCGGCGAAGCACTTTTTGCGCGGCGATGCCTTTTTTGTTTCTGAGCGGACGATTCTATTCGATTCTATTTTCCTAGCAAGATTTGGATGGCTGTATGAACGGCAGAAATATTCGTTATACACGGATTTTGTTGCTAATTTTGGGAAGTATAATTTTGTCAATAGTGATTATTGTGATTGTTCAACCTGGTGTTGGATTTGATCCCGAAATTTGGAAATTAATCTCTGATTCTCACCACGAGGCCGCTCGAGAACAAAGGTAAAAAGTTGATTCTCTTATTATCAAAATTCTATTCAGTGAATAATCTATTTAGACGCTTGATATGATCTAGGTCTCATCTTATATCACCTCATCTTTAATCCCTCGTCTCTTCTTTCTTCATCATCTTCGTGCTATAAGATTTGCTCTCCGAAGCCAAGATTCCACAGACGAGGCCACAATTGTCTGTACCTGTAGTAAATTTCCTGCTGGTTGTCTTTTATACGAGGTAGATCGTCGGAGTACACCACCTCTTCGTAGAGCATCAATCTTCTTCACTTACAGGGTGTTCGCTTGCTGTTGACACCATTGCCTGGACGATCTGGACATACTGTTCACCGAATCAAAACCAGATAAGCTTTGTTTAAGATTTATACTGTCATCTGACAACCTGGATATCTATATTTAACTATATTTTGCCTTTATTAACACATATTTGCATATTATTATTATTTCTACTGGTTATACTGTTTTATATATATATTTAGAATATTTATTATTCAAAACTAAAAGTCCCCTTTTTCCGTAAATTGAATACTTCTAGCTACTTAACTTTATTTGATTATTTTAAATCAAATATAAACTTATAATTTCTTATAACTAAATACTTAACATTATTATGTGCACCAATCTATAGTACTGTAGAGTGGGTTTTTGCTGAATACTGTATTTATATCATAACATTACAATATATACTTGCTAAATATCAGTATAATAAATACTGTTTATATCGATTGCCATTATTCCTTTTAGTAAATTCAAATAGTTAGAGAGCTGTGTATCAATTGTTGCCTTTTTCCCGTTATTTTTTTTATTATTGAAGAATCTTTATAAACTCCTTAGCGTACAGGGTACGTGATAACAACGGGTTGTAAAACGGGTGGCGCCAAATAAATAAGTGATAATATTTACCCACTCCCCTCTTCCTGAGCTAGGAGCAACCCTAAACGAAACTAAGGAGTTTGGTACATCAGTTTCTTTTTCTACCACCCGAATAAGCAACGTAGCAAAGCTCAAAAAAAAATTGATACACCAACAAAATAATTGAACAAGGCATCAGGATAAACTTAAGGTTAAGGAGAAGGAACTTATCTACCTTATATAAAGGAATGCACTTCTGTGTTGTAATATCTGTAATATATCTCCCAATCTTTCCTGAAACTAGATGTAATAGCGATATAGCCTAAGGCTATGAGAGAGGTGGTAGCATGAGATTGAACAAGTAGAAGTCATATCTAAGGATAACACCAGAAGAAGTTTGCTGTAGCACCTGAATACAATTAATATTTTTGTGAAAGAGAGGGATAGAAAAATCTAGAGAAAGCAAAAAGATACAAAGAGTTACAGTTGATTCAGGTTAAACATTTACAATTTCCTGCATTGAAGGAAATAACTTTTCGTAGTCTTTTACTGCTCCACATGTTTCATCTTTGTGAAATCCCGTGTAAACACATTTTATTATGAAAACCTTAGCTATAGAAGACAGGTTTCTAAACATTACTAGATATTTGTATATGTTTCAGATCTCTAGTGGCCGAATTTCAGCAAAAAACTAAATACGACGGAATCCCAGTACGAAAATATTCTGCAACTTTAGGCGATATGTCCACAAATGAGAATGAAAAATGCTACTGTCCCACACCAGAAACTTGCTTAAAGAAAGGCATTATGGACCTTTATAAATGTATAGGTGTTCCTATCTATGCAACTTTACCTCATTTTTATGAGGCTGATGAAGGTTACTTGAAAGGTGTTAAAGGTCTGAAGCCGGAGAAAAGCAAACATGAAATTGTAATTCTGTTTGAAGGAGTGAGTAATTTATTATATACTTGATATGATGATGAATGATAAAATAGTTATTTATGCCTTCAGTTACGAAATGCCTAATTTTGTGTAACGCGTGAGATTTTTGCGGAACGAACGAAGTGAGTTTAGCAAAAATTCACAAGTTACACAAAATTTCATTTCGTAACGTATTGCATACAAGATTTTTTCTAATTTTGAAGAAAGTAATAAAAAAATAAAATTTAATATAATTGACAAAAATTTGGAAAACATAAATTTAGTTTGTTGCTGTTACTTCATGTTAGTTGTCAGTTTGACATTTTGTAAAAAAGTCTAGACGGAAGGTTTTTAGCGAGATTGATATGTTTTTAGTTTTATTTTAAAAAAATTAGTGATTCAAGTTCTGAAGAGCTACCAAGCGATATTGAAGAGGCAGCAGGTAATGCTCTATTATCAGTAATTCCCAAAAAGTCAAAGGCAGTTTATGATTTAGCATACGAAAAATTTGTTACGTGGTGTGATGAGAAGAAAATTAAACATGTTAATGAGAAAGTTTTACTTGCATATTTTGAGGGTAAGAAAGATCTAAAAGTTTCCACATTATGGACACTTTACTCAATGTTAAGGTCTGAACTAAATCTGAAAAGGAATATTGATATTAAAAAATATACAAATTTGGTAGCATATATTAAAAGGCAAGCGGACGGGTACAGTGCTCAAAAGTCAAAAGTTTTTATTAAAGAAGATTTTGCCAAATTTTTAGTGGAAGCTGATGACAAAGAATACTTAATGGCTAAGGTTGCAATGACAATTGGAATGGCAGGAGCATGCAGAAAAGCAGAATTAACATTTCTTCCAGTTGAAAATGTTATAGACGAAGGAAGCCATTTTCGTATAGATATCGCACCTTCAAAAACAAAAGTTATACGGCAGTTTGCAATTACCACTGGAGACATTGAAAATACGAATCTTATTGAAATATTAAGAAAATATATTAAGTTGCGTCCCCAGGTTCTTAAACACAACAGATTTTTTGTAAAATATGCGAATGGAAAATGTACCAGAAATCCTGTGGGAATTAACACATTTGCCAGTCTGCCAAAAGTTATTGCACAATTTCTTGGTCTTTCAAATCCTGTTCTATATACTGGCCACTGCTTCAGAAGAAGCTCTGCCACTTTCCTAGCAGACAGTGGTGCTGATATTTGAAAATTAAAGAGGCACGGAGGTTGGACATCTAGCTCTGTTGCGGAGGGATATGTTGAAAATTCCATGAATAATAAAAAACTTATAGCGCAAGAAATATTTGGTGAAACATCTAATGCAATGTGCGCCGCTTCCCAAATAACAGCAAGTTCGAGCAATGAAAAAAATATGTCGTCGGGAATTAATTTGAATAATTGCAATAATTGTGTTATCAATATTTATAATAATTAATTAATTTATAATTTATGTTTTTAACTTGTATTATAACAGTTTAATAAATAGAATAATTATTTTTGTCACTAATTTTGAAATACATTTTTCGTCACCAATTGCATAAAATTTTACTTTATGCAACTAGTTACAAAAAGTAAGACGTTTCATAATGTCAATCAGTTTTAAAAAGTGTCACTTTATATGTCAAAATTAGAAAACGCATGTTTTTCTCTAACAAAATGTAATATTATACCAAACAAAACAAAACCTTTAATTTTTCAGATGACAGGTAGCCCAGTTTTTGCAAAGAAACGTTTACAGTTTAACATGCCCTTGAAAGCAAATCCAAAAATAGAATTATTTAACAACTTTACTGAGACGATATTGCCAATATTTTGGATAGAAGAGGTAAGCAAAGCAATAGGAATATCAATTAATTCTTTAGACCGGTAAGCGTTAATTTACTAATAATTCTTGACAAATTGACAAGAAATTAAATTTTGATCAATTGCTTAAGATGTATTAAAGATTTAGACTTCAATCACAGTATATTTTATTTATGTAAACTATATTCCTACAAAATATAACCTGTGATTACGGAATTAGAAGAAATTTTAAAGGTTTCCACGAATTTTAGTAGTTTCAACAGCTATAGAAAGGTTACCTACCTGACTTGAAAAATAATTTCCTTTTTCAGATTTGGTTAGCTTATTTCCAATTGGAACCCTATTACAGTTATAGAATTCCCTATTCAACTTCGAATATGTTTGAACAAAACCGAATTTAAGAATCTATGACGTTTTTATGCTACTACGATGATACTATATGACTAACTGTAATCCAAAAATCCTGTAGCACCACAATAGAAACTAGTATAATTCGAATCGTTAAGTTCATTACTGACAAGTCTGGCAAACCTCATGGTTTTCTAGCATCCATAGTCTAAAAGTCTTAAAGTAGATAGGCAGGAACCCAACTATTTGTTTGCATGTAGTCATTTTTAGTTTTTTTATAAATCCTATAACATCATGACAATATACCGCTTTGTCTTCATAAAAAGAATTCTTAAAAAATGTCTTTCTCAATTAATAGACACGATCAATCCTTTTTTAGCAGTAAATATTGTGAAAAAACCTGAACGAAATCCAATCCATAGATAAGTCAGACAATATAATTCGAAAGTATATACAATCATACACTATATAATCAATCATTTACCTGTTCAAATTCGAACATTGGGTGGGTATATTGTCCTCAGAATTCTGTCGTTATTGGGTTTCTGTCTGTCTGCTTCACATACTGTTTCTTCCTCCGGATCATGTTAGTGGGAGGCTAGAATATCATGAGGTGTCAGAACCAGAATTGTCAGTAATGGGCCTGATTGCAATTCTGTGTTATGGTGTTACGTATTGATTTCATCAAAAGAGTGATTAGCAAAATTATTTTATTTATAATAATTATTATTTATTATTATATTATTTCGGAATTATTATTGGGGTTATAATTTTAGCACGAAGAGGTCATTGAATCCTATGCTCGACTGTTTTAAGTCGATATTTGATGGCGAATTCTATAATGCTAAATCACTGATTTAAGATGTTTTTCGAGAGTAGAGCTTCAATGATGAAACGGAATGGGAATATCATGGTCTTATCCACAGCGTAGACATTTTTTTTGCGCGCCTGTGTAAACTTTCAAGAGAATTTTTATAGATGAAATCTTCCCTTTTCTTTTCCTTTTTTTTATTTGTTTTGGTGAATGCAATTTTGAAAAGTTTGTCGTAGTATCTCTGGCATTTCCTGTAATTAAGAAAAATGGTTTATTATTGGATGCTCTATTGAAATATTAGTAAAATAACATTATTAGGAAAGCATTTTAAATACTTAAATATTTAAATATAAACTCAACAATGTTACGTAATACCAATAAACAATATTTAATAAATGTTTTAGGGAGTGGAGCTCAACAGTACTTTCACGAAACCACTAAAAGATCTTTTCAGGATGAAAAAGATAGTTAAAGTCAGTACTTGGGTCATTCTACTCGGATCTCTTTTGGGCTTGTCTGCCGCAGGATATCTCTTCTTCAAAGAAAGTGGAAAGGCGGATATCACTCCCGTCCATAAAGTTCGTCCTTCAGATGGCAGAAAAACTATCTCGAGTGTGAGTGGAAACGACCTGGAAGGGCATGAGAATCATGCTATGTCAAAGACTGAAATGATTTAATAGTGTTTTATTGAAACCAAACAAGATCTGTGATAAAGCAGATCGAAGGACAGAACGTATTCATTGTGCCTACTTATAGATTTTAAAGAATTTAAAAAATGTAGAATGAAATAGTCACCGCATAAATCACGACAGCTTGCACTTTATTTAAAAAATGTGATAAATATGGTTAATATGAGGGCACACTTTACAAGTCATATAGATAAATATAAAATAGTTAGGCGGAAAATAGATAAATCAAGGGTTTTTATTACTTAATACAGGATGTCCGAATATTTCGTGTGCGTGTGCAATGTTATTCATTATATTAGGCCACCCTTTATTATCGTTATTATTAGAGATACAAAATAAAGTTTCCAATAAAAGTTGTAGGGCTATAACTGAACCTCATTAATAAGTTAATGGAAGCAGAGTAGCGGAAGTTGTGTGGTATAAGAAACAATATTATATATTTTATTGGAGCGCCCTATGTATTGCTGAATTGTTTAATTTTTTTTCATAATTCAAAAATATGACATTGATATTCCTGTTTTTAACTTTTTTCGAGTCAAAATCGTATTCAAGCTATTATACTAATATAATACTAATGGAAGATGGCCACTATTCTGTTATTATACGAGTTCTATAATTTATAATATCCGAAACATTATTTGGGATCTCTGCTAATAATGATAACAAAGGGTCGTATAAATATAATAAAATCTGTACCACAAATTATTTTTTGTTCAACGAAATGCAACGAAAATTATTATTTATTTGATAAAAGATAATAATGTTTTGTGGAATATAACAATCGATTATTCATTAGCATAAATTTGATGAAAACGAAAAGTAATTATTATCACATTCATTTCATATTTTCCTCATTCCAAAAATTTTGAAAAGTGGTCTCTTTAAATTTTGAAAAAATATATATTTTTTTCAAAACATGTCACCGACAAGGAACTGAACGAATCAACTTTGAATAGATCAATTATGTGATAATTTTTCATATACACAGAATATTGGAATATATGTGTACCTGTCTTATATAGTTTTTATGGCATCAGATTTTTATGTGAACTATGTACTATAATAACAGAAATCATCTTTATTAAATTGTTATTTGTTGAATATAAATACTTTTATTTTCCTATAATAGTAATGTATACCTGTATTCAGAGCAACGAAATATAAATGTATTATGTTGTGGCAATTATGACAGTAATGGTACACTAAAATTTATCTGTGATTTGTAATATAATGAAATAATAAATAATAAGAGTAATGTTTCGTTTTTTTGCTTGAATGAGATGTTATAAGATATTGGCTATGAAGTATTATTCAAATACACTTACTTCAGTTTTATAGAGAGAAAATATGAAGACAAATATTGCCAACATTGGTCCCCAAAAACTAAACTAAAACTAAGTGTGAGTGTATACAATGAAATAAATGTTTATTTTTAAATACAGTTAGGGGGACTAAGCTCTTCTCATCCATTATTTAATATATTGTTTTCTTAAGATTTTTAGTTAGGGACAAAAGTAAAAGAACACTAAATTTGTCGTAATATACATGAAATGAAAAATAAATGGAATTAGACTAATGGTAGCTTTACATTTTTAATGACAACTGGTTCTCATAAATCAGTCGTTTAAATAAACAAACAAATAATTGATTTTCTATGGCAACAAAAATAAGTAAAGAAAGTAAGACCATAGCATCATAGCATCTAGTTTTAATTTAATTGATATTTTTTATTGCTTTTTGTTCATTTTACCGCTCATTTTTTGTAAGTTATCAAAAATACCGTTAATTTTTTTTTGAGGACTCTGAAATTGACGGTTTGATCTATTTTTCGGTAAATGATGACCACATTTTTAGAATTAGAGTTTACTATAATTTTTCATCTTCCTTTACTGTGGCTTAGGTAACTGATATCGCCGGTCACAGAATTAATATACCTACACATCGTTAGGCTTATATAGGAACCTTTGATATACTGTTGAGCTCACATATATAGATTTCTATTCTTATTATCTCCGATGTCAGTATAAGAGGAGTAAAATATTCAGAGAATGGTGCAAAAATTTAGGTGATATAAAAAAGAAAATTTTGAACAAATTGATACTCTCAATGAAATAACAGAACATTGAAAGAAAAACTTACGTCCCTTAAGGTCCTAAATGGAGATGACCGAAAACACCTTTTATAGCATAGCATGTTTTCTGTCATTTAAATAGTTAATGAAGTAAATTTAATAACGGAAAAGTATATATATGTACTAGCGATCCTGACTCTATACATTGTGCAGAAATTTCAAATAAGGATTATAATGCATGAATATACGACAAATATACAGGTTTCGGTTATGCCCACAGACTGTGCGTGAATTCGCGATTTGCGATGCGTGACTCGTATGGAATTCGTGCATAGTGTGTATTTAGGGTATTTATGAATGGATTTTTAGCGGACAAAACCCTACACACTATTCGCGAATACACGCATAGTCTGTAGCGGGCCTTATAACTTGTATGTATGAATTTTTTGAGATTGTAATTAGATATTTCTTACATGCCATAAAAAGTTATGTAGTATATGTAGCTCTCATACTGTTTCAACTATACTACGTGACAAAGCACCTATATTAGTTCATCATTAATAATCGTTGTTACACAAATTCAGGACCACTTACTTTATCTCATAACGATTTCTAATACACTCTTTAATACACCTCCGCTCGGATCTAATAAGTTTGTAAATAAATTCTTGGGATATCTCATTCCAAGCTATCTGAACTCCATGGGTAAAAACTACTAAGGTCTATGTTGGGTGCCTGCAGCCAATCATGTCCTAGACATATTCAATAGGTGACAGATCCGGAGATCTTGGTGACCAGGGTAGACAGTTGATCAATAAAAGTTAATGTCTGTGTGGTCTAACATTATTTTGCTGGAAAATGACATTTGGAATGTCTAAAAAATATGGCTTCACTACTTCCTTAATGTAGCCTTGGACTGTCATGGTGCCTCTAATAAAAATTAGTGGTGATCTGCTACCATACGCGATAGTATCTCATGTCATAACGCCTACTGTGTGATAGACATCTCTCTATAGATAGAAAGCTCTCTATCAAATTGTGAAACAGAATTTGCTACTAGAGGTCACCTGATTTCACTCTTAGTTCCATGAATCCTCTCTTTACACCATTGTAAGCGAGTAGCTTGAAGTTGATGAGTGAGAGGCAACACCCAATGTGATAGTTAAGACAAGAGGCTAATACTGTATTCAACCATATACCGCACGCATCCCGACCAAGCCTCCATGTTCTTCAAAGCACTGATTTGCAATAATACGGCTGCTGCTAAATCCGTCTCTGAAAGCTAAAAGTCGCATTCGACTATCTTCATGCTCTGTGGTTACTCTACGACGGCTGGTGCCTCTCACTCTGTGTCCACGGCCTTCCTGACTCCACGCCTGGTAACACCGGACTATGGCACGTAAGGATCGGTTAGTCCTCATAGAAATTTTTCTCACCGACAAACCTACTTAGTGCAACCTGCTACATTCTGCTCCCTTTCAAAGTCACTAAGCTGAGAAATCTGCCCAAATTTACGTATTCTAGGCCTAGTCAGATATAAAAAATATGTCGTTTGCAACAAGCTTCACAACACTTGCAACACAAATGTGAGGTAGGTCTATGCAAACCCAAAAAGATTTGAACAGATAAACCCGAAAGTTTAATAATTTTTTATTTTCAACGAGAGAAGTAAACATGTAAAAAATTATCAAAATAAAGTTGTATTTAATGGGTGTATACATTCTTTTGTCACGTAGTATATATTGCTCTTGTAGACAGCCTTCTAAATGTGTATATGAATAACGTAATTTAAGTTTTAACATTAGTTTAATTCTTCTTTAATCATACCCTTAAAACTAATTTCATAATTGACGCTTCAAAGAGCGTTTCTCAATGCCATTTGCTTCCTAATGACCATATTTATTATTAATGATAATCTAGTCATTAACCTTCAACTATATTAGATCTCCTTTGCTTTTGCTCCCCGCCGAACTGTTGTTGCCTTAGAAGTAGTCCAGTAATTCAATAATATGATTTTTATCGGTTTACTTATCATTCCATATAATATTTTGATGGCATAGATAAATATTATTTAAATGTGAAAGTATCTTGTGATTAAAGTGATCGTTTTCCGTAAAATGATATTAAGTCATAAGTTAGGGATTGTTGGTGGGTCTCTCATAGCGTTTTCTGTGGTGTTTGGATTTATCGCCTTTGAAGAAATTCTAAAGTTCGGTATAAGAGACGTAAGTAGAAAGTATACCTTTTATATTGAATAGTGATTTAGAATTTTAGTTTTTCTTCACATCTGGTCTCACATCTATTTTCCATAATAGGTTTTCCAATATGAAGATAACCACTGTTCTAAAGGGTATTTAGATACCTGACGATGACGTGTCATATTAAATAATAGAAAAATTGCTTAAAAATTTTCTGACAACACGAATCATAATTATACAAAAATTTTACTTAAACTACCTCCTCCAATTCTCGTCTTGAAATCTACTGCATACCCTGTATAAAAATGATGGATTCATTGTTTTGCTCCATTTCACAATAGATTATTTTAATTTTGAGTCGTTAACTTAACTCAATATGACTATATTTTGCTTCAAGTGACTCTTGATGAGGCTTTTCGTAAATAATATGGAATTATATATATTTTTTAAATTGATGTTTAAAATTAGATCTTATTACATCTTTATATTTCTTATTTGATGTAGAAATAAATAAAATTTATTAACATTAATCGAATGTATGTATCGGTAGCAAACTGCTCTCAGAAAAAGGAATCAAGTAAGGAGTATATACTTAAAGATACCATTCCCGTTGGATTTTCGGGTTTATTTTTTTAATGTATCAAATCCGATGGAAGTACACACTGGAGCAACTCCTGTTTTGGAAGAAGTAGGTCCATTCTGCTACGAGTAAGTATGCTACAGATATTACGACTTTTGTCTTCTCAGGTAACAAAAAGTTGCTATAAATTTAAAATGTAGTCTTATGGAATACTGACAGGTATTTTAGTTCAATATGAGATTACCTAGAAATGATCTATGTAACCTGGGAACTAATATAATGCTTCCTTCTCTTCCTTTTCAAGTCAACCTAACCTAACCTAACTAACCTAACCTGGGAAACTAATCCAATGATTCCTTCTCTCCGTTTTCAAGTCCCAACTTTTAAATAAGACTAACTGGATCAGTTATTCTTGTTTTATTTGGAAAAAGTTACGATTTTCTAACTTACTGCTGGTAAAAAGCTAGAAAAAACCTTATTCAAAAACAAAATCACAAAACACTATTTTGCTAGGAATAAAAATTTATTTGACAGTTTTGGCGACAAGAATCTTGTCAGCAACAGTCAGTTGAAATATTGTATAAATTTATCACAAGAACGTTTTGGAAGCTAAATAATAAACAGTTTATACAGTAAATATATAAATATTTTATAAACATTTCTGTGACAAACTTGTAAAACATTTTAGCTAATAAAACTAAACTGTTTTATAATATTTTAGTAATGTTTCGTAATATTCCCAACAACTAGAAAAAAAATATGTGTAATTGTTTCTTATGGCTCATCCACACTCTTGGCGAGACAGTCCGAGACCGGTGGAGCACGAGAGTGTGGATGGAAACCTCGTCGAGTATCGCGCTCGCTATAGCTCTCTCGCCTGGATGCGGTATTAGAAGCAAAATTGTCCCCAAGTGTCTTTTAATATAATAGTTTTATAGGTTGATAACCCACATCTAATGCAAATAACTGTATATACACTGTATTCATCTTATGTAACGATATTATCAGTTGTAAAGCAAAAATAGTAGGTAATATAACAGAAAAATGTTTACTTTGGAAATTAAATTGACAAACCATTCTATAAAACAAATTTGAAACAGCAAAATGGCGGGACCTTGTTTTGTTTGGCATAGCTAATAATAGAAGTCTAGTTTTTCCACTTGCTTTGGTTTTATAGTATATAAGAACCATGGCAGATTTAAGCCAGTGGACAAAAATCAAAAGAAGTGTCGTATTTAGAAGAAAAGTAAATAAATGCTATTGCAACCACAAAAACTATAACTTTTATCTTGAAACTGAAAGAATTCTTACTTTTATCTCCCCGTTTCATTCAAATGTTTTGGAAATATGAAAAATTCATGATTTCAAATGCCTTCATATATTATTTACTATTACGATATACCCTGTTATGATAAATTCTTTCTAGAATCATAATGTCCAGTATTTTATAGAAATTGCTCAACTAGCTTACTTGTAATTTAACGCTGGTTTTTACAATTAAATTGTTTCATAAGCGGCAGCCATTTCGACGCAACGCTGATAATAATTGTGGCATATAACTACAAAAATATCACAAATTTAGCCGGTTTCCTAATATTGAATAGTCGAAACAATTATTAAAAGTTATTATGATTTTAATTCATTTGTTGCTAGTTTTAAAATCAATAACCATTAAAATACCATGAAGTTTCAAAAAACCTTTTTTTATTTTAATTATGATAATTATGTAAATAATCACTTAACAAGAAACGCATATAAAATTCACTAGATATGCGCCATACAGATCACAACAAAATTTTCTCCGCAACAAGAATTGGTTTCAAGTGCAGTAACACGCGTAAAATAATATTAAGTAATATCTACATCACATAACATTCCAGTTGCAGATATTGAACAGAGATGCTCGTTACTTTATAGCTTCTGATACCTTGACAATAAAGTTAATAAATAATTTACTTTTACTTTTACTACAAAAACGTTATATTATTGCTACAAAAGATACCAAATACCTTATAAAAATGCTATACTCTTGATTTGTTGCTATTATATAACTGTTTTTTAATTGTTTCCAACAGGCCTTACAAAATCTCAACAGTAATTAAAGTGCTTTATAAAATGGTACCAATTTTGGTTTTATAGTTGCTGTATATACATGTTTACAATATTTTTGCTACGGATACTGTTTTATAAGATTGGCTTTGAAAACGTATTTGTAGTTGCTATAAAATACCAAATTGTTTGTGGAGTCTAACACTTATATCAAAAATCACCCTTATTGTCATACCAACAAAACTACATACCAAATAATTGTTTAAAGAATGTTGTCTTTGAATATATTGTTCCTATACTTACATAAATTCATCTGGTACCCTTTGCATTGAGAAACTCAGTGGCCACGTCTACATATAGAGTACTTAAAAATCGACATAATATTATAAAGTTGTTCCAAATGTAAAGATTCGCCATTTTCCACCTCATAATCATAGAATACTCGGGTCACCTTAGAAAAGCAAACATAGGAAACCTACATCTAACGTTACACTGCAGATACATTTTCAAGTTTTTCCAATATTAAAATATAAGGAATCTTAATGATAATCTGAGTAATTTTCCATAATACTAACCATTATAGATTCTTTGAAATGTTGACTTACTGATATTTAGGTTACGACCGACAGAATAATGATTTTAATATTAAGCGTATAATGATATCAACATAACCAGATCCCAACAATTACGGTTAATAATTGGAGGCAAGAAATAAAAATGAAAATTGAAAGTAAGAAGGAAAGTAAGGATTGAGAAGGACCTACGCACCAACGGATATGTCATTTAATCCTTTAAAATCATATTTTATTTTAATAATTTACAAATATCTAAATCATTGTTTACTGCTCTTTCGTATTTTTTAAAATTGTATATGTAACTTTATTTAAAAAGCTTTTCTTAGACATATGGAACTATGCTGAATAAATAAAATTTAATTACTAATCACACTTTGCGAAATATTAACTAAACTGATATTACTGTTGATGTTACAGCGAATACATCAGTAAAGTTGATGTTGTGGATAATGATGGTGAAGATAGTTTAACGTACAACCTTTATACAGTATTTAAATTTAATCAGGAGAGATCTGGTAAATGGAAAGATGACGATTACGTCACTATACTTCACCCATTAGTTATAGTAAGTATTGATCTTATGAATAAATTAACTTATAAAATAAATATTGATTAAGACTTGTGCTTGGTAAAATCTTGTTCATTGTAATAACACGTTTACATGTTAACGTGCCTACTAAGTCTGCAGGTTGACTGAAATGCATACATTAAACCATTCATTATTATTATCAAAGTTATGGGTGTTATACAGAGGCCATTAATTTCTTCAAATAATATTTCAGCTACCTAGTTCAACAAGTACGTTTGTCAAATGGTAATGTTATTCAGACAACACAATATATTCCAATAAATAATGGTGTTACCCAAGGTTCCATTGTTGGACCGTTACTATTCTCTATTTATGTGGCAGATATGAGTACAGCTATTGAATTTTCTAACTTACAACAGTATGCTGATGACTCTCAATTATCTATAGCGGTTTTTCCAAATAATTCAGACGCTGCCAAACAAAATATTATTTCAGATTTACAAAGTTTATATAATTATTCTCTAGATCACGGTTTAGAAATTAATGCATCGAAGTCTTTTGCACTGCTTGTTGGTATAAAAAAATAGGTCTAAATTAGAACATTTTTCGATTAGTATAAATAATGAAATAATTCCTATAGTTAACGAGACAAAATATTTCGGTGTCATTATGGATTCGGGTTTTTCAGGCTCATTTAGCTAATAAAATAAAAATTGCTTTTGGTCATCTCAAAATTTTATACAGTTATAAACATTGCATGCCATGTCGGACACTAAATATAGTCTATGCCAAAGTTTGGTATTATCCATTTTATTTTATGGAGACGTGGTATATAACAACTATATCAACTCAAAATCTTCGCGTCTCATTCAGAAAGTGCAGAGTGCCTGTATGCGGTTTTCGTACAATATTCCATTCCGACATCATATTACACCACATATAAATGAACATTCCATTTTAAATATGAAAACTAGCCGCTTACTTTATACATACAATCTATTATACTATTATTATATTAAGTTTTTGAAACCGGTGAACCTCATTACATTAAACAATATTTTTTATTAGCTCCTCACCACCAAGTTAATGATAATTTTTAGAAAATGAGCAAACAAACTTTCAGTGTTCATGTAAAAGAATGCTGTTAGAGTATCAGATTTCGCTTGCTTAGGATGTGCGATTTCCGCCTTCTTGTTGCATATTTTGTTTTCTTTTTTCATCCTTATATATAGTCTGTAAGCATGCCAGCTATTCTTCCTCATTGTCCTCTCCATCGTGTCTACGTCGTTAATTGGGGATTTAAAAAAAAGTAATATTATCAATTCTAGTCTTTTTTTTCTCTCTTCACATATTAGCAAAATTGTTCTTATTAATTTAAGTTTTACTTAATTTAATTAAGGGCCCATAGGAAGAGCACCATTAGGTGAATTTATGGTTCCTTTTTACCAATTTAATATAAATACTCACATTTTTTTTTTGGAAAATAAATGTATATTATTAGGTATTATTAAATGTTAGGGGTTGCTAATATGCTCTTTTGAACTCAGAAACTAGATAATAAGTCTCCTGGTTGTATGTATATTTGCTATGAAATTTTGATCGTTGATTTTTATAGATAAACTGTTTTAATTTTCAAAGATTATATTCAGTCTCTACACAATCATTGGAGCTATTATTTCCTGAGAGTTATATACTTAATCTTCTTTTTTTTTGTCTTTTTTCCCATGAAATATATAACAAGTGGAAATAGTTTGGAAATTGTCTATCTGCCCATTACTGCATTTTTAAAGCACATGAAAGTTTTTGATTTCCCACAACTGATATTTGCTTCAATTTTTTTTTTTACTTCAAAAAATTAGTATACATGAAATAACTTCTATATTAAAATTAGTGTTATTTATTTTAATGGATTAGTATATTACTAATTTATATTAATTTCCAGGGTATGGTCAATCTAGTCAATAAAGATTCACCAGCTTTGTTACCCATAGTTAATAAAGCCATTGGTTTGCTGTTTCCCGATCTCCAGTCTATATATTTAACAGCAAAAGTAAAGGAAATACTGTTTGACGGAATAGTCATTAATTGTAAAGTAAACGAGTTTCCAGCTAAAGCCGTATGTACGCAGATGAAGTCAAAGGTTCAAGGCTTGAAAATTACTGCAAATGAGGTTTATTTATTCTCTCTTCTTGGGCCGGTAAGTTTTCCTAGAAAATATAAAACTCTGTTTTCTACAAAACTGTTAAAAGTGGGCTTTTTAATTGTCATTTTTGATGTTAAAAATGTCATTTTTTGACACGCGTGTTAAAAGTAAGTTACTTTTAACACTAGTGTTATAAAAGTTCATTTAAATTTTGCTTTGAAAATTAATAAAACGTTTTAACAAACATGAACAACTTTTTATTTTAAATAAGTACAAACCAACATTATAACAAGTTATTACTACTAACATTTATAGTAAAATTAGAACAATTTGAAATTGTAATTCCCTGCTCAGTCATCATACTTAAGTTGGTTTTACTGTCAACATGAGTGACACATCTATTTTCTGTAGAAATACTACTGGTAGTACTGGTGGTCTTGCTAGTAGTTGCAGCAGTAGGAAGTATTTGGCACGCAATTTCCTTCTTTTGTTCCAGTGAATTTTCAATGTAGCCTTCAGCTACCGTCGAAGATTTCCATCCTCCATGTCTCTTGATGGTAGTAAGATTTGCACCAGAATCTGCTAACAATGTCGCCGATGAACGACGAAAACAGTGTCCGGTGTAGAGTAGAGGATTTGGTAGATTCAAGAACTCTGCAATGTCGGCAGGCATTTTACCAAACATGTTAATTCCGACTGGATTCTTAACACATTTATTCTTCATATATTTAAGAAAAAGTCGTCTATGGTCAGCGTTGGGTGGCCGGAGTGCCATGTACTTTCTAAAAAAGTTTAAATAGAATTCACCAACAACACTGAAAGTCCGAGGCACTTTCGTTTTAGTATCTGGTTTGGTCACAAGTGCCTAAATATTCGATATCGTCGGTGGTCATCTGACACAATTCCACCCGGCGACACGCCCCGAAGACACCCACTATTGCTGCGACTTTCATCATCAGATACTTTTCGTCTTCTGCTTCTGTGAGAAATTTGTCGATATGCATCTTCGTCAAAACTTTTGACTTTTTTGCTTGATATCCTTCACTCTTCTGTTTTAAAAAAGCAAGTTTATAATGTTTGCTTATATCTTGATCTTGCTTTATTTTTAACATAGTTTTGATCATGGAATAATTTGACCACAGCGTTGACGATTTCCATATCTTGGCTTTTTCCTCAAAATATGCCAGTAAAACACTTTCGTTACATTTCCCAGGGACCTTTTTAATGTTGCAGAATTCCGAAAAGCGTCTATAAGCGATTTCGTACTGTTCCTTTGATTTCGCCGGCAATAATTCCAATGTTGCTCGACTGGCGGCTTCTTCGATTTCAGCAGGGATGGATTCGTTACGCTCATTATCGAGATTATTCATTATACTTATAGTATTACTAGAAAATGCTGTCAATATTTTTGCGTTTTTTCCGTAACTAACAACAGCACTGGTTGCTTCGAAAATTTAAGTTCATAAACATTGCGATCTGTGTGGTATTTTTTAATTTCTTATTTTTATTGAGTTTAAAGTTCTTCCGATTGTTTTGTAGAAAAAATTGTGTATGATATACGTGTTAAAAGTGATTTTATTTTGTTCGTGAAGTTAAAAAAAGTCGCTACGCTCGTTTTTTAATCATCTTCACTCACAAAATAAAATCTTACTTTTAACACGTATATCATAAATAGCTATTTTCTACAAACGTCAGTAAAAGTATAATTTTATGCTGTCAGTGTCTAAAATGTAATTTTGAGGTATAATTTGGCCGTGATGCTCTTCTTGTTTTTTAATGGATCTTCTATATATTCTTTCGCTACTGTATTGAACTTCTATAAACCGTATCTCTTAATTGTAATAAGATTAGAACCAGAGTCTGCCAACAAATTAGCCGAAAATCGACGGAAGCATTGTCTAGTATAAAGGCGAGAATCAGGCAAAGTTATTTTTTGTATTTATGAAAATTCTTGAATGATCAGCTAGTATTCGCTGGGTGAATGGTTATGTACTTTTTATAATAGTTCAAATACTATATACCAGTAATAATGAAAGTTCGTTGCATATTAATTTTTGTGCATGGTATATGCACAATTAGTTTCCAAGTTGTACTGTTTCTCGCGATGACAGGCTCCAAATACACTGAGAATTTGCATAAGATATGTTTCATCCTGCGCTTCTGCAGGAAATTTGTCGATTTGTTCCCTGGTCAATACTATCAATTTTTTCGGTTCATATCCTCTGACCTTTCGCTTAAAAAAGCAGCAAGATTGTAATATTTACTGATTATTACTGATTCATTCTCGCCTTCAACATGGAGTAATTTGACCAAAGCGTTAACGATATCCACATTTTGGACTTTTCTTCAAAGTATTTCAAAATTATTTTTTCACTGAACTTGCCACTAACATTTTTCAGATCACATCATCTGAAGAAACAATTGTACGCAAATTCGTACTGTTATTTTGACTTACTAGGCAATAACTCGAAATTGGCTTTATTAGCATCCATTTCGATTTCCGCTTTTCTTGATCAATTTCCATGTCTTGAGATTTAAAGTTTACTTTCATTACCTCAGAACAATAACCTTCATGGACAGTTGAATTTTAAAATTATATTTTATAATGTTGTTTGTAGTAAAAATAGTTTATAATCTATATGCTAAAATAAAATATCACGTTCAGCATTTATATCATAAATTCCATCATTTTACCGACTTCAATTTTCAGAGAAATGCCACAAAAGGGAAAAGGGTAAAAGTATTAAGGGGAATCTCTAATCATGAAGAGTTAGGAAGAATTTTGGAAGTAGATGGCAAAAGGCAACTGAATTTGTGGGGAACACAAGAATGCAATACTTTTAAAGGGACAGACGGTTGGATTTTTCCACCTCTTCTTACTAAGGAAACGGAAATAGCTAGTTATGCGGCGGATTTATGCAGGTAAATTAAGTTACAAATTATAATATTTCTGCAAAACTTGTGGATTTATGTCAACATGCATACTTGAATTTTTGGTTAGTATAAAATGTGCTTTATATCAGAAAATTTAATTAGATAACTTTTATATACCTATAAATCTGATTCAGAATATTAATACAAACAAATAAATTCAAAGTCAATTAACTATTCTTGTTAACTGTTCAATAAGGTTTACTAGATAAAAATATCTATATCAACAATTATATCCTAAATATAATATAAACTAATCACATTGTAACTGTATGAAGATGTACTCGTATTAACATATTTTTTCTACGTTCATGCAAAAAGCAGAACTTTATTGAACTTATTTAGTGGAAAAAGTGGTTCTTTATTGTACTAGTGCAATAAAATATTTATTGCATTCATCTGTCATTCTACTACAGCGTTTTGTCATCATGACAAACATAAACGGTCAAATCGAGGTCATATTTTCCTACACAGTGTCATCTAAATAAAACATTTTTTGGTTTTTGCATAAACGTAGAAAAAATATTGTATGCAACTAGTACAAAAGGTGCTTATTGCACGCGAAGTGAAATTGCCACAACACTTAGATACCTTTTGTACTTGTTGCATAGATAACTATTAAATCATAATGTTTGTCACCATATTTAACTTAGTTCAGAATTTTAGCTTAGATTGCTAAGTCATCCTATTGGAATCCATTTCGTAATTGGAAAAGATTTAAGCACGCCTGTTCGTGAAGTAGACAAACCAATCACTCATGAAGCTTATAACTAAGATATATAACAAAATTCCTTTGAATCATTTCCAAGTTACTAACTCAAGTTCCCAGACAATACTGGCATATTCTAATTTAAATTCCTCATAATGATACTATTAACCCAATCTGAGAAATAAAAGTCAATTTTGAGTTAAAGATCACATTCATGTCTTTAAATTATGTGTATTTATTTAATATAGTATTATGCAATAGTTGTACTGAATAGAAATAATTAACACTGAACTTCAATTTGTTATTTTGACAATGTAAAATAATTTTGTCTGCTGTAAACTGCAATAATGCTCAATTAAGTACACAGATGCAAATAGTTTTATATCATCTTCATATAAGAGAGCATGTGTTTCAATGTTACCCAAGATACCATCCACACATACAGTATGCACCAAAAGTGTTCAATAAATTCAATAAAAACGAAACAATTATTTTTTGGGAAAAATCCTCGAACAGGTCGATTTTTAATTTAAAAAATACACATTTTAACGTAAAATGCCATTTTCAAATGTCATTTGTTTTCGAGTAATGACGTCATCATTTTTTTTTAATGGCAACACCATATTATTTTCCTTGATTCTGAAAGATCGTTTAATTCTCTATCAGACAGAACTAATATTTTGCCCTCTTACATAGGAAAGTTTCGAGTAAATGACGATTGAATGTTAGAAAACGTAAATCAATTAAAATAAAGCAAAAACGTTATCAAGTTTAGTTTTTCGAATTCCATAGTTCTTTTATGGATCACGTAGGTGAAAATCTTTGCAGTGTCATTGTCACACCGACTTTCTAATAAGTATTGTAAGCGACAGAAATTATTATTCAATTTATTATGGCACATTTAACTGTTACTGAAAGAATTGAAATTTTAATTCTTATCCGATGCGGGAATATGACTAGAACTCAGCAGGAAGTTTGCGATTTATTTAATGAAAAATATCCAGATCGCCCTATCAGCCAATCAACAGTCAGTAAGGTAGAGTCTAAGTTTAGAGAAACTGGCAATGTTGTAAATATTCCAAAACCTGGACGTCCAAGCATTAATGAAAATCAGAAACAGAACATTTTGATAAGTTTGGTGGATAATCCTCATAATTCTTCACGATTGGTTGCATTAAATAATGACACTAGTCAGAGCACAGTGCTACGTATCTTGAGGAAGGAAAAATATCATCCCTACAAAATTCAACTTGTGCAGGAACTCAATGAAGATGATCCCGATCGCCGCTTACACTTTTGCGAAATTCTAATGGATTTATGTCAAGGAAATAGAAATTTACACCGGCAAATACTTTTTTCAGATGAGGCCACATTTTGTCTGAATGGTACAGTAAACCGTCAAACTTGCAGATATTGGAGTCGGGAAAATCCTCATTGGATGGCAGAGGCACATACCCAACACCCTCAGAAATTAAATGTGTGGGCTGGAATAGTTGACGACAGAATAGTAGGGCCTTTCTTCTTTGAAGGAACCCTTACAGGACAAAGATATTTAGAGTTTCTAGAAAATGATCTTGTTCCAGCCCTTGCAGTAATTTTTTCTAACGATAATGACCCTGACATTCCTGACGATACCATATGGTTTCAGCAAGACGGTGCACCTCCGCACTATGCGCGCCCTGTACGAGATTTTTTGGACAACTGTTTCCTGGGAGGTGGATCGGCAGACGCGGACCGATAGAATGGCCTGCAAGATATACGCAGAGTTACCCCAGAAATCATTCCTAATGCGCAAGAAGAATTTCTTCACAGACTTGCGCATTGTCAAGAGGTTGGTGGATGGCAATTCGAACATTTAATTTAAGTATAAAATTTAATCAATTGTATTTTATTTTACATACCTCAGAATTGTTACTTTTTTATGGATAAAATTTACGTTTTCTAACATTCAATCGTCATTTACTCGAAAGCTTTCCTATGTAAGAGGGCAAAATTTTAGTACTGTCTGATAGAGAATTAAACGATCTTTCAGAATCAAGGAAAAAAATATGGTGTTGCCATTTAAAAAAAATCGATGACGTCATTACTCGAAAACAAATGACATTTGAAAATCGCATTTTACGCTAAAATATGTATTTTTTAAATTAAAAATCGACCTGTTCGAGGATTTTTCCCAAGAAATAATTGTTTCGTTTTTATTGAATTTATTCCATACTTTTGGCGCATACTGTATAATAAATAGAGGAACTCCGAGTACTGATCACTGCGGAACCTCAGATGTTGCTAATATATCAATTAATTCATGACTGTTATACTGAACATATTACATTCTGTTACTTATACAAGATTTAAAATAAATTTAAAAAATATTTTTATTACTAGTTATGAGTTTTCTATTATGTAAATATTTTATAAAAGTTTTGACAGTACTTGTAGACAAATATGGTCCATTGAATTTTCGGATAAGTCATGCTACGCCATACGGTTTAATCTTCCTCCTTGTAACTAATCTGTTTCTTTAGAAGCATCAGTACTGGTCCTGTGGGAGAGACAGTATTAAAAGGAATTCGTGTTTATCGCTACGAGCTGGATTTAGGGGACATGGAGCATAATGAAGAAGAAAAATGCTACTGCGACACCCCCAAAACATGTCTAAAAAAAGGAGTTTATGACTTAAGCAAATGTCTAGGAGTACCGATTTACGCGACTCTTCCGCATTTCCTCAGAACAGATGAAATTTATTCTAAGCAAGTTATAGGAATGAATCCTGTTTTTGAAAAGCATATACTCAATGTATTCTTCGAACCTGTAAGATTCTTATTTTTTATTTAGACTTTCAGATCTGGTTTCTCTTCTCGCATCAAATCAAAAACGAAGAGTAACTAATTTTTCTTAAGTTTTAAGAATGGTTGTGATATCTTTCAAAGATTTTAAGTATACACAAGTTTCCATATCGGCTATCTTAACAATTATTGAAAAAATCACTGAAGATATAGACTTCAAATTTGGTAGAGAGCAGTTTCTTCCTTTTTGATTAGTTTTGACGAGAGGGATCAGCTCAAAAATGTTATGACCATATTATTGTTATATCCTGTATGTATATATACGTATTATTCAGCCTTATTAATAAATGTCTATCCTTTAAGAAACTTCCAGAGCAGAATATACTCACATTATTTCTCTTAATATTTTTATTTTCTTCATTTATGAGAATTGCATACGTTGCCAAACATCACCTTTTTACATGCCCTGAAAATGTACCTATAACAATGGATAAAAAGTGTATGTGCATATAGCGAAGACAAAAGTGAATATTGCATCTTGATATAACAAGCTGAAGTATTCGTACATCAAAAATTATTTATGATAAAGTTCTATTAAACTAATTTAAATCTTTGACTTACAGTGATTTTCCGGATTGTTGTGCCGTGACCTGGGTGACTGGTCTACCTTTGTTCTTCTCGGACTAGGCTCTATCGCCACCATTACCCGAATAACGGTTCTTACCATAGCAGTAGTGATCCTCAGAGATGCCCCCCATAGAATCTAGCCCGGGAAAAACAAGACAGGTCGAAGAATTCCGGTTAAGGTTAGGGATGTGCACTTTAATTATGTTACTAGCAGCGACCAGTTACCGAGGTTACGACGTAACAACCTGAAGACTCACCATATATCAAATAATAATACCGGCCGTGAAAATCTAAACACCACTAATGTATATCCTTGTTTCTAGATGACTGCAGCTCCTATTGAGGCCCATAAGCGTATACAATTCAATTTTCCAATAGCGCCTAACAGTAAAATCACTTTAATGAAGAATATACCAGAAGCTCTGCACCCATTATTTTGGATAGAAGAGGTGAATATTATTAATATTTTTTGTTACTTACGAAAACAATATGACATGACTAAATATTTAATTATAATGTAAAGGGCTAACGATGACTAAATACGAAAATTTTAATGACGTATTTCAGAATTGTAACTAGATGTTTCAAAAATGAGGCAAAACAATCAACGTCTGTAATGGTTTAGATATGTCAACTACCATGCGGTCGTCTTTTAACAGCGTTGTCAAAAAACTGTTGTGGAAATAAAAATAAACATTTTTAATTTTTATTAATCATAATACCTAAGTACCTGATAGATAGTTAACCCCGAAATAAATTCCTTTATCTAATTACTACGCATTCCGAATAGACAAAATATTTTCCGAATTCTCTTTGAACTACATTGAACAACTGTTGTAATGCCTTGGAGGTATACATCCGGCAGTGTTATATATTTGTGTATAGATGCATGTACTGGTTTTTCCCGATGGAGAGAATCCACCTGGTCATGGTCGTCGGCTTCGAGCCAATAAAAAACGGTCGAGGGAGGGAGAAGTCCCCAGTAAGTACAACAATCTTTGCAAGTTTTAAAGTAAACAAGTAAGAAAACAGAAAATGATTCAACATTTTTTAAATCTCCTCAAATATCAGATTTGGAAATAAATATTAGTAAAGTAGGTGCTATCTCCCTATGCTACCATATCGTGTTTCGCATTAAATAATCAACTACCTTTTGTAAAATATATTTTTTTTCAAAGTGACACGTGACAACGCGGTGCTCTGTCACTACCTTTGACTTTGGAGGAATATACTTAACCTCGCGGCTGATAGAAAGCCAAAGTCGGCGATAATTAGAGGTTTAATATAATTACGAGAAAACGTTTTTTTCACTTTATATATAAGTTTGGAATTTTTTTGATGGACACATGGCACACACTATGGCACATCCAAGCATAAAGGACTCTCCTCTTTCTTTATCATACTTAGATGCCTTCTGAGTCTGCAATGACCCATCAGAATCCCCACCATTTGGTCCAGAGACCTTAGACTGAGGTTCAGCAGCCACACTGTTCTAAATCTATTGGGTCCATCCAAGAAGTCATGGGCTTATCTACATTCTCTATTCCATCTCCGATTCTAGCCTATATAATAGGCCCATTTATTAAGGGATCTGTTAATACTACCACGCGCAATTTCAATAAAAGGTTCGGGTCTATGGTCAGGCACCCCAGATCCGAGACGAGCTAGCTGGCCAGCCTTCTCGTTACCAGGGATTCCTTTATGACCCGGAATCCAGACCAACTGTGTCTCCCTGTGTTTGTCAAGACACTCCAGGGCATCTCCACACTCCTGAACCAGAGTAAATCTCGTCCTTGGTGAGCTAAGGGCCCTGAGTGCAGCCTAACTGTCAGAATAGATAAAGATTTTCTCCACACAATTATCTTTCTTGTTTGCTACCATCAAAATATTCCTGCACCTCAGTACTTATCTCCTACCCGGGACCCATCTATCCGTATATGTATTAGGTATTATTTAAATCCCAATGATTTGGGATATTTTGTTTGTTTCTCTTACACAAACGCAATGAAAAGACCTGAACTACCAAACCTGAACGTAAAATATATTTTAAATGTTTTAATACTTTAAGAAATATTTAAACGCATCTATAATTTTGCTTTTTAAACAAAAAAGTCTAATTTAGCATATTTTCTGTATTTTGTAGAACTTGGATCTAGAAGGAGCTCTCCTAAAGAAGGTGAAAAATATATTCTTTATAATAAATATAGTTAAGATTGGTAGATGGTTTGGAATAGCCGTTGGAAGTATAATTATCAGTTATTCAATATTTGATTACTTTAAGAAGAAACAAGACGTGAAGATAACGCCAGTGCATCAACCTGAAACCGTTTCTAACAGTCTTACTGAAAGTAACTCAAGTAAGCTAAGTATCACTGAAAGTAATGTTAGCAAGAGAAAAGCCAGGCCTATTCTAAATGGACATGCATTTGACAAGTATTAACTTAAAATTATTCGAAATTTGTATTGCTCCATTGCCATGCACAATGAGATGCATTTCAAGAATTAACTAACTATAAAATCCTACTAGTTTGAATTTATAGGTGTTACACATGAAATTTAAATAGTTATTTATGCAACAAGTACAAAAAGTAAGTGTTTATTGCACGCGACATAAAATTGTCCAACGAGGCCGTCAGGCCGAGTAGGGCAACACATCGAGTGCAATATACACTTTTTATACGAGTTGCATACAATATTTTTTCTACGTTCGTGTATATATCAAAAAATGTTTTATTTAGATGATACTAAGTATAGAAAAATATGACGACGATTTGAACGTTTATGTTTGTCATGATGACAAAACGCTGTTGTAGAATGACAGATGGATGCAATAAACATTTTATTGCACTAGTGCAATAAAGAACCACTTTTTCCACTAAATATGGTTCAATAAAGTTTTGTTTTTTGCATGAACGTAGAAAAAAACACTAATTGTCAATGAAATAAGATAATAATGATTATAAAATATTGAAACCTATGCATTTATAGCAAATTTGTAATGTAAAATAATATAAGAAATAATTAATTGTACGCTTATATTTGTAAACATAATACCTTCATAAAATAGAAGCTGATTTATTTGTACAGGGTGTCCTCAGTTCGGGTTGCCTATACCTCAAAAAGAAATGGATAAAAAATTTCAAATATCGAAAGAATCATTCCCTGGCAAAATTGTTATAAAGTTCATAATTTTAATTGGCATCCAAACAAAATATTTGATTAAGTAAATAATAATATGATTTTGTATACCCATCAAGTAAAAAAAAACTATTTTATAGGTACTAATTCCAAACCATTACAGAAAATTAAGCAGTAAGCAGTATTCAAATAATTTTTTAGCCTTTAAAATAATACGGGTTTTCATGTTTAACTTAACCGTGCAGTATCTCAAGCATAATAGAATATCTAGAATAGAATTACAGGGTGATAGAAGTATTACTTTGCAGAGTTCTTGCCATCAAAAAACACCTGCGCTATTTGCAATTTGTACAAAGGCATTGTTGCAGATGTTTACTTTTTAACACATTATTCTTTGCTTTGTAATGCATTGATGGTCAGCATTCAATGTTAGGGCGATGACACACGCAGATGTTTATGCCGACTTGGCAGCCGAATAGGCACAATTTATGAGGGACGACACATACAGCGGCTTCCACAGCAAACGATGCGTGGTTCATAGGATTGTCCAAGACATTTCTAAAGACAGTGTTTTGGTCTATCTAAAGCTTATTAAATAACAGACGCAGACGATTCTGTGAGAGGCGGTGAAAACCGCTGTGTGTGTAATCCCTTATTAGGTCTGTTTCCACAACAATCAGGGGCTAATTTGAAACTGACAGAAATGTTCGTCCAATGTCTTGAGTTACATATACCAAAAATTCATCGACAACTGGTCGAATATTTCTAACAGTTTGAAACCAACCAAAATGACTCTTGTGGGAACATGCCCTTAGAGAGAACGATGTGATAAAGAATATTTCAAGGAGAAAGAGAAATATCTACCCTTCGATTTGATTTTTCGATTTTAGTTAATGCAATATGTTTATATTTTACCAAAGACCTTTGGTTTTTAATCAATTGTAACAATACACATGTTGCTGCCATATCAAAAATGTTTTATAAATATTCAGCACTTAAGATCCATGCTACACTAATTTTGTTGCATTAAGCCATCAGAGAGCAACAATTGTCGCCAGCGTCAGTATTTTTAACCAATGATACTTAGTGGTTTAGTCACGTGGGTATTATCCTCAAATTAAACTGCCACGCATCCGAAAAGATGAAGATAAAACATAGGTTATGTTGGTTTATATGTATCTTCGAGAATCAAGTTCATCGCTGTGCTTAATCGTAGTTGTGTTTATGAAAAAAGTATTGCGTTAACTTTGGTGCTGCATTTATTTACGGTACCTAGTTGTTAAAACTAGAAATCAATTAGTTAGAGAGAAAAATAATATGGAGGAGGGCAATACCTCTGAAAATAATATAAGATGATACACAGCGAGTAATATTGAAAGTGATATACAGTTTTCAGTATATTTGACATAATACATACATCCTAACTCTTTTCCTCTTTATAGTATCTACCTATTGTCTATTTCTTAATATCTAGTATAAAATTATTAAGACAACTATTTTATTTTCCATTTTTAAGCAAACAGATGCAAACGTTTGTCGACAAAATAATACAATATATACAGTTACAATAATTTTAGGATACCATATGATATATGCCAAGTTTTACAATATTTATGATAATAAGTTTTTTATATTTTTTAATTTAACCGTGTTCTTTTACAATTATTAAAGTGTAGAAGAAAACAAATATATCTATACTTTTTTTATTAGAATGAATGAAATACTTAAAAGTATCCTTAATTTTTGGCATGTTTATCAAGAAACTTTTCCTAAGAACTGAAAGAGCATTGCTTAGCTAAGTTTTTAATAATATCTGAATAAACCTACACACAAAGGTTTAAATAAAATCCACTTTTAAATTTTACTCTTAGCTTTTACAAAGTAGAAAAACCATCATTTAAATAATCCATTCATTCCTAATAAAAAAAGGTAAAGAAATATTTGTTATAAAAAAGTTTGTTTTTCTTCTACACTTCAATAACACAGCCCCACAAAAAAAAGTTTATACACAAGAAAGTGACATATGTATTCCCATGTATTTTTCGACGCTGAATCCGATTCCGAGCTCAGAATTGGGCCTATACGTCTGAAATTGGTCCCAGGGGCCGAAAATAGCCTAAAATCCGGTTCCCGGGATAAGGCGAAGTCGACGCTGAATTTTGGAGCTAAAGCCGGATTTGTGCACAAAAAGTTTATGGCCAACTAAAATTCCGGTTTGGGTCTGGGAAAATGACCCCTTGGGGCGGGAAAATCCTGTTTTGGACGTCCTGGTCGCGACTATGGTATTTTCGTGTGTTTTTCAATTCTGGACCTGAGACTGGGTGTGAAAAGTTTTTGGTCAGCTGAAATTCCCAGTTTGGTTCCGGGAAAATGGCCCATTGGGGCCGGAAAATCATATTGCGAACGTACCAGTCGCAAAAGTAGGATTTTTATGTACTAATTCCTGTAGCTTAGACTGTGCTTGACAGGTTTATGGCCATGTGAAATTTCCTGTTCGGGACCGGGAAAATGACCCTTAGGGGCAGGAAAATCGTGTTTTGTACGTCTCAGTTGAGACATTGGTATTTTCATGTACTTTTAAATTCCGTAACTCATACCGTGTTTGGAATGCCTTTGGTCTATTGGAATCTCTCAAAACACGATTTTCCGGCCCCTAAGGGTCATTTTCTCGGTCCCAAACAGGGAATTTTACATGGCCATAAACTTGTCAAGCACAGTTTAAGTTACAGGAATTAGTACATAAAAATCCCACTGTTGCGATTGGTACGATCGAAATATGATTTTCCGGCCCCAATGGGCCATTTTCCCGGACCCAAACTGGGAATTTCAGCTGTCCAAAAACTTTTTGAGCATACCAGGATTGAAAAATACATGAAAATCCCACTTATGCGACTGGTATATCCAAAATATGATTTTCCGGCCCCTATGGGCCATTTTCCTGGATCCAAACTGGGAACTTCAACTGACCAAAAACTTTTCACACCCAGTCTCACGTCCAAAATTGAAAAACACAGAAAAATACCACAGTCGCGATCGGGACGTCCAAAACAGGATTTTCCCGTCCCAAGGGGTCATTTTCCCGGACCCAAACCCAAATTTCAGTTGGCCATAAACTTTTCGAGCACAAATCCGGCTTTAGCTCCAAAATTCAGCGTCGACTTCGCCTTATCCCGGGCCATTTTTGGCCCCTGCGGCCAATTCCAGACGTGTAGGCCCAATTCTGAGCTCGGGATCGGATTCATCGTCGAAAAATACATGGGAATACATATGTCACTCTCTTGTGTATGAACTTTTTTTTTGTGGGGCTGTGTAATTGCAGAAAAGCACGGTTAAATTAAAAAATATTAAAAAATTAATTGTCACAAATATTGTAACACTTGGTATATACCTATGTTTGTTTCAATTGAGTAAAAATCAACTATCCTATCACCTCCAAAAATTATTGTAACGACTTACAAGACACCCTGTATATATGGGTAGAAGAACGTTGGCTTAGGTTAATGTAAGACATTGATGTCGGTGGGCGTTTGACCACCCCCTAATTAATGAGGTCATTCCTGAACTGAATGGTGGTTAGGACCTTCCAACGTAAATCGTTCCTGGGCGCAAATCCGTCTTGCTTAATAATAATAATATTCTACCCCCTCTCCCGCACAAGTCTCCCGACTTCTGAGTTAATCCTCGTGATTAGAATGAGGGATAGATTTTACATCCTGACAAAGTTATGAATTTGAAATTTTACTTTTGCCAATGTTTACCAACTGTCAATAAATATCACAAGACAAATCAAAGTATCATGTAGAAGTGACACCACAATTTGACCACACCTACATGATTCCTTTTTTAATGTAAAGGGAAGGGGAAGTGTCGTTAGCGACAATTATTGCTCTATGAAGCTGGTTGAATATACGACACTTGTATTATGATAATAGTTAACATTAATTTGAGTGTATTAAATAGTTACCATTAAGTAATATTAAACGTTTAAAAACATGTAAATTTTTCCTCTCGAACATGCTTTCGAATTTTTCGAACCTTGTTAACAAGCATTGAATTGGGAATTTAATGGAAGAGATATTTATTAAATATGTACTTACTTATTCGATCAAGAATGTCAAACATGGTGCTATTGAAGATTAAAAAAGTATGTAAGTAAATGACTTATTTGTATTGTTGTAAATAAAAATCATTTCAAACTGCACACTTTTATTTACACTCACGCACATTGTACTATTCAAAACATTTTGAAAACTTCACTTGTGATGTTTCTAGTCTATCTTAATATTTTTTCTACATCTGCTAGTTGCCAGTGAACCAGAAATGAAATAGTGCATGAACATTTTCCAACAAAATTTAACAAAGAAATAGAAAACTATAACTGCACACAGTAGAACTAATACTACATCTATCAGATAATATTGGAAAACCCCTAAATTCCTAGAAGGCGACTGAAGGTGCTTGGCACCCCTGTGTCTGAGGATATACTCTGTCCAGTATATCGCACGTTCTAGCGGCGTTTCTAACTGATCCATTAACAGGAACTGGCGTTTTTTCACCTCTTCCCTATATTTAGGTTCATAAATGACCTGTTTTATGGCCCACAGTAATTTTTCGGCTGTCAGTTTTGACAAGTCCAGTTTCAGAGCGTAACCGTCGTTCTCTGCTTTTGCTGCGTTGGAATCGTGATCGCAGAATACTGGCAAGGAAACGATGGGAACTCCATGGAAAACCGTCTCGAACATGCTGAGGAGACCACCGTGTGTTACGAAGGCTCGTAGTTTTGGATGACCTAGAACAGATTTTTCCTCAATTAGCTTCAAACAATTTATTGAAAAAATGTTTATACAGACTGACAATCTAGCGGTCTAGCTATCCAGGCCTAGTTAGTGTTGCCAGCTGTTGTATCAGTATGAATGTAATTTTATGCAGTTTAGCTGAATCCTCGTTTTAATAAAGATAAATAAACTATAAAATTGAATTGATTACTTTTATGTAAACGCTAATATGTGATCCGAAATCCGATATTTTTAGAAACAAAATATAGAGTATTACAGAAAATATTATTACTTTTTATTCACATCTAGCAACATTGATTTCGTAGTCTCCATTACATGCCACTCTACAGGTTCATTTATCACAGTGCGGGGGGAACTCATAATACGGAGAGGACCGATGTTAACTTTTGGTTACTTTTTGTAATTTTTTATAAAATACTTGTAATATTCATTTCTCATAATCGACCTATAATGGCCTATATTATTTTACTTTATTTACTGCCAGGAATCTAGGTTTTTATTATTCTGCATTAAAGATGCCACACCGTGTATAAATTAAATCAAATAAAAACCATACCAAAGTTTTTATTACTTATTATATTCTACATGTAATTATTTACAAAGTTTACATGTCGTAATCCCCCATTTACACCTTTTAATTAGTATGGTGTGAAATTGTCCTAATGCGCAACTAGCTTAATAATAACCGAATATTTTATCATTTAAAATTAGTTTCCCCACTTTAATTCAAAGAGTGATCAAGATGAGAAGGCCCCACTCTCCTTGAGTACATAAATTTTGTTCCGTCATTTGAATTATATCAGTATGCTATAACCTAACTTAAAATTGACGTTTTAATTATATATTCTAAAAATCGCCTTCAAAATGCGACACAACAGTGTCATGTAATAAGTTTTTCCATATTCACTGTCTTCTTCGAGAATATTACTTGTTGAACTATCACTGTCGCTGTCAATGCTTTCCAATAATGGAAGCATCGATAAATGCCTTTAAAATATGTCCATTAATTATCTTTGTGTCGTGTGTTAAATAGATGTTAACGTTAACGTCATCTATCAAATGTAAATCTTTTATTTTTTTGGATCACTCTTCCACCACTAAACTGATTGCAACTGATGTTATGAAATAAATCACATGACTTTAATAATTATATAATCATTTAAATCAGAACGAAAAAAAACTAATATTATTATATAGTTCATTTGATTTGACATTCTACAAGTCTTGAAAAAATGAAGTCCCCTGATTGATATGTACTTGATGTAACTATGTGTTGGTCTATGACATGGTTCATGGTTTAAAATGAAGCTGACTATTAGTTTCAAAGATACTTCTGTAGAAGAAAGCAAAATGTATCTCGAAACATATAGAAACGTAAACTGACGAGGTGCAACCAGTATAAAAATTCTTCAACCATCAAACGACAACTATCAAAGATATTAATTCAGAATCTGTTTTCCCTTTCAACAGAATCTTATTTTTATCTAGGTCTATTGAATGTTTATATTCTGCAGCTGCTGACTTCTCACTATTGCTAATCTTTGGGTGACACTTGTATTTCTTCAAACTCGTGCTAAAGGGCCTCCCAGTTTGACCACTATGTACATTATTTTATACTGTATAATCCAGTGCCTTGAAATATTGCAGTTAACATTAGGAGAGATTGCCGCCCCTGTATTAAGTGAGATGTTGTATACTACGGTAGTGATACTGTTTTCTAAAGAACTGACCTATTTTGCCGGAACATCGTTATATATGGAGATAGGTTGTTGTCAGGTATTCCTCCGATAACTTAGGTGTCCTGATGGCTTGTTTAGTATTTCTGTTGATATATCTATCATATCTGAAAGCTGATCGTAGATCATGTAATTCTTCTTTCAAGTGCTCGATGCAGTAAAGTGTTTCTAAATCAGTTGGTAATGAGATAAAACATTCAAATACCTATCAGTATGATATATATAGACTCTATGTCCTAATGTATCGTTTAGTTGCTTGAAATTGGTCTTCTCATTACAATTGTTGATCTATGTTAGGTGTAGAAATAACGTTTCCAATTTTTTAAGCTATCTTATATTAAAGAATGCCCAAATTGTTCATCTACTAATTCTTATCAACAATGTTTTATCTTGCTTGTCTTTAAAACTGTAACATTTTCCAAAGAGTTATCTTCAGACCAACAACAAAAAATTGTTCATGTGGAATTGTTTAAAATGTAGTATATTTTAAAAAATTATGACTTATTAACGTAATATTTTCCGTAAAGACTAATTTTTCAAGACATTATAAAATAATATTTATTACCTAACAATTAATAAGTATGTTCACGAGTAATAAACATACTTTCACAATAGTAATTAGTAACAGATGGTATTTATTATGGATTGCTAATAAAATACATCTTATAATAGTACTGATTGTAATGATTAGAGATAATATAAAAATTAATTGATAATTAATTTTACGTTTTTCCTAGCACTTTTTGTGTTTTAAACTGTTGCTAAATAATTTTGTTAGACTTTTACGTGTGTGAAAGTTGAATATTGTTTCTTATCGTACATAAAAATACACAAACTAATATTTAATCTTCTATAAAAAAAAACTTAAGCGTTTTATTTTATGTATGTACGTATTACAAACATAAGTTCAATATCTTTATTACTTGTATACCTATCAAAAATCTTTTGTTTATAGTTTTAATTTGCAATACTTATCACTATAGTTTATACAATTACAAAATACAGGCTTTTAGCAAACTTGAGAATAAAAAATGGCAGGGAAAAATAATACACATGAAAAAGAAAATAAACAAACAATCTGAATTACTAAAACCGCAGTTATTAAAGATTCACTGGGTATATTAATTTTTCGGTTGATAAAAACACTTTATCTTATTTTTGCACCAGTTTCTTGTATTTGGGTTGATGGTTTTTAGTTGTGAATTGTACTAGAATGTGAAAGATGCATGCGTATTTTAATTACTGATTGGCAAAATTAGTGAACTGTTTTATGATTAGAGAAAAGTTTTATGATTATATGAAAAATTTCTATTTTACTACTGGGACGATCCAAGCCACAGAGGTTTTAAGGTGGCCATACACGAGCCGGCTTGCCTGAAGGCTAAACCTGCACTCTCGGCTACCATATACGTTTCATAGCTGAATTTTGTTCCGTTTCATATTTATTATATTTAGTGTTGTATACATGTTCTGGGAATATGGCTTTGTTTAAATAAGAGTGACAATAATTTATCAGATATATATATATATATATATATATATATATATATATATATACACAAAAATAAAGATAAAGTGCATACGTTTTAAATGGAAAAAATATTAGTTAAACAATGGGTACTCATATGCACCTAATAAACAAATAATAATTGGAGCCTCAAGATTATAGAAATTAACTACATGTGGACGAAAATTTATATTTGGAATTACTTAAACATGTTTCTCCATTACTTACAAAAAGAAAATAGATCGTCAGGAAGCTGTATAATAAAATAATGATGTGTACCACAAGGGAGTACTATTTGGCCTCTCTTATTTATAATATATATAAATGACTTGAGATGAAGTAATAGAAAATAAGAGTAATTGTAAACTAGTAAAATATGCGGATGATACAAACATAATTGTGAGTGATGTACACTTTACTCAATTGGTATAAGACTGAGACAGCATACCAACTAAAGCAAACCTATGTTTCAGGAACAATAAATAGATTTTAATTGAAAATAAAACAGGAATAGTATCGTTTAAAACTATACATGTTAAATATATAATAATACAATGTATTAGCCTTAACGGCTCAATGTTTGAAACAATGTCTAGTACTAAGTTTCTTGGTATCTATGTAGATACTAATTTAAAATTGGATGCTCTTAAAGTAATTTACCATGATAACTGAATCTGTTTCGATATGGAATGGTTTTCTATGGTAATAGCACAGATGTACAAAAAATGTTTGTAAGACAAAAATGTATTTTAAGATTAATATTAAATCTGAATTATCGAAAATCTTCCCGAGGTAAATTCAAAGAAAATAATATTAACATTTACTGCTGTGAAAAAATAATATATTAACATTTACTGCTGTGTATATACAGAAATTACTATTGCTTTTCTTTAAAAACATACATTTATTCTCAGAAGTGAGTTCACAAAATTGTTATTGCACGTGAACGGATGATTATTCATATCCAATACACCGATTGATGGTTACTGACAAAGGTGTTTATTATAGCTATAAATCTTCAACAAATTACTGACTGATATTAGAACAAGCACATATATGAAAGTTGTTAAAAAAACTATTTATAATATGTTACTAAATCTAGAGCCATATAATATAGATGATTATTTTGTATGTAATATGTAATCTTTTTCAAATGTGTGGTACTATATTGTTGTGTTGACGTTATTTTCTTTAATTTCACCTAGTCTGAGAAACTATTCTTGAAAAATAAAGATCTATCTAATAATCTTTATTCATATACACACGCTGCACATATAATAAAATTTCTAAATGAAAAATTAGTCATATTTGCCAGTTATTTAATTTTCCCTGTTACTAAATTTAAAACGCTTAGTTTCGGAAAACTAATTATTTTCTTTAAGTATTTAGCAATTTAATTTATCTTACGTTACAACATGATTAAAATATAAAGTAATATTTATATTAAAATATATCTGACGAAACATTTGTACAAAATGAATAGCTTTATAATTATTAATTTACCTAGTATATCTTGTTGGGGTAGCCACCTTCCTAACTTTACGTTGCTGGGTAAGTCAGGCATGTCGTCCTCAGCCTCGTACTTCCACAAAACCCTTTGAGGTAGTTTTCTGAACACTACCATGAGCATTCTTCTGAGATAACTTGGCATATTAGCTGCTTTAACGGAGGATCCCATACTGAAGTAAATGAAACCAGCATCACCTGAACCCCTAATGAACTCTTCTAGATCCTGAAGAACGAAATTTCATCAAATTACATATCACGATATCCTTACTTCAAATCAAATATTTTCATATGGTTCAAATTAGAAAAAATGCGCTTTTTGATGGCCATTATGATAAACCAACCAGGGAGAACAAACCAAGAAGAGGATCATTTTTATATAAACTGTCCTCCACGTTCAGAGTTTAAAGATTGCTTGAACTCCTTAATTAATTATGAACCAAGTCAATCAACACTGAAGTGAGTATGTATGATGGATAGTACATTTGTAAAAATAAGGGGTAGGTGTGACATGCTTTGAATAAAAACAGCAAATACTTGTGTCAATATTTTGGTAGTTTTTTTATCGTTTGTACAGAGTGACAAAAATGATTCTGTCAATGTCAAGAACAGAAAATAGGTGACATAGTCCTAACATATGCATCTGATGGAATAAAGTTGTCATGATAAATTATTTCCGAGAAATGCAACATCACTACTAAGCTCATTGCCTGCCGACAACTTCATCGTTTATAGGCCAGATCAATTAATTTTGCAGCATGATTCTCTTGATCTTGCTTCATCAGATTATTATGTTTTTTTCTTTAGCTTGGTGAATTCATTGCTACCAAGCCATCGAAACTCTTCAGGCACGGAATAGTAAAACGGTCATATAGTATTAAGGTAATAGTAAACAATAGAGTGTACATGCTGTATAATATATAAATGTTAAGCTACTACTATCTTGGCGATATTTGTAATAGATGAATCTATGTATATGTAAAAATAGGGATTTTAGAAAATGCCTTCTGGCGCCATTATCTCTTAACAGAAGAAAGTGATATTAGGTACAGATTGGTAATAATATACGAGAAATTAATTTTCGTCTAAACACAATTTCTACGGCCACTAGAATTATGTAACGCTCAACTGGTTTTTTCTTAAGGTCGCCATGTTGGATTTTGACAGTAACAGATGTAGAAAAAACGCGTCAATATGTAACACTACTATTATAATTGAAGAATAACGCACACGATTGAACTAATACAATATTTTAAATAAAAATCTTGTTTTTAATAAAACATAAATCAATACATGAATATTCTACAAATCCTTCTAGTTCCATGAGGCGCCTAGCACACAAAACTCAGTTCTTAGTCTAATATTGTCCACAACGTTTTGGATATTTTGTGAAATCGATCTAAAAACAGCAGAAATTCTGTCGCGTAGTTCCTTCATTTTTTCACAAAGATTGTAATAAATTTTCTTTCTACTATTCCAAAGAAAAAATTAAATGACACGAAGCGTTCTACATCACAGTAGAAAACCATTTAAAGCTAGCGACTTCTATCGCGATTCGGCGATAACGATATCTTGAATTGAATATGAATATTTATTTCCTGGTATTCCGTATTTGCAATCCAATTACATATTTGGAAAGCGTCTATTTAAATATTCTGACGCCGCTGCAAAATGATGAGGTCCTGCGCAATTTTTCTGAAGCATTTCTAAATTATAATACTTGTAATATACCAAACGGAAGATTATTCATTTCCACCTTAAAGACATTTAAATACTTCTGAGAAAAAACAAAAACAATAAAAACAAAGTTAGCAAAAGTCGGATCTGTTAAAATGTTTTTTGATTTTTGTTTTATATCAAGAAAAACTAAATTTTGTATCTAAATTATTGTTCATTTTAAGGTTTATGGGTTATTATTTAAATAAAACAGTAATGTTACGTATTGATGTACATATGTTACCGATAAGATCCAATAGGGTGCCCATAAAAAAAACACAATTGAACGTTGAATTTCTCACTGAAAATTGATTTCTCGCATATTATTATTCCACTGAACCTGTTGTGAACTAATTTTAGCAATGGTAGCAAGTCTTGGATCTGTTTTGATTAACTTAAAGGCCAAAAAGTTCAACTTTTTTCTAATTTGAACCACTCTGTATATTTTACGGTTTTCGAGAAGCCAATGGTGAACCATGAAAAACGAACCATTCTGTAGAGGATGGATCTAACATTAAAAAAATAAGGATACACTTTTTTTTGTCGAATATAAATAATACTTGATTTACAGATATCATATTTTATAAAAAAAACTCTTCTAACGATTTTATTCTCAATTTAAACTTTGAAGTATTTGGACAATAATTTACACAAGTCCAATAAAATTCGTGTAAGACGTAGTATAAGGAAATGATAAGTAATATTACTTATTTTCTTATTGAACCTCAATTTTTAATATTTGAAATATATTAATATCTACTTTGTGTAATTTCGATAGATTTAACCGTTTGCTTACTTAATTAAATAATTGAACAGTAATGTATAATTATCTAATAAGGAAATTGGAAATTGCTCTAAATATCTATAATTAACAAAACAAGTAAAAATTTTCAAACACTTGGCACATAAATAAGAGATATAATTATTTAAACATTATAACTATCATTTCAGTCTTTAATTAGTATATATATTTTCAAGAAATAGTGTAATAATTTTACAAACCCGCAGAACCATCATTTGTTAAAGTTGCTTCAAAAATGGGTATTCTAGTGACAGTAGTATTTTCATGAAAGAAATGTTTTCTAAAACCACAATTCGGTTTCACGTTTTTCTAGAATAATGTAGAGGTACACACTGTGGAACCTAGAACTGTTCAACTATAACGCCAACATTTGTGAACAATGCACTTCAGGTAAATAAATAAAGATTTTCATTTTAAAAAATTTACTAGAACTAATAGGTAACTATATTTAATTTGTTTCTGAAGAACTATTTTAATGGTTATTTATATATCTAGGACAAAATGTGACTCGTAAATTTTTACGGCACTTTTTTAAAGCTACTTTTTGTCCATGGTATATACAATATTACTGCATTCAAAGTGTTTGAAATTAATTGAGAAAAACTGAAACTTATGAGAAATAATGCAGAGGACTAACGAAAAATTTTGGAAATGGTTTATTGTTTGGACCTTTGCTTCACTGATGATTGTAACGATCTTCGATTTTAATAAACTTTGTACCTACAGGGTGAAGTTAGGACACAACAAATATTCAAATAACCTAATTAATCCTAAATATTTGTTAATTGATAGAAATATGAGTTGTTTATTAGTAGACGAAAATACTTATTCTCATAGCAACAGTGAAATAAAACTTGGCAGAAAAATGTATTTGACGCTGTGCATTTTTCGAGTATTTTATTTATATTCAGTTATCAAAATGGATGAAGATAGCATACCGCAAGATGTTCTGGAGAACATCACGAGAAATTTTATTTAAAAAATCCTACATGTCACGTTAATGCCTCCTATGGCTTTTACTTTATTTTACATTATCGTCCTAGTACTTTAAAGTTCCAGTTTTCGTCCTAAAAATGTATCATTACTGGTATGAAATAAATATTAGTTTATATTGTTTATCAGAAGTCTGAGTTTATTTTGGTCATGCGAAAATCTATGTATCTTGAGAAAAACGTTGAAACAAATTTTGAGAAACGTCTTTTAAAAAACCCTTAACATTAGTGTTCATAAATCATTTTGCATTTGGAATATATATTTTATTAAGAATACAGATTTTTTTTATATAAAGGGTCTATGGTGGAATTTTATTCTCTTCTATTTTCGATAATAGACGAAAGCGATAATCACTCTATAAAATTAACATCGACTTCTACATTTCGATAGATAGGTAAAAATAAAGAAATGGGGCAAGAGGGTAATAGAAAAATGAAAACAAAATTCAAAAATGGCCATGGTAAAGTTAGATCTAGAAAATAAGCTAGAACAAAATTGCACCACTGCTCCGAAAAATGTGAAAATTTGGCAACATAGCAAAGTTCCTGGGAGTACAACTTTTTAGCATTTCCCATCCCCCGCTCTGTTTCTACGTTTAGTTTTTATGCAACCCTTGCATACATGAAAATCTGAAGAAATTATAGTGGAAAACAATTTTAAAATTCAACTTTAACACCATGTATCTTTTAATGGAGTCATTTTTATAGGTAAGTAGGGTTAAATTGTGGTTAACGGAATGACCTGCTTCTGTCATACATCCTGTATGTATTAAAATAATTTATACTTACCTATCTTACTGAATTTGTATACAGGGTGTTTCGAAAATTTGGTACAAAACTTAAGACGGTAAAAGTAAAGCCAAAAAAGTTCCTATAAACAGAGGTATGGCCCTCCAAAGGAGTCTGATCATTTGGATATTTTTTAAAATAACTTTCTTCCTGGTTAAGATAATGGGATGAAAATTGTAGGTAGTCAAAATCGTATTTAAATATTACTCTTATTTATAACCGATTTTGATGAAACTATGATAGTTAAATATGGTATGATTATTACCTGCCTATTTTCATTCCATTATCCTAATCAGAAAGAAATATATTTTAAAAAATATCGAAATGATCGCTTTGGAGGGCATATCTCAGTAATGTTGTACCAACTTTTACAAACACTATGTATATTTGTTTTAGTAAGTAATAAACGCTTTTATTAATATTATTATTTCATACCAAAAGATTATTGCAATTTTTACTATCATATAAGTACTTACTTCAGGCAAAGGCTTAGCCCTTTTGCAGTGGATACACGCGATTTCGGCCACATTTGGTAAATATGGCCTTGGATAAGTGACGGTGGCGTGCCCATTTTGCAGGATAAAGCTCACATTTTTTGACAAGTCGTATATGGGTGGAACGTCGTTGCCAAAGTGACTTCTGACCACGTCTTGTATGATCCACCTGACCTAGAAAACAATCAATAAATTGTTGAGAATTGATAATATATACGAATGTTTTTGTAAATACAATTTGATTGTAAATAAAAAGTTGCCGTGCTGAAGTGGAATAATTTATGTAATAATTTGTTAAAGTAGTGGTGCACAGCAGGTATGTACAATTATTTGTTAAATTAATCAAGGATAAATGCGATCAGAGAAGTGCTAAAACATGAACGCTTTCTTTCGTTTTCATATTAATAATTATTCAGGACTTATGAGGAAATACAAAGCAATTATAATATTAATCTAAAAAATAACTTTTCAATCAGATTTATAGGAAAAATAGTGATATTAGATCAAGAACAGCAACACATATTACCTTCAACTAATCTTATCACAGTTTCACGATTCTATACAAAGTGTTTCGTAACTGACTAATTTAAGCAGCAATAAAAAATATACAGGGTGTTTATTAACTGAATGCCGATACTTAAGGGTGTGAATCCTTCGGTCATTTTAAGAAGAAAACTTAATATCAACATATGTCTAAACCTCTTAATTTTTGAGCTACAGGATGTTAAAGTTTTAAGAAAAAATTTACTTTTTTTTATAATTTTCTTATCACTCCAGATATTTTAATGAAATTAAAACCAAAAAAAGTTTTTCCCTAAGTTTATTGAGACTGCTTTTGATATTTTGATGCCATTTTGTAGACACCCACCATGCGTGGAAACACTTTTTGTGGGGCAAAAATTAATTTTTAAGAGTACACTAATTCATTACAAAAATTTTTACCGGCCGGCACCGTGCAAGGCTTGAGACACACCGTTGTTTTCTTACTTCGCCATGAAGCGGATGCGTAGCTATTCCAACCATAGCGCGAATTATCATTTATGTTAAATCACCTACTAACTTAAAAAACAGAAAATTCCGAAGATACTCAAAATGAAGGACAAGAAAGAAAAAAATAAGAGATGTAGTGAGGGAATTCCGAACACATATAGTTATAGAATAGAGCTTCTCTGTTGGTACTATAATATTTACATAGGGTGTCCCATAAAGTATATTACAATCTCTGGGTACTGATAGAATATAAAAAAATATTACTAAAGATATTAATAAACATAACTTCTTAATCGCACCGTTTTTATACCGTTTGTAATAACTTAGCTCTAATTTAATAATTTGTAATAAAACTCAATACTGGTATTTTACATAATAATAAGTGTATTCTATAAAAATATCAGTATATATCTACAAACACGAATATACAAAAAGAAATACAAAAAAAAGTAAAATGAATACTCTTCACTAACAAGCGGCATAGAAAATAAGTTTCAAACACATAATGCTTAACTAGTGGCACATTGAATTCTATACATAACCATATTAAATATGCAACATTATTCATATCATTTGATCGCATATGTCATTCAACTCTCTTGTCAAAGCTCGAAATATTTGGTTTCAGTTCGGCCTTGTTGAAATTATTTGAACCCTATCTTAAAGGCAGATTTCAGTATGTCGCATATAATGGATATAAATCTGATATGTATACTGCTACTTCGGGAGTACCCAGGGATCTAATCTCGACCCGCTACTGTTTTTGTTATTTGTTAATGACCTTTCAGATTATATTAGATGCGAATATTTTTTGTATGCAGATGATTTGAAGATGTTTAGCTCTATAGGTAATGAGGATGACTCTTTAAATTTGCAGTCACAGTTGACTAAATTGGTTGAGTGGTGCAATGTAAATAATTTATCACTAAATGTATCCAAATGCAAAGTAGTAACGTACTCACGTAAAAAGTCTCCATCTATATTCCATTATACAATAAATTATATAGCACTTACAAGGTGTGATTTTATTCGCGAGCTGGGAATTATTTTTGATTCGACTTTATCATTCGCAATGCACATCGAGAATGTAGTGGCTAGTTGTAACAGATCTGTGGGATTTATAACCTGCAATTGTAGGCTGTTTTCCAATGAGTTGGCGTTAAAAACATTTTAATTCTCTTGTTCGATCTAAAGTTGAATATTGTTCACTTGTGTTTTCGCCAATTTATACTTCCTGTTCTGTATGTATTGAAACGATTCAAAGAAAATGTTTAAAATTCTTACATTTGAAATGTCATGGACTATATCCAGAGACAGGTGCTAGTCAAGCTATCTTATTAAATGAATTTGATATGCAATCTTTAAAGTATGGCAGAATATTATGTTCTTTGCGGTTCCTATTTAAATTATTACATGGTACAATTGATAGTTCTGTATTATTAAATAAAATCAAGTTCTGCGTGCCTCGCCAAAACTCTCGGTAGAATAAAACGTTTATTTGTCAGTACCTAGAACCAATATGTTAATTAAGTCACCAATGTTCTCGACTATTTTAATAATTTAGCCAGCTGCTGTGATATAAATGGCTGTAATATAAATACTTTATTACAAAGTGCCAACCGGTATTATTATTCCCATACGGATATTTAGTTGATTTTATAATTCATTGTGAAATATAAGTATCTCCATATGATGTAGATTATTTTAGTTATAATTATTTTTATATATTGTACTATTTCATGTTTCAAATAGTATTTTATATTGCATTTTTGTATTTTTTATTATTATTTTATATATTTTTTATATATGTGTATTTACTGTCCAATTGTTGCCCTGTAAATGGACTTTCTGTTGGGCAAATAAATAAATAAATATCATTTTTTCTTCTTAATGATATATAATACTACGTTATATTTTGGAAATTGTCAGAAAACGTTCAATTAATAAAAAGTAATTAATAATTTTTAAAATAATTAATTGACTTTAATAATTCTCAAATAATTGAAAAAATATTTAGGAACTGTTTCAAATTTTCCTCTGGTGAAGATTTTAAATATAATCAAGAAAATAGTCGTCAATTATAATGTAGAACTACATAGAATGTATTTTGGATTTTCATTGTTTCAATTTTAATTATTATCCTTAACATACGTCCTATTATTATATAATATTAATTCTTGTGCTAAAAACCCGCTAGATGTATAAAAAAAATATTACTGACTTTTTATTATATAACTTAATCTTTCAAACAACTGTTATTTTGCATACATTTAATGACTAAAGTAGAGTTCATGAAACAAATTTGTATAATTATATAAAAATGCATGACCTACTATGCACCACGCAGTATCAGTTTTATCAATTTAACCTTTTTTGGCCATTTTGAAAATATAAAGTAGCAACTATTACATCTTTATAACGGAAAAAAATAATACAATCGAATAGGATAAAAATATACAGAATGTTCCTTATTAAAAAATGGTCGTGTTTTAAAAGAGTCGTCCAGTAGAGAAATTACAAGCACGTCACTAAACTCTCCATAAATTTGTTTCACCATTCCGATATCTCAGCTATTCTGTGAGATACGAAGAATCCCTTAAGGCTGGCGTTTCAAGGACAAATAATCGTATCTAAATATGCACAAAAAAATACACCAAGTAGGTGGAGGTTCTTATTAGCGTAGTACTAAAATATAATGCTAAAATTGAATCATTTAAAGGGAAAATGTGCTAGAGAACACAAAAAACCCTAAATTTGTACCTTATCACTCTGTTCTATACACCATGAAAAATACTTGATAATTTACATAAATTCAACTGTCACTAGTTTTTTTAAATAATTCTGCGGCATGTGATAATGTTTATAATGTCGTATACAATTATGTCAATATGCAGTTGACTTCTAAAATTCAGGAGATTTTATGATAAAACATAAATGATGCTCTTTCTTCTTATTCTAAATGATTTACCAGCCTGGAAATTGTTTTACATCCTGGAGAAAACTTGTATAATTGACATAGAGAAGAGATATTCTTTCTAACTTACTCAAATTTTTTTTAGACTGTCTCAACAAACAGCTATGAAATTCGTTGAAAATTAGCGTATAAAAACGGAGCTCTTAAAAGCAATTTCTAAAATTTTGCCCTGTTTCACAAATACAAAGAGTAGTTCAGTGCTGTGAAATTGAGACACACTGTATGGAAAAAAAATAAATTAATTAAATTTATAATGGACGCAACGTGTCGTAGAAATTGCTAAATATAGGAAATGGATAATATTGTTATCAAAATTATTAGAAGTACATAAATTAATAGAAAAATCAAATTTAAAAGTTATTAAATTTTAATTCACTTTTCCTATTATTTTCTTACTACATAGATACTTACGACATGGCTAATAAAACTTAGTAGAGCTTAAATTAAATTTTACTCATGTTTTTATAAAAAATTTTACGATGTATACAATTTTTCAAATTTATATCGATGGGGGTCAAACTTTATAATACATTTTATTAAGTTTTATTTTTTGTTTAATATCAATGTTTCTGACATCCCTAAGATGTTGTTTTTGTCATATTAATATAGATACTTTTTATTGTAAATAGAAAATTCAAATAATATTTTATCATGAATTATCATTTTTATTATTATGAAATTCACTTTGAACTAGAAAAATTATGTTCGGAACGGTGATTTGTTTGAATGATTTTCCTTCTAATAAGCGTATTTAAAAATTGGTTATGGGACATCTAACATTGAAATTTCCTCTGCTTTTTATTTTATTCATTATTTGTCAAGAAATTCAAAATAATTTGATTTCAAAATATTTGTATCTATAACCTCTGAAACTCATTGCGTTCGCTTAAAAGGAGTATTACTAAAATTAGTGTATGGTGTAAAGATAATAACCTGGATATATCTAAACCTAATATCGTTACTTTACGTATGATATAGATTCAGAGATACTTGCCAGATGTGCTGAGCCATTTTTGACTTTACTGTCTCTTCTTCTTCATACAAATTTTACCTAAGTCCAATAAAAATCTAGGCTTAGGAGACACTCAATAAAACTTTAAAAAATTTCAACTTTATAAGTTGAAGTACGCATTCACTACTGAGAGCCCGAGTTATGAGTTTCATATTTCAAATTTGGAAAAAGTTCAGAGAAAATTCGTAAAATATCTCATATAACTCTGATGGTACCTATTCTAACTCTTCAGTGTTATTATTTAGATTGAACCTTAATGATTTGACATTTGACATGACATGGACATCCTTTTCTGTTCTTACTTTATACAAACTGTTAATCAACAAAATTGAATTGACTGTTTCATTATATACAATTTGGCATACCATTGCTTCAAAACTCGCTCTAAATCGTTGTTATATTAACCTACTCTTGTACAAATATTTTAAAATTCTCATCTGTTTAGAATATGTGATCTAATTACGACTTACATCAATGTGATTTTGATATTTTCTGTTGCAAAATTGCTAGCAATAAAAAATGTATCTCAGGAAAGTAACAGCTACTATGCATTAGAAATGTTCTTTTTTATTATTGATACTGTTGTTTATAGTGATTTGTTTGTTATTGTAGTATTGTAATTGTACTTTTGTTTTTCTTTCCTGTTCTATAATTTGAGTTATTCTGTCAATTATTCTGGGCATTTGTATCAAGATAAATACATATCGATTTGACATAAATCGTCTTAAGTAGCGCGGAGTAGCTATCTCTAACGGCTATTCGCTACCTCGACCTATAGCTATAGGTTTTCCAGGTGAACTTCAATACTGGTCGGGGCATTAACCTGTTAACTTGTTTTCTGGGATTCCGTTTTTGCAATATAACGTTATCGCTGAATCGCGATAGAGCGCCCTAGCTTTCAATAGTTTTCTACTGTGATGTAGAAGGCTTCGTGTCTGTGGCTGTTAGTCCGGCATGGAGTAGGGAATGACCGCTAGAGCTGTGCTACTCCACGTTACTCATAGCCCCTACTGTCGGGTTAAACAGACTTAAAACAGTTAAGGTTATTCGTCGGTTACCTCACTTATGGCATACTAATGAGAGCTAGAAAGCTCGAAACCGGTATATGTCTGGTGGGCTGCTGATGAGTGACTTTAGATGTTTGCTGTAGAATTTCCAGGTATAATTCTATACTAGTTGGGGTATTAGTCCGCAGAGTACTTGTTTCCTGGATTTCCGTATTTGTAATAAATCGTCTTATCAAAAAATGCTGTAATTTCTCTTATTAATTTTTATGTAGGTACTTAGACTAAATTATAAAATTGGTGGAACCTTTGGGTGAGATATTCCTAAAACTGTAATTGTGTGATCATTTTAATCATTATCATCATTAGCATGACATTTTCATTATTTCATTAAAAACTAACTACTGAGCAACAGATAATTAATTTAGTATACTATATGCCAGATTAGTACTACGTATTACTAGGTTAGTCAATGAATGGCCGAAAAGGGGGTGTAGCGTTCATTGAGGGGGAGGGGGGGATTAATTTTTCGGTGCAAAAATGTGTTGGGGTAGTTAAGACGTAAAAATATTAAAAGTCCACTCCTAGCCCGTCCACTTTAGGTGGGGAAGGGTTTGAAAGGTACCCTTTTATGGTTTTTCGCTTGTTACTCGAAAGCGGGTGCGTTGCATCGAAAAATTCTTTAGAGACTATAAAATTTTCTATAAGATTAGCGACGTACATTTTTTTATTACGATGCGATGTACTGTTTCGGAGATATCGCCTCTCAAAAATAGATAATTAAAAAAAAAATTTACTCGTTTTTTGTCATAATTCTCCTGGTAACTCCTCGACCGTTGGTTTTACACAAAAGAATTATATACAAATATGCTAATTTATCTCCAATGGAGCAGAAGTTACAGCAATTTGAATTTTTAGGTTTAAAGTGTTGATTTTTCAAGAGAACTCTCTAAAATTTAAAAAATCTCGTTATTACAGAGTTTATAAGTTAATTTATTGTATATTCATACACAAATATGCAAAAATTTATCAATTTTCAAATTGACTGTGAAAAATTGGAAACCTAAGGAGAAGGCGAATGTATAGCAAACTTATAAATTTAATTTGTATTTTATAAAAACTAATAAGGAGAAAACGTAACAAATGAAAAATTTTGACAAAACAAAATTTACAGGGCCTGTTTCTCTCGAACCTGGAGTGTCCTGCTTCTGGCTGCATCATCAATACCGATCGCAGCACAAATTTCCAATCATCCTTTTCTTCGTCATCAGCCTCAGGAGAAGTGTGAACAGTGATTCTGACAGTTTTGGCATAATCGGGAGTAATTCATTTTTTGCAGCTGCACCTTCTACTGCTACAGAGCATCCACATAATATGAGGTCCAAAATTTCTCTGGACGCTAAGATATTGTATTTGCCTTCCCAACCTCACCGGTCTGAAGGTAGTTGGTTTCCCAGCCAGAGATGCACTTGGTGGAATGTGCGTAATACGTGCTCTTTCGTTGCCCGTCGCTGGATGGAAGTGATGCAAGATCTCGTTTTATATTCGATGATAATATCAAAAATGAGTCATACCTGAAGTGTTCAGAGAACTTATCTTAACAGGGACACTGTACCATCTCAGCATGCATATTCGCCCAGCTTTCTCAATACCAACATGCGAAAAAGATGAGTTGTGGAACACTTCAGCTGTCCTTTTTATGCCATGATGTTTTTTGGTTTGCACATTTGCTCTGTCAGGTTTTATGAACAGGATGTTATGATCAGGTAGCGTTTTTGTTGTAAGTAGCACAGTGAGGTCAAAATATTCCCCTGTAACAACCACATTAGTTTATTTCACTTACGGACTGGTGCTTACAATCTACACATCAGTATTATGTGATGCTTGATATATTATGGTGCCATTTTCGAGGAGTTTAAAGCTCAATAGGTTGACCAGCCTATCTTTGTTCTGGTGGTTGGAGATAAATACTTATTGAGTCACTAAAATGCAATTTCCAGATTGAAGTTGGTGTCGACACACTTTTTTATACAATAGCACATTTTCTATTCTGCCGACATAATGCTGTTGGGAGAGCTGTTATATCCATAAAAAACAGTGGTACATCTTGTGTTTCTATATGTTAGTTGTAGAAATTGAGGATCATCTTTGCCAGATGACATGAGATGATTTAATCAGTTGTAATGTACGGATTTGTATGTTTTTCTCATACCACCCTCATTGAATAAGAATAAGGTTAAGGGAAATGGAGCCAATTCTTACTGCGAATAATCCTTCAAGTTGACGTCACGTTTGTTACTGAAGCAAAAACAAGAGAGGATCGACTACAACGTTTTCATTGCGTTAATAGATGTTCTGACAGAGGAAATTAGGGAGTGCATTCTGTAAAACGTTTATTCATTCTTTTTTTTTTAATTATCGACATTTGACAGCAGATATCTCGGAAAGGTGCGTTGTATCGTAAAATGTATGAAATCAATCTTATTGGAAATTTTATAGTCTCTCATTTGTAATGTAATTTTTCGCTGCAACACACCGTTTTAGAGTTATAAGCGAAAAACCAAAAAATGAGACATTTGTACCCCACTCCGCCTCTGAAGGGAACGGACTAGAGGAGGGGACTTTTAATATTTTTACGACCTAATTATCCCAAATACATTCCCACAGAGAAATATTTTCCCCATTCAATACACGCTACAACCCCTTCGTTGCTTAGACTTTACGTTTCTTAGATAAAACTGTATATGATGCGCAAAATTTACAGTTTAAATTAATTAATTTCTGTTCTACGTTGATATTTTTAAAAAAATACAATTACGTAAGTTATTCGTCGACGTTAAACTAGAATACGCATAAACCGAACCTGTACTTGGGAGCGTTTTTGTAGAAATCTTATTAAATCGTCAACCAACATTTGAAATCCAAGGCAAAACGGTGCAAAACTTCTTTGGGATGAATTTCTTCTCTTAACCTTTGTGATTTCTAGGTAATTAAACATTTCAAGCTGAAGTTACGGTTGGTCAATCACTCTGTGTCAACGACCTCAATCGAGATTTGACTTAAAAGCAGATAACTTAAATGCGTTTATTTGGCAATATTGCAACATGAAAAGTGTGTGGATATTCTTAATGAACGTGTATAGTCCATAAGACGAATGTTTCTATATATTACAACATACCATGTAAATTCGGAAAACAAAAATATGTAGTTACTCTATCAACATTATCATATCTTTCAAATGGCATTTTAGTATAAATTGCAACATTTATTATGTAAACAATGTGTATATGTGTGCAGAATCATTATGTTCCCAAACACGTAATGATTATTCAAATGTATTTTGGTAACACTGGCATTTTCATCGGCACAATTTATCAGAAAATAGTTTCACGTAATTGGTGATTCAGAAAGCGCTCATAAATAATTGAGTATTAAGTTACTATCCCCACTATCGGTCGGAGTGATAAGGTAGTCATTCATGTAACCCAAAGAAAGGAAATACGTATATCCAGGGTGATTCAAAACTTATCCAAAACAAATTTTTGAATGTACAGAGAACTTTTACTAATACAATTTTATAAAAACATCAAAAGGGCAGTTCGAAAATGATTTTAAAATACACTTCTGCGCGGCACTGGAAACAGATCCACTATAAAACTTGAACTTGCGCAAAGCAAAGCATGCAGTCGACGACCGGCACAGTGGCAAAATGTAATAAAAAATGAACGGACAAAAAATTGAAAGAAATAAGTAAAATTTTATAACACCTGTTTTATATCAGTAAAGTGAATTGCTTTTGAAATTAAAATTAATAAAACTGTTCAAAATTTTGTCCACCGACGTGTAAATAGATTTAGACCATCTTACCCAGTTTCTACAAACTAACACAAATGTTTCTTATTCTAAACGATGTTGGAAATGATCCAGTTGAATCGCGTATGGATTTTCAAAATCCCAAATATGAGTATTATGAATGTTATACATCCCATTCTGTGTAAAAATAGCTTCATCTGTAACTAAAACGTCAACTGTGAATTGTAAATTTTGAGCATTTTGATGCAGCAACCATTCACAAAATATAATTTGTAAGGGATAACCCTTGGTATTAATGCTTGAACACGCTGTACAGAGTGGGCAAATTTCGATGTTTTTATAGGAGAAAGAAAAAGTTACCTTTAACTATAGGAGATAGAAAAAAAGTTACCACTCCACTCTGGATCTCTTTTTTTAAGAGAAAATTAAAAAACAAAATTTCAAATTTTCGACTTTTCGATACCTGTCTGTCATTTGGTTGTTTGTAACCTAAAGTTGTGTTTTTTTAAATACAAACCATAGGTGGACATAGGCCAGTTGAAATTGTTATTTTTTTCTCTTTCCATATATAATATGAGGAGTTAAATATGATTATTTACCATTTTACTGAAGAAACAGTTTATTCTAGAGTGTTAATTTAATTATTTTGATATTTTTGACAAGACATTTAGAAGAAATCATGACACAAGCAGTAAGCACACAAACAGTAGAATTATTCAAATCATATATTCGTAATAATAATCATTCTGTGAATGTATCCAAGACGTAATTAAACTAATGTACGGAAAAAGCTAAATAACATTACTGATATATAACAATCGAAACGAAAATGTCAAAGATTGGTAACAGGCAATTAGTTGAAATGACATACGCCTACTTCAAGAAAATGAAAGAAATGAAATATATATAATAAATTATGAATGAAATGGCAAACAATCAGGGCTGCACCAACCCGGGGGTGCAAGGGGTGCGTGGCACCCGGGCGCCACAATCCAGGGGGCGGCAAATGACTGTTGGTTAGTAGCAAACGTCAGTCAAATGTTCTCTTCCCCTTCTTTGCATTTTTTGTCAGATCAGATCCCCTTGCTAAATAAGTACTTTCTATGATCTTAGTTGAGTTGTTAAGGTGCGAGGTTCGACGTCAACTTATTTTTGGTAATTGTATCTGCTTTGCTTTGAACCCTTTTCAAGTGGCACGCCTAGAGAACTTTGTTCTCTGCAATCCCCACCTCTCATACTGATCCATGTGCTGTGAACTAGTCACTCTCTATTATTTTCTACCTCGAGTAATTAACAAGAAAAAAACTTTAAATTTGGGAAAACTTATAATGTTTATAATCTAATCTAATGTCTCGAAATTGGTAAAAACTGTTATATCACTACTACTACTACTACAAATAATGGATGTTACAAAGTTTTTTCTCAATTTTCTGGAAAAACAAAATATTAATTTATACGACAGTGGGCGTCAAGGTTATGAATATGAATGAAAAACATAGTGACCTCCAGAAAAATATTTTGGTTCTAAATCCAAGAGCATTCTTTGTACCTTGTGCAGCTCATAGCCTAAACCTAGTGGTAAATGATGCTGCAAAAGCTTCACTTGAAATAACACATTTTTTTGGCATTGTTCAGAAATTGTATGTATTTTTTCGGTTTCAACGTACCGCTGGAAAGTTTTGAAGGAGGAACTTCTCACATTAACTGTAAAACTTCTGTTAATATGAGAAATATCTATAACGCATTGCATACCCTCTATAATGGTACTTCTACAGATACAAGAAATTGATCTAATTCCTTAATGTTAAAAATAAAGTCTCAAATTTGTTTGCTCTGTCATAATTTGATTTGGTTTGGTTCTTTCAAAAATTGACATTGTGAGTAAGTTGATGCAAAAATCTGATGCTGTGTTGCCGAATATTATAAATATGTTGGAAGAAATTAAAAAAGATTTGGATATTTCTAGATCAGATCAAAGTTTTGAAAATATATTAAGTGAAGCTAAAATGGTTGCAGAAGACATTGATTGTGAAGCCACAGTTACATCTGCGGAAGCAATTAGACACCGCAGAAAAAGGCAATGTTTTCTTATGAAAGTAAAGATGAAACAATACAATGCCCTGAGAAACATTTTAAAATAAATTTTGATTCAACAATTTTGGATATAGCCTTAAACAAAATTCGGAAGTCTAAGTAAGGATGTAAAAATGAAATATTGCATGGACTTGCAAACTAAGCTTTCAGATCCAACAGAACGAATGGAGATTAATGCCATATATATGTATGATGAAATTGTAAACCTTGTAATATATATTAATCCAGAAATGACAGTTTTAGAATATTTATTCAAAAATGACTTAATAAATGTATTCCTCAACGTGTTCATAGCTGTGAGAATATTATTAACCATACCTGTAACGGTAGGTTCTGCTGAGAGATCTTTCTCAAAATTAAAGATAATAACAAACTACCTGCGTTCTAGCATGACACAAGATAGACTTTCTCATTTAGCTAATAAGTATTGAATGTCAAATTTTAAAAAAACCAAGATATATCTGACTTAGTTGAGTAATCTGCAAAAAGAAATTTACGAAAAATTTTTTGAATGACACGACTATTTAAATGAAAAGTCAGTAATACTGATAACTGAACATCATTTTATGTGTTCTTGTTATATTTATACATGTATTTTATATTATAAATATATTTAGTTTTGTGTTACCTATGAAGACTATTTAAGTTCCTATTATTCTCCTGGAATCACACGATCGCTCGTGTGGGTGTGTGCCGAACGATGCTTCCAACATATTTCCAACGTTGGAAGCTCCTTTGATGCGGTTCAGATTTACCGACAGAAGCCCGAACGTGGCATGTAGCCAACGTTGGATACATGCAATTCACCAGCGCCCGCCCACACGATGTGGGAAATGGTGATGTGTCCACCGTTGGAAGGCATTCGCCACATCGTCTGGGACTCGCTTTAATGGAAAGAGACAAAACAAACAATTTCAACTGGCACATGGCCATCTATGGTTTGTATTTAAAAAACACAATTTTAGATTATAATTCAAAAATTAATAAAGTTACACGCCACTGGACTGAAAAAAGTGTCTAAACGACCGTATTAATTATTTTTTTCTAACTTTACAGACAACCAAATTACAGATACGTATCGAAAAGAGAAAAATTTGAAATTTTGTTTATTACTCGAAAACAAAAGACCATAAGTCATTTTGGTATTGACAATTAATTTTCTCTTAAAAAATGGATCGAGAGTGGGAGAGGGAGTCATTTTTTTCTATTTCCTCCAGTTAACAGCCTATAAAAACATCGAAATTTGCCCACACTGTACATGGTACGTATATAAATAAGCCTCGTATATAATATGCCCCACTGTTAATTGCGACATTCCTTGAACTTGTTGAGCGATTTTCCTGGTATTTATTAAGAGATTATTTTCAGCAATCTGTAAAATGTGTTCCTCAGTTACTGAAATACGCCCCGTACGCCCAGGACCTCCATCTCTTCCACGATTCGGTTGCAAATTTTCCACGCCACACCCGTGTTGCACGACCGCGGTAAAAGTAGTTGCATTTGGCCGACACCTAACGGAAAATCGTTGTGAGTATCGACGAGAAACTTTTAAAGCACTTCGTTTTCTCTTCATCATATATTAGAATGATATACATCAACTCTGAGTGCTATACACGTAAGCCATTTTTGATACTTGAAAAACTAATGTAAACACTATCGTAAAAACGTTAGTACTACAATCGGATTTCAGCATTCTGAATTGCAGGCGTTCCGACGAAGCTATAGACTTCAATATCCCAGCGATGTAAAGGTTGAAAATACTAAAACTTCAATTTTTTTTCTCGGAAACCATAACAAATTTACAATTTTTTAAAAATATTGACTATTATGTTACAAAACCTGGGTAAGTTGTGAATCACCCTGTATATCTAACAATTATTTGTAATATGTTTGTATTATTTCTTAGGACGTTAATAAATAAATAGATAAATGATATTATTGTTTTTATTTCGGTTATCTCAGCGAGATCCCACTGTTGCAAAAATTGTCGCAGATATGCCTTGTATATCTAATCCAGCCTTGATATATCACTAATTACATAAAAATATCACAAAACCACTTACCATTACTGAATGCATGGCATTGGCAGCGACATTCCAAAGCGTATTTTTAGTCCTTTGATACAGATTCATATTGTCTGTCAAAGACAATGCCAAAAACGGCGTTATAGAATAAGGTGTAGGGTTCCCCGCTAACGAAATAGATCCTGTGTAGAAGCCCACCGTGTTTATATACATAAAAGGTGCGTTGAAATGATGTACAAATCCTAACGCGCATTCGGGATATGCTCCATCCAGGATCAGTAGGTCGAATCTGTGGTGAGAGTAAAGGAAATCCTTTGTTTCGGTATCGGACAGAAGAACATCACAGGCCTAAAAATTTGTAATGTGTTTCAGTCAATTTTAGGTTATTAGTAAATAATAAATATATTTTATACATATACCCTGTATAAGGATACTGGTATTACTGACATCCTTGGAAGAGGTGATTGTACAGTGAAAATAAATGAGATTTATCCAAATATACCTATATTTAAAAGTTCATCATTTTCTAGATACAGAGTGTCAAAGATTTTGAAATTTTTTTATATTTTTTATTTCCCTGGAAACCCTTCGTGATAAAACAACAATAATTCTAAGTTGTAATGGGATACGTTAAGTCTAATTATTCAGTATGTTTATATTCCTATTATATCAGCATATGAGCTATATTCGTGGAGAAGATTGGCAATCTCTCTGTGGATATGATAGGGTGTAAGAATGTTGACTTGAGTGGATGTGAGAGACTGATGCCGGTCGACGTTTGACCATCCCCCTAAATAGTGAGGTTTTTTAGGTTGCTCTCATTCCTGCACTTAATGGTGGTTATGGCATACCAACGTAAGTCGTTCCTGAGATCAAATGCTCTCCTGCACAATAATTGTTCATTTAAAATATCACATAACGTAGTTTGTGCATATTTGTTTCAAAAGGTGAAGGAAAGGACAATGTTAAAAATAGCCGATTTTTGGCTTATCGTAGGGAACGCATAAATCATAAAAAATCAATTGATTATTGTTAATTAACATTAGAAATGACCCAGAAATACGTCAGATAGCTGGGGAAATGTCGCTACTACCCCTAAACCTATATAAACTACCCTTAAATAGCTTTAAATGGATAATCATTAATTATTGTTATAAAATTTGTGTAAAATGAAAAAAATGCTTGAAAATGATTTGAACAGACAGTATGTCAATATAAAAAGTGATAAATGACTGTAAAAGTGCCCATTCAATAGCGAAATAGCGCCAATTGTTCTCTCTTTGCGAGCGCGTACTGAAAAAATGGCAATTTATCCTTGCGCCCATTTTTCAGGTCGCAATAGTATAAATGAACCTTAAAAGTGATTTAAGCATCTTTTTCATTCTAAACGAATTTTACAACAATAAATAATGATTATCTATTTTAAGCTATTTAAAGGCAGTTTATATAGATTTAGGGGTGCAATTAATATTTCCCCACTTACTTAATGTACTCTAGTATCAGTTTTTGCATTTTTTGACAGTAATCTATAATTTGCAACAATTGGCGTTCCCTTGAACATTTAAGCATTATCTATTTTTGATGTCGAAGGAAGCTCACCATTAGCTTTTGAAAGTCGTTTTTTTAATTTTTAGGGGTGTAATGGACATTTCTACAGTTATTTATCACTTTTTATATTGACATACTGTCTGTTTAAATCATTTTCAAGCATTTTTTTCATTTTACACGAATTTTATAACAATAATTAATGATTATCCATTTAAAGCTATTTAAGGGTAGTTTATATAGGTTTAGGGGTAGTAGCGACATTTCCTCAGCTATCTGACGTATTTCGGAGCCATTTCTAATGTTAATTAACAATAATCAATTGATTTTTTTATGATTTATGCGTTCCCCCGGATAAGCCAAAAATCAGCTATTTTTAACATTGTCCTTTGAAATTCCACTCTTAAAATTTTACACATCGCTATATTTTACCATTTTGAGTAACTTTTTCATGTAACATTTATCTGTATTTTCAGCGCAAAAGGCGCTTTACTTGAAACCAAAACAATTCTTCCTCGGTGCACTGAATATTTCAAAGACAATTACTCCTAACGACTTCAACAAAATATACCTTTTTCACATAAAGAAGGTAGAAGAATTGATTATTTTAATGGTCATGTATACACTAAACCGCAAAAAAGTTCTACCATGAAACATGATGTACCATAAGTGGCGTCCTCTACTAGTAGCGTCAAAATTGGAAACAAATTTTGGATTTCTCGTTCCCAAAAACCACCGATTTCCAAAATGTATCCAAATATTTAGATTTTAAAAAAGATACAAATATCTTAAATATTTTTTTCAATTTAACACCCTGTATCTTTTTAACCATCAACTTTTGACTAAAATAAGTTTAACTATATTTCATTATTTTGTTGTCAGAAATCTACTCTTGTACTATGGTATATTAATTTCGGGACACCCTGTATAACTGAAGCATAATAGGTCTCACCATGAACAAACTACAAAATGCATATGAGATATATTTAAAGAACAATTACCTAAATATGATGCATGCACGAAAAATTTTAAAATAATTATTTGTTCAAAATAATCAAAATTGAAAGTAGTGGCGTACCATTTTTATTTTAAATAAAGGAAGAGTTCCGCGGAGTTTCTACTCCACTGGTGATAATGAGAATATTTAAACAAACTGAATAAAATATCTCATTACATTAAAACTACTGCTGTTTTATCACAAAATGTTTCCAAGTAAATAATATATAATAAAAATTTCGAAATCCTTGAAACGGTGAACTGTTAGATATATTTGGGAAATCTCATTTATTTTGACAGTACAATCACCCCTTCCAAGGAAGCCAATAATACCTGAGTCACCCTGTATATCACAAGATATGGTAAAATCATAATTATACTTTAGTTTTATAGTATTGTAAGATACAATCATTTTGATCACTCTTAATTGTATTTCAGCAATAAAATATTTTTTCTTCCCAAAACTCAAATGATTGTTTGAATTAATGTACAATGGGTTGTTGAAATTATAAAAGCATACATCAACTTTATACACTATCTGGGGCAGCTTTTTAGCGGAATCTGAAATATTCCGTCCGAAAACATCCTATTCCCTAACTCGCATGGCAAAATCGGTTCATTAGTTTTTGGGTTGCGTTCAATTTTGTTCAGAAGTTACTCTATTTTTAATTTTTTCTGTAGAAGCTTTTTATTAAATATAAAATATAAATTATTATATTAAACATTTACATAAAATGTATGTCATACAAAGTGCAAATTAATCCATTATAATCAATAATATTGAACCACACTTACAAAATTCAGACACTTCAACTTTCTTCTTAAATTTGATTCCCAAGTCTTCATTGCTAATATCAGAATCTGCTTATGCTCAATACAATATATTTAAATATTTTAAGTGATTAATCATTATTTCCTTTCTTGACTGACCTACCACTACAGTGGTGTTAGTATCTTACTTCCTGCGTTAAGCAACTTGATTGATTTTATCTTTAATAAGGTCAATTTATTTATTAATTAATTGATTGTGCAGCGCCTTTCTATTAATTTATTTATTATATTATTTATTGTGTCTCACCTCAAGTAACTTAAATAAGAAATTTGTAGAAAATAATAATATTACTTCTCCTTCAATTTGCCATTAGTCAAATCACGTACATTTTTCTTAAATTTACCCGACAAAGTGGTCTACAAATATTGGACAGGAAATATGGAAATATTTCATAACATTTTTCTACAAATATCTACTTATATAATCCATATCCTTTTCAATACGATTTTATCAATATCAAACATTTGGAACTTAACCTTCATAAAAGTACAGTATAACATTACAAACCTCAACATAACAATGACTCTATCTCTTATCGTTTTCGAGCAACAGGTTTCGGTTTTCAGTATTACTCGGTTTTGTAAACGCCCTGTACCGAAAACGGTAAGCGAACTAGAACAAGACTGCTTTCACCATTGTTATTTTCTCGGAAAAAAAACCACTTGTTCATCAGACTGCCTCTGTCTATGACAGAACAATTTCCACCAAGCAAGGACATCTAGAGTAAAAATAAGGACCTAAGGATATAGATACTGCAGTAAGGCCCTACGGGTGGAAACGTAGTTACCAAAGAGTCTGCTCGATAACAAAAAAGAAAAAATATATAAAATTATAACACCATGTAACTCCATTATTAAACTTTGAAGACAAAATTGTTACACAACAAACCCCAATTATTTTTACCGATAGAATATGTCGATGAAGTTGGCCAAATTATCGTTAACACTCTGTATAGTGTTTCTTTTAAAAAATATGTTTATTTTGATCTTTGCGTGTTAATTTATTTGATTATGATTTGTTGATAAATTCAGGTACTTTGAGAATATTTAAAACAATTATATTGTGCTCAAAATATTTAAGAAATTGCAACCGAAAATAATAAAACTATATACTACACTAAATGTTTGCACTATACAGTGCGTCCCTAAAGTCACGCACAAATTCATTATTAGGTAAATAAAAGACATTATTGAAAATTCCCGAAACAAGTCGATTTTTATTTACTTTTTTTCAAATAATAATTTAATATAAAGGGTGACATACCTTCGAGTATTGACGTCACATCACATTTTTTTTAAATGGAACACCACATCTTTTTTCCAATTTCCGACTTACACAAGTTGCCCCTAATTGTTACAGGGTGGGCAACAATACCCAAATTATTTACAAATACCAACGTTATTTACAAATGAATAAATGTACTAAAAATTTATTGAAATTACTACATCTCATGTTAAAGTGTCTACTGGAATGTACTCAATTTATAAAAATATTGTAAAGAAACGTGATAGATCGAGGAAATTTTATTGTTCGCTAATAAAACCTTTGGACATAAAAATCTAATTAAATTTTCAAATTGTTGACCATTTACTGCCAAAAATGAGCAAGACGAGAAACAAATGCTTGTTGTACAATTCCAATAACTTCAGGTGGCATGACACGAACTTCTTGTCGAATTCGTTCCTTGAGATCGTCAAGATTATTTGGCTTGACGTATACTTTGCTTTTTACATATCCCCAAAGGAAAAAATCTAGCGGTGTTAAATCTGACGATCTGGCGAGCCATTCCTTAGGTCCTCTTTTGCCAATCCACCGACGAGGAAACACATCATCTAATTGCAGCGAACAGCAATGGCATAGTACGGCAATTCACCGTCTTACTGTAACCAAATTATGTCATTGGGCAAATCTGATTCTTCTTCATTGGGGAATAGTACAACCAAGGAAGGAACTAAATCAAATTGAAGAAAATCTAAATATCTTGCGTTATCTAAATCTCCTTCAAAGAAATACGGCCCTAAAATTCGATTATCAACAATTCCGGCCCAAACATTGACCTTCTGGGGACGCTGAGTGTGTGCTTCCATCGTCCAATGTGGATTGTGATCTAACCAGTACTGACTCAGATAAAAAGACGCCTCGTCCGAGAAAATTATGCGTTTGACAAAGCTGCCTGACATTTTTCCATCATTTCGCCAAACTCTGTCCGTCTGTCGAAATCGGCGTCGGACAATTCTTGCATTAAATGAATTTTGTAGGGATGGTGCTTGCTTTTGTGAAGACCCAGTGTGCTTTTACTCACACCTAAATCACCTGCCAAGACTCTTATAGTGGAATGCGGGTTTTCATGAAGGGTCAAAAGGATTTGTAGCTGCACATCTTCATTTAGTATACGTGGTCGAGCAGATCTGGGCAGATATTTAACGTGACCATAGTTTCGAAACTTTGCTTCAGTTCGGCTTACAGTGGATCGATTTATTAGTGGACGATTCGGATGTGTTTCATTAAACCAAACACAAACATCCTCATAAGTTCGAATTCTATCACCATATCCGAGAGATCATGAGAATTTCAATCTGTTCCGTTTCACTTAGATTCACGTTTTTACAAAACGGAAACAAGTTAATTGAATAAAAAATACTTAATACTTTAAGAAAGAACCAGTTGAAATGGATTCACTCGTACATTCTTAGCAAACTGTTTAAAATTGATTGCCTGTAAAAAATGCACCAGCACGTTCTATCAGACAGATAAAATTAAAAAAGCGTTAAAGAAATTATGACAAAAACTTATTTGTAAATAATTTGGGTATTGTTGCCCACCCTGTAACAATTAGGAGCAACTTGTGATATATTTTTGGAAACAGCTCAGCTAGGGTAATCGGGAAATTGGAAAAAATATGTAGTGTTCCATTTTTAAAAAATGCGATGGCGTCATTACTCTAGGGTAAAAAAAAGTAAATTAAAATCAAAAATCGACCTGTTTCGGAAATTTCCAATAATGTCTTTTAATTACCTAATAATGAATTTGTGCGTGACTTTAGGGACGCACTGTATATTGCACTAAATTGCAAAATATTAATGTTTTTAACACGACCAAATATCGACAATTACATTTACAATAAAGACAATTGCGTAACGTCAGCCGTGACGTAAGTCGTCTGAATTCTTGCCGCGACTATATCATTTTTTTTCTATATCAAAAATAGTAACCGTAAGTATCTAATACTTTGAAAAACTAAAGGAAATTATAACTTCAAACAAATTATATATGCCAGTTAAATAACCACATAGATGCCTTTATTTTGACTCGTTACCATTGCAACCAGAAAAGTTTCCGGAAATTTTTTCGTGGCGAGGCAATAATTAAGTGGAAATTTTTTGACAGTTGGGAGGATAAACATATTATGATCTACATATTGGCACCTTATCTAGAGGGTTAACTATGACTTAGTACAAATATTTTAAGAGGGGATAGGAAAAATTCAGAACTAACGGTATCACCCTTCAAAAAAATTCCAAACTTATTTATAAAGCGAAAAAAAATTATTTTCAAAATCTTATTAGCCCCTAATTTCTCGGCGACTATGCCGCCTGTCAGCTGCGAGGTTAGGTATATTCTGCCAAAGTCAAAGTTGTCAAAGGTAGTACCAGAGCACCTCGTTGCCACGTGTAACGATTTACGGCACTTTTAAAGAAAGTTTTATTTACAAAATACTAGATTATTTAATGAGAAATGCGATATGATAGCACTGAAAGTAAAACCTACCTTACTGATATTTCCAGGACTGATATTTGGAGATTTCAAGAAAGTTGAATTATTTTCTGTTTTCTAACTTGTATACATTATAACTTGTCGTTGTAAAAATTGTTGTACTTGCTGGGGACCTCTTGATTTCCCTCGACCATTTCATAAATAAAAAAATACTTTTTTTCTGTAGGTATATCTATTACTGTAGTTTAAAAATGCTTTATTTTTATGTGTCTAAGTAAAAAAGAAGTTACAAGGAATTTTAAAAAGTATGAAATTGGTTCTTTTTTATTTTCAAGTTAGGTACATACGTATTTAAAACTCCAGCTCGTGTAAAACAACATTTGTGGACGTTGTACAATTCGTGCAAATGTATGAGGATTTGGCATATTCTGTCTACATATTTGGAAAACGTCTTTGATATTCTGCTGCTGCACGATATGCACTTTCATCGCACTTCCCATAAATTAGTACCACATCCGTAATTTCCGCGATTACACGAATTTGAATGTGCGAAAACCAAATACTGAAAACTAATATCAAAATATTTGCGATTTGACGTGTATTTTCCGATACTGGCGCCATCTGTAGGTTATTAGCGCAAGGTGCACTAGCTCGTTCCATTTTTTAACTTATTATAGAATTAAATAATGATAATAATACTAATAATAGTAACGACATTAACAATAATCGACCATGTTTGCATATAATAATATTGTAGTATTATTATTATTTTAAATTTCCTGAGGCGTTTACAGTGCTCTGTAATATTACTTTTCTGACCACTAGTGCTGTTTGACATTTGTAGAGTATTAGAAACAATGCAACCAACAACACAGTATAGGTTTATATTGACTGACAAGTGCTATGTTCGTGTAACCCAGGTATATGGTGTAACCCCATGTCACGGAGGAAGTGTCAAAACAATACTAGAATGAAGAAACCTACGATCGTACATAAAAGAAGATAATATTGATTATGTTGATTGCCATAAGAATATTTATCTGAAGAATATTAGGTTCTCGGTGGAGGCGGACACGGTTGTGTTGACATTGTAATTTTAGTTTTCCGTTTTTAGTGACAGTTTCAGTTTTAAACGTTTTATTCATCACATAATGGGTGGTTGCGATATATTGGGACATGTGTAGTTTTCCACAATTTTCTTTTGACGTACGTGGAGATATTTCCTAGAGTTGACAGCAATGCAGTGGAGTGACCGTTATCGGACAAAATTTTATATATTAAAAACTGCCACGGGTGTATTCGAAGTTTTCTGTTAGTATTTCTTTCAATCAATTTTCTTAAAATAAATGGGCAGTTTTATTAACTGCACCTACGCGAAGTGTGTATTTTGTGGCGAGTAATTCTGACGGACCTGTAATGAGTGAAACTGAAGTTTTGGCAGTTTGGAACGAAGGAACGAAAAACGAATGCAAAATACTGTAGCTAACCGGATTAACTGTTATCTGTCAGGTACTTAGGTATTATTATTAATAAAAATGTTTATTTTCGTTGTTTCTACATTCGGCAACGTTGTGAGAAACGAAGTGGAAGTTGACATATGCAGCCATCTTGGACGATGACTAATGACATAGGCGCCGACTTTCCATAGGAAAAGAGGGTTTTACCCCATTTTTTTAACATCGAGCTAGAATTCCGAAATACATTTTTTATTGTCTTTTAGGCCTCCCTTAGCACGTGGTTAAAATTTTTGTACTTAGTCATAGTTAACCCTGTATACGAAATATGATGGATATACCTGCAAAATTCAACAAATTGTTTCCGTACACTTATTTTTGATTTTCTAGTTTCATCTGGTATTAGGTTTTGAATATCTTGTCTAATAACTTGTTGATTTTCTTTATCAAATCGCGACATTTCAGTATACAGTAAGCTCAACGTATATACGCTTCATTCTAGTAATTGACATCTACTGTGACATAACCGTTTAAATAAAAATGACAAATCAACATATGTCAACAACAACAATACTTTGGTCCAGTCAAATTAATTTATAATGTCAGGTTTGATTTATACTTGGGGTATGAAATTTTTTTACCAAATACCACAATAGCGTAAATTATTCCTGGAAATTTTTTAAGCTCTTATAGTTTTTAATATTTTATTCAATTTTGTCAATCAAATTTTGTTAGAAAATTAATATAACAAATTTTCCATTTGTCAACTACGAAAAAAGGTGTTGTCTTAAGTAAGATTATTTCAATTTTATTGACCTCAGACAATAAACGCAATAAGCATACTTATTTAGCAGTTATTTCCCATAATCTACACTTAACATAGAATGTGGTTTTACCTCATAGCCATATCGCACCATATCCATCGGCGGTACGGGTTCCTCCCCTCTCATCCTGTTCCCCACAAGATCCCAGTTGGTGAAATTTTTCACGTAGAATACTAACCCCGCAGGAGTAATTTCTTCTAACCCCGGTAGAAGAAAATCCGCGGGGAAGGCGTTGATGAACGTCACGTTGTGGCCTCGTGGAATCAGTCCTCTCGCCAGCTCCCAGAAGGGAATTTTATGGGATTTAGTGCCTCCCATGGTTATCATTAGAATGTTAGCACAGGTACATAAGTTTATCACAGCCAATGACGCTGTCACTACTGGTAAGCGTCTCCCGTACATGACTGAAAAATAGAAACATTTTTCAGTATATAAACTAAATTGTCTCCACAAAAAACGCAGACGTTAGAGTATTCTTCGGTAGTAAGGCTTCCATTTCATTTCAAATATAAACGAATGTAATTGAATAAGTTCATAAACAATTTTTTAGACGTCTACATATTCAAACTACTGGAGTTTATTCATTTGATAACATCTATTTATATAATAAATATGATGTTGTAGCGTTAGAATGCCAATATACAAGGTGTAACAGTAGTAAGTATTCAAAACTTGTGAGCTTGTAAAACAAGTCGAAAAATTACGAAAACCTTAGTACAACTTTTATCAGTGGCAGCTCCTAAGGGAGATACGCTCACTTAAAGGGGTAACCTCAGAAACAGTTTTTAATGCGTAACATAAAATCGATTCAACATTAAGTCACAAAATTTTGGTGAGATATTAACCTTGACGTACTTAATAAGTCTCATAAACTATATTTCAAAATTTTCTACAGGGACGTGAGAAAATGCAAGGCTTTTTTGTAGTTAATTTTTTCTAGTTTCTGACTCCAAAATATTAAAATATTAAGTATTTAACATAAAAAATGTACTCTTGTTAAATTTCAATAGAATGTACCGTTTTTCAGTAAAATCGATTTCAATCATTCCTAACGTGACCCACATTTAACATCCAATACCTAACCAAAAAAATTAATTTCAGTGTGCCATGGAGAAAACAACTAGTCTGGCAGTTAACAGAAATGTCAAGTATTTTTAGTTTGAAAATTGTGTTATTTGAGTCCGCGCAGTGCTATTTTATAGTGAACAAAAATAGATAAAAATTATTTAAAAATGCAACAGTATACATATTCTGAGTATATAGATATGCTTTTGACGTTAGCTGGAGTGTCATGGGAGCGCAAGGCAGCCGCACACCGATATGGTATAAAGTTCCCCAATAGAAATGTACCCAATTATAAAATATTTCTTTGCACCGAAAGGCGTTGCTTTTCTGTTATTTATATTACGGTATTTTTATTTGTACTATTGTTTTTAATTGTTACTGTTAAGAGTGTTAAAAATACTTGAAATTTTTGTTAACTGTCAGATTAGTTGTTTTCTTCATGGCACACTGCAATTAATTTATTTTGCTTTGGATGTTGAATGTGGGGCACGTTATTGAAATCGATTTTACTGAAAAATGGTACATCCTATTGCAATTTAACAAGAGCACCTTTTTTATGTTAAATACTACAAATTTTAATATTTTCGAGTCAGAAACTTAAAAAAATTAACTACTAAAAAGATATGATTAAATTTGTCTCTGAGTCTTGCATTTTCTCACGCCCCTGTAGAAAATTTTCAAATGTATTTTATGAGACTTATTAAACACGTCAAGGTTAATATCTCACCAAAATTTCGAGACTTAATGTAGAACCATTTTGATGTTACGCATTAAAAACTGTTTCTGAGGTTACCCCTTTAAGTGAGCGTATCTCTCTTAGGAGGTGCCACTGGCAAAAGTTGTACTAAGGATTTCGTAATTTTTCTACTTGTTTTACAAGCTCACAAGTTTTGAATACTTACTACTGGTACACCTTGTATATAAAGCAGGTTATGAATTTTTATAAAATTTGAAGTTGTGGACTAATGCAGCTTATATTAATGTTAAACAAATAACGAGAAAATGAGAAAATATGCTGTTTCTGCTTACAAACTATCTGCAATATTTCGCCGTGCTAGACTGTAGTTAGTATGATAATACGGTTCCTAAACTTTCAATTTCCTCGAATGCTGAGATTCTACACCAGAATCAGACTCATTTATTTTACGAAAAAGGTAATACAAATAATATATGGCAATTGTCACAAATAAACCTATAAACTAAAACTAACACTATAAACAAATAAATAAATAAACATATCAGTACACACGTTGACTTACATAAATAAGCACATGTACGATACATAATGAAATTGTTAATGAAGTAAAAATTCGGATAATTTATAAAAATATTATTCAATTCAAGTTTTTTTTTAAATTTTTATTTATGATTATTATGAATTCTAGAATCTAATGCATCTGGAGACTTTAATAGAAGTATTTAACAAGGAGTATATAAATATGATTTTTATGTCTAGTATGAGTCATGTTATTTAACATAAACTTGTGCTTATGTCTAAAAACATAAACACATATCTCAAATATGTACAAAGAAGTCACAGTTAAAATTTTAATTGGTCTAAAAATATCACGAAAGTGTAGTACATACATTAACCAGATTACACAAAATACGTTTCTAGGAAATGAAGATTGACAAAAGGTGAAACTATCTCAAAAACAAATACCATGGAATATCTGCAATTATGCCAACGGATAATAGACGGAAAGTAGCTGCTGCATTTCAAAAACAATCATGTTTTAAATTTCTTAATATAAAGTTAATAGAATTTAATTTACCAATAACATATTGTCAGTGAGGCCTCCAACTTAGGTGTTCATCAATTCTAAATCCTAAAAAACTAACAATATTTGCGTTACTTATCATTGTTGAACTATTCACGTTTATCTCTAAAGGGGGACAAATTTTCTGGTAATTATGAAATCTAATAATTTGAGTCTTTGAAGCATTAAAAAACAATTAATTGAAGAAGAGGTTTTAATTACTGGTTAAGGCTATACAAAGTGGATGATCATAAATTTCTATTCGACTTGGTCACTGTACGGAGAATATATTCGAATGTAAGTTATCGTGGGGCATTTCAGCATTCTCCATCGTTGATTTTGAATAGAACGACGTATTTTATAATACTGCGACTGATTGTAGTTGCTGCTTAGAAGCGATGAGGATTAGTCATAGCATTCAGGTTTCAAGACCCATTGTGCATGCCGAGGTTGTAAAATTCAGAATAGGCTCTTATTGCATGCAAAGACTAGCATTAGCTCTGCTGTAATCTTTCTAATATCTTGACGATAATGAAAAGCCACCATAAAATATTTATGTCTCTTTGCCATTAAACAAACACAGTTACCAAAGATATGAATCGAATCTGCAGCTGCGTTATCCCCCCAATATTGCTTAAGCCAATCCGTAGGTGTTTGTTGAGATACCAACATGGTTAAGGCTAAGAAGCCTGGTCTGATGGAGAGATATCGAGATATCATTGTGGCACTCTAATACTGGTTCAGGTTCGACACATTGACTACTTGATCTTTCTCTGGCCAACATATCACCCTACTCATTGCAAGACGCATCACTGTGGCTTGAAAGGTTACATGATTTCCCCTACCTAAGAGAAAAAGAGCCTTGACACATTCCAGGACTTCACGGGAGTTGATCCTGAAAGACAAAAGCACGCATAAAGCCTGTGCGTATTTGAATATATCGGTTTACATATCTCCTAATATTCTCTTGAATGCAGGTAGAGATAGCAAATTCTTTAGCCTGATAGATCATGGTGTATTTCCGGAAAAAAGGAAACTAATTCACTCACGGTTGCACTCCATGGACCTATTTGTGAACCAGTCAAGCCCTTTTGAGACCCAAATATCAGAATTAGCGATCCAGGCTTCCCTAGTCGGAATCTCACCCTTAAATCTCCTTTGAAATACGTCGGTAGGTAATACCTTGTCACTGACTGTTTTCACAATCTCATTACCTAAGACTGACTAGACATCGATCATATTTTCCTACACCTCAAGAACTGTTCTAATCTTTTGATGGATCTGTTGAAAACATAATGAACTGACTGCAATAGTGGAATTCTATGCAGGCAGTTTGAAAAAGTTTGTTCCATGATATCAAAATTGTTTGTACCGAGGTGGTAACTATACAAAAAAATAATATAATTATGGACGTCTTTAAATGTATTTATGTTGTTTTATAATTTTATCTCTAGCCTTAGCTAGGTATCTCTGACTTGCTCTTGTTCTTTGACTAGGTTCTACGAGTATAGAAGCGTTGCTTGAATAACGGTGGTATTCCAATACACCTCGTGTCATTGTGACGCCTTTTTTATCCAATTAAATGTATTGGGTGTAATTACTGAATTCATAGCCTACCAAAAGTCTAAATCCAATGGATAATAATTAAAGGAATCATTACATTCGTATGGCAAAGTAACGCAAAGTATGGCGTAAAAACCACGAATACCAGAAACTTGACGCTTATAGAAATTCTACTGGTTTAAATTTGACAATTAATTCTTAAAAAGAGATATACTTCAAAAGATTGTGTCCAGTTACTGAAGACAGTCTATTCCTCTCAATTTCCTTGTAACTCAAAGATAAGAACTGTATAGGTATCATATTTTTCCTTCATAAGAAACATTCGATTTGATAAAGAAGTAGCTTAAGATTTTCTTTATATTATGATTTAATTGCTTCACAATAATACCCATTGCTAAAGAGGTTATAAATACAAAGATGCAGTCATGTAGATATCGTTGTTCAAAACGATAATTACCAAGTACACTCTTTTAAAGAAAAAAAACGTAAGGAAATAAGAATTATTGATTAAATAATCAGTAAATCTAGGTACAAACATGTTATGATAGCAAATTCGAAGCCATATTTCAATTTCTTGTGCCAGAAAATTCCCCTCTACCAAGTTTTATGTATTTGCTATAATTTATAATGAAGTTATCCAGGAAAAGCTAAAATAAAATTATAATTCCAGCACCCTGTGTCACGGAAACTATAAAATTTTGGACTAAAGTAGCAATATTTACACTCAGACTAGATCGTATTTTGGCCAGCGGAATATGCGGTAGGTTTTTTGTCCAACTTTTGCCTATTATTCAGTAAACTTACGGCTAGTCGATTAGTATAGAAATAATAAGCTTTATTTTAGAGATAGTAATAATTAAGAATTTGGTAACTACATCATTTGGGAGTAAGATCCAAATTTGGAAAATATCTATCATAAATTTAAATGACAACAAAAAGAAACGAATGCATTATTCTAATAATTTATGTATTGAGCATTTTCTTTCAATTCCACTTATACAATAGCAATAGATTTACCCAGTTTTGCTTATAACTATTCAGATATTAAAACAAAATTCCAATAACGCTTAGGTGATGTGTCTATGAAATAAAAATAGACGAAAGAAATAAAGTAGGTTAAATTATACCTAAAACCAAATTTTGAATGTTATACCTAAAGTTATGTAATTTTTAACTGACGAATCTTATTTATTTAATGAAAACATACAATATACATTCGAGCTCTAGATGACTAAAGACAGTCAAAATTTCTAATATTTATTTGTGCGAGTATAATTATATGAAAGTAGATGCTTTCATGTAAGACCTCTGAATAGATCAGCCTTAGGCGATATCATTAAGCTTTTCTAGCAATACAAATGAAGTCAAACAAAATTAGGGGCAATCAAATCAAAAATGATTATCTGCTCATAAAACAGAATTATCGTAACATGGTTACATGTTTGTCGCCGGAAGAAAAACGTAAATTAAAATACGATAAAGGCTTTAAGAGAAAGCTGCAGTTTCAAGTAGGCGCCATAACCTTAAACTAAATAAAATATCCATTGCAATGGAATGAAATGTATATTTGTAGTGCAGTAAGTTTGTAAAGCAGTTAAGAAAAAATACAATTTTTGAAAACTAATTAGTATCATATAAGTAGGTTAACCCATATTACAGTTTTAACATTACATTCTGCTGTGTTATTTCACAAAATAAATAACCAAATTTTGCTAATTCTGCATATTATGCAAAAAATAGCATATTGTGTGTATCCAGCGGATTGAAAGAATTTAAAATTAAATAGACAGACAGACATTTTCATTCATTTAATTTTGGAATAGATAAGGAATTATTTTCTGAAAGATTTATTAGTACTGTCTGTAGAACAGTTGGAAACGTCAAACGTACGCGCATTGTCTTAGTTGAAATCCGCAAGCACCTTACCATTGGAAACCTGATTTAGATGGTGTGCGTATAAAGCTGTTATCTCAGGTAAAGAAAAAAAACAAAATTATAATGTGAAAGGTACACTGATAAAAATTATGAGCAATATTACAGTATTGGTTATTTATTGCCTAGGTCAATAGTGTGAAATTACACACCAGAATGTAATGTTACGACTGTAATGGGAAATTACTACTTATGAGTATGTATTTTTTAAACAAAGTTTTTGTACACATGAAATGTAATTTTACGACGTTATTATGTGTTTTTACAACTATCTATTTATTTATAAGAGACATTTTACCTAATGTCTAATTATTCTAGTATTCTCAAATTTTGTAATAGAATTTGTGTTATAAGTTAATACCTATATAAAAATGTTTTATTATGTTAAAAATAAAAAAAGAAGGTCCCACCGAGATTTGAACTCGGATCGCTGGATTCAAAGTCCAGAGTGCTAACCATTACACCATGGGACCGCCTCATTCATCAATGTCTTTCTGTCATTTTTTTATTGTTGGTAATTGTTAGTAAGTTATGCAGGTACATTCATTTAAGTTAGTTATTCGGGAACATTTTGTCCAGAATATTGTCAAATCCAATGCAAACATTTAAAATATTTGTAAAAATCAATAATTGCTTTAAATAGTGGATTGTCTTGTAGTTATTCTTCCTGCTTGTTATATAAACACAAATATTTCAGTGCAAAACTTCTCAGAAACACTTAACATATTGGTACAATATGATGATTGACATCGTGCCTAGTTAAAATTTTCATAAGTTGAAATTTGTTACTAGATACTTAGGGTCAGTTGGGGTAAAACTGAAACAGTTTCTGAAACTTTTATTAGCTGAAAAGTAATAAAATAAGATTTACTCTAGAGAATAAATGCAACATTGTATTCATTGTTCATTGATAAGTACTTTATAAGTAGTTTATTAAAATAAAAATTAAATTTAACCATTTAACATTTAAATATGAAACACTCGTTTATTTGCGTATTTTGAAAGAATTACTGATACGGGTAAAAATAAACTGTTCAGGAAAAATAACGGAAGAATTTTAAAAATGTCTTCTCTTTTTGTATTAAACTCAGTATTGCGACTAAAATTCAATGTTTATTATAAAGTACTAATGGAAACATATTTTTTCAAAGGAAATTAATTAAAATCTTTAATCTATAACGGTGTTATTATGACACATTTAGCATCCTCATTTGAATACATCCTTATTTTCTTTGGAATTCTATATAGTTTTCTGCCACTGTCTTAGAGCGCCAACCATCATGCCTCTTAACAGTTAATAAATCTGCTCCTTAATCTGCAAGTAACGACTCTACGAAAACAATGTCCAGTATATTGTCAAGTATTTGGAAGGCCCAGGAACAATGCTACATTACCTGGCATTTTCTCAAAAGTACTAATACCAACTGGCGGCTTGATGCATTTTTCCATTTCTGTACCGCACAAAAAATTAAGTGCGATCTGTGTTACATGGCCTGATCGCTATAGTATATCTTCGAACCATTACCACCATATCTATTTCTGCAATGTTTCCGTTTGTGATAAAAAATTTTGATATATTTGTTTTCGTAAACGAAATAATAATATGAATGCATTGTTCTTCATCTTTAACATTTTGTAGGTGCAGATTTGTCGTTTCAGTATGCTTGCAAGCTCCATTATCAATGCAACTGCTATCACAAAAAGTTTTTGTTAAAATCTTTTATCTTTAGATAGAAATCATCCTGGTTTTCTTTTTAGAAACTCAAATAATTCGATGTACTTACTAAGATCCGTATTTTTCTTCATTGATATTACTGAACGTAGAATAATGATCTGAAAGGTAATCGAAACACGCCAGAAGAACCTTTTCATTGCTGCTATTCTTGATTCCTTTTCCTTTACACCAAGATTTGTATAACTTTGCTCGTACCTCTGTCTTGATTTTTCGGAAAGTATGGAATCGACAAAGCTTTGCACAATGTCTTCGATATCCCAAGGGACATTCTCGGAATCAGAATTGCCCATATTAATGTTCTTTTTATACTCAAATTGTCAAAGTCAAATTTAAAATAATCAATAGCAGTGGTTGTTACCATGACATCGTCAAATAAGAACACCTCATAATTTCGAATTTCAATTTATGAAAACGTTTCTGATATTTTAAGATAAATCGAATCTGCAAATAAAATCTATTTGGACAGTCGTGGATTAAATTTTGAATGATACACGTTCGACATGAACTTTGTTAATTATAGTGCAAAGTAGTATCACTAGTCACTACTGTTAGTATACTCGCGTCAAGAACTCAGACGTCTTACGTCACGACTGACGTTACATATTTGTTTTTATTGTCAACGTAATTTTCGATATTTTATCGCGTTAAAAACAATCATTTTTTGCAATTTAGCGCAATATATAATGCAACCTTTTCCTGTAGTATATAGTTTTATTACTATTAGTTGCAGTTTCTTAGTTATTTTAATGAAAATATAGTGAATTATTAATTTGTTTGTATGACGTAAGTCGTCTGAATTCTTGTCGCGAGTTATATGCAATTTATGATAGGAAATGTCATAAGCAGTTACTTTTGGTTGCATATGTCAACAGATGCAGAAAAACTGCAAATCTCGTTTGAAGAAAGAATAAAGGAAAAACATCTTTTGAAATTTTGTATGCATTGATTTTCGGAGTGCAATTTAAACTCATTATTTTGATTTTTCTAGAATCGTATACGTCAGATAAATCTATACAGTACTTTTTTCTACCAAATAAAATAATCTTTTAAAGTTTGACAGATCGACTTCAATTTTGCTCACTATAGATTTCTCTTATTTTATGTTTTTTGCGAAACACTTGTTTAATAAATACGTTACGGAATACTTATTTTAGAGAAGTTGCTTTTAAATTATGTTTCACAATTTCCTATTAGCTCTCATATTTTACCTATGGCTATTTCATTATTGCCTCAGATCTTTATCAATATGGCTGCACAATTTCACTAGGCAGATCTCTTTAAAATTTAGAAGAATATATCCTTAACGTCATTTAGTTGCTAGTAGTCAAAAAAGTTATACGTGTAATAAGACGAGATCGATAAGGCTCTTCAACATCTTTGACATTTTTTGGCCATAAAAATTACGCAATTTATGTAACAAAAATGTTTAACTTATTTTATTGTAGATTCCCTAGAAAGGACAATGTTAAAAATAGCCGATTTTTGGCTTATCCGGGGGAACCCATAAATCATAAAAAAATCAATTGATTATTATTAATTAACATTAGAAATTGCCCAGAAATACGTCATATAGCTGGGGAAATGTCGGTACTACCCCTAAACCTATATAAACTTCCTTAAATAGCTTTAAATGGATAATCATTATTATTGTTATAAAATTGGTATAAAATGAAAAAAATGCTTGAAAATGATTTGAACAGATAGTATGTCAATATAATAAGTGATAAATAACTGTAAAAATATCCATTCCACCCCTAAAATTTAAAAAAACGACTTTCAAAAGCTAATGGTGAACTTACTTCGACTTACTAGATAATGCTTAAATGTTCAAGGGAACGCCTATTGCTAGAAAAAAATTATAGATTACTGTCAAAAAATGCAAAAACTGATACTAGAGTACATTAAGTAAGTGGGGAAATATTAATTGCACCCCTAAATCTATATAAACTGCGTTTAAATAGCTTAAAATAGATAATCATTATTTATGATATTGATATTGTAAAATTCGTTTAGAATGAAAAAAATGCTTAATTCATTTTTAAGGTTCATTTATACTATTGCGACCTGAAAAATGGGCGCAAGGATAAATTGCCATTTTTTCAGTACGCGCTCGCAAAGTGAGAACAATTGGCGCTATTTCGCCATTGAATGGGCACTTTTACAGTCATTTATCACTTTTTATATTGACATACAGTCTGTTCAAATCATTTTCAAGCATTTTTTTCATTTTACACAAATTTTATAACAATAATTAATGATTATCCATTTAAAGCAAATTAAGGGTAGTTTATATAGGTTTAGGGGTAGTAGCGACATTTCCCTAGCTATCTGACGTATTTCTGGGCCATTTCTAATGTTAATTAACAATAATCAATTGATTTTTTATGATTTATGCGTTCCCCCGGATAAGCCAAAAATCGGCTATTTTTTAACATTGTCCTTTGTAACCATACTCTAGAAATATAAAAATGCAAACTAGTGTAGTAAAGTTGTTGGCCCTGTTCCATTTTACCCCATCTGATCTTATGCAGGGTATTTTAGAATTAATTGGACAAATTTAAAAATTAACAAATCGTCGGAAGTTGTTGGATTGCAAGATACAGTGTTGATATTTGATAAAAGATACGGTTTGTGTCTATTTCTAAAATAAAACTGATACCTAGTTTCTAGATAACATTGTATTTTTAAACTTTAAATAGAAGACTCAAAAGCCATAAGTATTTTTAATTTTAATGCCATATCTATCAAAACTACTGTAACAAAAACTATCGTTCATATTTTAAATGTACGCTCTTTTCATGGTCCATTCGATGGAATAAAACATTTTATACAGTACCTTACGTTAAAGAAAAAATCCGCCGGGAAAGATATGTACATTTTTAGAGGCGGCTATTTTGAAAAAGTAATTTGTTTTTTTTATATATTAATTTATAGGGCCTTGAAGAGACCTACAAAATAATACATCGAGCGCTAAGGATAACGGAGATATAATCGTGAAGAGTTTTAAATGGCGCACTCTGTATATCTTTGCATTTTGCCTGTCTTTATTAAGAAAAAAATAAATAAATAAATAATTCTAGGAAAAATTATTTAATTAATTTTCATATTCGCATATTTTTATTTGTTTGTAGACGGATTTATTTATAATGTTACACATTATAATCAAATCAACAAATAGGCAATTCATTATGTCAATCGATTATAAAAAAAATTGTAAAGAAAGTAAAATTACATCCTCATTGTGTAATGCTTCACACACAATGCATAGCATTTTAACTACTTATAGATTACTCATAGACATATGTGGTTGAGAATGGTATAATTTCACCTAAATTGTATTCTAACGATGTATTTATTGAAAAGCAATATTTATTTAAATGGAGCAGTCACAACGTACGGAATTCCTAATAATAATAAATAATTAGCAAAAGAAAGTTATAAAACATTGACGTAGAGCGCTTATGTAAGTTCGCCGAAGGCGATTGCTGTATTACCTATTGGATGTCGCTTTCAGTATAGCTGGGTTGCCGTATTGCTCACTCGACATATTTCTATGCAGGATGCTCGGAATATGAGTGTCTTTACTTTGCTGTATGATAAATTACACCAAACAAAACACATTTGACTTAGCAATGTTTTTTCTTTTTCTATGAGTTGGTTGCATTAATGGGGTAGCTTCGCGCTAATGAGCGGGAATTTCAAAATATGAACATTTTAGGTTCAATTTGTAGAAACATATTATTTCTGTAGTCCAATTTATCAAACATTCCGTTTCGGTTCAATTGTACGGTGGGATTAAAATGCAGTATGACCAACAGCGTACATTAAGTTTTGCCACAAATAGTTGTTTTCTAAGCTTCTCCATAGTGTGACTATTTTTGAGTGTTTAAGATAAAGGCTTCTGGCGTTCTATACATTCTATTATTTCTATAGTTTGCACTCAATAATTAGCAGATGGGGTCAACTCTTTGTGGGCTCCGACTCTGAGATCCCAAGAACCTGTATATATTCTGCGAAATATATAAATATATATAAGCTAACCAATTTCTGTTACAGGGGCCTGATAGCGGTTAAGTTGACACTTGGAGGATGAAGCTTTGTATTGGGCTCCGCATACCTACCATATGAATCACCAAACCCACCATCGAGGCAATTATGTGACCTTGTCTCATGGTGCAGAACTAAGGGCTTACCACTGATTGTTGGCTGTGACGCAAACGCCCATTACTTATGCTGGGGTAGTAGCGACACCAATGAAAGGGGAGCCTTAATACAAATGGTTTGGATATTCTCAATAAGGGTTCCAGGTCAACTTTCATTACAAAGAACAGGCAGGATATCATAGATGTCACAGTAGCACCATCTTGGGATACGTAGTGGGTCAAGGACTGGCATGTATTATCACAATTCTCCATCTCAGACCATTGTCATATTAATTTTAGTGACCAAGACTTACAAATTGGGTTTCCTATAAGGAGAGACTGTCTGAGACTCTGGTATCGAAACCAAAACTTCATACAGCTTCTCAGATAGAGCAGTGTACAGAAGATTATAGGCGGGCCATGATCTCTGCCTATGAACAGAGTTTTCCGATCAAATCAGCCCGGAATTATTCATAAAGTTTCAGCTCTACTCTTCAGGCAAAACGCAAAGAAGCTCGTAAGCTCTTCAATATGGCTAAATCTACAAGACTTGGCCGTGATTGGGACCTATACAAAAGGGCTCAACCTCAGTTTAAAGCCTTGTTAAACAAATCTTCGATCGATCTTCTTGCTACTTCGAGAATTTTTAATCTTTTGAAAAGAAATCACGAATCTAGGTTTGATGCTCTCAGGTTCCTGATGGTATATACACGGGTATCGTCAAGAAGGCATTAGGACATCTAATGGACTATCATTTTTCTGGATCCGCTCTAAATGAAGATGCTCAGCAACCTCAGGCATCTCCTTCTCAGCTATGGAGCGGAAGAAGGGCTCGAAGATTGTCACCTATGAGAGAATTAAATGGGCGATTCAAACGCTTTCCCCATTCAAAAGTGCAGGAAAGGATGGTATTTTTTCGGCACTTTAACAACAAGGGTCAAAGTTTCTCACTCATCACCTGCTTCATCTGTTATTATCTACGTTAGCTCTGGGATATATTCCGAATTCCTGGCAAATGGCGAGAGTGGTTTTCATTCCGAAGGTAAGTCGCGTCTCCTATGACGAGGCTAAGGCGTTTAGACCTATATGCTTAACGTCTTTCCTTTTGAGGCTGCAAGAAAGACTTATACATATATAGGCATGTTAAAGAGGAGGCGCTGGCAACATGGCCCCTCCATAACTCACAGCATGCCTATCAATCGGGTAAATCTACCGAAACAGCGCTACATACTGTGGTATATAAAACTGAAAAACTATTAGCCAGAAGGAGCTCGCTATCGGGACCTTCTTGGATATAGCTGAGGCATTTGACAATACATCTTATGACTCCATTCAGAGAACGACGGAGTTGCATTGGATCGTGATAATCCAGCATCAAATTTATAGTAATATATATATAGATGGGACCACGATCGGGGTGGCTGCGGGTCGAGGATGTCCGCAGGGTGGAGTTCTTTCTCCGCTTTTGTGGTGCCTTGTGCAGGATGGTCTCCTTCGTGGGCTGAACGAAAGGGGGATTTATACTCAAGCCTACGCTGATGACCTTGTTGTCTTGATGTCCTCATATCAGGGAAATCGCGAGGCGTTATCAGAGGGCTCTAGACATCATAGGAAGCTGGTGCACAGAACGGAGTCTTAGGATTAATATCTCTAAAATGATCTTATTCTCTTCACCAGGAGACGGAAGATAGATGGCTTCAAGGAGCCGTCTAACGGTCAAGTTACTCTGGATGAAAACCTGGGTACCCCATATTGACAGGCAATTGCAAAAAGCCACTGCATCCATTTGGATTTGTAGGATACTGTTTGGGAAAATGTGGAGGCTTAATCCAAAAGCTAAATTGGTGGTTAATTTTTATTGTAGTGGCCCTCTTTCACTGCTGTGGTATGATGGCTTGCAGTTCGATGGGTCACTGTTATTCAGCACTTCAATAAATTTCAGCGACTTGCATGTGTCAGTGAGACAGGGGGGTTAAGCACAGCTCCCACAGATGCCTTAAAGGTTCTCCTGTCTCTTCTAAAACTAAATCTCGTGGTTGAGGGGGAGGCAAGAGAGTCCTCTTATCGGTTAAAATAGTGGGGGATGTCAAAATCACGACAGGGGCTACCCCGTTATCTATAAGGAGTTAGTAGATGGAGATGAGATTCTTGCTGCACCCAGCGACAAGATATCCCCTACCTATGGTTTTCAAAGAAATTTTGAGGTAGAATTTCCAACTAGAGAAGCCTGGCTCGTTAATTCTGACGTTCAGGTCTCAAAAGAGCTCGTTTGGTTTACGGATGGGTCCAAGACAGACCAGGGCTCAGGAGTGGGGATCTATGGAGTACGACGCAGAGAAAATTTATTTCACTCCTTGGGGAAACACGCCACGGTCTTTCAGGCTGAAGTATTTACTACCTCTGCCTGTATTCAAGAGAATATCAGGAGGAGATATGTAAATCAGCATATTCAAGTATGCACAGACAGCCAAGCAGCTTTACCAGCACTTCTGTTCTTTCAGATCATCTTTCGTGTGGTCCTGGAATGTGTCAGGGCTCTTTCTCTCTTGGGAAGAGACAATCGTTATTAGCTGACCTGGGTTCCGGGTCACAGTCGTGTGACAAGTAATAAGAGGGCTGAGATATTGACCAGACAAGGCTCTAGTAGTCAATTTGTGGGACCTGAACCAGTTTTGGGGTTACCACAATGCCATTTCGCAAGGACTATTGATAACTGGATCAAAAAGCAATCAACAGAAGATTGGTCGGTGGGACCCGGTTTGCGTCAGGTCAGGTTACTTATAGGGGGCCCATGGGCTGACACAAACTGAAACTTGGTTTCCTAACAGACCACGGACATCTGAACAAGCACCTACATAGGATTGGCTTAAGCAATGTCGCGAGGTGCAGATTCTGCGACAATGCAGATGAGTATTCGATTCATATCCTTTATTACTGTGTCTGTTTAATGGTAAAAAAGACACAACTATCTTGGGGCGGCTTTTCTGTCTTCTCAAGACATTAAAGAGATTCCAGCTGAGCTGATGCTCGCCTTTGCGCGCAGCATGGATCTGTTTTGAATTTTATAGTCAGCGGCATGTACAATGGGTCTTCAGACCTGAGTACTGCGGGCAATCCTCGCCGCTATAACCGCCAACAATCCAATAATTACAAATACACATACTAATTGTGAATGGTTTTCTTAGAGTTCTTTTTACAACGCAGAATAAAAAGTGAAATAGTTATGTGTGTGTTCAATATGACTGCCATGGCTTACGAAAAGTGTTTATCGTACAATTGTCTTGTAACCAGAGAGTTTTATCCAGTTTCTGCATAAATTAACATGTCATGCAGTTGGTTATAGTTATTATAAATTCTTCCATATTTGTTTATATACTCTCACAAATTTCAAGTACTGAAGAAAACGAAACGCACTAGCCAAAATACTACCACGACTAATAATACTTTTAGGATAATGTAGTAGAATGTTACAGTTTTCAGGATTTTCTGGAAACCTCAATTATTGGCTACTTTATTAATACTGATACAAAAAACCAGGTTACGTTAGGAGCTTATACTTAATCTTAATTGTATCTTAGTTTGTAATTTTGTAACATAGTTTTGCACTTTATTGCAGTTGTATTTTTATATTTGAAATATATTTGTAGAAAAACTATGTATTCGTTTTGACCTGTTTTCATAATAGTTATTTGTTGCTTTTAGAAGAAACCCTTTATTATTGGCACTTATATTCCGAACACCTTGTAGATAAACTGTGAAATACAAAATACGAAATATTTTGGATGAGAAAAATTGCAGTATAACTAAATATCCTTAAAATTTGGTAATGACGATGATTTTAAAATTTTTATTTAACTAATTTTAATAAAATATACTACACTGTGGTATATTGTAAGACAATATTTTTAGAAGAATCATAGATCCCAATGAATGACTTACACCAATTAGATATAGAGTTCTTGAGGGACTTCTTCACTCAATTGTGCTTTGTCAAAAACAATACCTGTCAAATTATTTTTAAATGAAATTTGGCATACGTATGATAACTAATTCAAGAGAATACGTATAGGTAAATTTCCTAAAAATATATTTTCCGTAAGACTTGCTATATTTTACAAGTAAAATAAGTAAATTAATTTTAACATTTTATAAAATATCTAGTTGTGCTAAGAAAATAACTGATATTAGTTTGTACTTATTATATTTTATTTTTAAACTAAGAGGAGTGATTTAAATTTCTCGCGCTTAAACACTAGCTTGTTATTGGTTAATTTGTCGTCAAGTTTACACAACTTCACATAAATTCATGTTTATTGTCAATGTGGAGATTAACGTTGCCACTTCGTACATTATTTTGTGTTTATTCTCTCTCCTCATTAATTCTAAAGTAAATGAAATAGTTCCTTTCATAACTTAACGATGAATTGTATGTATTACTTTTGTGTATTTTCTTTATTTTTTCAAATTTACCGCCAAAATGATCTAGTTATATTTTCTAGTTACTTTTCCTTGTGTATATATGACTTCTTCATTTACTCCTCTTAGTTTAAAAATAGAGATTTAGTAATTCTAATATCTAAAATATGAATTTAAATAGTCGGTAAAATATAATGACATTGTCATCAAAATTCAAAGAAATTATCTTCTATTCTACAAAATAAAATTAAGTCACACCAATTATATAGATATAACTATTAATAGAAAACTTTTCTGTTGAATCAGTTCTGCAGCATTATTAAATATTTTAAACCAATGAGATTAGGTATCTATAAGTATAACATCATCTGAAGAACACTATAGTAATAATAAATAAAATAATTTCGGAATTAATAAAAAAGTAAAGTAATATACATAGAAATTTCTATCAATGACATTTGAGGAGATTTAACTTTTTCATTGTTTTTGTTCTTCCCTGCATATCAGAAGGGCGCCGTTTTTATATTCAAATTTTCAACGATTTCATAGCTGTTTGTTGAGACAGCCTAACAAAAAATTAAGTGAATTAGAAAAAATATCTTTTCACTATGTCAATTATACAAGTTATCTGCAGGATGTAAAACAATTTCCAAGCTGACAAATCATTTAGAATAAGAAAAAAGGGCATCATTTTCACCTATTATGTTTTATCATAAAATCTCCTGAATTTTACAGCTGCAACATTGAGAAAATTGTATACGACATTATAAACATTATCACATCCTGCAGAATTCTTTTAAAAAACTAGTGACACTTGAATTTATGTAAATTATCAAGTATTTTTCGTGGTGTATAGAACACAGTGATGAGGTACAATTTCAGGATTTTTCATGTTCTCTAGCACATTTTCCCTTCAAAAGTTAAACGAAATGATTCAATTTCAGCATTATATGTTAGTACTACGCTAATAAAAACCTCCACCTACTTGGTGTATTTTTTTGTGCATATTCAGATACGATTATTTGTCCTTGAAACGCCAGCCTTAGTACTATATTCGGAATTTCTAATTTAATTATCTAGAATAATCGGTATAGGTGGCAACAACGTTTCAGAATGAGATCCAGGTTGCATCGAGAAATAACTACCTATATGATTTCCCGAACATTTTAGAACTTTTACATTATGGTGAGTAATAACTTCATTACTGAAACGTTACAAAAGGATATTTCATTATTAATAAATTATTGTTATGTATGTATAATATTAATTTTATCTTTTGATGGTTCCAACTTAATTTTAATATGTTGGAATAAAGGAACTCATTTTCTGTCGCAAAATTAAATAGTAAGCACGTATGTGGATTGTGGATATAATCTATTTTTTATTTTTTGTTTGATAAAGCAACTAATATAGTGAAAATTCTCTTCAAAATCTTTACATACAGCATCAGGCAAATTTTCTAGAACTCAGCGATTTTTTTATTGATTATAAACATTTTTGTGTAATAGTTCATTGTAATTGGGTCGGTCAGTGGTCGCGCGGTTTAAGGCGTCAGTACTTGAATCGAGGTGACTAGATCGGAGTTGGTTCGAGCCCAGCTGCCGGTAGACCGTATATAAGCTATATTCGTGGAGAGGTTTGGCGCCCTCTCTGCGGGTATGGTAGGGTGGAAGAATGTTGGCTTGGGTCAATGTGAGAGATTGATACCGGTTGATATTTGACTACCCCCCTAATTAATGAGGTTTTCCAGGTTTTCCTCATTCCTGCACTGAATAGTGGTTAGGGCCTACCACCGTAAGTCGTTCCTGGGCGCAAATGCGGCCTGCTTAATAATAATATGCCGCCCCCTCTCCCGCACAAGTCTCCGGCTTCTGGGCTAATCCCTGTGATTAGAATGAGGGGTAGAGATATTATTATTATTATTATTATTATTATTAATTACATTTATGCCTATAAAGTAACTTGAATATTGAGTTCATCATTGTCTTATTGGCCTAAATATATTATTGTCAAAAGTTAAGTAAATACAGAGTGATTTCACTAATGCAAGAGAAATTCAAATTTGTTTCTAATTTTAACATCACTAGTAGAGGGTGCCACTTATGGTACATTATGTTTCATTACATGACATATGGCGAAACCTTTTTCCAACTAAGTGTATGCATCTTACTATTGAAACAATAGATTCTCTTGTATTCTTTATCTGAAAAAGGTATACCTTGTTGAAATCGTTAGGAGTAACCATTTTCGAAAATAATCCTATTTGAAATAGTTAGTGCACTAAACATTTTTTTTTATTTAGGATAAAGTGCGTTATTCGCTGAAAATACAGGAAAATGTTACTTGAAAAAATTATTCAGAATGGTAAATTTTGCCGGCGTGCGTATTCAAGACCAACTCGCTTTGATAAAACTGTTGTTAAAAATCTAAAAATAACCTGCCTAATGATTTTAACAATGTAGAAGGTATACAGATATTATGGTAGAATAATCAATTGCTTTAATTGCCACAGTCACTACTAATGGGTTCAAAATTAGAAAAAAAAATTGATTTTTTTAAAAAAGATTTACAAATAGGTATGCACGGTGCCCCCGAACAGGTGAAAGAACAACAAATTTTGGTGTTGAAAAATGGCCTTCTGGGATTCAGGTCTGCTTATTTAAGATACAAAATCTGCCATGATTTCAAATCTATAAAATTCAGTAAGCCTTGGAAATTTAGAAAATTCTGATTTCTTTCACCAATAAAGTGCTGTTTCTAAGAAAAGGTTCCCGGAATGAAAGACTATGTGGGCAAAATTTAGGACATTGAACCTACTTTGATTTTTTGCTCGATTTTCGGATTTCTGCTCTAGTAAAAAGCTGTTCTGTATGAGATACTACAAGATTTTATTAAGAAAAGTTTCACACAATGCCTGCTTTGAGAAAAAATTGAAATCGAGCAAAAAGTCGAAGAAGGCTTAGGACATTGAAATTTTGCACACATACTTAGTTTTTCATTCCGATAAACTTTTCTTATTAACATTTAATCACATCTCATACAGAAACGGCACTGAACTGGTGAAAAAATCTATTTTTTTTCTACATTTCCAAAGTTTACTAGATTTTATGGATTTGAAATCATGGCAGATTTTATTTTTTAAACAAGCAGAGCTAAATCTCAAAAGGCTATTTTTCAACCTATAATATGAAATAAAATCATAATTTTGACACCCCGAAGATTCATTATTAATGAATTAACTCGAATACTGCTTTCCCTAGAAAAAGGGTTTATAGAGTACTCAGAGTACTGTATTTATATTTTGGTAGTGAATTTATTCATCAAAAAACGTGATAAACTATAATATAAACAACCATAATAATTACATAAATCTACATTATTGTACCACATCAAGCACATTATTTTATACCTATCTTCATTAAGAGTTGCATGCTATCAACAGGTTATAATGTATGTTGCAACATCACAAGACGTGCAAACCATTCGTGATTGCTTCTCTGCTATCTGTAAACTATAATTTGAACTTATAAAAGCTCATCAAGATAGAATTATTAGTATAAAGAAAATTACCTCAAGATGATTCATACATTTGTTTGACCGTGTCGATTCTCTTTCACCATTTAGTTATTTTACTTTTTCTGTAATTTAGAAAGCATATCTTTCATTGAATACAATTATAAACTTTAGGAAGTTGTTTAGGTTATTTTAGTCCAAAACCCTAATGAAACAAGCGCTTATAGTCACTGGTTTTTAACAGTGTTGAATTAAATGAAACTTGTTATACATATGCACTCGATGAATTTGTAATTATTTTAGAGGTATAAAGTATGTTGCTTCTCGTACCTACATGATTCGCCTCTAATAAGAATAACTTGCCCATGCTGGAAGTAGGTTATAAAGTTATGATTTGTGAAATAAAGGTATCTGTATGGAAATCTTGAGTTATACTTTGTAGCGGCATCAAAAACACTTGGCATGCCTCATATTTAATTACAGGTTATAACAGTGCTTTCGAAAAGTAACGAATAAATTCATTATTTTAGAAATTGAGAAGTTTTCGAAAAAATCCCTTGCCACGTCGATTTTGTTTTAAAAAAGGCACTTTTTGACATACGACCCATATTTGTGACGTCATCGCTGTTCGAGATATGACGTAATCGACAATTTTTTAAAATAGCAACCCCCAATTTTGACCATGTCATTTGAAAGAGCGTGTCATTCAACATACATACATCATGAAAAATTATGGTGTTACATAACAAAAATTTCAAGAAAATAATGGTTGTAGATTTTAAAATTTAATTTTCAGAATTATAAAAATTTATAAAATTCAATACTTAATGTAATATTTAAATTGCTAAAGCTAACTCGTTTATATTGCAGTAAAAATACAATAATATTGTTGCTTCTCTCTAGGTCCTTAATTATAACTAAAAAATATTTATATTAGTATTAAAATGTAATCATTCCCTAAATTCTAAGGATTAGAATTAGAGTTTGTAAACATTATGAATTAAACATTAATTTCCTAAAAATAATGAATTATAAATTCATAAAATGTATATTAATTACAGCAAATTTATCTTCGTTACAGGAAGAAATGTTGAAGTATAGATCTTTTATTTTTGGTGTATCGCTGGTCCACAATAACCACTTTCTACATAAGTATGTATCAACTTCATAGAAATTATAAAAATGAAAGTGAAAGGGGTAATGCTTTTGGTTTATTGTCATGCTAATATCCACAAAGGATTTTTTAACGATATTATACAATTAGTAATGGAATATATCTTTCTTCTTTCAATAAGAAATTTCTTACGAAAAATATTCGTTCTATAATAATAATTTTATCTATACTGCACGGAAAGAAATCGAAGGCGGTGTGTTCCGTAAGATTGTACCTCGAAAATTGCGATATTTTTATTATTAACACTCGTGCATAACTTTTGTCATTAATTTTATATTATCAGTAGCAACGTGTTCTAAAACTTCGTAGATGAAGAATTAGCAGCTAATGACAATAATTATCAAATATGAATCTTGACTACATTATTATATTACTTGGAAAATAGTAAACCTCAATAATAATTGTTATAGTGAATATTTCTTTGGTATCAATTTTATGAATTGATTGTAGCAGCAGTAACAACCAGTTTAGACAATGCTTTGTGGCCGCTAGATGTAGCTTTCCTACATCTCGCCTATGCAGTCTAGCAGAGTTCATATTATTTGCACAGGTAAGTTACAGTTCTTTCGATAACCCAAATAAAATCGAAGGTGCGTCTTTCAAATCATTAAACATTTATTTATTTATTTGAATTACACTGTCATATAGGATCTACACATCAAATTTATAGGAAAATTTTGCAGCAAGTTCTTCTCCCTACTTCTAGATAGAACGTGTTTATTTGTCCCGAATTTTTCCGCGAAACAGGTAGATTTAGGCAACGCATATATCTCTACATCCGGACAGTATTATATCCTATATACAGGCTGTATCACTTAAGAGGACCACTCCTATGTATCTCGCTTAATATGCAAGACACGTAAAAAATTTTTAATTGTTTTTTTGTTGCATTTTTGGAGACCTGTATGCGCGTAAAAACAAATTTGTGATCCATGGCCAACTTTATGAGTAATAACAAAAAAAAACCTGTAAAGTGCCCAAACTTTAAGGCTGTAATATAAAATAATAAACAGCAGCATGCATATTGCATGAAAGACGAAAAAACAGGCCATTTTTTTTGGCTATAGCCTGCTTCAATAAAAATTTTTTTATCGGCATAGAGGGCGCATCGAACCACATACGATATTTCAAAAATCTGTTTATATCAAGTGAAAGGTATCAATTTTTCAATAAAAATGTATTACCAATAAGTTTTCTCTATCTCTTAAAATAAAAAAGTTAGACAGCCTTAAAGTTTGGGCACTTCACAGGTTTTTTTGTTATTACTCATAAAGTTGGCCATGGATGACAAATTTGTTTTTACGAACATAAAGGCCTCCAAAAATGCAACAAAAAACAATTAAAGATTTTTGACGTGTCTCGCATATTAAGCGAGATACATGGGAATGGCCTTCTTATCTGATACAGCCTGTATATGGTTTATGATTCTCTAGGCATCCACAGGAAAATCTACTACAAAATCATAAAATGCTGCACATCATTTACTACAAAAACGGAGATTATTTTATTACTACGTGTATTTGGCGTCTATTCTAATATTGCAATTGTGTCGTTTACAATTGCTTGAATATTTGCAAATTTTTCTCCGTGTGTGTTTTATGTTCTTTCGCAAAATTAAGTGGACAGCAATGAATTAAAGTCCTGTTAATGTTATTCTAGAATTAGTAGATAAATAATATAATATCGATTATAATTATTTTAGTATCTTCCTTTATTATAAAAAATCTTATATAAAATGAAATTTCAAACTTCAAGTCAAGATAAAAACTATGACAATAACATAGAACGTTGTAAGTCAAGAAGACATGGTTAAAATCTGTTTCAGGCTCAACAAGAATAATTCAGTTATAACAAATTGTAATATTATATCATTGATGTGGTAGGAATGGAATAATGTAAAGTAAATTTCATGTTTAATGACTTTTATTATTTATTTATTTAGCATACATCACCCGATAGCCTAAGCCAATTAATAGGTACAACATATGAGATTAGTAAAAAAACTTAAATATATAGTATAAACATAGATATACATAAACGTGTACACATATTAGAACAAAAGAATTATAGATAAAACATAAACTAAGAAACCAAATAAAAGAAAGAACAAACTTATAGTTAAATAAGTGTAAGTAACATAATTTGCTAATTTGTGACTCTTTTTAATGCATCTAATAGTATCATGAAGAGTATCCATCGAATTTTGCATCTAACGACAAATTAAGATCCATTACGTACAAAGGTGAACATTTTAACAGTTTGGTTTTAGAGGTGGGAAAATAAAAAGGTCTCGAAACCGAATGGCAGAATAAGAAGTGTGATAATACAATGTAGTAAGTCTGGACAGCCGTGTGCTTAGATCATTAATATGGAATCGACTTAGTAAAGTGGTTTCTGTTATTTCTTGAGGTGGATAAACGTTGTCAATTTTAAACCATAGGTACTTAACATATTGTTACGGTTAAGCTCACCTATCTTGTTAGTTTGTTATGTTCCTGTTTGCGTTAGAATTGATCATTTTTGTAATACCTTTATTTTGACATTTTCTAGTATAGTCCAGGTTATATTCTATTTGATTCTCGATATGTTATCGATGTCGCCAAAACTTGGAGAATCCTAAAAACCATATATAAGCGGTTCGGTTTCGCCGCTGGAGTCAGTTTATATTGAGCAGTCAAACGCGAATGACTGAAATGTCAGAGTAAAGAATTTGACAGTTGTGAATTTATTGAAGGATATTTCTTGTGTAATCAAGAGCAACAATAAAGTTTGTTTGTCTACGTGACGTGTTTCCATGCCAAGGCAACTTAAATGTTACAATATTTACGCCGTATGTCCTCTAATTTTATAACATAGATTTGATAAGTAGTACACCGTACTAGTGACACATGGTCTACTTTTGGCAAAATGAACGCATTTAATAGCAAAGAAGTCGTATTAGTTTCAGAAAACTTTCTTGAGTTTTTTAGGACAAAGCCGAAATTTCTATATGCCTCACGTTGTATATTATTAATGTGTTCGACAAAACTAAGCTTACCATCAAAGATTATCCCGAAATCTTTGAAACTATTGCATTTCCTAATTGAGTTACGGTCAATCGTGTAACTTAAATTAATAAGATTTACTTTCCTTGTGAAGCACAGAATTGCACTTCGAGAAGTTCAGAGACAATTTATTTTGAGGACACCAATCAGCAATTTTATCCACGTTTGATTGAAGTTCGACATAGTCATTAATATCTGACACTGACAGATACAATTTGAGATCATTTGCATAAACAAGGGCCTGGCAACTCAAGTTTCGGAAAATGTAATCAATAAAGATTAGAAACAATATAATTAACAATACTAGAAAAAATCATAACAGAGCAAAAATTGTAACTATGCCATAAATAAATAACTACTGACAGTATTTGAAAACTTTAAATATTTATATAAGAAAACACAAGCTAAGATATAATTTGGACATGTTAGGCTTAATAAGTGAAAAGAAGATTGAAGTGAAACAAACAGAAGAACAATACCATTGCTTAGCATAATCAGAGCGTGAACAGAAAAGAACGTACACTAGCTCTAGCATTATTTTAAGGATCATAGACCTTTAGTAATGTGAAGACAAATTTGTATTTCGTTTTTAAATTGTTAAATAATTTGTTGAAATAGCAAAAGATCTTAGTTCAAAGGAATATTAATACACTTTCAATTTGTATTTTCTGTAAACATTTTTCTAGTGCCTACGTGTCAACGAGATTAAGAAATGTAGACAAAAATTATGAATACCGACGACAGTTTTAAAGAAATATTGATTCAAATTATAAAATGTTACACAGAATACAATGTTTTCGGTAAATGGCACGTGTCAATTCCGGTTCAATTAGTGTTTTTTGGTACTGTACCTCGGGAAATTTATACAAATTGTCCATTGTTTCAATCGTTAATTACAAATTAGAGATTGTCGTCTCTTTAGGTAACATAAAGATTGACATTGAAAACTGTAACATGATAAACTGCGTGGGAAGTTTCTTTGAAGACACGTGTTTCATTTGTACATATAGTGTCAAAACAAATAAACAAGATTATTCTTAAGGGCTCTGTTATAGGAAAAATGTTTTACAATAGCTTATAATTATTAATGATATTAGTTCGATTTCAGCACTATGATAAATCACGAGGCAGTAGCCGAATGATTCAGTTACACAAGTTTCATTAACAAAGTTCATATAAAAGTGCATCATTAATTTTTATTTGCAGATTCGATTTATCTTAAAATATCAGAAATGATTTCATAAATTGAAATTGAAAATTATTAATTGATCTTATTTGACATGGAAACCACTGTTATTGATTGTTTTAATTTGACTTTGACAATTTCATTACTGGCGTCCAATTTTGTGTCAGTTTTAGCGAAAAAGAATATTAATATATGTGTGATTCTGATTCCGACAGTTTACCTTCCGATATCGAAGACATTGTGCAAAGCGTTGTCGATTCCCTACTTCCCGAAAAATCAAGACAGACGTACGAGCAAAGGTATGGAAAACTTGAATATTAATGTAAAAAGAAAGGAATCAGAATAGCAGCAATGAAAATGTTCTTCTGGCATATTTCGAATATTTTTCAAAACATATCAAGTCTTCGTCGCTTTGGATATATTATTCTATGCTACATTCAGTTATATCAATGAAGAAAAATACGGATTTTTTTACTGTTTTAGAAAGGTATTTTAAGCTAATATAAATCAAATCTCCTACAATTCCTATCAATGAAGTCATATGTATGTTCTCTGATACCAAACATCTAGGTATGCTAATGAACAATTCCACAGACAAAGCTTTATTCAATAATTATCTAAAGAAAATAATCTAATTTACTCACTCTATAAAAATCTAACTTCACTTTTTTGGCAGTGGGAACACGACAAATTCAACCACAATAGATGAGATCTGACCTATTTCTGCATTTTTAGGATTGCTTCTTCAGGTGGTCTCCTTTAAGTTGAATCAAATATCTAACTATAAAAATTATTATAAAAATTAAAATTATTTGAAGTTAAATATCGACAATGACAAAAAAGTGACATCCTGTCAATGAATTAAATATGACAATACCTACTTGAAAAATGTTCACCTTTTATGTAAAAGTTTTTATATATTTTTAGGTATTAATAATATTGTGTGAAACTAATATTCTGAATAAGAAAAACAAGAAGCAGTGTGCATGATGTATTGCAATATATTGTAAGTTTGAAGTAGATGTCTCTTCTTGTGTATCTGATTGAAAACGATTCACATCTAACTACTGAACGATCTTATAATTACTAGGAAATATATAGTTGTTAATATGTACTTCATTAGTCACGTGTATTTTCTCTTATCGACAATAGTATATAGATGTTATATAACCAAGTTGCACGTTTCAGTTTTGTTTAACATGAAAGCGTTTGTATATCTTATTCATCAGACCCTAGCTGTCATATAACTGCAAATAAAATACCATATATGTGTACATAGTATTTAAAAAAGGTTTTACATATAAATAGAACAAAAGACACATCCAATCAGACTGACTAAAAAGGTTCAAAACATTCACGTGTGTATATGTTAGACAGATAGACATTGAACTATCAAAATGTGTAACAAATATGCAGTAATAAAATAATAAATTTAAAATTATATAATTAACTTCTAAAATATCTAAGTTATCAATAATGTTTTGCTAATGTGATTAATAATATTAGGTTAAATGATAAAACATGTAAGCTATAAAATATATGAGGTAAGTCATAAAATTTGGTCATTTAGCATCTTTTTTAGTTTTAGTGCAATCTGAAAAAAATTATAATTTCCTGACGCCTCTAAATCGTTTAAAATAATTGAGAATATGGACTCGCATAAAGTGCTGTATGACGTCACTGCCTCCTATAACATACCGGGTTATGCTCACTACCGTTTACTTGCATTTAGAATACGAAGCATAGAAGGGCCGCCAAGGTCGTTAGAATTGAGTTTTTTTATTTCAATTATGGAAAATTCAAATATTGAAGGTGTTACATATGAGTACTAGAGATACTAAAACAAATCAAACGTTTGCTATTGTATTGTACCTAAATGTCCCAGTTTTAAGTATGCCTGCACAATTATTACCAACATTTAGAGAATATATTAAAATCTATTTTATACATTTTCATAACCATTAAAAGTTCATAACCATTAAAAGTTTATAACCATTAAAAGTTCATATAAATTTATATGCCTTTAAATGTGCATAAGAAAAACAATTACTGATATGATTGATCGGACCGGTCTACAGTTGTACAAATCCAGAATCTGCAACAAATGTGTTCATCAATATGTTAAAAAATATAGTTAATCAATGCACAACAGTAAAAAAATATCAACGAAAATACACCAAAATCACACCTTGGGTCACAAATGCTATTTTGAATTCAATTAATGAAAAGAACAGATTGTTTAAAGCAACATTACGTAATCCCAATGACCAAGAATTGAAAACTACATACAAAGCATATAGAAATAGACTAACTTCATTAATACAAACTGCGAAATATAAATATTATACAAATAAAATTGAATACAACGCCGGTAATTCTAAGATACTATGGGATACAGTAAAAAACATCAGTTGCCAGGAAAAATCTAAAACAATAATAGATTCCATACGATGTGAATCAGGAGAGTTGCTAACAAAAGGTAGAGACATATGTAACGAATTTAATTCACAATATGTAAATATGGGTCAATGTATGGCACAAAAAATTGTTGTGGATGTTACTAAACCTATATCTGAACATACACTACCTAATTCTGCAATGTTTGCTCCAACAGATACCAAGGAAGTGGGGGAAATTTTATGTGAACTTAAAAAAAAAGCAGTTGGGTATGATGAGATAAGTGCCGAAATATTAAAAAGTATTTCAAAAGAAATTGTGGAACCACTAACTTATATTTTAAATCAATGTTTAAACATGGGAAAATACCCTTCTGCGTTTAAAAATGCTATTGTGATTCCACTTTATAAGAAAGGAGATAGTGCTTTAGTCAGTAATTATAGGCCCATTTCCCTTATTACTCATCTCTCAAAAGTATTTGAAAGGCTCATAAAAATAAGATTAATTTCATTTCTCAATAAATATGAAATACTATCCGCAAATCAATATGGCTTTAAAGAAAAAACGTCCACCCAAGATGCTATAATGGCCTTAATAAATCCAGTCCATAATGCACTGGAAAAGAATAAACCTTGCCTCTGCATATTCATTGATTTGGCAAAGGCATTCGACACTGTTAGTCATCGCTTACTCTTGCAGTCACTTAATAACATAGGCATCCGAGGAAGTTCTCTGAAACTATTTGAAAATTATTTGTCTAATAGATATCAGGTTGTAAGAGTGGGTGACGACATCAGTGAACGCAAATTAGTGAATTGGGGCATCCCACAAGGCACTGTTTTGGGACCCATACTCTTTAATATCTATATTAACGGTTTATTTTCTTCAAATAGTAAGGGAATGACAATAGGATTTGCAGACGATACCGCAATTTTTTATGAGGATACAGATTGGGCAGCACTGAAGCAAAAAGTAGAATCTGATTTTCAGATAATACAAAATTGGTTAAACCACCAACTTTTAACTATTAATTTCGAAAAAACATCATACGTACCATTTAGTTGTAACATAAATTGTCTTCCTGCGTTTGATCATCTGAATATCACCCTGCAAGATAAGCAGATCCCGATATACCCTGTGAATGAAATTAAGTACCTAGGAATTTATATTGATAGACACCTGAAATGGAATTCTCACATTAATTATATAATTAAAAAATTACAGTCAATCTTATATAAATTTAAATGTCTAAAAAACTACTTACCTATCAAATATCTGAAAACCTTATACTATGCCTTAGTTGAAAGTCATATTCGATATGGCATTCTCGCGTGGGGCTCTGCGCGAAGGGTTCATATAAATCCTCTGGAAATTCTCCAAAAAAGAATTTTAAAAATAATATATGGAAAAGAGTATAATTATTCTTCAGACTTGCTGTACGCTGATAGCGGGATTATGGATATTCGACAAATTTATTTTTATTATATATTATTGAAATATCACAGTTATAAGAGCAGGGCATTAGTTCCTAGCCATAGTTATTTTACACGTAATAAAGACGATCATATCGTACCTTTTGTAACTAAATCTTTCTCCCAACGCTCCTATACTGTAATGGCTCCGAAGATATTTAATACATTATCTGTAAGATGGAAACATATTTCAAATTTCGGTCTTTTTAAGAAAGAGTTGAAAATATTTATTTTTAGCACTGGTAGATCTAATATCAGAGATATTGTTGAATGTAAATAATATCACTTGTGTGTACTTAACATATGTTTGTCCTACCTTTGTAATGTAGATTAGGATCATTACTAATAATGTATATTTGTACTGAATTTATTTTTTTTTTTTTAGTATTAGAGTACCTTAATAATTGCTTTATTAACATATGCATTACTATTTTTGTTTACAAAACAAGTGTTTGGTCACTTATTGTATTTTATGTATTCACTACTGCTGTAATCTTTTATGTATGTGTTAATGTTCTTTGTCCTTGATGTGTGTGAATAAATTATTATTATATTATTATTAAATTATAAATAAAGAAAAAGCAAAGGGCCTAGATGGAACCCCTGTGATATACTCGGAGTTACTTTTACCTGAAGTAAAATTATTAGTACAACGATAAAATGTCCAAATAAATTAAACAATATATCTACGTAATAAGTAAGTTTAGGTTTGATCAAATGGCCCTATTGAGATCCAGAAATTTGTCATATTATAATGAATTTGTCTACGAAATTAATATTCGGTAACGTTACGATCCTTCAAATTTCCAAAATCGTAATCTTAAAATCCAACTAATTATCGAATTTGCTTTATTGTTTTCCTCAATGTCACTATTAATAAAAATTAGCTACGCAGTTTATTAGAGTCTATCTCTAGAATTTACCAGAATATTCTCATCAAAAATGGAAACGCATGGACATACTTCTAGAAATAATTTATGCGTACTTACAGAGCCTACCTGCCTTTCAAGAGCACAAATCTTGTGTGGTTTAAGAGAACGTGATATGAAATGTTAATCACATCACATCGATGCAAAATATCATTATTTCCATTCGGAGAATAGTCAATATCAAACTACTCCAAATATGATACTTTTAATGTTTTCTTGCCTACGGCACTGCTCATCCAACACGTTCACACTCGATTTAATACAGGAGGTACACAAAGAGGCAGACATAAAATTACAATTACGGCACCTGAATAGATTATAAAGCAAACGTTTATACTAATTTGGATCTGAGAAATATTAATTCCCTTAATACAGATCACGTTTTGATAGTCGGGTCATAAATAGCATTCGTCCTTAGACAATAGTAATTACGTTGGGAAGTGATATTAGCTAAAATTCGCACCGGATTGTAGAGATATTAGATAAGTACCAACTATCTATAGATTTTTTTCCATGGATATTAAAATCAGATAGATAGTCGAAATACTGCATATAAACTCGTGTATTTCTAAATTTTCACAACCATTAAAAGTTGATATAAATTTATATGCTTTCAAATGTGTATGAGAAAAAAAATTACCGATATCATTGATGAATAAAGAAATAACAACGGGCCTGCATGGGGCCCCTGTGGCATACTCAGAGTGGTTTTGACATAAACTACACTACACACACTATTCACCTTTAGAGAATGCAGTGCACAACAATATTCTCCAATTCTGAATTAGAAGTAAGAAAATCATATTGTCAAAATTAAATAATACGTATTATGCCATTCGGAGGTATGCTTCATAATGTTAATTTCCCGCAGTGCACAAGTTACATAAATAGAGAAAACTAAAATTATTTATATGTTCACCTTTCACTTGTCTTCCTAGCAGAGAGAACATTTAGAAATGCAATGTTCTATATATTTTTGTACTATTTACAACTTACAAAAAAAAAAGAAATTACATACGACAAATACATCTTTTACCCCCAAAAGGGTATATTTGCTAGTTTTTACATTACGTGAGCAGAAATAATCAAAATAAGCTAAGTAGGTGAATACGCATGGTTGTAAACGTTTCGTCGATTGTGGAATGTGTCCTCAACTTCAGTATTAGCAATATCGGAGTGTAAGAGATGTTTGCTCCCATTTTGTTCCCCAGGCGAGTTGGAAAAGTGACGTACTCGGACTCGGTATAATGCATTCGGTATAGATGCAGTATGTACATGAAATGATACTAATTTGGGAAAAGAGCATTCCGGCATATTGTCACCCTGTTCTAAGCTTTGATTATTCTCAGTAGTTATACCACTAGAGATTGAATTTTTGCTAGAAGAAAGTAGCAGGAGTGGTACTTTATTAAACTATTTCACGAACAAATTGAAAAGTCAAAAAATTTTAAATTCGGCAGAATGAGGAAGAAATTTATTTATAATAATCTAGATACCTTAGATCTGCTCATTTTGGAAATAATTCAAAATTAATTTTAATCTTGAAATATTTATTATAACTATAAATATTATTTGTTACCTATAAAAATAAATATCTTTTTATGAACACGAATAAAATTTATTCTCGACTATAATTAATATAAATGGTGCAATTGTAAAAATTTTGAATAGTATGACCGTTATTAGGTGAATACAATGAATTCTTGGTATTATTACTTGATGTATTTGGAGTACTCCTAAAAGTATTCACTAAGATGTAAATACGGTTCCATCGAGTTCGAACTTCCATGTCCAGTAATTTTCATAGCTTGTTGTTCACTAACGTCAGATTGTAATAACTGACTAACTGCAGTGGCACGATTAGGCCCGGCGCAAAATGAGACGCAGCTTGGTGGGGTGACGCAGCGTGAGTCACGGCGAGTTTTTGTGAATCTAAGTAATAATACGAGGGTTGTCCGTAAATTATAGTCTCCAATGTTTATTCAAATAGTAAAAATCATTTTATTGCAAAACTAAGATCATACTCTGAAAGCTTGGACTTTTAGTTATTTTTCAACGAAGTCCCCGTCACGATCAATGCATTTTTGGAGTCGTTCTGGGAGCTTTTTCGTACCTGCGTCGTACCACTCTCTCGCCGACTCGCGCAGGAAGGTATCGACGGCTGCCTTCAGCTCTTCGTCGCTGTAGAATTTCATTCCTCCTAAGTGGTGTTTCAGGTTGGGAAACAAATAGTAGTCACTAGGGCTGTAAGGAGGATGGTCTATGATTTCCACAAGCAAATGCTCCTCAAGTTTCGTCACTGACTCGTCCGAAACTGATGGACGCCCGCGGCCGGCCTCGTCATGCACGTTTATATGGCCGGCTGCGAACTCTCTACATTACATTTTTTATGTCCATACACTTTCCTCCATACACATCGGTCAACTGACGATGGATTTCAATAGGGGGTGACCCCTTAAACCACAGAAATCTAATCACCGAACGCAATTTACACTTGGCGAAAGCGTCGATTTTTCCTTCCATCGTTAACGGCTGCTAAGCCAAGACTCCAAGACCGAGACTGACCGCCACAGTGAGGTGGGGCGAAGTAGTGACCAACCAGATTAGTGGTGGGGGAAGCAAGGAACACGGTGCTGTTGTCAGATTAAGCTAGGGGAGCTTGTTGGAGACCTTAATTTACGGACAACCCTCGTAGTTATTGCGCATATTTCTTCGCAGCGTGACATGACGCAGTTTTGGCTCAACGTGATCCTGAGAAACGCAGTGTAGTTGCCGCAGTTTTCTTTAGAAAACAAAATCGTCACCAAATTCTTTTGTTAAGGCAAATTCTCCATGAGTTTTTGTTTTTTTTTCAAGTACAAAGTTCTCACTAACTTTTTATTACTACGCATCTGGGTGATACACAATGTCATTTCGGACTCAAACTCGTCTTTTGAATCAGATTCAGAACTAAATTGAGAATCAATGAGTGCAGTAGCAGTTGTCATTTTTCAGTAAGGGGTCATCATTAAAATAACGTCACATGTTAATGGGGGGAAGGGTATCACCGGAATGTGACATAGTGTGACAAGGGAAAGGGGGCGGGGGTCAAAAACTTTGTGACATCACATGTTAAAATTCAAAATCCATATCGCGAAATTTATCTATTATCTAATATTTATCTTTTGATTATTTTTAAATACATACATAAATTTGAAAAATGTGTGATGTTTCATCAAGGGGGAGGGGGTTCTGAAAATGTGTCAACCTGTGACAAGGACGGGGGGAGAGGTTAAAAAGTCCTAAAATTCGTGTGCGGTAATTTATAGATGGCCCCTAATGTGGCCTGCCTGCGAAGTAAAAACTGCAATCGTATTTGGGCGGTACCCGCGCTAGCAGTTTCCTCCCGCAGAAAACTCGCCGTGACTCATGCTGCGTTACTTCACCAAACTGCGTCTCATTTTGCGCCGGGCCTTAGAGTTCTATAGGATAGGAATTATGAGTAATAATAATTCATTGGCGTAAAACTTAGGTATGTAACATATTAATTTTGTTCGTCTTGTAAATCTTTGTATGCGTGTAAATGTTGGCCACTTTGAGCAGCTATTGACATCTTATTTGCATTCATATTTTTCTAATGTAATATTTGTGTCAACATTGCTGTCAATGATTAAAATTACAAATTACAAATTTCGAATAAACCATGAGAGTACTCGAGTCTTATCAGTAGTACCTTTTTTGTAGTAAAGTATTTACTTAATCTTGTTTTTTACTTAAAATTATTTTCTTCCATTGGCGTATAATTATGGAAGGTGAAATTATTAAGAAATCCAAGTTCTACACCTATGGATTGATATTACTCATAGTTTACTGTCCTATAGAATGGTGTACACTTACGAAATTTTAACCAAATCGCATAGGGTGATTTAAATAAATAAAAAAAAAACGATTTCAAAATTGCAACTTTAAACAGAGCAACTTGAAACTAATATAAATTTAGCTAAATCGACTTATTTTGAGCCGCACTCTATCTGGTAGAGCGTTGTAAAAACCTTTTAGGGACACTCTGTAATTAATAAAGTTGTAGCAAAAATCACTATATGCTATACCATAAAACTAATATTAATGTAAATAATACTGTGCTGGTGCAGAAATAAACAATCCCGAACCCTTTGCCATAAGTAAGACTAGAATGAGGAATGAAAAATTGTTAGCAATGTACTACATTGTGTTGCTACTAACAGACTCATAATATAAGATCATCGTTATAGGCACAGAAAAGACTGGTTGGGGTTCTATAGAAACACAATAAATAGGAAATAATAAAAATGGAAATGATTTTTTCTAATTATTACAGATAAGCTCAACAACTCTCAAAAAAATTATTTAACCATAAAAGTATAAACATATTAACCCATTTTTTTTATTTTAATAAATTTGCATCGTTGATTCGTTTGTTTTGACACAAAATTTTGACGTCACCTGTAAAACCGTATGACTTTTACATTTACGTTTTTGTTTATCCTCAATAATGATAACTGTAGATGGGATGCAAAATATAAGGCAACAGTATCTTAAATGTGTTTCAAACGTATTGACAAAAACAAAACATGTGATAATTATTTAATATCTAAAACCATTCCAGCAATGCATTTTTTGCGTATGTTTAAATATTTATTAATTTAAATGTAGATATTTTATTACGCCTGTTTCCCTTGAAAACTAGTGAAGGGGTTTTGACGATATGGTCTTGAGGTAAGATTAATTTTATGCATTTTACCATTTCACAATCTTGATATTTCCTACTGAATTTCTAATTTTATTATCACTGGTTCATTTGAACCAATAATTGAAAATGTGATCTATATTTCATTTACGTTATTATCGTCATTCCCTTATTGCCAATTTCCAATAAAACTAATTTCCATAACGACTACGAAATAGATGCACTATTTTATGATGCATTGTATTTACAAAAACTGTGATTCATTTAAAATTATTTTTCTTACATCGTTAATTTACACAAGCGCAAACGCGTTGTAGCTGTAGACTGCTACAATTACTACACGACTTAATTATATTTACAAAACAATCGAAGACCTATATGACGGAAGTAATAAGTACCACCTAAACTTGGCTGGTAAACATTTAAACGAATGCCTGCATAAATAAGCAATCATTTGTAGAGAGAAATTAAAAGTGGCATTCACGCCGCTGTCCTGAATCTTGTTTTGCTTTAACAGATTTCTCAATTATATAACTGTCGATTATATTGGAAACTGCTTTATGAGATGTGACGAAGAATACTGTTAACCGATTTTACTTAACATCGTTTCTTTGCCACTAATATGTTTCTTACATAAGTAATAATTTCTTTTTTACGTTGTTCAGAATGTTGTTAAGAATTATGGTGTACTTATCAACGTACAAAATGCGATATAATTTCTAAGGTAGAAATTTAACAGTTTTCAAGTTACAGACGATATTGATACATTAATATTGGAAACTGCGAAGCATAAAACAATAAAATAAGAGATACGAGTGTAGTAACACCTTTAAGGCTGGCGTTTCAAGGACGATTAATCGATTTACAGATGCACAATTAAAATTCAGCCAGTAGGTGGAGGTTCTTATAAGCGTAGTACTAAAATACAACGGTGAAATTGAATCATTTCCTTTAACTTTTTGGGGAAAATGCGCTAGAGAACATGAAAAACCGTGAAATGTACCTTATCACTGTGTTCCAGACACCGTGAAAAATACTTAATAATTTAAATAAATTCAAGTGTTACCAGTTTTTTAAAATAATTCTGCGGGATGTGATAATATTTATAATGTCGTAAACAATTCTTTCAATGTGCAGTTGACCTGCAAAATTCAGGATATTTTATAACAAAACGTAACAGTTGAAAATGACGCCTTTTTTCTTATTCTAAATTATACAATCTTGATAAAAGTTATATAATTGACATACTGAAGAAATATTCTTTTTAACTTACTCAGATTTTTTTAAACTGGCCCAACAAACAGTTATGAAATTCGTTGAAAATTTGCGTATAAAAACGGCCCTCTTAAGAACCTATGATATTTTGTTGTTGGATTTTAAATTGGTTTGAAATGTATTGCAGGATAATCTTTCAAACACATTGAAAGATCAGAACATGTATCTGGCGGCAATAATCACATAATAATTAAAATATTAACATTAATAAATTGCCATAGAATGTAAACAAGAGCACGTGGCCGGAAACGCGACATCAATGCTGCGCCGTTCAGCGCGGTGTGTTTCAGTGGATACAGGTGCAAGTTACGGCGTTGGTGATGTAGACAAGCGTTTCTTACTTGTATTTTTGCGTTCTTTTAGCATTTGTGAGTCATAAATACATGGTGTAAATACTGTGTACCATAATTATTAGTGGTGATGCAGAACTGCTCGTGACAATTACGGCGACAATGCTGTTGAGTATGTACCAGATATATGGTTTTACTTCAGATATTTATAAAATTATGCTATCTGGTTTCACATTAAACTACTTGTTTTAATTTGGATCATAATAAGCAAAAGTAATAAATAATAATATTTAATATACAGTGTGTCCATGGATGGAGTTGACAAGAGGAGAAAGTCTTTTGCTTTTGACTTAATCGAAAAATGTCACTCTTTACAAAAAGTTCTGCTTCTCGAAGAAATGAGATTGCTATAGAAACATCTTAGATCAGATATACAGGGTACTCATAATTTAAAAACAAAACGAAAAATTCGAAAGAGAAATATCATTATTTATTATTTTACACAAAATTTCAATAAAACAAATCTGTTTATATCCTCAAATACAGTCCTATTACAAATGCTAAATTAAAAATTTCAATTTTGACTTTTACTCTTTAACTACCTCCCAATTTAACACATTTTTCTGCTAACTTGATAACTTTCTCATACTTTACGAATAATTTGCGGCTCATTCAACTCATTTATTGCTTCTCGTATGCGCTCTTTTAATACTTCTCTATCATGTGGCAGATCACTTGAATAAGCCTTTTGTTTTATTGCATCCCAAAGAAAATCTACAGGTGTAAGGTCAGGTGATCTAGCAGGATAATGAATTGGGCCAAATTTTCCTATTCACCTTACACCAAAATGATCTGCTAACCATTGTCTGAGCAAGGCTGTAAATTGATAAGATAAATTTCCTATTTCGTAGCATATTACGTAATAAACACGTTCTCCTTTAGTTAAGATTTTTTACCACACAACCACAAAATAAAAATACATGAATGGAATGAGCCGCAAACTATTCGTAAAATGTACGAAAAATTTATTAGGTTAGCGAAAAAATGTGTTGAGGTAGGAGGTAGCTATGTAGAGTAAAAGTTAAAATTGAAATTTTGATATTAAAATTTGAATTATGACTATTTGAAGTTATGAACAGATTTGTTTTATAAATATTTTACGTAAAATAATAAATAATGAGTATTTTCGTGTTCTTTTAATTTATGAGCACCCTGTATATCTGATCTAAGACGTTTCTATGGCAGTCTCATTTCTTCGAGAAGCCGAATTTTTTATAAAAAGTGACATTTTTTGATAAAGTCAAAAATAAAAGACTTTCTCTTCTTGTCAACTCTATCCGTGGACACACTGTATATTAATTTTTAAAAATTTATTTAATTAATTTTTATTGCTATTTACTACTAATTTAATTTCTCCTTAAACATTAAAAATATCCTTGTTCATTACTTTTGTTTATTAGAATAAAACAGGTAATTTAATCTAGTTAAGTCAGATGTAAGTTTACTGTACCATAGATTTTTTAAACGCTCTGTATACATTCTGGTAGCTTAACATTTTTTATTAGGTGATGTATGCTACATTCGTACATAATGTCACAATGCAATACTTCTTTAATTTTTCCGGTAAGATGCACTTTATGTGCCCATTTTACGAATATATTTTTCAACTTTATTCAATACCAATGTTTATTTAACACAATAACAGCTAATAGAATCACAAATGACAAATTAACTCTTCCAAATGTATATATGCGTTGCCATATACGAACTAATGCATACTCCTGTATTTAGATATACACGTGCGAACGGCGTCTGACGTCACAGGTCTACGCTGCGGCGGTGACCGTTTTGTGGGGGCGTGGCCAGACAAAATTTTTTAATATTCATTGCCTCAAAAAAAATTAAGTACTATATATATAAGTGAAAATTCCATACTACGAGCATGGCACTTAATAGTATATCTACAAGTGTTATGTGATCTTTATCATTCACAAGGCTCAGCGCAGAAGTCAGACACGTGTACTGGAGAAGAGGTTGCATATTATTATTTGGTACTATATATAAGTGAAAATTCCATACTACGAGCATGACACTTAATAGTATATCTACAGGTGTTATGTGATCTTTATCATTCACAAGGCTCAGCGCAGAAGTCAGACACGTGTACGGGAGAAGAGGTTGCATATTATTATTTGGCAGGTTTTATTTATGCTCTCGAATGACTTACGTAGTTGGTAAACCCTAACCACAATCAAATTACAGAAATCCTCATTGATCTCAATCAATCTCTCACATTAACAATAACACAACAAAAATATCATTATTTGTTGTTCAGTTTCTACCAGCCGGTATGAAATATGGAGTGAAATTTAACTAATTATTTAGCCTAACATTTCGTCTTTATTTTAAGTTTTCATTAAAGTTCAGACTCACAATTACTCGAAAAGCAAAAGTCATTAGAAGTCCATTTTAAGATACATTATTTTTTAATTATTTTTGCTTAAAAATGATGCCAATTAAAAACAGTGTCATGGTTTTCTATTTGTTTACTCAGTTTTAGACAATTTACTTTTCTGTGGCACTAGAACAGTCATTTATTGAATAATTATTCTTTTTGATTTCCTGATTTATTACAATTTTATTTTAATTTATTTTGGTTCTATTTTGTATTATAATAGCTGCAACTTTTGCAATTTTTTAACCTAAGATTTCGTATTTATTTTAAGTTTTCATTAAAGTCCAGACTCACAATTACTCGTAAAGCAAAAGTCATTAAGAGTCGATTTTAGGATACATTATTTGTTTATTAAGTTTAAGACAATTTACTTTTCTGTGGAGAACAGTCATTTATTGAATAATTATTCATTTTGATTTCCTAGTTTATTACAATTTTATTTTAATTTATTTTGGTTCTATTTTGTATTATAATAGCTGTAACTTTTATTGGGAATCAGTGTTCTTGTCTAAGTAATAGGTATATGCTATTTTAAATACTTTTTTAAGATTTGTTTAAAAATGGTTACCCTATACTGGTGTTTTATATTTAGGTATAATTTTATGTGGTAATACAAGTAACCGCGTAGGTATTTAACTGAATTGGGAAAAATTCATTTCACGGATTAAATCATCTTGACAATGTGCTATTACTATAAATTATTTATTGCTCAGTTGCTTTAACATCAATAAATTGATACAGAAAAACACCTTTATTAAATGGCTAGCTATATTATGGATCCTACAGTAAATTTGAAAATAAATATGTTGTCATTGTCATCAATGAAGAGACTAGTTCTATGTTTACAAATATATTTGTATTTGATTTGGAAAGTATCCAGATACATTAATTATATCAGCCTTGTTTCGATATATTTTTAGGTAGAAATAATTAGAGTTTAGCATAATACATCTATCAAGCATTTAAGTTCATTATTCAAAAGGGATATACAGAATGTTTTCTAACTGCGTGCAGAAAAAATTAAGGTTAATTATTAAAGTTATTATTAATGTACTAAATAAAATATGCACGCAGTCTTTTGTGCATCATTTCTTAGATATCGAGAAGAAGGTAATTCCGCTCTAAAAAAGACCATTCATTCCTGAAGTGAATGTAACAAATTAAGAAGATAAGATGCTGTCATTGACAACTCTTAAATTAGTGTGTGTATAGTAAGTAATCTTCATTTATCACCGAATTTTGTATGATATGTATTGAACAGATAAATGTTGCATCCTTTTAATCGCCAAAATACACAAGCGTTACACGCTGGAAATGTTCCTCAGCGATTAGAATTTTGTTACGCTGGTTACTTCAACATGTACAAAATGATTAATTTTGCTTGTCCTGTGGTCTGATGAAGAGTGTTTTACTAGATCAAGACAATTTCAGCAATATTTCAGTGTCAAGGTTTGAAGTAGCACTTTCAACAATAATTTACTGCTTGCACATGTTTTAAATGATCGCTTAAATGCAGATCTGTACAGAACTTTCTTGGAAAACAACCTTTTTGGTTTCATTATTGACGTAGAGCTTAATATTGATGCTGTGGTATCAGCACGATGATGCACCACCACATAGAGGGAAACAAGTAATTGCTTAGTTAAATAATCATTTCCCAAATATATGGATACGTCAACAAAGTTCAATAGCATGGCCACCGCGTTCCCCTGATCTAAATCCTTTGAACTCTTGTGTAGGTGACATATGAAGCAGCTTTTCTGTCATGTTGAAATCACTACCCGTTAGCAGTTGAAAGCATTCAGAATGCAGATAATTAGATAAGAAATACATGCAAATCCAAATCTCATCCGTCGAGTAACGGAATCTTTCGTTCGCTGATGTGAGGCCTGCATTCGAACTGAAAGTGGACGTTTTCTACATTTTTTGTAGCTTAAGATTGGTTAATTTGATTAATAAAGGTTAACTAATGTGTTACTAATTATATTTATAACAACCAACATTTTTTATGCAGGGTTAACTATGACTTAGTACAAAATAAATATTTTAAGAGGGGATAGGGAAAAATAAGAATTAATTGAATCGCCCTTCAAAAAAATTCCAAACTTATTTATAAAGCCAAAAAAAATTATTTTCAAAACTATATTAAATTCCTATTTATCGCCGTCACTGACCTTCTGTCAGCCGCGAGGTTAGGTATATTCTGCCAGTCAAAGGTGTCAAATATAGTGACAGGTCCATTAACACGTGCATCAATTTAAGCCGCTTTGAAAGAAAAAAAAATCTTTACAAAATGTAGATTATTATTTAATGATTTAATGAGAAATACGGTATGGTAGCACAGAGAGGCAACACCTACCTTACTAATATTTATTTCTAGGATTGATACTTGGAGAGATATTAAGCATGTTGAATCATCTTCTGTGTTCTTATTTGTTTAAATTTAAGATTTTTGTACGTCCTGTGGACCTCTCCTTCCCTCGATCGCTCTTTTTGTGTAAAGCGGAGTACCTACTTGGTTTGGCGGTCTTGACCAGGTCGATTACTTACGTCGGGAAAAAGCACAAAGGATAACAACAAAATACACGTAAATGTACACAAATAGATAAAACCACTACCACGGCATAAAACAGCTGTTCGATGTGGTCAAAAAGTATTCAGCAAAATATTTTGTATACTCGGGAAACGTCTTTCAGGCTACCGCACGATAATATGCACTTGTCACACTCCCATAAATCAGCACCTTATCCGTCATCTAGGCATTTGAATACGACATGTTTGTAAATACACATAAAATACGCGAAAAATTAAATTTGCGAAAATCAAGTACTGAAAAATTATTTCAAACTAATCAGAGTACCGTACCGTACCGTAAATTTACGTTATTTGACATCTACAGACGACATCTGTTACTAATACAAGATGCACTCACGCCGATAAATTTTTAAACTTCATGTGTTGTTGTGTAATTAAATTCTGTTAATTTTAATAATAGCAACAATATTAACAGTAATCGCCGATGTTTGCATAAAATAATTAGTAAACATCCCAAGATGTTTACAGTGTTCTGTAAAAATGTCCCTTAGATTATAACTAACTTCGCATTCTGGATGGATTGGAGCATGGAGGGTATGCAATTAGCAATGCAGTATGGCATAACCTAGAACTTACTGTTACTTTAAATCAGCTAAGTGACTAATTTTAAACGTGTTATAGTAATTAAATAAAGTATTTTATGTCGGATATATTAGTGGATAATTATGATGAATCTGCAAGGAGTGAAAATGTAGTTTGGCAGTGTGCAACGAAAGAACGAATACAAAATACTGCAGCTAACCGGATTAGCTGTTATCTACCAGGTACTTAGACATTATTATTATTAATACAAATGTTTCGTTTCGTAGTTTCTACACTTGACAATGTTGAAAAACGACCAGTAGTTGACATATCTAGCCATGACGGATGATTATAGATTGTCATAGGCGCCGACTTTCTGTAGGAAATGGGGGTTTTGCCCCATTTTTTAAACATCGAGCTATAATTCCGAAATAAATTTTTTATTGTCTTTTAGACCTTCCTGAGCACGTGGTTAAAATTTTTGTACTTAGTCATAGTTAACCATCAACATATCAGGCTACTTTGATTAAAATATGAAATATTTTTCAAAATACTTTTAACTTCTGAACTAAGACGAATCGTACCTATGTTGAAAAAATGTTGGCATTAACCTAGCTACCGTCTGCAATAAACGTTGGTTTGTCATATAGCTTGTAGAAAACCTTGCATGCAGACCATTGAAAACTCGAGAATAAAAAATATCAGGTTCTATCAAATAAAATGACGATCTATACATAAACGTCAAAAAATCCCAGTGCAATCACATGCAGCTTACTCCAAGGAGGATACAAAATCCAGAATTTTTTTTAATTATTATGGCATGGAAGAAAATACAAGCTTGTACAATTGTAATTTTGTCTAGAATATCTAGTAAGGAAAATATTTCGGAACGTTTTTTTCTTTACCTTGGTATCATTTTTCGATTGGCTACAAAATAGAATTATGAAATCTTCAACTTAATTTGTGAAATGGTTTAATAATTAAAAATTGTGGCTGAATTTGATACTTTGCAAATTGATAATTCGCAACACCATTTTCTAGTCAGCTATTTCTTATAAATAATTAATTAATGTATATTATTAAATACCATATTGGAATTGTAAAATTACCGCGTTAGTTTAAAATGTACACAAAGAGATACTCCATTCTATATGTCGCTATAATACCGCTACATATTTATAACATTACGAGGAAGTGAAGGAAATTGATTTAGTGCGCAAATTATTTCAAGTTGAGCCAATGTGATGCTTCTATAAACTATATAATATGATTAGTGAACTGTAATTATTCTGTGTATTTATGTACTAACTTATGAATTGAAAGAACTAATTTTCCTGCTTGCCAAATACACTATTAAACATATTCACATTACACGTTACTTTCTTCTGTACAGCAGTCAACACTGCATCTATTTTTTCCATTATTTGTTTTAGAAGATCATAAGCACGACCTTTAAAGACCCGCTTTCCAGTGAAGTGCAACTAGTCCTTCGTTAGTTTATTGACCTATTGAATGAAATACCAGAATAAAATTCCTTGTGCATTCACTTAACATAATCTCTTGTCCTGTACGAAAGAGTTCAGTCACTTTGTCATTGGTAATTCAAGCAGAAGACCATAAAAGATAAAAACCAAAAGGTGAAACTACTGGATAGAAAAATAGCAAATTCCAAAAATTGTTATTAGAAATTTTATATGCATAACTGATTTATAATGTACATTATATCCATGGGTATAAATAAATAATTAGGTACCAAAGGAAATAATGTCAAATTTTCTGCTATGTGAACATAAAAATTATTTTAGCACATCTCTGTGAAGACGAACAGTTATCTTGTCTGAAGCTATTTGTTTGTTTGTGGCTTAATTTTAGTTTTTCTTTAGTTTGATTGGATTTTTGACACACTTCTGAAAAAATAAAGATTAATTAAATAAGCCCTTGTACCAAACGGATCAGTCAAGGGTTATTTTTGAAATTAAGTTTGCCTAACCAAAAAATCTTACACTAAAAAAAGTAGATAAGTAAAAAATAACAAAAATTACATCACTATCGCGCACTTCCGTATTTTGACGTTTCGAAAAACTCTCTGTTATGTATAAAGACAACATATTTTCAATTAAATAATGAATTTTATCAACAAAACTTTAAGTAAACAATCACCAATTTTAAGTAATATTTCTATGGATATTTTTCAAGAAAATTTTATTCAAAATATAAATGAAAAACCTACTATCTATTGAAGATATGACATTTTTGCAATCTGGCCTTTTACTGTTACAGAATTAAATGAATTTTTAAATGATATTAACAATAAAGAACCAACAGTAAAATTCACTTTGGAAATGCTACCATTTTTAAATGTTTTAATTAAAAAAAATGGAAATTCTGTAGAAATAAGTGTTTATAGAAGATAAACTCACATCAATAGATATTTAAATTTTAGATCTAACCATCACATTGATATTAAGAAAACTGTTGTTAAATGTTTATATGGTAGAATATTGATCATTGTTGGCCACAGTTGTATCAAGAAGTTAGTGACAATAAAATAAAAATCATTTAACATCTCAGATACACAAATTTTAAACTGTCAAACTGACATACTTTTAATTCATTTACTATTTTGAGAACGAAAACAGAGAGTTTTTCGAAACATCAAAAATACGGAAGTGCGCGATATGATGTGATTTTTATTATTTTTTACTTATCTGATTTTTTCAGTGTGAGATTCTTTGGTTAGGCAAACTTAGTTTCAAAAATAACCCTTGACTGATCCGTTTGGTACAAGAGATTATTTAATTAATCTTTATATTTTCAGAAGTGTGGCGAAAACCCAATAAAACTAAGGAAGAGTTGTCTGTTGTAAACTATTTTTGGATAACGTTATGATTAAGGAAAGTAAGCTACTAATATTAGGGTCATCTATAGACTTTACTTTTACTTACCAGTTAAGTCCACTAATCCTATAATTAGAAGTATAAATTGTAAGTTTCTTAAAGCACACTCGGAAAGCGTATATTACTTAAATCATTAAACATAATTACAATAATTTCTTATTGAATTATCACTAACAACTATGTAATCTCTGGAGGAACTGAATGAAAGTATATTTGTTTTACAGCATATTATAAAATTAACACTTCTTCACAACACAAACTCAAGTCGTAACCATATTCAAAAAAAGTTTTATTCGATGTTAGGATGTAAAGTAGTAATAATAGTGCAGTAGTTCAACGTCGAAGAGTTGAGGTGGTACTGTGGAAGTATCGGTGAATGCGTTGAAAGTAGGAGAAATGTAATGGTACTGGTGGTACCTAGATAGGGTACCATACTTTTATCTTCTTTATCAGGCGCACTCACCGAATCAGCACCGACTGTTGTGCTCCTGCGTTTGTAATTATTTTATGCATTACATTATTACGTCTACCGTATCATAGTGTTATATCAAGGCAGTAATCAGATGTATCACTTCTAGATAGTAAATAGCGATAAACAACTTAATGTTTTTGTTTTGATTTCAGGAACGAAATACAATTAAATAATATACAAGATCCACACTTAAAGAAAAAATTCTTCCGGGAAAACAAAGCTTTGAAAGGCGGCCATTTCAAACAAATGATTGTTTTTCAAAATCATTTGTTTTTTAAAATTAAACATAGAAAAGACTTACAAAATAGTATTTTGATCGGGCTGGGGAATTTTAAGTTTGGAAAATTTTAAGATAATTTTTTTTGTCTGATATTATTCTGGAATATGGCCACAAAATACTGTATTTAGTATTTTAGTTCGTTGCTAAGCGACAGTATGGAAAACTTACTTTTCCGACCAAAGCCGCGGAATTTATGTTTCCTGTGCTATTTTCTCATCTAAGTATATTTTATACAGTAAATACTCGTAAATACACGCAGGCAAACCAACTAACATCAAGACTGCATTAAATAATCTCCTATGTCTCCTTCATTTGTAAAAGGTTCTTCTATACCGGGTGTTCCCTCTAAGATTTTCAGTGCGAATATCTCAGAAACCATCATAGCCAGTGCGACGAAATTTGGTATACAGACACTAAATGGCGCGTAGAATCTGATGATAACATCAATTTTTATACAGGGTGTTCCATTTTCCAAGAAATCGATTTAATTTTGATTTTTTGGTTGTCAGCCCTGCTAAAACTTATGTTTAAATTGAAATATACTTAATTATGAACACATTCTGATAAATAAACATTCAAAAATTTCAAAATTTAACATAAAAAAACGCCTCCAAAAAGTACCCAAATTTCATTGTTTTGTCATGTAAAATGTGTATAGCCTTGAGCCAGCCTTACACAGAAGAAACTAACATCGGTGAACGTCAAAACTATGAATTGTCATTGAATTGTCAAATATTAATGGCATGAAGTATTTTATTTTACATAAATAACGCTAAATAATGGATTTAATGCAATTTACGTATGCACAATGGTGTTATTGAGACTTGTCGATAAAAATTTAGACTTGAGTTGAGGCTTTTGGAGCATTGTGGTCGCCGTGCCGGCGCAGTCTACCGCTACAGCTAGAGTTACAGCGTGAAGATTGTGTAAAATATCTGTGAAAATTTTTAAATTATTCCATTATAATGTAATAAAACTTCAGTAAATTGTTTTTTTATGTTACTATAGTGTACAATAATAATTAGGTACACGTATTTTTTATGACAAAATAATTTACAAAATTGTGTAAGTACTTAAAGAATATCCCTGTTTTCCAACTGTAATCTGTTTAATAATTTGAGTAGAATAAAAAACAACAAATACAGACTTTAATTTATTAACAATAAAATAAAATTACATTAAGTATATACATTATTACATCTGATTTTATATTAAACACTTATTCTGTATTCTAATTTCATTTACAGAACAACGTTCAATCTGAGGAATGTACATGCATGTACGATTAGAAACAAATCTTGCCGTTTCATCGTTCAATACCTACCTTATTATGTTATGTTGTGTATATGTTGTAACAACAGTTAGCTTTCAACATTTTAAAGATATTCTAACAAGATGTTTTCATACTGTACATAGAATTATGAAATTAGTTTATTTTTCTTAATTTTATTCGTTTAGAAATTTTAAAACCCACGACAGACAACTGAATTTAATGTCTTATAGAATACTCTTCAAAAAATGTGAGTTACAGACTTCTTTATAATATTATCCATCATTCCATGGTTAGAATTATTTCCAAGAAAATATCCGTAATATTTTTCGCTTATTCTTTCTGGTGTCTGTTTTAATGTAATTTGTGGCACTGCACACACATAACTGAAAGATAAAAACAATTACAACAACAATTACAAATTATTATCTAGCTTTAAACGACTATTTGATAGGTACCTACCTACTGGGTATAGTACATTTGCAGGTGATTCTTCCTAGCAAAAACCAGTTGCTTTATTTCAGTTCTGTATCATGAAATACAGAAATTGTAGTTCATTGTTTACTATTTTACAGATGTAGAGTTCTTAAACATAAGTACATAAGTAAAGTGCTGAAATATGTGGATACAAGAATCAATCATTTCTAGGTTATGCTTTCGTAATATTTTCTTTTGTGTGGCTAGGGTAGGTTCAGATCTGACTTTCAACGACAAACACGTTCACATTATAATTAAAAGTTTTAGAAATGGTTTTGTTTGAATTTATTTGTTGCTAAATAAGTAATCAGTAATTATTACAGCAGTTGGAAAACAGGGATATTCTTTAAGTACTTACACAATTTTGTAAATTATTTTGTCATAAAAAATACGTGTACCTAATTATTATTGTACACTGTAGTAACATAAAAAAAACAATTTACTGAAGTTTTATTACATTATAATGGAATAATTTAAAAATTTTCACAGATATTTTACACAATCTTCACGCTGTAACTCTAGCTGTAGCGGTAGACTGCGCCGGCACGGCGACCACAATGCTCCAAAAGCCTCAACTCAAATCTAAATTTTTATCGACAAGTCTCAATAACACCATTGTGCATACGTAAATTGCATTAAATCCATTATTTAGCGTTATTTATGTAAAATAAAATACTTCATGCCATTAATATTTGACAATTCAATGACAATTCATAGTTTTGACGTTAACCGATGTTAGTTTCTTCTGTGTAAGGCTGGCTCAAGGCTATACACATTTTACATGACAAAACAATGAAATTTGGGTACTTTTTGGAGACGTTTTTTTATGTTATATTTTGAAATTTTTGAATGTTTATTTATCAGAATGTGTTCATAATTAAGTATATTTCAATTTAAAAATAAGTTTTAGCAGGGCTGACAACCAAAAAATCAAAATTAAATCGATTTCTTGGAAAATGGAACACCCTGTATAAAAATGGATGTTATCATCAGATTCTACGCGCCATCTAGTGTCTGTATACCAAATTTCGTCGCACTGGCTATGATGGTTTCTGAGATATTCGCACTGAAAGTCTTAGAGAGAACACCCGGTATATCCTTCGGCAGCATTTGAAGATATACAGCTACTTTCATAAAATAAGTATACCTTTTTTGTATAAAATAGTTGTAAAATAAGAATTTGACCCCAAGATGAAAAAACTTGAAGTACAAAAGAGTTATGTCGGTTTTAGCACATTCAATCTGCTGCATCTAGCGTCTTTTATGAACTATAATCAAAATGTTAACAGATTTCAATTCCTCTATCCAAAGAACTCCAAATGCCAAAATTTTGTGTAGATATTTGCATTTATCAAGAAATAAATGAAAAACAACTAAAATAATATTTATTATTAATTAACTTATCAACTTTTGAACTAAACTAATTTTGACTAAATCTCCAATATTTTTGCTTCGGGAATCTACCCATGAATTTTGCTTATTACCTCGGAGCCACCCTGTATAGTGGCATCTCGTCTTTTTTGTTTTATTATCCGATATTTTAATGAAAATATTTGGCCACAAATCATCTATATCATTCAAATTGTTCTTCCTGACGTAATGCACTGACAACACCAAAATATTAAGACAACTTGAAAAGCAATACCTCCTAATATTTCAAAATTTTTACATCTAAACATATCTGATTGATTAAGTATACAAGGTGTTTCTTAACTAAAGGCCAAAAATCCAGGGGCGTTTTCTGTGACCAAAAATAAGGGTGTAAAAGATTTAAAAAGAATCAGTTTTTAATTTTGAATTTCTAAACTCTAAACCAAATTCGGTGTGCATATTTAGTATGATAGTAGTTATGAAACAAACAATTTCCTGCTTTAGAAACTTACCAGTGACGAGCATTATTTGACAAAAAAATATATCACCCTGTATAATATTACAAATAAAATAGGTTATCATATGCGCCAATGTCACTTTTTGTTTCTTTGCATTTTTTTGTAGGTTTTGTAGGGATAATAATTAATTAACAATAGAATTACTTTATTATGATTTATTATAACAAATGTTGGAAATGGTCACCTTCAGCCAAAATACATGCCTCAGATCTTCTTGAAACTGCAGTTCATACACGTGCAAAAATTCCAGGAAGTTCTTATCATATGACAACCAGCTATATTTGTTGACGTAAGTGATCCTCAGATTTAATGTCAATCTTATAAACTAATGTCTTGAAATGTCTTCAAACAAAAAATCAATAGGATTAATATCGGGTGATCTGGGTGGTCAAGGTTGACCTGGTTCTTGAGTGCCTCATCCAGTCACCTATTACATTATATTTGAACTATTATAAAAAGTACATGGCACCTGTTCCCGCGAACACTAATCATTCAAGAATTTCCATAAAATTCATTAAAAATAAAAAAATGTACCACGACTTGAGTTGTAATCAACACATTTGGTAAGATGCCTGTCAATATTTCTGATTCTCATCATTATACTAGACATTGTTTCCGACGATCTTCGGTTAATTTCATGGCTGACACTGGTTCTAATCTGACTACAATTATGAGACATGATGAATAGAAGTCAAATACAGTAACATAGGGTTATATAGAAGACTTGTTATAAAACAAGAAGAGCGTCCAACTTTATCCAAAACTTCGGCGGATAACGTGCTCCCTACCTTGGTACAAGTTTCACAGAAATAATTACTACTACAGCTACTAATGAGGTTGACCATGGAATTACTTAATTAATTGTAATTGCAGTTTCTCTAACTGTATAGGATGTCCTAAAGATGTCGAAATCAGAACTTTCATAGATATCCACGTTTTTGAGACACGGGGCGAAATTTTTAAAAACTAGTTTTAAGGGATTGTTCGTATCTCAGAGAACAACTGAGATATTTAAATTGTTAAAATTACTTCTAACAGAGTTTTACGTGGAGTTCAGTGACGTACTTGTAATTTCTCTACAGGGTGTCTCTTTTAAAATGTAACCCAAACATACATTTTTCTTGAATTGAACACCCTGTATATTTGTAGACCGATTACATTATTTTTTTCATATAATAGTTGCTACTTCATATTTTAGAAATTGCCAAAAAACATAAAATTGATAAAACTGAATATTAGCCAATTAAGTAATTTATAAATGTCTTTAACTGAATAGCATTTGAAAATAAATAAAAACTAATATAGAAAAATAATTAGCAAGAAGAAAATTAATCGACAATGTCATTTAGAAAATTATTGAAAACTGTTTAATATTGATTTATAAACTATTTGAATTTCCCTTTGGTGAAGATTTTAAATATAAACATGAAAGTAGTCAGCAAATGATAAAATAAGGATACATGTTTGTATTTTGGGTGGAAAATAATAATTTATAGGATATCTGGAATTAAGATTAGGTAGATGCAGAATTATTAAAACAGGTTGTAAAATTTATAATAAAGAATATTAAGTGTCTGCTAATTTATTGTATTTTAAATGTGCTCTTGTTATGAAAGCGCTTTGGAGATACGCTTTAAATGGGAAATTCCCGATATTGACAACAAATACTGCTGGGAAAATCGCACTATTCGTAAGACTTACGTCTTACTAGCAAAACTGTGCTGTAATAACTTTCATTAATAAGCAGCATGTTTGCGTGTTTGTACTACCGCGTCTAAATTTTTATTAAACTTTCTCCTGCTAGTTGGTTTACTTATTCAGATATTCTGTTCCACAAAATTATCAAAACACGCCGCATTATCATAAAAAATTTCTAATCTTATATCAAGCGGAAAGACTTGTTCTCATAAGAAAATTTATGTGTCTGAGCCAGTACAGAACTGGTTCAAATTTGTTTATTTATTGATATATGGAGAATTTAAATCTAGACATGGTGCGTCTAGTTTAAATAGTCAAACTTCGGAAATAGATTGCTGATTTTAAGACACAAATGTAAATATATCATATCTTTTACATTGCCCTTCAATATAAATACAGGGTGGTCAAGTTCAGGGGAAAAAAATCAAATTTACCCAGTAAATTACAAGAACCATTTTCCTAAAATTTTGTAAGTACTTATTTATTACTTAGGGTAATCTCATGAACTAAACCGGAATTACACTATGACAGAAATATTTGGTACGCTACTGAACACGGTAAAAAACAACAACGTGTACATCTTTTATTGTTACATATTTCAGTTAGTTGCTAATATTTACTATTTTAAAATATTATCATCTACAGATGTCACGATATAACAAAACAATAAATTTTTTGATGGGTCAAATTAACATTGCGGCAATGACTTTTGTTTAGGTTATAGAAATGGTAAACGAAGGAGAGACCTCGCAATTCATATCGAGTGATAGAAAGCGTAGTAAACCTTCAACTGAAACAATAATTATTGTCTTGAAAACTTGCCTCCTACTACTACATACCTGTTGTTAACACTAATTACGAAAAATAATGCTGCCAGGAAAGTGAGGCATATTAAAATTCAAAATAATAAATATTTCACCCAAATCTTGAGTCCTGAACATGCACACGCATCGTAATCAATTGCAATAATGATAAATTCGACAAATTTGTTTTAAAAAGTTGTTATTGACGTGAATCGACCAATAATGCAAACGTAGCCTGATTTAACTGAATCCTTGACTAATTAACTAAATAATTTGCTGTGCATTAGGTCACGTTATAGAAAAGCTGGTGCATAGGACAGGGACTTTTTCTCGTTATCTTGATTTTAAGGAGTTATTCTGGATGATAAACGAACCTAGTTATTCTATATTGATAGGCATCTATAAATCCCTTTGGACTTGCAGGAAACCCTTTGGGAATGTGTGAGCTTAATCATAAAGCTAGATACGTTGTGGTTTTCAGCAGGCCCTCTTCCACTTATTGTGGTCTGGTATGGTGGAGCAGTTCGTCACGTTGCTCAACGTCTAAATAAATTTCAGTGACTTGCTTGTGTTAGCGCATCAGCAGCGATATACATAGTTCCCACAGAGACCTAACAGGTAAAAATTACGACACCGTGATCTTACATACAGTTACAGAATACAGTTAAATTATATTTATTCAAGATCGTTAATTTTAGATGAAACATGATCATATTTTTTTAATCTAAAAACAAATCGATACCGCTGTGTGCACTGCTGAATGTGTACTACAGCTTGGTATATTGTCATCTTTCTTATAATGTTATTTTATGGGGCAACTCAGTCAATAGTTATCGAATATTCGTGGCTCAAAAACGATGCCTCAGGAAAGTTTTTGGTATTAGTTCTCGGGAAACATGCAGGGATATTTTCATTTCTAACAAAATATTAACATTTCCCTGTATCTACATTTATAGAGTGCTATTATATGTTAAAAGTAATATAAACTATTTTACTAAAAACTCATACTATCATGGATATTCTACACGAAGTGGCAATTTATTGAGTGCTCCTAAATATAAAACCGCCAAATTTGAAATGTCTGCCATGTATCAAGGCATTACACTTTATAATAAATTACCAACTTTCTATACATCCAAAGATTTGGCAACATTTAAAAAATCAATTAAAGAACTGTTACTTTACAAATGTTATTATAGTGTTCATGATTTTCTAAACGACAATCTGGTGTAAGTTATGGATATTGTTATATTTATATGTGAATATATATGTTTGTTTGTATATATGTGTATGTATATGTTCATATATTTTTATGTTTGTGTTTGTATTATTAAGTTTGATTAATAATAATACATTTGATTCTGGTGTAATTTACACAATTAAACATATCTACTATATACACCAGAAACAAAAAAGGCCCAAGGATTGAGCCCTGGGGAACTCCTGAGGTAACACAGAGGACTGGAACATTTATCATCAAATATGACCATTTCACGTCTTTCTCCTAAATAAGACTTAAAAAACTGATAGTTATGTTGTCAAACCCATAATACTTTAATTTAGAACATAGTAAGACATGGTCAAGGGTATCAAAGACTTTTGAGTAGTCAAGTAAAATTAGTGCTGTGGCATTTCTTTTGCCTAGTGAGGAGATAATGTCATCAGTGACAGCTGTTAAAACCGTGCTAGTACTACAACCCTTACGAAAACCAGACTGAAGGTCAGATATAATGCTGTTATCCATAACGTACTTATACAACTGAGTCTCTATTACCTTTTCTAATATTTTTGAAATTGCTGATATAATTGTAATTGGTCTCAAGTAACTATAATTTTGTGTGTTACCTATTTTTACTAAACCTGCTTATGCTGGATATTTAAATTTTTTAAAGCTTTCCAAAGGTTCTTTGTATCTTGTTGATTTTGAATGTAATTTAAATACGTTGTTTTTTCACGACGAATTGAATTAATGGTAAAATTATGCAGTTAACAATCATATTTCCAGTTTACCAAACTTTTGGAATTTCTATATTTACTTAAAGTCTTATTTCTTTCTTTTATGGTCAAAGGAGAATTATTTGGGTGGATCACGTCAGGTGAGGATTCTTATAGAAGATCAATTATGATTAATTTTATTATGTTTAGTAGAAGCAATATTAGGATTGTGATAGGGGGCTCCTAACAAGCCATGGATTCGATTCACATTCTTTTCATGTTGAATGGTAAAGAGATGCAAGCATTTTGGGGCGGCTTTTCCTGTACACAATAAAGAGATTCTAGCAGAGCTAAAGTATGCAGCACGGGCCTGTTTTGAACTCTACAACTAACGGCATGCACAATGAGGTCTTAAGATCTGAGTGCTTGGTACTCTGCGCCACTTCCAAACAACAACAACAAACCTGTTTGTTTTTATTATGTCTTGACACTAAATAGTATCTTCAAATAAGTTATTTTATTGAGCTTTCCTAAATTATTTGTCATTGTAAATGGAAAATTTTGTTAATTCTTTGTTACCAGGATTGAATTTTATTCTCAACGGAAAAAAATAATGTCACTAGTTTTTAAGTATTAAAAACTGTGCAACCGTTGTAAAATGTTACTTTCCTTGTTTAAAATTTCTCGATAGATAGAAATAAATACGTTATGCAACAACCCATTGACCATCTGCTTGGTGCAAGGGATATTTATTAAAAAGTAAATATGTAAATTATTTTTAAACTGACTAAAAGTAAATGAAGAAGCAAGCCAACACGCACATACATTATGTATAAAATATACATAATGTATTGAAAATATAAAGTTGAAAATATCTCAAATTAAGCCGTAAAGAAAACTTACACAAAGTAATACTTGTTGATAAATTATACTTTCATTTGTTTACCGCCCCACTTGAATCAACCATACCAATTAAAATCAAGCGTAAATTTAATAAACTAATAAGACATGTCCCAAATGGATACGCATGTAATTATTTTAATTAATTTTAAACCGGGAAAGGCGCAGCATAATTTAACATGTGCTGGTAAACCTTGGCACAACTCTACTTTTCTAAATAATACGCAGTGATAGATGTGTATCTGAACATGTGTGAATATTATTATACATACCGAGTGAATATTTTTAAAGGGATGCACATTGCTTATGATATCAAACCCACACTATCGATTCCTTTTGTGGATGAAATAGTTTGTATCAATATATTTAATCTAATTAGTCATGTTTTGTGTAAAAAATACTTATTTTACATTATGTCTTCTAATGACTCCTATATTACTGTAAGTATATGTATTTTTATGATATATTATGTAAAATAACATATAATTTTAACCGTATTCTTACATAAAAAATAATGCAAGAATATATGTTTTTATAATTGCAATATATCCGTTTCTGTAATACAGGGTGAGTCAGTCATAATGTCATTAATTTTAACCACGCATCCGGGAGGCCTAATAACGGCAGAAAATCGAAAAAAAAATTTTTACTCGACCTTTAAAAAAATAAACAAATCACCCTATAAAAATCTGTAACACGACGCTCCTGGTGCGCTACAAACTTTCTGAAGACGCACCCATACGACAATTGAATGCCGGATTAAACATCGTTGCCACATCATGTTTACATATATAATATCGTCTAACACTTCAATGTGTTATTTAAATTTACCCCCAATTAGGACTTTCTACATTTCCCGCATTTCTTTCCCCCGAAATTTGTAGATCACGCCACATATTTGAAGAGGAGGATGAAAGGAATACAAGCAGTAAGCAGTATTTTGTTTATTTCGGTCTCGCGTATTCGTCGTAAATTAATAATGCATAATTTTACAAATTTTCTGAATATGCAGCAATAGTAGTGTTATACGGAGAATGTTTACGAAATGCGAATACCGCTGTTACGGAATATTGGAGATGTCTACCTACCAGATGCGTGAACCTTGTGTATCTAAGTGCCTTCGCGATACGGGTTCTGTGAAACTGCGTCGGATGAGACTGTTTTAAATTTAGTTGAGAGTTCAGAGCAGCTTACTATTTCTATAAGAACCATTTCAAGGCGATTGGAGATATACCAAAGCAAAGTCTGCAGAATATTACGAGAAAACTCACTGAACCCGCATTATTTTCAGAAAGTTCAAGCTTTAAATACTTTAGATCCTGCTGATTTTCCGAGTCATCTTGAAATTTGCAATTATTGGCATCAAAATCAAATTGCTGCTCACCCTAATTTTATTAATTAAGTGCTTTAGGCGGACGAGTGCAGTTTTACTCGCATTTTAAACAGGTTAGCACCATACTACTTAAAAAACAATAAATTTCTAGGCAAGATGTACGTAACTACAAACTGAATAATTAATTGTACTTACGAGTAATACTAAAAATTCATATTTATTTGTAAAACGTAGTGAAAACGTAATATCAAAATTATTAAACTGTAATAACCTAACATTCGAAAACATTTATTTATTATCTACATTTGTTTGTATTAACAAATAAATCATTATTTAAGGAAAATTCATTCATGTATTTAAAAAAAGTTTTACCCCTGGTCGTTAAATAACTAGGTAACTAGGTTATTGACCTAATAATACAGTAGGTCAAGATTAACTCTCGATAACTTTTTTGAGCATCAGATCAGAGGAGTGCCATTTCGGTCTTGGACAGTTTTCTGTCGACAACACGATAGTTTTTTATTACTTAGTATTTAAACACGAAACACTTTTCAGCTTCTCTTAATAATTTGCCCATTGGGTATAGGTTTTTATGTAATGTACGTAAATGGTTTATTACTCGGTTTATTATTAGATACGTTGGAGTTTTGTGATTGCAATGTAACTAAGCTAATTTCGGTCATAACAGATACATTTGCTCAGATGAAAATCCACACGCTACTTGTCAGTTTAGCTTTCAGAGGCGATTTGTTGTCAACGTATGGGCAGGAGTGTACGGATATCGTTTGATTGGACCGTATTTTCTACTGGAAAACCTGAGTGAACCGCGTTACTTGCAATTTTTAATAGAATTATTTGATTATTATTATTTGATTTCATTGGATATTAACATTTTAAATTATTATTGACTGAAGTTGAACTGAGCAAGAAAAAATGATATTCTAAAATAATCAGTACATCCATTTATTTGTGATGTCTAAAACCTAGGTAAGTAGTTACTAGAAAAATATTTCAACTTCGCAACATTGCATTAGGTCGACATCGAGTTGAAGTGTGAAATGTAAACGACCAAGGCTGTGAGCGGTCAGTGACAGTCGGAAAAGGGGGTTTAAATAATGATTTGAAAATATTTTTTTTCGGCGTAAATATGCATTTAGATTTTTTTTAATCGCGTATTCGGATTATACTTATTATTCCCTATCTCCTTTTAAAATTAATGACATTATGACTGACTCACTCTGTATAAGTACTTATATCATTTTATTACACTCATCGGTGTATACTAGTGAATTCAAACGAGAGAATAATTTTTATAGATAATGTGACAATGCTAATAGAAAAATTTGAAAAAAAACGTACTTTTGAAAGAGTTAATTTGTCATTTGTGATATTATTAAGTATTAATGTGTTAAATTGACATTGACATCGGATGCCATTACGTATGAATACAGTATACAGCGCCTAATAAAAAATGTTTTACAGTGCCAAAAAATGAGTGTGCATTGCCCTGTATTAAAATCCATACAACTTCCCCATTGTACGACTTAATAATACGGTCTCATTTGAGTAATATTTTAGGGTTTTAACAGGATAATTCTACACATTATGAGCTTGCAACGCTTTTTTTTAACAGTGGCTGGACCTGTATTCATTTACTAGTTACAACTTGTTGAAACACTTCCATATTAGTCGTGGGACAGCGTGTGTCAGTCTTAGCTACTGTATTCGACAACTCCAGGAGTGTTACTCATTTCTGAATATTAATTATAATTGATTTGTTATGTTCATGTTAAAGGAATGTCTTTTAAAAATATTTTCGAGTTATAATGTAATATTTGAAAATTTCATTATGCTCAAATAATATTGCTAAACAATATCTATTTAAATTATTATTTAGGTACCATTACGTAAAATTTGTTTATGAAGGTAGCTTGCAGGAAGAAAATTTGGGTACTTCTAGCAGGCTCTTTTTATGGGGGACTCACATTTTCTTTAGCAGAGCTTAATGCTCTGTACAAAAGTAGTTCGGGAAGTAATTCTAGCAGGACAGGGACCTGCACGTTCTATCATTAAGAAACAGTTTTTATCATACCAGTTAGGTTTTTAATTTTTACATAGACCCGTTATTAATTATGTACAATCAATAAGTCATTAAATCTCACATCATGTAATACATATGAAATTAGTCATACGATGATTAAGACACTTATTATTATTACTATGTATTTTATTGTTCTAAAGTACAGTAAACTAAAAGCAAATTCAAAGACTGTTACATGAGGATTTACAATTTTGAGTCATATTTTTGTTTATTGTAATCTCATTATCACAGGGGACACTAAGCCGTATACTATTTTAAATTTTCTATAAATATTACAAAAATTACTTCTTAAATCTATAATAATGATCTAATGTTTTATATTTTAGTTTATAGAGTTATGACAAAACTGCTTTGGGAGCTATGATCGCCACATATGTTCAATTTACTAACTTCAATGGAAAAAACGTTCCTTAAGAATTGCTCATCCACTCGAGTTAATGAATGAACGTATTTTAAGTTTTTCAATGATTCCGAAATTCATTATTACTTATTCTTTTTATTATTTAACTGATTTGTAAAATATAATATAATTAAAGTTAAGCAACTTTCTAAATAAAATGACTTGTTGATACTATATGAATCTTCAAAATGTTATATAATACATTGGGTAAAATAACAAAAAACTTTCTTTCACTATCATTTTTATGTCACAACCACTTTCATTTAATAGCCTTGTAAAATTAATATTTCAAAGGTGATTATTTTAATTTTTATACTCATGCTAGCGATGGAAAATACCCCATTTCGTAGTATAAAGTAAAAATATTTTCTTCAGATTTATGTTTCTTCTATTGCAAAACTAAATAATATTTCATAATATCGTAGTTTATCCATTCTTTCTCATCATAAGTTAACGACATTTATCAAGTGATGTATTCGCTAGTGGGTGGCTGATCAACTGAAGCGATTTCTCTTTGGTGAATAGAAATTGGATGTAAATCTATTCATTACACTTGTCGAACACATGTTGATAGAATTTAAAACATATCGTTGTCTTTCGTCTACAAATGCAAAAACTTGAAGGAAATTATGCAAACTTAATAGTCATTAAAACTCCTGCTAAATCTAAAAAAATATATATTATTTTTCACTCACTCACTTATTCACTCATTGCATTCCTTTATTTATTTATTTCAATAGTTAGTTATTTGGATACCTACAAAAAACTCAAAAATATTCTTGACTAAGAACACTTGTGGAGGAATGATTTAAGTAAATATGATATTTGATAACAGAATTTCACATCTAAATTGCGAATGAAATAAAATATTAAATATGACGTTTTGAAGCCAAATTGTTGAATTTAAGATTCCGTAGAAAATCTTATCAGTCGTGTTGATATGTCAACGCGAGCGCCTATTGAATTTGTTATAATAATAATAATATCTCTACCCCTCATTCTAATCACAGGGATTAGCCCAGAAGTCGGAGACTTGTGCGGGAAAGGGGGCGGCATATTATTATTAAGCAGGCCGCATTTGCGCCCAGAAACGTCTTACGTCTAACCACTATTCAGTACAGGTATGAGGGAAACCTGGAAAACCTCATTAATTAGGGGGGTAGTCAAATATCAACCGGTATCAATCTCTCACATTGACCCAAGCCAACATTATTCCACCCTACCATACCCGTAGAGAGGGTGCCAATCCTCTCCACGAATATAGCTTATATACGGTCTACCGGCAGCTGGGCTCGAACCAACTCCGATCTAGTCACCTCGATTCAAGTACTGACGCCTTAAACCGCGCGATCACTGACCGACCCAATATGCTCAATGTGTTTTAAATATTGCGTTGTGATAAGGAAAACTAATTTAGTCATTCGACAAGAAGTCCAACATTTAAAACCTAGATAAAGCTGTAATAAAATATTTTTATAATAACGTGATTTTTTACAAAAGGTGTACGGAAGGTAGATAATCACTAACATTACTTGCGTGTTTTGTCTCTAGCCATGGGCACATAATAGAAAGATTCCCATTATGTGCCTACGACGATGGGGAATAAGTTTTTAGTGCCTGCTACGTTTAGGCGACGTTTCCGGAACTTGTACGGCCACATTTCAGCGACGTTTTGGTTCCGTGAAGCTGATGTCACTGCAAGAAAACCGTTAGTCAATGGTTATAACAAGATCAATATTCACAAAGACAAAAGTACACTCCACACGTGACACGATCGAATAGACACAGACATTACATAATGACGAACAACATGAAAGTTTTCAGTTTTTAAGAAATGATACGTACTTTGTAGTTGCTGTGCGTGTCGATGTTTAATGATGCTGCAAGTAGTGATAATCTTTTTGAACTAATAATTATTACTAACAACTTCCACGATTTTAAATAAATAATTAAGGTTCCTTGACCGTCGTGGCAACTACCAAAGCTACTTGAAAGTGATTGAAACTTTGAAGTCATATTTTAGTAACATGAATTATTTACTGCTACAATCATTTGCTCCTTTCAGGTTTTGAAAATTTGATGGTCACCCTAATTGTAACTAACACGTCCCCAAAACCAGATAAGCTACATCACTGTAAGTAACCAGGAGTAGTTGAAAATATGCAGCAGTTACTCTAGCAAATTTGGTGGCGGTTACGTAATAGTTACTCTTTGAATGTTCCAGCTTCAATTAGTCGCAGTAAGTTGTACTCTGGTGCTAGCATTGCAAATTTTTTTTGCAAATTATTGAAATGATACTTTGAAAGCGTTTGTTTTAGCGATAGCAAAATGGACGACCAAAATTATAAGATTTATTTGTGATATATAATAATGTATATGATGAATATGAACGTAACAAAAATTCTAAAACCGCCAACTTATTTATGTTATTTTTTGCAAATTTTAAATTATTTGATGTGAAAGTCTTTGAGCAAATCTTGGAACATCACATTTTTCGCATCTAAAATTAACCTTTTATGATTAATTTTCTTAATAGATTGTAATATGATATTTTTTATCAAGTGGGGAAGACCCATGGGGATACCGAAATAAATTTGATACTCCTCTCTTTGTAGTTTTCGCATATTATGTTTCTAATAAATTTCTTCCCTTTATCTTATACAGCTGCCATGAATTTTGCAATACTATGTCAATACAATGATAGAAGACAGAAGAGAGCAAAGTACCATTTCCATATGGTATAAACTAATGTTCTGTTGGTTGCACCTCAACCCCTTCAACTTGTTATATGTTCCTACAAGTTTCGGTTGGCTCATGTATACCTGTTTATTTTCTTTCTGAGAGTATCTTTTGACTTGCATCATAGATTTACTGATAAGCAATTTCACACAGTTTTTTTCATATGAATTAAGGAAGTCAACGGTTCGATCGTATAGTACTACTCTCAATAATTTTTTTTGTAAAACATCCAAAAGCGGCATGAAGTAAAAAAATTATCGAATAATAAATGAAAAGGTGAGTGAGGGTACCGTGATTGTAAACTATTAGCATATTTTAGAATAATGCCTGACCTTAAGCCATTTTTTTGTACTCAGTGAGCGCAACAGAGGCTAAGGTTCAAACCAAATCACGTATCTTGATAGAGTACAACCTGTCCAAAATTTGTAGCCCCATCTATTTGGCTCACCGCGTATGAGCTGTTTGCAACTGCGTCTCCCACATGGTAAGGGTTCACCCTCATCGATGCTACGGCTTTCTTCCATAGGAGGATATTTAAAAAAATGTTTATTCATCTTATCAAACAGAATCAAGAGTTTTTCATATTTGTCAGCTTGATTCAAATGGTTATTATCACAACAATGTAGGTGTTTCATTATCAACCTAAATCTATTTCGGGACATAGCATTACAAACAAGTTTATTCTGAACATCATCTAAATTTTCCCAATATATCTCTCTTCTTGGCATATCGACATATCCCACTAAGTACCAGAATACCAATGAAGAATAATATTTCATCAACTGTTATATCATTAGTTTATTTTTTCTGTGATGCGTATTCACAAGTAATTGAACTATTATGTCAGTCACAATGTCTTAAATGAAAGTTTGAAGCATTTGATTTTATTCATATCCTGGAATGATAAGTTAAGCTGAACTTTTACCCACTGTTTTGGTTTATGTATTGGTTAATATTTTAACGTTGTCACTTTTAGTAACCCAAGTTGAAGGCGGCAAATCATCGTCAGAGTCATATACGATATCACTGGTGTTTGACATGAGTTCAGTCTCATATCGCAGCTACCTTTCTGGTAGGTTACTTTACTTTAACATTTATAAATAGCTTCTGTTCTCTTTTCAACTGTTAAATATGCAAATAAACTAAATTTGCATTCATTACTTTTGTAATTAACAAAATGTAAAATATCACTGCTTATACCCAACTAAATAATAAAAAATGTCAATTAGGTTCTACGCTTAAATATATATTTTTTCCCAAATTAAGGAGAAAAAATACAAAATAGAATTGTTAATGCGGAAATAAATTGCAAAAGTTTAATTAAATTACGTTTTTTTATTTTTTTTACCCATATTTCAAATTCTTTAAATAAATTCCCAAATATTACATAAATTTAACCTGTTGAAGGTAATTTAATTTGAATTACCTGTCTTCTAGCGCTAGGCATAATAAAGTATGATTACAATAATTTCTGTCCAAGCTATTATAATACAATTAAAAATCTATAACATTTTTTTTGTATTTTATATCGACCGTGATTAATGTTGAAGTTCCTGTAATTAGTTATTAGATTTATTCAGAGATATTTTAAATTTTATAGCGAAGGTTGCCATTATTGTGCATTGCCATTGACCGCGGAAGTAGAAAAAGAAACAAAAAAAGATAATTTGTATATCTACTAAATGGGTTTGTTATTTTGATTTTAAACAAAAGGTGATATATCTACATAATATCATTACTAAATGTGGCTTTGTTAAAAAAGCATACAATTTTAACGTGAATAATATTTATTTTTTACCTATATACTTAATGCTTTCAACAAAATAGCAGTTAAATTTTTGTATGTAGATCCACTACGGACTCTACTTCGATAATAGACTGTTTCTACAAGCGTCTCTGAAGATTTACTTTCCTGCATGCATATTTGGGAATGTGTAATTTATAATCTATTTTAATTTTTATAATATGGCTGGATTCAAAAATCTCGAAAATTAAAACATGTAGAGCAAAAATAATATCAAAAACAAAATTATTGATATTTTGTTGTCCACTTTTACTATTTAAATTCTCCTCAAATAATTTAATAACTTTTAATAAAGAGGTACATTATTTTGTAACCCCACATTTTAACAATTGTTTTCACAAACTTATAAACAAATGTGTAAAACCTTATATGCAGAACTATGTAAGTTTATGTTATAACAATATTTACATCTACAGTTGAATTTTTAAAAATACGTATTTTGAGAGATTTGTGTTTGTTTGCCCCCAATTTCTGTAGACTTTGTTCTTGTAACTGACATTCACTTTTCACTCAAATTTCTTCTCTGTGGTACATCCCACTTCTGACACCAATGTAAGCTCTACGTTGACTTAACCTTGAAATACGTCAATAAACATGTTTATTGTCACTACTTGATTACACAGCGAATATACTAAACAAATACTCAACTGTAAATCTTTACTTTTCATGTTTGTGACATAATTGTATGTCTGGGACATATTTTAAAAGAGACACCTTGTATAGAAATTACAAGTGCGCCACTAAATTCTATGTATAAAAGCATATCAGAAACAATTTTTACCATTCCAATATCTCAGCTATTCTCTGAGATACAAATAATCTCTTAAAAGCAGTTTAATTCCACCCTGTATCTTAAAAACGAATAGATCTATGAAATTCTGATTCTTAAATTTGTTGCAAATAAAACAAATTTAACACCCTGTACATATTTTGAATATTTTCGCTCTATTAATAGATGTTTTATAAATACACTTACCTCCCGTTAATATTTATTTTCGATTTAAATTCAATTACCACATTATTATTGAAGAACACCCATTTAGACCTATTAATAGTAGTAATAATTTTTTTATTTACCACTGTCTACTAGGTACGGAATAAGAAGGTCAATTATTCACATATTAATTCGTAAAATGTAAACAATAGGCATGCCTATTTTGAACAAAATATTTAATGTATTATGCTACGATAACCGCCTTTTCTTATCAGTTCGGGGAAAAGATAAATTAAAGATTCCATGGTCTAATTCAATAGGGAGGTTATAGTGTAAGATTATAATCTTTGATAATAAGAAAATGACAAAATCAAGTTAAAACCAGTGTTCTAGGTAACTTGAGAAATGTCTACGAGTAGGCATGACAAAACTTAGGGAAATTTTTATAAATTAATATTTAGGGCGTAGTTTTAGCATTAGCGAGGTCTACTTTACAAATATTATTATTTCATATAACGCCATAAAAACAGGTGGGAGTAACCTCGAAAATAAACAATGTTTTTTTAATATTTTCAACAAGATTTACTGTCTCTCTGCGATTGCAGGAGAATATCAGCAGGAGAGACCAAGGTAAAAACATATTTTTTATCTTTTCGAATAATTAAGCAGCAATAAATGCTTTGATAAAACATATGGTCTTCACAAAACTGATGTGGACCTAACTCCAGACGCTTACTCTGATTGTTATCAATTTAATAACACTCAAATAAATATCAGAATACTGGCAATGATGAAGGAGAAACCCAAGATATTTTTTGTTTGTTTGTTAATAAATAAAATAATATTTTAACTTGAATGTTTATCAATGCTAGAACTATTAACACATTTCTTAGCTTTGCTTATTCACTGAGGGAAATTAAACAATAAAAAATGTTCATTGGAATTTGTCTAATTAGTGTGTCAATCATAATAAAAATTATTTATTTTATTAACACGATTTTGCTACCTTTTGTAGTAATAGTAGTTTATTGACTAAGACTATAACAGTTTACAATCATTTTTGTAAACTTTATTACAAGATTTAATAAAAATGTTTGTTAAATACATGAATAATTAGCATTGATTTATTTAAAAAAATACACATCGGTAGTTAAAAACTTTTGCTACTTCCGTTCCAAATGAGGAATTTCAAGAATCAACTACTCTGAGGTCTAATGTCCGATCAGCATTATCACCTGAAAGACCTATAGCAAACAACCAAAATCATTAGCCTGTGGCACATCCGACATATACTGGAATCAAGCTTGTTGGATCTCATCGGTAGGTATGCCATAGGGGTAGGCAAAGATGTCGTTGGAACTCTATCTGTTCTAGTCTGTTACACCTAACAGAAGTGAATTTGAGTACATGGCTGGCTGCTCGATCTTTGTGATATCCGACAGAATGTCAAGAATGTGCGAGATGCAAGTATTATAGTCATTTGGTGCACAACATTACAATGGGAATGACGCGCTGTCATTCATACACATTAAATATTCTACACAAGGATTATTTCAGCACCTAACCCAGGTAATAATAACCAGGATGACACACGAAAGTATATATATAGTGCCTAGAGTTGTCATTAGTTATCAACAATAACTTAATGTTTTTGTTTTATATTAAAAAATTTTATTTGTATAACTTTTTTACTGCCAAATAAAAATTTAAAGACAAAGTTGCTAATTGATTCAATCTAAGTACATATACCATGGCAATAAAATCACTTAATAATGACTACAATGTAACTTATTGAAAATAGCAAGAATTGCAGATATTGGTATAGAACAGCCTTATTATAAATTGGTCAGAAATATCGTAAGCATGTACCTACAATGTAAGATTTCGTAAGTAATACTTTCAAAAGTATTAAAATTTGTTTAATTTACGATTTTCATAAACTAGTAATGATTAATGGGCGTTTTGCGACCAATTACTACATTTGAAATTGGTAACCGATTACCATTTGCATAATGCTAACTTATGATTTGTTAATCTATTATATAACATTTAGTCTTTATCAGCATTATTATTAAGTTTTCTTTAATTGGCGGTCTTGCTTAGTTATTCAAGTGGTTTTTCTTAGTAAGATAAATACCAAAAATAGAAGAACATCATATTTATTTCATTGCCAACGTTTCGGTGTTATTTTTACACCATCTTCAGGACTCTACAATATAAAAGTACAAAAAAGTTTTTTAAAAATTAATTAATAGTTAAAATATAAAATAAAAGTTTTGTCAATAAACACAAATCAATTTTTAAAAAATTAAACATTTCAAAACAAATACATATAAAATATTTAGTCCTGATCCTGTCACAATTACAATAATAAAAAAAAAACAGATTAAAAGACAAAGAAAAATTATAATAACATGTTGTAAATGTAAACATGTAAATGTTATCTTCTTGATGTTTGACACTACATTTTTAGACAAAGGACATTTCAAATTTCGGTGAGTGAAAAAAAAAATTAAATACAAGTTATTTATATGACATATAATTAAACATTTTGCTGCCACTTGGTGGTTGCAGGTTTTTTTTTGTTATTATAATTTTTCTTTGTCTTTTAATCTGTTTTTTTTTTTATTATTGTAATTGTGACAGGATCAGGACTAAATATTTTATATGTATTTGTTTTGAAATGTTTAATTTTTTAAAAATTGGTTTGTGTTTATTGACAAAACTTTTATTTTATATTTTAACTGTTTAATTAATTTATTTTTAATAAACTTTTTTGTACTTTTATATTGTATAGCCCTGAAGATGGTGTAAAAATAACACCGAAACGTTGGCAATGAAATAAATATGATGTTCTTCTATTTTTGGTCTTTATCCCACTAAGAAAAACCACTTGAATAGCATTATTATATTCAATTCATATACTGCATTCATGTAAAATTTAAGATGGATGAAAAACTAAGATAGTTTATAATATAACATTTAAGCCAAATTTGAAGTTTCTTTTACTTGAATTTAATAAACATAAACGTGGAGTGCCATGCATATTTACAATCTATTGCAATAATGATGGCACTCGCTCAAATCAGTTTTTCAATAATTGTTCTTAGTAGAAATTTCATTAGATCTCTATTGGTAAGTGGAACAACTAAGAACTAATGTTAAAAGTTGATTTCATTACTAATACGTCAACAGTTCGGAATATATCGTCAAATTTACTAATTTTCATCATATTTGACAAAAAATTGAAAAATGGGAAATGTTTCCGGCAGGTATTATTTCCTTAAGTTTATTTTTGTTTTTACAGACGTGTGTTTAGTTTTTACAAATTGTAAAATAGTACCTTCTATTAAATAACTGTATGAGATATTAATAAATCTGATCTTAAAAAATTAAACTTCGCATACAGGATGCACCAAAAGTAAACTGCCATACGTTAATCATGAATTCTACATCGTAAAATGACCCTAGTTTGCTATACTATATGAACTATAGTTCAAAGAGGCTCTGCTGCGGATATACAAGCTTAAATTTAATTGAAAAAACTGAAATTTCTTCAAAACTGTTTGAAATATTGTAATGAAATTTTAATTGTCGATGGCTACGGAAGGTACTGCAACACAAAATGATTTTTCTGTCTTATGAATAAAACGTTTCGCAGCTGGTTTCTCTTAAAATATTCTTTTTTCAAATTCCCTGTTTAATTATGAAGAAAATAGCCTAATCAACATTTTATCGTACAGTGCACTGTGGTCGAATAAAAAAATAAAAACTGTAGGTATTCGTATTATTAATACTATCCATAAGATGTTTCCATAACGAAGTATTGTATGGACTACTGCTAGTAAAGTAAACTAGGGTTTATTCTATAAACATAAAGTTGGTGATAACATTTTATTTAAAAGTAAAAATATTTGTAGGTGACGGTAGCAAATTTTGCAAGAAAGATAGAAAAATCGAAAAAAAATGTTAAAAGTAGTAAGACATTTGAACAGTCATGTCTTATCCAACGCTGAAGACTCTTTAATTTCATATCAACTTACAAAAACGTTTCTTGATAGTTTCATTATTTAAATTAAAGAGTCCCAAGTTACATAAATGTCTTTAAAAAATGCATGGATCGATTAAATAATTAAATAAATATGTATAGACCAGAAATAAAATTGCGGTTGTGAGGACAGCATCATAACATACTGCTTTGTCAGTGATTTGTAGTAAGGACAGCAAACAGTTCACGGTGCATCTACTTCGGCCAAAAATTACGAAGCTATCTGAGGTCAACTCAAAACGCGATTTCCCCTCTCATAATATTAGCTATTTTAACAACCACTTCCATGATATTCATTCGACACTAGCACTGTCCACATACGGTTTATCGATGAATAATGCAGTGTGTCACAAGACAGTTGATATTGATTCGTTTTAAGAGTCCTGCGAATCCAATTTCAGTTCCTATCATAGCTCTGGCTCCATTAGTTACAATACAGGAACATTTATCGAATACTCCAAAGTCTGATTTACAGCTGCATAATTTACCATTCTGAATAACTTTTTCAAGTAACATTTTGCTGTATTTTCAGTAGAAAAGGCACTTTACCTGAAACCAAAACAGTTTTTACTCAGTGCACTGAATATTTCAAATAAGATTATTTCGAAAACTGTTACTCCTAACGACTTCAATAAGGTATACCTTTTTCAGATATAACAGGTGGCAGAATCGATTGTTTCAATAGTCAGATACACTAAGCATAAAAAAAGTTCTGTCATTTGAAAGAAACATGATGTGCCATACTAAGTGGCGCTCTCTACTAGTGAAGTCAAAATTAGAAACATATGAATGAATTTCTCGTCCGCAAAAACCCCCAATTTATAAATTTTATGTAAATATTTGGTATTTACAAATATCGAAAATAAAATTTTAAATTTAACACCCTGTATCTCCGTTAATATTGAATTTTCGAAAAATTGTTATGTCTTGAGGCATAATTTCCGCACACCCTGTATATGTACTCTTAGTTGTAGACGAATGGAGAAAAATAAGATCAAGCATCTCCTCTGCTACAGTGAAGCCCTCTTGAATATTTCAAACAAAAATTACAAGTTGGCTGATGTCGGATAGGTCAGTGCGATATTAATATTTTTCAACTGTATAATTTTTGAATACATATTGATTAATAAGTCTACACGTCTTGCAATTGTTTGATGCAACACTAAGACTGTTTTCGGCAATTTTTGTATATTCGTAACGAGACTTTTTTGTACTATAATTTAAATAGCAAGCCAGATGTAGAATTCATGATTAACGTGTGGCGTATATGGAACATTGTTCTGCAACAGCCTGTATAGCTATCAAAACATTTTCAAAAAATATGTTTAAGTAATATTTTCTGCACATAATATGACAAAATTTTTAAGCACTATTGCAAAAAATTTAAAGAAATTCCCAATAAATTATTAATAGTTACCACTGAAATATTAATTAGGAGGTAAATGTATACGATATGCATACATTATTTTGAAAGGCATTGTATATAAATCACGTTATTTATTTTTACGCAGTTCAAGAGAAGTTAAGTTGCACAATAATTTAGCAAGTAAATAAAACCAGACTGTTTCACAAGATGGAATTTCTCGAGAATTGCGAGTACTTTCTTGTTTTCGAGGGAATACTCTCGATTTCAATGCAGAAACCGATTATTGATTATGTTGTTATAATGAATTACCTACTTTTCAGTTCAAGTTGTACAGAACACGTAATTTTTCAGAATAATTAATCAATAATATTTGCTTCATAATCACAATAAAATATCAATTGTAGAATAGGTAGTCATCGAAAATAAAAGTTCTTCTTACTTAGCATTGAAATAGACCTGGCAAATATTATGAAGTTATTTCCTTACTGTTATTGCTATAGTTGCAACATTTTTAACGAAACAAATTTTAAAATAAGTGTCTTGTTTCATTTATTTTAATAAAATTGTATACGTACTTGCAATTCAGAAACATATAACATGTTATTCTGATTTTTATAAAATATTTAGTTTTTCTAATTTTACCAGGTTTATTGTTATTAAATAAATACATATAATTTTCATTATGTAGCCAATGGTCTAATGTGATATGTACTATAGACAATAATTTGTCAGCACAACTTGACGATTCATTATGTTGAAAAAATATACATTTGGGAACACAAGTTAATGAAAACTGATTATTTTTATTGTCTATTACTTATTTGAAGAAACGTTCTGATGTCAGAAACATTCTGTATAATAACGATTAAAAAAAAAAAACAAAAATTGTATATTCTATCATATTTTTATACAATAGACATGAGACTTTTCTGTATACAGGGTGATCTGAAAGTCCGTCAGGAAACTCCGGGGGGTGATTCTACGGATTAAAATAATAGCAGTATGTCATGAAAATTTCTTTCGAACTGTCAATTGTTTGCAAGTTTGGACCAGTGAACGAAAAGTTTTATTATGTATTATGCGCCGCTAGAGGGCACTTTACGTAAATCTCAGAATTAATTTTATTCATAACTTTTTTTTCTTGCTAGACATCTCAGAAACTTAAACATTATTAAAAAGAGAAATAAATTATGTATTCTTTATTCAAGCTGATAAAAGTAACCGTTTAGCAAAAAAATCACTGAAAGTTTTATTAAACATCAAATTTTAATAATTCTCTCTGTAATTAATCAAGTTGGCATGCTCCAAATAAATGTCATTAGTAATTTTGGTGTTACACATTGTAACGACAATTGTTTAAAGCAGAGATAAGTTTGATACACCATAATAATTTGAGAAATGGCTCAGTAATACTCAAGTAGGTATCGAATATCGTAACATGCATTTTTAGTATGGACAAGCAAATGGTAATGCAGAACAAATTCGTTGAAATTACATAGACGCATATCCTAATAGAAAATTACCACATGCACAAACATTCGTTAACATTCATTGACGTCTGGGGAGGTTCTTTTAAAAATGATAATTATGGCACAGGAAGACCAAGAACGAGTACTACAGAAAGAGTTCTAGGTGCAGTAGAAATGAATTCAGTTATAAGTACAAGAAGAATTGCTGCTCAGGAGGGTATTGCTCACTATTTAGTTTGGAAAGTTATCCACGCACAACTTCTTCATCCATTTCATGTGCAAAAAGTACAAGCACTTTATCATGAAGATCCGTTTACGGCTTTGTAATACCATTGTGTAAAATGTGATGAGGATAATGCATTTATAAATATTATTTTATTTACTGACGAAGCTGGTTTTACAAGAAATGGTATTTATTTGATATTACAAAACCGAAAAAAATATATTGTGGTGAAAAATCGAAATTATATCTGCTTTAAACAATTTTTGTTACAATTTGAAACACCAAAATTCCTAATAACATTTATTTGAAGAATGGCAACTTGATTAATTACAGAAAGAATTAAAAATTTGATGTTTAATAGAACTTTAATAGCGATTTCCTGCTAAACGGATACATTTATCGGCTTGAATAAAGAGTACTTAATTTTTTCTGACATCGTTCCTTAATAATGTTTAAATTTCTGTAATGCCTAGTACCTAAGAAAAAAAGTTATAAATAAAACTAATTCTGAGTTTTAGGTAAAGTGCCCTCTAGTGGCGTATAATAAAACTTTTCTTTAATTTGTCTATCTCGTCTTAATCTATTTAGTGGGTGTGCCAAATAAAAGAATAATCGAACTTAAATTAAATAAGTTATTTAAAAAGAAAAATTAAAAAAATTAACTTTCACAAGCTGTCACTTGCAAACAATTGACAACTCGAAAAAAAAATTTCATTACATACTGCTATTATTTTAATCTGTAAAATTATTTCCCAGAGTTTCTTGATGGACTTTTAGAACACCCTGTATAGTCTAAGGTAATAACTAAACTGTAGTAACTATTTTTATTTAAACAAGTTTGTATTTCAGAATTGTTACAAAAAAAAATCTTAACATTTAACCAGTAGAAGTTCGTTAAAAAAATACTGAATTATTATTATTTGTTCTTTTTTTTGTCAATTTAATAGGAAGTTTTATCAAAGGTTAGGCGACTTTAGATGGTAATAGTATGGTATTTTTTCCATGTGTGCAGTACTCTTTCCATGGAAAATACTAGTTTCCATTTTGCACCTATCACACAAACTACCACACAGAACAATATACAAATAAAACAGATTACAACTATGTCTAAATTTTACATTTCGCAAAAAAATCTCAAATAATTTAAACGTCGTATTATTTCGCGCTACATCTCCTTTTACCTAAGCCCAGACTAATTCGATTGGGTTAAGTTCACAGTGATAAGGTGGTAACCGTAGTACCGTTATTTGGCGATTTGTTGCCATTTCATCGATAACATATTTTTTTCTGATCTTTATTAAGATTGACAAGTGTCAAAAGTTCCTTTTTCGCCATATTTGTTTCAAAAGAAACGTTTTTTTCCGGATAACTATTGAATTATATCGGCTTTCCTCCAAGCAGTCGTAGGCGTCCGCTCGGTCTGCCGTGAATGGTAACTGGCATTATCCATGACAATTACAGACCCCGGAGGAATAAGATCCAACATCTGTGTCAAATACTCTTCGGAAACATCTGCGTTCAAGCTATTAAACAGCTTATCGTTTGCAACTAAAGTGAACAGCGGACATAATGCTGTTTGTTCATTATTATGATGCAATGAGCTATGTGGACTCATTTTCTGCAATAACCCGATTTTAAGCAAAGATGGATATGTATCATTTCTGCTTGTACCAACTCAAATATTTTCTCATATAAATTCGAATATTCAGTGTGTTATAATAATAGTGCCAATTAGGGGTTTATTTCTTTATTTGCCACTTCATGTCTAAGCATCAATCTAACTGTTCAATGTATTTATACATTTATTAGTTTCATCATTTTCCTGGTAATATAAACTGATAGAATTACTTTCAGTTTTTTTATGCAAATCATAATATATTAACAATTTGTAATATTATCATTCTTGATTATTAGCACCTACTTTGTTAAAACGAAGTTTAACGATCTATTTTTTCAGCTTCAAACAAATCTTGCTCATTTCAATTATTTAGTGATTATACTTATTATTAGGTACAATATTGTAGATATTGACATTTGCCTTTTATAACTCACCAATGCATACAAATTTTATGCAACCTTTAATACACGCCCCTAATAAATATGTACAAGTGGAAATAGCGTATATTTGAGCTCGGAAGGCAGTGATATACTTCATCAGAAGTTTATTGTTATTGACATTTATAGAGTTTTATACTCAAAGAGAATCGATTTTATAGAGTTGACATTAAAAATGTATAGGTATGTCAGCTCCAGAGCACAGAGAATAACAGGGGAAGGTGAAAGATTCTAGCGGGCTAAAATAATATTATTTTATCAGTTGCAGCCAACCAATTTTGTCAGAGCTTATTTTTTTCGAACTTACCTTTTTAATATTTCAAATATGTTTACATTTTTCTCCAGGAGAGTTCACACCACCTTTTAGAGGGTTCAATCTCCCCCTGGCACCCCCCTGCCCCCCTAGCTAAGACCCTGTATTACACAAAAATTCATATGATACATATATTTAATTACATACAATAAACTTATTTCACACTAACCGACAATGTATTCATACAGATGTTAATGATTCTCATGAATGTTTATGTAACTTTCTTCAGCTAGGTATTCTATCAATTAGCTAAAAGAATGTGCTTTGGAAAAGTTAAATACAAATTAACCACTGGTTCCATGGGGATACCATCATTTTGGTTGAACGATTGTACTGCTATATTTGCAGTTCCACTAATATTTTTAATTTGTTCCGTTAATCTTTAACTTTTTCTGAGTATTGGCTTAAATAAAAAAAAAATACCTTATTTTTAAAAAGGGCGACAAAATTGCAATTGAAAATTATAGGTCTATACTTCAACTTCAATTATTTGAGAATGTATTGTACGTATATTATTATCCTATGTTATTTTACAAATGTTTGTTCAACATGGCTTTCCAGAACTACTTTGAGCATTACTCATTATATTGCAGTCATGGGATCATGATGGTAAAGTTGATGTAATTTATATAGATCTGCTCATTTATTGAATATTAATTATCTAATTTTGGACTAAGTACATATTTTATTAAATTTTTATGTTCTCTTCTTTCTAAGAAAAAAATGTATCGTATCGTGGATTTAAACCCTTTCAAGTTTCTGCAACATCGGGAGTGTCGCAAGGTTCAATTCTAGGGTCTCTGATTTTTATTTCTGCTATTCATTAATGACATTATTTGTCAAGAAAATGTAAATAATGTGCTATTGTATGCAGATGATTCCAAAATATTTATATCTATAGCCTCTAAAACTGATCGTTGTGTTTACTTACAAAAAGACATATCTAAAATTAGTGTGTGTAAAAATAATAAACTGCCTCGGAACATATCTAAATGTAATAGCGTCTCTTTTGCGAGAAAAATTAATGATTTAGTTTTGCTGAGATGTATGTAGGTATTGAATTTAAAGACTTAAGTATATTTTTATTTTACACTATCTTTTTAGCGCCAATTATGTTGCAGCTAATTCCAATAAAAATCCAGCATTCATTATAAGAAACATTTCAACTTTCTCCACTGTTTGAAGCCCAATCTTATGGTGTCATATTAAATTTTCAAATAGTTAAGACAGAATTTGTAAAATGTCTTTCATATAAATCTGATAATGCAATAGGTACTTACTACCAAATGTAATTCTTTAATCGCAGTTATTATCTAGTCATACTTTTCTTTAGTTAGATACTTTATACAAACTTTTATAAACAAAATTGGCTATCCTATGAAAATCTACTGTATTAATTTATTATTGTAAGTATTAATTGTATATTTCCCTACAATTGGTTTTATTCTATCTGAACAGTTATATCGTAATAAATATAAGCAAAATATATGCATTTCAGAACTGCATACATTGGGTATACAGGATTATTGGAGAAGAAACCTCTTTATTTAGGGAATAAGTTCCAGTAACTCAGATAAACAGAACGAAACATTACTATAATGCACACTATATGCTGTATGTTTTTATATACAGTACGACGATAAAGTTTTGCTCCCTCCTCGAAACTGGTAAACGGTTGGTAGGATGTTTTTGAGAAAAACAACTTTAGTATCGTATAGTGTGCATGGTTCCATAACCAAATTAGTTATAATGAAAAATAAATGGGCAATGCCAGTCTTTAGTGTTACTAAAAACTGTTATACTTAATAATCAAAAAGGAACATTGGGTTGTTGTTGGTATTGGAAATAACTGACTAGTACCTACCTATTGAAGAAGCATCACTTTTTTTTCTTATTCACTGCCCTCCGTACAATAATTCATATTTGATGCTGCTCATTGTAATTATAAAAGTATTTAAATTTGATTTACTACGTACAGACCGGCGTCTCGGTCAAACGAATCATATTCTCAAGTTTCAGTCTGTACACAAGTAATGAAATATATGCAACCATTCTCAGCCATTTGTTTTCAATTAAAAAAAGACTTCTGATAATTGATACAAAATTATTGTCTCTATGACTAGTAACTGAATTGACACCTATTTAAATGAACTGAAAATGGAAATATTGCTCAATCAGTGTGCTGGTAACCATTCCAAAAGTACCTAAGTGAAAGTGAAATGTTTATTTACCAATTTAAAAACCACATTGGCGGAAATGTAATGCAAAAAGGTATCATACATTGTTCACCAAATATCTACTTTTCGATGTAGAATATATTCATAAACTTTATATACCGGTGTGCTAAAAAAGAACAGCGATGATTTTAACTGAAACAATTTTAACATAACAGAAAATGTTTAATTCACCTTTTAGTTAGTAATTTCTAATCTAACATGTCATATAGGTCTTCGCTAAGAAATATTATAAGTTATATTATCATGTATTTTGTTTCTGTTTTAAAACGCATGAGTGAACAATGAAGAAATTACTAAATCTACTATTCAAGTTATAAGTGAATAGGTTGTGTGCATGACACACACTTATTATTTCCACTGATGATCTCAGATAACCACAAAATAGAAAAATTCATAAAATAGGTATGAGATGAACTACAATATTGTATAAAAATTTATGTAGCTTTCAACATAAGCAATTCATACATAATAATTTTCCATACAGGACATTCATATCAAATTATATACAAAACCTTGGACAATTTACCATCTTTCTTGATCATTTAGTTGTATTTAAAATTATATATCTATAATTCAGTTATAGAAAAGCATATAAATTTCAATGTCCAGCTTAATTTGCCAGATAACCTATCAAAATTATATTATATATTATAAAATTCTTACTTTGCAAATTATGTAACTAATAAAAATTTACAATATTTACCAAAGTGATAGCTGATAGATAAAAATATTGTTTGGACTAGATATTTACCTATATATTAATTTTTGAGTTAACTGAGAAAATTTAAAAAATAACTTAGTTAATTTTATACTTCGCATTTTCTCTCATTTCTAATTAAAAGAAATATTTACTTAAAAATATTGTATAGTAATAGCAAAACCCAATTATTGAAGAAAAGTGCATGAAATAAAATATATAGGTCGCAAAATGTTATTTGTTGAGTATTTCACCAGATAATAGATATAACCCAAACAAACAAAAGAGTTAAACTTAACCGCTTTCTAAGTATTATCATGTAAATTAGAAAAAAACTTAGATAATCTACACAATTTGAGTATATATGACAAACAAAATATCTATTTGGTATACTTGTGTGAACAAACATGCTCTTGCGAATTGGGATATTTCTTTGATAACATACCAATCAATAAATGCATTGCCACTATTATGGTTTAGTTTTTCGACTATTTTTTATGTGACACAAAAAGATATTTCATTTGATCTAGCTGATTGTCTACACCAGTTACACGGTTGTCAAATGCACCCTATTATGAATTTTTCACAAATTTAAATTAATTCAAACATCAACATGCATACAATGTTTTTATTTTTATTATCAAACATTGTTCACATTAGGAACAATGTTATATCTAAAATACTATTTTGTTTATTTGGTCCAATCTATTAATTGTAAGAATAATATCAACAAATACATTTTATAGATTTACCAAAAGGTAAAAGTGCTTTTCTTTAACTTCATCAAAAATAAGGATGACATTAGATGTAGTTAATGTCATAATTATTATATTTTTAGTATGTTTCGTCTTGTCTATATCTACATATTGTGGATTCACAATCTAATCACCTGATTAGTTTACGAAGTCTTAAGGTAGGTATTTATTATATTTGGCCCTTAAAATTAATTTGAAATAGAAATTTTGATATATGATTTCGCGTATGAACTTTATACCTACCTATTTTATTATGTTAATGGTGTCCTTTCTAATCACATAATAGGTTTCTCTTCCTCATAATTACAAAATAGGGTTGTAATATATCACATTTTTAATCAAGTTGGTCACAATTACTTTTATTCTCTTACCCAACACTTTCCAGTTTACTTCATGTTTAACATCGTGTAACTGTGAATAATTCCTTAATATGGATATAATTAAATAATTGAGTCTTCAAGTAATAAAGATTTTGAGTAATATTAAATATTTAAGAAAGTTCTATCTACCATAAAAAAGCTAATAAATTTGTATATTAGGGAATTTTATTACACATGACCATCAGATATTACATGGCACAAAAATATTAGTTTAGAAAGTTATGTTTCACTCATACAAAAATTCCCAATTTATTTTTAAGTTATCAGCAGTACATTTTAAATAAATTTAAAAAACGACTAACTATTAATATTGGATACAAAAATATACCTATTTGGGTAAGGCTCTTTAGTTTAACATAATTTATATATAAACGAACATATAAAAATAATTTAAAAATATATATTTAAGTACAAATAATTACCTATTTACAATAAAAAAATCACACAATAATAAAAAAATAACAACTAACACATAACAGTATTACGAGACAGGTGCCAAAACTTCGGGATTTTTTCTTGCCTGAGTAAATGGGCTCGTGATGAGTCGTGCTACATTTTGCAGCACCGTGATTGGTATCTACAACAAAAAAAAATAATAAATTATACATGGTCGTAATAAAATATATTTTTGTAATATAAAAAACGTCTAGAATTTTGTTACCATTGGAACAACTAGTAACATTAAACTAACAGTAGCAAGTAGGTATAAATAAAGTATATACATATGTATATACAGTCATCCATGACAATCTTACATGAATGAGATACAAAGGGTATCGCGAAATTAATGCAACATAAAGTAAGAGTAAAACCCTGACGACAAAATAATGCGATGTAGGCAAACTTACTTTAGTTCAAAAGTTGATGGTTAAACAAGTTTGATAAGGTATCAAATTTAAAATTTTTTTATTTTCAATGTTTGCAAATAACTTTTTAAAAATTCTTAATATTTGCATACATTTTGAAGGTCAGAGGTTTTTGAGGGTGATAAAAGGAACATGTGCCATAAGTGGCGCCCTCTACTAATCACGTCAAAATTAAAAAAAAAAAATGGAAATTCAAAATGTATGCAAATATTTGGATTTTATTTGGATGGAAATGTGTGAGAGTTCGATTTTGTATTAAAAATGATTATATGTAGAATATAATAACTTACTGTTTTTGTTTGTTTTTGTTTACATATAGATTATTAAAAACTGAAGAATAAAAAACAAATGAGTACTGTCAAACAAAATGTTAATCTATACAAAAACGTCTACAAATTTCCAGTGTAATCACATGCAGCCTACTTGAAGGAGTATGAAATTTTCTGAATTTTTTTGGATTACCATGGTAACAGAACAAAATCCAAATTTCGAATCGGTTAAAAACGTTGGTGTAAAATTTTCTGTATAATGGCATTATCAGTTTTTCAGTAGTCATCATCTCTAACTTTATTTTTTAAATAAGGACGTAGAAGTTTTATTACAGATTTCAAATCGAACCCCTTGAATTATTCTTCTTCATTAAGACCAATTCGATGAGCATATTTATGTCTAGGATTGCCGAAACTTTTTAGTTCTAATAAATTTTTATCTAATTTAGCAGAAAAATTTATATTTGTACTGTAATAAATACGTAACTACAGAGGATTTTTTATTTTCGAAACATCAATACGATTTTGTTAGAGAAAAAATTTAAATGAGAAAGTACCTACAATTAATATCTTGATGAATAGAAAATTTATGAAGAAAATTTCTTTTTTTTATATTTCCGGAAGTATTTGTAATTTTAACGGTATTTGTACATCAAATTGTACAAACTAGTTTCAGAGATCATAACGGTCAGTTTCAAGTTTTTGGAGTACCTGTACAGGGTAACTGTACAGGGTAGTGAAAATCTGTAGTGTTCGCGTCACCATCCTGTATTATTTATTGTAAATTGTAAAATATTTGTAATCCAATAAAAACGCTACGAACTACGCATCAATATAAAAGCAGGAGCAGACTGATTTAAATATTCCTACTATAGCTCACTACACAATAGAATACATAAAACTAACTCAAAGAAATAATTACAGAATATAGATGACGACTCCTTGTTAAAACGAGATTATTTGAAACCGTAGCTGAAATACTTTTTGCGCTATTAGTTGCATTATTAACCTCGGCTATTTCCTAAATACTCTTGGCAATCGGTGCAATCTAAAGTTAATTATTAAATGTCCATGACCATATCCGTCAAGTTCCTATCAGTTGAAAATTATCATTTTAAATTATTATTTTAAAACTTAGTTCACGTTTATTTCGGTTTATTTACAAAAACAATTATTAGTTTTTGTGTGCCAGTGAAAAGTTATTTGATCTATATATAATGATCGTCCCAGGAAACAATGTTATATTCATTGAACTTAATATTCCATGACAAAGTACTTCCGATTTTTTTGCTGTAATTAGCAGTCGAAGCCGTTCCTAGGATTCCAACAGTGACAACACTGCAAGCATAGTTTGGTACTGAAATTTTTACATTTCTTGAAGAAGAATTAAAAAAACAAGTACATTTGTTATTACTTTATCACGAGAACAGCCATTGCTTGCATAGTGAAACAAAATTGAGCAAAATAATTTTTATTTTTTTTTGCAATCCAATTACGTTTTGTCATAATTTTAAAATATTCGTTAGATAATTTTTGGATTTTGATGGTTAAAAAACTGGGTAACTTTAATAAACATTTTCGCAACCGATTTTCAGCAACTGTTCTAAAATTATTAAACATCGTTTCATCATTAAATTGTTAATAGATGTAATAATAATAATATAATAATATCTCTACCCCTCATTCTAATCAGGAAGATTAGCCCAGAAGTCAAAGACTTGTGCGAGGAGGGGATAGCATATTATTATTAAGTAGACCGCATTTGTGCCCAGGAACGTCTTACGTTGGTATGCCCTAACCACTATTCCGTGCAGGGATGAGGGAAACCTAGAAAACCGCATTAATTAGGGGGGGGGTAGTCAAATGTCGACCAGTATCAATTTCTCACAACATTCTTCCACCCTACCATACCCACAGAGAGAGTGTCAATCCTCTCCACGAATATAGCTGATATACGGTCTACCGTCTGCGGGACTCGAACCCACACCGATCTAGCCAAATCGATTCAAGTACTGACGCCTTAAGCCGCGCGACCACTGACCGACAAACCGTATTGAAAACGAAATATTTTGTGTAACATAACCTGTTAAAAGATGTTTAGGCTGTCGCGTACACACTTCCCAATGTGCATACATACGTTTACATATATATTTTTATTACTATTGAAGAATATGTTAATAAAACATTTTCAAAATGTGAAAGATTTTATAAACGTTAATATAACTCTAAACAGAACGTTTATTAACTGTTCTTCTGTTATTTAAAAGTAGTTTAATAATGTTTAATAAACGTTTCTTTTCTAGTTAAAAATCACATTTTCTCGTATGACATTTTTTCGTTGTTTCAACCTTTGGTTTCAACAACTTTTAAATGTTTTTTAATCGTATGTTGACCGGACTGCACTCAATATGGAAACATCAACATGTTCGCAACACAATCAACTTCTGTTCGGAGAGAAAGTATGTACACGATTTTAAATAATTTCTGGTGCTATGCTATTTCTGCAGTTACAATAAAAGCAAGATCTGAGATGTTTAGGATGAATTAAAGTCCATAGTAATTATGATATTGTGAGATAAACACTCTGCTTAGCTACTTCGAGTAGCAACAATAATCATATAAGATATAACACTCTGAATGTTATATCTCATTCACACAAACCATGCATGTAAATATGCACTAAAAATAGCTTATTTTGACATTCAACTCAATTTATTAGTCCACATCTGAGTAGTTTAGCATCAGAAGTTGTAAACTGTAACTTTTTCTTTTCTAAATTTGAAATAGTGTATAGATTTTGATTTAAAATAGGTAAAACAATATTTCTCGCCGTAAAATCATCACATTTATGGTGTTTTTTAGGTACCGAAATGTTAACTCATCTACTTTTACTATTTAAAATTCTTCTCAACTTAAAATGCATTTGTCAGACACTCATTATTTTGCTATTCTAACTCCACATTTTAACAATTATTTGCTCATACTTATAAACAAAAGTAAACAATCTTATATGCAGAACTATGTAAGTTTATGTTATAACGATATTTACATCTTCACTTGAATTTAAAAAATACGTATTTTGAAAGATTTCTATACCTAAACATTTGTTGATTACACCACTTTCTGTCTTCATATATTGGTTTTACTTCGGTGCCTTTGAATATTCACATGTGACATGAGATAACATTCCTGTTATTTGTTAAACTTTATATTCAGTTCACAAATGTTTAAAATTACTTCTGTTGGCAGAAAACACTATTTCAAGAATACGGCGCCTATAACTGTTTATAAATGCCATAATCTTAAGTGATATTACAACCACGGTTAAAGTTGAACAAATTATGAAACAAAATTGGTTACACCATGTTCCGGTTTCTGATACAAAATTTGATGTTTCCGATTTACTTCTTTGCTTTACATTATGATTACATTTATATATTATTAGGTCTGTTCAACCAAGGAATCCAGACTGCTTCCAAACTTTCTAAAATGTTCAACCTTCCTACACGATGTTCCTTGAAAACAAACCCATATCTTTACTGGTCGAATATTTTTGGTAGTTTGAAACCATTCCTGATTCCTTGCTTGAATAAACCTATTAAATTCTTATAATGGTTTCTAATAGCATATCTTCTAAACAAGGGTGTGCTACCCTTGCTTCTAAAATCTATAACTTCATCTTTAGAATTGTGCGTATTTATTAGGCAAGTTATGTTCTTTGTACACTTTTTAGGCTATAGTGCTGAAGATGTCATATTCAAGTATGGCAAAACATCTGCAGTTAGCATCGACCACGACAAAATAGTCCAGTATATGTTCTTTGTAGTTAGTATTAGAATAATTCTTCTTACCTGGAAGATATCATCAATAAATCTGGCAAACATCGATCCAGCTCTTTGGGGTTTGAATGGAGTATTTTCAATGGCTGGTGTTGATGATGAGGGTGCTTCGGCCCCTGTAGTTATTCCAGATATTTCTACAGTTGATGCAGAGGAGTTAGCAGGTTGAGAAACAACTTCTGCTGGTTTGTTATTATTGTTATTTACATTGGTGTTGTCTTCAACTGTGTTTACAGCGATATCATTCACTGTGGCCTAAAACGAGATCGAAACAAATTAGTTCAAATTTTCTTAACGATCATTTTAAAATGAATGGCTGGCGAATTTTGACAAGCGTAAAATTTTTTGGAAAATTTGTGAATTACCGTATTCCAATAATAAGGTATCGTTTCCAGGTATTGTCCAAACTTTCTATATCTTTTATATTGTTCTCGGGTGATTGATGCAGAATTCTTAAATTTTTGACCTACCTGAAACTATTTATCGAGTTAGTACCTTTTGCATCGGTATTTTTCGGTTTAGTAGTATTAGTTTTCAGAAATGCAATAAAGCGTTTATTCGCATTTTGTACTACTACATATATTTAGAAAGGCTATATAGATAAATGCTGCGTTGTTAAAGCGATCTAGTTACAAGATGACAAAGCATATAGCGATGGTATAGAAAGGAATTTACCAGTTGTATCAACTCTACAAAATGTGTAAATAGTTAGACAATGAAATTATATTAATTCAATAAAACTAATTTCAAAAATTATTCTTTTAAAGAAATAAGTGGTCTAATCTGAAATTTGGTAGAACCAATACTACATAATGCGTATTTACATTAAAGCTGAAATTCTTTCATCAATCACCCAGTTTCTTGAATATAGAAATATATACTTAAGTATGACATTCATAATGTAACCTTGACTTAATTAGAATGTCATAGAACAACAATACAACTAAAGCAATTTACTCAAGGTATCCTATAGTGTATACAATGAATATGATATGAAAAATATTTGGATGATTATGTTTTACTAAAAGCTTCAAATATAGGTATCTAATGTGAGGTTATGATTCCACGTTATTAAATATTGGTTAATGATGTATCTATTATTGTTAGTTATTAAATAAGAAAAAATATTTACTGAAATAATAGCAACAGTATTGAGTTTCCAGAGCATAGAGAAAAAGGAAGAGTAGGTATTTATCTAAATTTATACTTACTAATTTTATCAGTTATATAAAGAAATCTGGAAATTCAATATGTACATAGTTGGTACAGAAAGAAGCTTTGAAGAAATATTGGGAACGTCACGTTTATTATATTAATGGTATATTGTTATATTAGGATAAAAAGTGTCACTTTTGTGGCGAGCAAATTTTGTATTTGCGAGGCGAATCGTAGCGTAGCCGAGCGGATGTAAAATTGAGAGACAAATAAAACACTTTTAATCCGAATAAAACATGCTCTTTTTTCTCCAACCCAAATCCTTCATTTAATTATTAATTTGTGCTTTGAAATTATTCAAATCAAATTTGGATAATAAAGCAAAGTATGTAAGTAGGACGTATCGATGTAGTCATGAATCGCCATATTGCTAATTGAGATCATTTGTGATTGTTTGTGGTTCAATTTGCTGAAAATTCTGCAAAAATGGAATCTAATGAAGATTTATGTGTACCTGAGGAGATGCTGGAATATGAGAAAAAGCTTTTTTTGAATCTTCTTCCAAAGAAATCTCGAAAAATTTGTGAATGTGTCTACCAACGTTTTATGGATTGACGCAAAGAAAAAACATTAAGTTGTATTCAGATGTATTGATGGTGTATTTCTCAAACTAAGCAAATAAAATGAAGCTGTCAATATTTTAGTCACAATATTCAATGTTGCGGTCAACGTTGGATATAAAGCAGGGGATTGATATAAGCAAATATTCAAAGTTACCTTCTTTTGTTAAGAGACAACACGATTTCTACCGAAAAAATCTTGAGTATTTGCAAAGGAGCAAGTTGCTTGCTTTTTGAATAGTGCACCTGATAATATATATTTGATGATGAAGGTAAACGCTTTAAAAATAAAAGAACATTTTTATAAAACTTCTTTATAGGTCGACCTAATATTGGGGATTGCAGGCGTATGCCGTTCTAATGACTTAATCAATTTAACAATTGATAATGTTGAAGATGTGAAATCCGCCTAAATTTTAAAAAATCTCAATACCAAAAGCATGAGACCACGTTCTTTTACTGTGCTGGGAGACAATTATTTAAGGTTTTATTGAAAATATGCTGGTCGCAAGAAGCGGCAAAATTTTGAAGTTGGACAACTAGAGGATGGAGATCGAACACTGTGGTGGAAGGCTACATTGAACATTTGCTTTTACATAAAGAAAATATTGCGGGAAGAATACTGAAAGTTGATACCACAGTAATGATAAACCAAGCACCGTTGTCATTTCTGATTTCACAACATCTGAAAATAATATACTTAACTAGTAATAAAACGTGTTGGACTGCTTTGAGGATTGCTCCAAGAATGAGGGTAGCACAGTTTCATTCATTTAATTTTAATACTTATTCAAACTGTATGTCATTTAATATCGATGTGGACAAACAAAAATTATTATAACTGTTAAAACTTTAGCTCCTAGGATTAAAAGTGAATTTTGTCTCAGTAAAGAAAACCTCAGCCTTAGAGACACTTGACAGTAAAAAACATAGTTTTCTGACGATTGGAGAAAAAATTGTTTATTCTATTAATTAAAAGGAATTTTTTTCTAAGAAAATGAAGCTTAGATCTGTTAACTAAATTCCATTGACTTTTTTAATATAGTATAGTGTAATGGTATGCTAATATATTACTGATATAGTAGTATAGAATAATGTATAGCAACAATTTTGGTATCACTACAGCTTCAGTTTTTTATTTTATGGGATACTTTTCGGTGGTTATCAAGTCAATAGCTGATCCGTATCCTATAAGCTGCATTAAAATTTACCCAATAAGTGCATATACTGAGTAGATATTGGCACTGCACATTTAGTAACCTACTTTCTACGTTCTAGTACTTAGTTCACTAGAGTTTGGTAATAAATAAAGTGAAGTAAAACCGTCCAGTTAATTTAATATCTAGGTCTCTGTTAGTCAATGACTGGAACTTATATTGGATATAGGAGGGTCTTAAGATAATTTGGAATATTTATATTAAGATGGGAAGAATTGACAAGATCAAGTACACATAGGGATGAACACCTGAGGAGTTATTAAAAGTACAGACTTACATACCAGTTTTTCTTAAAACCATGAAGTTTTTTAAAATTTGACATGAATAAATTAAATTGTAGGAGGATAATATCATTATTTTTAGCTTCGGCCAATAGAAAAAAAAGTTTGGTGTAGTTAAAATAAATTATTGCCTCACCTTGTGGTGCTATAATTTATTTTAACTCATAGTCCGAAATGAAGAATATTAAATCTGTCATGTACCAAATTTGGTTCTTTCACGGTAAGTGCCGCATAGATATATTTTTTTCGAAATTTAAACCCCACTTTGGGAGACATTTGTGTGTCGTCCACGACAATGTTCCTTAGTTCCACTGGATAATTGCCATGGATTAGCTACTATGCAAAATGTTTCCCATGGTCTATATTATAATCTTATAAGTGTATTAGACTATTTTAGAAAAACACAACTAATTCAATCTCAACAGGATCTCAATCCAATACGGCTTAAAAATGGGCTTAATTTATTTAAATATTTCTGAAAATATTTTACTAACATTTATAAAATTTGGGCTAATTATGAAACTAATTAAAGGTAAATATTACAAAGAACCCTATAATTTCTACGCCACTGACTGTGGAGATTAAATAAGTGCATTTAGAGATTTCATCTAAGAAAAGAGTGCCATAGAAATTTTTCGATCAATATTTTAATCTAAAAAGTGCCAATTCCTTTATTTTCATCCAGTAACAGTTTTTGTATCTTATACTGTTTTTCTGTATAAAAACATTGAAATTAAACGTTATTCAATCAATAATATTGAAATAGAAGTGACAGGTAAACGATATTTTCAGGCAATGGGAAAGTATTCAGATTTGCAAGAAATGCATGGAAATAATACTAATAGTTTTTAAAATTATTACAAAATATTTATATACAAAGTAAGTAAAAGCATTACGAAGCGATAAATATACATGAGAAAAAAATTTAGATATAATATTTTAAAACTGAGCTGAAGAAGAAAGCAGAATATATACACAGTTAACAAAAAATTGCCAAAAACATATACTTAAAAATATTTTTATGTAAAAAACAATTCCGTTCTTTATTAATAGTTTGTTTTAATATCACTGATTATTCAGAGTTATTAAGCGGACTGTATACTTCAATAAAATTATTTGTTTTAATTAGCGAATTTTGTGTAGCTATTTCTTTTATATAACTATATATTTACTATCAATACTTTGGAAAAAGTCCTATTATCATTACTAACATTATCATAAAAAAAAGTTTGTTATTTTGTGATAGGTTGACACTCATATCAAAAGACACTATAAATATTTCATGTCTTTAATTTTCAATTAACAGCAAGGCAAATGTACTGACTTTTTGTGTGGTGTGTATTTCTAAATATAAATTAATTATATTATTCATTGTATCGACGATTATTTTATCATGGATTACAAAATTAGAAAACACAAGTAAAGAGAAACTATTTATACTTTGCGCTCAGATGGTCTGGATTAGACAAATTTCATATACAATGTGTCCCACTTTTCATGAAGCCACCCTGGTATCTCGTTCACCTCATATTCGAATACTTTGAAACTTTGGTGGTGAATATACAGTATGCGCCAAAAGTATGAAATAAATTCAATAAAAACGAAAAAATTATTTTTTGGGAAAAATCCTCGAACAGGTCGATTTTTAATTTAAAAAATACATATTTTAGCGTAAAATGCGATTTTCAAATGTCATTTGTTTTCGAGTAATGACGTCATATTTTTTTCCTTGATTCTGAAAGATCGTTTAATTCTCTATCAGACAGTACTAAAATTTTACCCTCTTACATAGGAAAGTTTTCGAGTAAATGACGATTGAATGTTAGACAACGTAAATCAATTAAAATAAAGCAAAAACGTTATCAAGTTTAGTTTTTCGAATTCCATAGTTCTTTTATGGATCACGTAGGTGAAAATCTTTGCAAAGTGTCATTGTCACACCGACTTTCTAATAAGTATTGTAAGCGACATAGAAATTATTATTCAATTTAAAGTATTATGACACATTTAACTGTTATTCAAAGAATTGAAATTTGAATTCTTATCGGATGCGGGAATATGACTAGAACTCAGCAAGTTTGCGATTTATTTAATGAAAAATATCCAGATCGCCCTATCAGCCAATCAACAGTCAGTAAGGTAGAGTCTAAATTTAGAGAAACTGGCAATGTTGTAAATATTCCAAAACCTGGACGTCCAAGCTTTAATGAAAATCAGAAATAGAACATTTTGATAAGTATGGCGGATAATCCTCATAATTCTTCACGATTGGTTGCATTAAACAATGACACTAGTCAGAGCACAGTGCTACGTATCTTGAGGAAGGAAAAATGTCATCCCTACAAAATTCAACTTGTGCAGGAACTCAATGAAGATGATCCCGATCGCCGCTTACACTTTTGCGAAATTCTAATGGATTTATGTAAAGGAAATAGAAATTTACACCGGCAAATACTTTTTCAGATGAGGCCACATTTTGTCTGAATGGTACAGTAAACCGTCAAACTTGCAGATATTGGAGTCGGGAAAATCCTCATTGGATGGCAGAGGCACATACCCAACACCCTCAGAAATTAAATGTGTGGGCTGTAGTAGTTGACGACAGAATAGTAGGGCCTTTCTTCTTTGAAAGAACCCTTGCAGGACAAAGATATTTAGAGTTTCTAGAAGATGACCTTGTTCCAGCCCTTGCAGTAATTTTTCCTAACGATAATGACCCTGACATTCTTGACGATACCATATGGTTTCAGCAAGACGGTGCACCTCCGCACTATGCGCGCCCTGTACGAGATTTTTTGGACAACTGTTTTCCTGGGAGGTGGATCGGCAGACGTGGACCGATAGAATGGCCTGCAAGATCGCCAGATCTTACACCTCTTGACTATTTTTTTTGGGGATACTTGAAGTCAAAAGTGTACATTAATAAACCACGTAATTTAGAAGGACTTCAAAACCGCATTCGGGACGAAATACGCAGAGTTACCCCAGAAATCATTCATAATGTGCAAGAAGAATTTCTTCACAGACTTGCACCTTGTCAAGAAGTTGGTGGATGGCAATTCGAACATTTAATTTAAGTATAAAATTTAATCAATTTTATTTTATTTTACATTGTTACTTTTTTATGGATAAAATTTACGTTTTCTAACATTCAATCGTCATTTACTCGAAAACTTTCCTATGTAAGAGGGCATAATTTTAGTACTGTCTGATAGAGAATTAAACGAATTTTCAGAATCAAGGAAAAAAATATGGTGTTGCCATTTAAAAAAAAATCAATGACGTCATTACTCGAAAACAAATGACATTTGAAAATCGCATTTTACGCTAAAATATGTATTTTTTAAATTAAAAATCGACCTGTTCGAGGATTTTTTCCAACAAATAATTGTTTCGTTTTTATTGAATTTATTCCATACTTTTGGCGCATACTGTATACCTATAATGTGAGTCTTTAGACGTACCATATTTGATTATAGTCAGAGGCGTCCACTTCTAATATGGAGATTTTCGTCGATTTTTCAAAAAAAAAAAATGTTTGCGATTTTTTTAGAAAAAAACTAGTAAGATATTCTTAATCAGCACCTTTAGAAACCCCCTTGTACAAGATTACATCGTTGTGGGTTCAAAGGTGTTTCAGATATATGCCTTAAATTAATTTGTATCTGTAAAAGGGGCTCTCAAATGAAAAAAATGTATTCTTTATTATTTGTCCAGAATTATGTATTTTACTGGTATGAAATGATTCCAGTAATTTCTTATTATTTTGTTTTGAATTTGAAAAACGGTAAATACCCATGTACAAATTAGAATTTTTTCCTTATTAAAAAAATAATTATTTTGTTGTGAAATCATTTCATACCAGTAAAATACATAATTCTGAATAAAATATAAAGAATACATTTTTTTCATTTGAGAGTCCATTTTACAGATACAAATTATTTTAAGTTGAAAAAAATTGATTTTCGACGGCCTGTATCTGAAACATCTTTGAACCCACAATGATTTAATCTTGTACAAAGGGGTTTCTAAAGGTGCTGATTAAGAATATCTTACTAGTTTTTGTCTAAAAAAATCGCTAACACTTTTTTTGAAAAATCGACTTCCTTGCTCCATATTAGAAGTGGATGCCTATGACTATAATCAAATATGGCTAAGTTTAAAGACTCACATTATAGGTATATATTCACCAATAAGTTAAAGTATTCAGATACGAGGTGAACGAGATACCAGGGTGACTCCATGAAAAGTAGAACACATTGTATACTACTTGACAAAGAAAGATAAACATGTTAACTTCTTTCGGTGAAAGTAAAAAATATCATTCAATTTTTAGGTACATCTGTTAAGGTTTTTTGGAGTTTGCATAGGTCGTACTTAGATAACATAGTATCCTGTTTTAAAAATTCCTGCTCGTATTTGTGTCGCAAGGGTTGTGAAGCTTGTTGCAGAGGAAGTTTTTTTTACAGCTGAATATGCCTAGAGTACGTCGATTTGAGCAGATTTCCCATCTTAGTGACTTTAAGAGGAGGTGAATTGTAGAATTGAGCGAAACAGGTTTGTCACTCAGTGAAAGAAATTTCTAGAAGGACGAATAAATACTTACGTACCGTAGAACGGTTTTACTAAGGGTGTTCTCGGAAAGGCTGTAGACGCAGAGCGAGATTCACCGGTCGACGTATAGGAACCACAGAGCTTGAAGAAGATGAGAAATGACATATATGTCTCCACCGCTTCCTGAAAGTAGCATTGGGCTATCATGTTGCCTTTAATGAAAATTAGTAGTGATCTGCTATCATACTCGATAGTCACTAAAGATCATCTAATTTCATTCTTGATCCCACTGAATCATCTCTCTACACCATTGTAAACGGTTAGCTCGATATTGACGAGTGAGAGGCACCACCCAATGTGGACGACACGACAATAGGCCAAAACTTTGTATTCGGCGCCCCATATTCTTCAAACCACTGATTTTAAATAGTCCGGCTGCTGCTAAATTGGTCTTTGACAGTTAAAAGTCGCAATCGACGATCTTCGCGCTCTGTGGTTCCTCTATGACAGCCGGAGCTTCTCGCTCTGTATCCACGGCCTTCCTGAGTCCATACCTGATAACGCTGTACTATGGTACGTAAGAATCTATTACTCCTTCAAGAAATTTCTCTCACCGACACACCTACTTCGCGCAACCCAACAATCCGCCCCCTTTCAAAGTCACTAAACTGGAAAATTTGCCCAAATCTAGGTACTCTAGGCATAATCAGCTGTTTAAAAATGTCGTTTGCAACAAGCTTCACAACACAGGTGTGAGTATAATTTTTAAAACAGGATGCTATCTAATCAAAGTCGAACCTATGCAAACTTCAAAAAAAATTTAGATAAAACAGATAAACCTGAAAATTTAATAATATTTAATGAGTGTTTACCTTTCTTTGCCACACAGTATATTAATAGCACTGTCATAAGTACAAATACAGTGTGAGTAATCGAAAATTTGCTATCCAGGTTTTCTGAGGGTTCTTCAAAAATATATGGTACACAAATAAAAGTTGACGGATCCGAGCCTTTTTAGTTTTCTCATCAAAATCCGAATGGTAAATATTCGGCGGCCCACACTATATATCAATACGAAAACCCTTTACATGGTTTTTTAAATTTTTCTGTAATCAAATTAAACTTCATTTCAATAATTTAATACAATTTCGGAAGAAGAAATTTGCAATTTTTGTGATATGATGAAAAAATTATATGGTCTATTTTGAACGCAACACAAACTCGGCTAAGTATGTTTGTATACAGGGTGATTCTTAATCTGCATACATCAATTTAACTAAATTTGCCAAATTTTAAAATAAGACGAAAAGGTTCTATAAACATTTATCCTAAAATGTTTCGTTTTTGACATCTGCGGTGTAGAAAGTTAGTTCTTGATGAAAGATTTTAATTAGTATTTCCCAAACGTGTAGAGATAATGAAATTTGACATAATCCCATAACTTTTTATGGAACTTATTTCAAAAATAGTTTGTCCAGAGGCGGGTAAAACCAGGAGGGTAGTTTTTCAAAAATATTCAAAAGTTTTATAACAAAAATGAAAAAGGCTTTTTACATAAAAAGGTTCTTTTGTTGAAATTTGATGTCGGCAACAGTGTTAGAGAAAAATTGATTTAAATATTTAGGTGCATGCTCAATGTCATTAAAAATCTATGGAATTTGAATCATAGTTGGCTTCAAATGAAAGAAAACAAACAATTTTGACATCAATCAATACTTAAACGTATGGAAATGTTACTTCTTAGTTTTTATATACAAAAAATTACACGTGATAAATTTTTGTAAACATTTGACACTAAAAATATTTTACTACATTTTTAGCTATTCGTCATTATTTGTCCTCAGCTATAATTTCCCAAGTTTATGCGTATACCTAAGTTAAGAATCATCCTGTATTTGCGACTTCATTTAACTTTAGTATTTTTTCCTAGTAACACTATCTTTAAAATTATTTATAACGAATATAATCTTCAATGTTAAAAATTGTAACTTTTAGTTGTTTTTTCCAATTTTTCTTATTTAAAGATTATCATGACATTGTCTTTCAATTTACCAATATTATTAAATATCCTTGTCTTGATTAATTTAATACATTCATTAATGATACCATACAGAACATGATATTATTTAAGTTGAGAGATGGAAAAATAAATAATCAGAAAATTACTCACCTTATCTAATTGTTCATTGCTTGCTGGAGCGGCGGTAATAGAAGTAATTGCTAGGCAGCAAAACAACATTACGAGATTTGCCATTTCTGGAAAAAATAATGATAAATGAGAATTAGCAGGTTTATTTGACATCAAAGAGTTTGGAAGGGATAGAGGTAACAAAAACTAAATTTTACTCAACGATCTCAATGATTATGATTACTGATTTGTGTTAAAATTATCAGTTGAATATAATTTATTTTTATTTACTAAGCGTTTTATCATTAAGATAAATGTGAAGTATATACATTCCTCATAAATGTAGTATATTTTAAGTCTATAAAATTATAACTAAGAAAACAGTAGGGATGCACAATCTGGAGAAGTACCACCTCGAAAAGCCAGTACTTGTTTTTCTGCAGGAAAAGTTCTGTTTGTATGACGATCAAGATGTAGAAGCGTTTTTGAGCAATTGAATAGTGCCCCGAAATTTTTCTTTTACGTAAAAGAAACATTCAGTTCAGTTAAATATAATGTACCTATTAATAAAAGTGGAGGGAAGAAAATAAGATGTATTAAAACTTTCTTTTACTGTGACCATAAATTTAATAAAAAGAAACAATTGTGTTATAAACAAAATTAGAAACTATGTTTAGAAGTGGTTTCATTTTATCAAAATAGAGTCCGCCATTTAAATAAAAAGTTGTCTGTATATTGCTCAGTGAAAATTAAATAATATTGATGTTACAAGAAACAGTTATCCTGCGAGCTAAAGCCCCAACCATTAAATTAATCTCGTAATATCTGGGTAATAGCAGGCAGCACTAGGTGTCAGCAAGAGCCGACACAGACCGGTTTCGAACTTATTAGGCCTTATCAGTGTGTCATAGGGGATACTACCGACGAGTGATCCAGCTAATCTGAAGTCTATCTACAGATAAGAAATGAATGACAACGTCAATTGCAACTCTAAGCCTAAAGATACAAGTAACATCAAATTCGGCATAGAGCGACCTGCTTACGACTGTACTATGATTGCATGACGGTACGCTTAACTCGCGTATGTGCTGTATGTGTGCTCTATGTTGAATTAGGTACTTCTTACCTAGTGCCTACTTCTGTATTTTTGGTACTTCTTCGAGTTACATTAAAGTGATAAGCATACAGTATCCTTTTAAATTAAATGAACAATTTTCATGAAAGAACCTGTAGTATGAAGTGTCATGTCACACTTATTTTGTAACTTATTTTATATGTTTGCAATCACTAACTATCTCAAGTTTTACTACATATACTTACTACAGTTTTATCTCGTCGATTGTAAATTGATTTACACTATTTGTTTAAAATGCATTATTGAAATCAAAAAAGTTAATAATCAGTTTGACGCTCTTAAAAAGTTTAATTTTTCTAATTTTGATAAATGACAATAATAACTGCTCAACTGAATAAGCAAACTATGAAAACAGGTTTATAAATGTTTCCTACCTTTGATACTAGAATACGGCAAGGTAAATATTTCTTTTATGTAATCAAATTTCCCCGTAGTAGTTGTAAGCGGTTAAATAATTTCAAATTGGTTGCAATATCGCCAGTTTATACTTCTTTGTGTTCTGTTTCTCTCTCACTAGCTTTAACAATAATTAACTAAGAAATATACGAAGAAAAATAATCTATCATCGCTCTCTCTCTCACACACACACATAAACTGTAGCAAGTTCCACATTAAAAAATAAATAATTTTATGTATTTTCGTATTGTTTTCTACTGCGCCGATAAAACATAGTACTTTTTGTTCTAAATATTAATGAAACTACTTTTACAATATTAATTAACAATCTCTTAAATCTTCAAACAATTTTCAACTCTCTCATAATTATATTTTATGCAATTATGTATAAATGAGGTATATTAAAATTAATTAAAACCTCTAAACGCTATCTGAATAATTTATGTACCATTTACTTCCAAATTTAATTGATCGATCATCCATATCTTATCATATTGAATACATATTTACATTTACTTTCGCCAAACATAATGTGTTTTTTTTTTAGTTTAAAGCACTATCCCTAGTGCAATTAATGTCTAGCTCAGGAGACCACAATGATAGTTGTAGATTATTGAAATACAGTTTTAGAAACGATACTAATCAATCAGTAAGGGAAAGCTGCCATGTTATGTATGGTACGTTTACACTCTTCTATTTCAATTCAGTGATCTCGAATAATTACCTCGATTATCTCGAATTATTCAATGTGTGTATTTTTGATATAGTATAGAAATTTGTTTAGTGACTTATTAAATCGTTTTTAGTTCATAGAATATTATGGTACAAGATCTGAACTTTATATTTTAACTTCAGAAAATCCCCAAGGATCTAGTCTGGAACTTTTACTTGTTTTACTCGAATACTTATCTCAATTATCTCGAATTATCCAATGAGTGTATTTTTGATATAGTATAGAAATTTGTTTAGTTACTTATTAAATTGTCTTTAGTTCATAAAATATTGTGATACAAGATCTGAACTTTATATTTTAACTTCAGAAGATCCTAAAGGAAGCATATTTTGATGTTTTAAAACATTCAATTGTAATTTTGTACTAATAATTCATAAGTGGTGCCTTAATAACAGTAATGTTTAACTTAATTCAAGATTGCTCTTTCACAGGCAACGGGCTGCTCTATTGCAAAAGCGGAATTTCAGGAAACAACTACTCTATCGGTTAATACCCCGACCAGCATTAAATTACTCCTGAAAAGTCTATAGCAAGAGGCAAAGTCATTCGTCAGCGGTACCCCCGGTTTCTAGATTGTTAGCTGTCATCAGTATACTATGGTTGAGACGATTAACCCTAGCTGTTCGTGTCTGTCTAACTTGACAGTAGAAGAGAACCTGAGCTCACAAAGCACCCTGTAGCACATAGCTACATCAAGTGGCTACTCCATGTTATATCTGAAGGGTTCCAACGTCAAACGCCTTGCCATATGCTGGGCATATCTTTTATAAGTACCGGCAGATTATTTCGAAAGAAATCGAGATATTGAATCAAATCAATTGGATTTGGTAATACGAATGGTCCACTCAAGGAATCAAACAAACAAACATTTAAGCAAAAACGTTGTTGGATATGATCCCGTTGAATACGTGGGTATTATGAATATTATACATCCCATTCTTCATCTATAACTAACACGCCAGCTGTAAATTTGGGATTTTGAGCATTTTGTTGCAACAACCATTTGCAAAATATAATTTGTAAGGGATAATAATTGGTACTGGCTTGGACATGCTGTACATGATATGGATATAATTGAGTTTCGTATATGATACACCATACTGTTGATTGGGACTCCTCCTCCTCTTACTTGGTGAGCGATTCGCCTGGTACTTATTCACGGATTCTTTTCAACAATCTCTAAAATGAGTTCCTCATTAGCTACAATATGATGAGAACTCTCTGAACCTCCATCTCTTCCACGACCCCGTTACAAATTTCTCCAGAGTTACACTACCGCGGTAAAAGTGGCACATGTCTACTGGGAAATCATTCTACGTAGAGACGAGAAGCTGCTAAAGCATTTTGTCTTACTTCACCATAAATTAAAACTATATCCATCAATTTCCAGTTGCTATAGACGTAAGCTATTCTTGACACTTGGAAAACTAATGTAAAGACTATCGCAAAAACGTTAATACTAAAATAGGATTTCAGTATTCAGAATCGCCTAGAGTTACGTAGAGAGAGAGAGAGAGCGCTAAAGACTACAGTAGCCCAACGATGTAAAGGTTAAAAATACTACAACTTTAATAATTTCTTTCTTGGAAATTATAAGAATTTAAAAAAAATTTTTTACGATATTGACTTTATTTTTCATTATGCATCTACTCCAACTTTTTTGATAAGATGTACGTCACCCTGTATGGGTTGTTATGATCACTTTAGGTACATACAATGTAAAAATGATGTATTTTTACCAGCTGATACTTAGGTGTATAACAAAAATGCCCCTTTCCTTTAACCTGTTTTTGGTCAGAAGTTCTTACGGTGTTTATATAACTTCGATGAAATGTTAAATAAATTCTTTATTGGAAAGTTGTAAGCTATAAATTGCGGTAATCTAATAATAATTAACCAATACTTAAATGCGGCAGTTTTGTTACATTACGTAGGTATGCAACTTGGAACTTTGGAATATCCAAGCTGAAAAATTGAAACATTCAATTTAAATATATTTCTATTTTTCTATTCTCTTCATGTGCAGGTAATAAAAATACTTGATTTTATGTACTTGTCTTAATCAATATGTATGTGTCATTTTGTTAAAGTAACCGTCAGCAGGTTTTATTTCTAACATTTTTCTTCAGTTTTTTATTACAAAAGTTCTCTTTGTGAGCACAAATCATTTTCTAAATAATTTTAATTTTTTACAGTAAGCTATTTTCAATTTTTCAAATTATTATATCTTATTAACAGTCATTAACTATCAAAGAATTTTACTAGAAAATCATGCGTTTTGTTACATATTTATGTCTGCATTTTTAAAATAATTTAATAATGCGTCTTAACTTAGACTTAACTTAGTGAGCTCTTGTTCGTTTGGTTGCTACAATTTTATTTCTAATGCTTCTAAATGATGCCAAAACAAACTGATTTATAAAATCAATTGCTTTCATTTGACCAACACTAATAAACAGAACTACTAGATTATTATTCATGAAAAAAGGAGACTTACTTGCCACATTGGAAAAGAAGTTCTACTTTTATTTTATGCATAAAGGTCTATTTACACACATCAGTGCCGTATCAGTTCCGTATCAGTATGAGTGAAACATAAAAAATCGTTGCTTAGATTTTAAATTGGCGTGTTTATACACATCCGTCACAGTGTCGTATCAGTGCTGTCAGTGCTGCTTCAGTGTCCGTTCAGTGGATTTTAAATACGCCGGCGACGATATTTTTGTAATTCTTCTGATGAACTGACCAGATTTTTTTACTGTTTCGAATGGGTGAAAAGCTTATCAAGCTGGTAAGAAATTTTGATCAATTGCATGATAAATATGTTTAGATCACTTTATTTGATCGTTTACTAACTCTTTTTTACGGACTACGAACGGATATGTGTAAACTGACATCAGTGATCGACCATAAATAACACTGATACTGAACTGACACTGAACTGATACGTCACTGATGTGTGTAAATGGACCTTTAGGGTCTATTTACACACATCAGTGTCGTGTCAGATCCGTATCAGTACCAGTGAAAAATAAAAAATCGTTGCTTAGATTTTCAATTGGCGTGTTTATACACATCCGTCACAGTGCCGTAGCAGTGCTGTCAGTGCTGCTTCAGGGTCCATTCAGTAGCTTTTAAATACGCCGTCGACGATATTTTTGTAATTCAACTGACGAAGTGACCAGATTTTTTTATTGCTTAGAATGGATGAAAAGCTTATCGAGTTGGTACGAAATGTACGAAATTTATCATTTGCATGATAAATATATTCAGATCACTTTGTTTGATCGTCTATTAACTCCTTTTTACGGACTACGGACGGATATGTGTAAACTGGCATCAGTGATCGACCACAAATAACGCTGATACTGAACTGATACGTCACTGATGTGTGTAAATGGACCTTAATAGTTAGATGAACATAAGAATTCGGCATGGTAAATAGAGTGGTCTAGTTTTTACAGGAGGCTTTTGGCATAGCAAGATAATGCCTGAACACATGCAACAAGAGTAACAGTGTACTATATTGATCTTATTGTGATCAATCATTGTGTTCCTATGGGAAACATTTACTATATACATTACTTACTGCATTATAAATTTGGTTACCGAGATAGTAAGAAACGAATAACTCAAGTATTTAATGAGGGTTAAACATTGCGTTGTTTTGAGAATTTAGATGAAACAATTCGAACCGTGAAACCTCCATCGTAAAAAAGCATAATTACAATTTGAAATTACTCTTGTTTCGGAGATCTTGGAAATAAAATACAAATGTTTCAGATGTTTCACTTAATATTTACAAGTTGACAACTAGTGACTATCTCTAAAGGAAGTTCATAAGTAAGTGTGAGTTAGGCACAGACTTGGGCTTTTATACTGCCCTTAGGATTAATTAATAAAATGGTTGATATAAGAAATTCCGAATCCTAAGCTTCTCTAAATATATCAGGTAATAAATAATTCCTAGATAATCCAGGATAACTTGGATCATTCCATAAATTACGGTGGGCAATTATCTATTTCATAAGACTTAAGTAAACAGGTGAACAAAATACGTCTCCTTTAGCTAATAATAAATGTTAGGACGTAACACAATTATTTGCCTCGTTGTCTAATCACCTTAAAAATTATCTCCCTATTGTAAACTGGAGTTGGTTAGCACTGTATGTAATATCTACTTTTGAACAGTAATGCTTTTCTGTTTTTATTTTTATTTATTTCAATGTAGCATGTTTAATTAAATGCACATATTTGATTATGTATTTTGTAATATATATTTTTTAATGTATATTATGTGTCATTTATTTTTCTTATTTATTTTGTTTACTTTGACAATATGCACAATATTATGATTCAGTGGTCAATAATAGTATTCAACGAGCAAATAATCATCCGAGTGAATTACAACAATTATATGCAAGACAAGACTTTGTCCACGACTATTAACAATATTTGAGCAAACTCTTTATTGAACAAATTATAGAATATTTTTACATTCATAACTTGAACATGACTCAAAACATAAAATTCAAAAGTATCATAAATATCATTATTCATTACTTTTAATTATTATATTTCAAATGAAAACAAGTAGTTTAATATGAAATCATATGGCATAATTTTATAAATATCACGATTGAAACCGTGTATCTGGGCGTAACCAACATCGTCGTCATAATATTCACGAACGGATATACGTATAAATAAAAAAATTAACATTACCATTAATAATTATGATAATGAGGTAATCTATGACCCAAAAATGTTACAAAAATGCAAATACAATAAACAAATGCCTATTTACATCATCAACACCATAACACTGTACCTCTGGAAACGTAAACTGGGTTGAACGACTTGTGACGTCACACCAACGATACCGCGTTTTCGGCCACGTGGTTTTGTTTACATTCCATAGCAATTTATTTATGTTGATATTTTAATTATTATGACACACGTTCTGACTTTTCAATATGTTTGTAAGATTATCCTGTAATACATTTCCAGTCAATATAAAATTTATGTAGCTTTCCCATTACTAACACTGGAAAATTTTTATTAGTTTATTCCCGATACTGTCACTGAATTCAAATTTGGTGATGGAAGTTTAAATAATCAGCAGTGATTAACCATTATTCACTTGTGATTAATGATTATTCAAACTTCCATCACCAAATTTAAATTCAGTGATATAGTCATGGACAAGGTACCTAAAAATTGCCAATTTTATAAAAGTTAGTGCTATCAAGGTACTTGTTTCTAGAACGCATTTTTTTGGAAGTGTCTATTTAACACGTGTCTGTAAAATATAAATTAAGTATCATTTTCCCGTCATTTTCAGTTAACACTAAAAACAAATTTCTACTTTTATTTATTTTCCACTTTTACTCTATTAGCAAAGCATTAAAATCTTTAGTCAGAGAAAATACTGTTAGTACCTACTGAAAAAGATGGGGGCATATTTTATTTCATAAAAAAATATATTAAAAGCAAATGTCGGTTTTTTTACACTTCTGTAAGATATACATGTTTATATCAATTTTTCCACTTCCAAAGTACTCAGATATGAGGCATTTCAGTATACTCGTAAGTAATTTGAAGTTATTACTAGCCAAATTACTGTCACATTCACCAACAACAAACGATTAAAAACTATGGAAACGTTAAAAATCTCATTTAGTATTATATAATTTTCCGCCTTTTACATATTTCGACCATTTACTCCAATTTTTTTATTTTATTTAATTAGCTTATCCAAGTGTTAAATTATTCCGTTGATTATCAAATTGCGGGTACTAAATATTTTGGATTTCTTTAATTTGGAGGTTTTCAAAAGAAATTTTTACTCATTATTCCATTACAACATAAAAATAATGAAATAATGTGTTAAAATTTAAGAACTATATCCATTTAAATAGGTAAATTGGAATTAGCAGTAAAAGTATACTTGCTACAAATATTTGAATAAATAAAATTCAAAACTATAATTCAGTTCGTCTAGACTTTGTATTTATATATACAGGGTGTTCCATCGGGAACTCCTTCGATCGTTATCTGGGAAAGTACCGATCTGAAATATTTGAAAATTTGGCAATATCACAAAACCGACACGAACTTTGTTATTTTAAATGGAACACTGTGTATTTTTTCATTCTGTTTTGTGTACCCTGAAATTGCTTTTCAATCCATATAAGCATTGTTAGGGTTGCGATTAATACTTTTGGAGATATAAACTTAAAAAATGAGGCAAACGCCCTCGTGCTACATACATATTACAATCTATTCTCTATGAAAAAAGGAAATTAAATCAAAAGATTACCATGACCGATATATGGGACCTCATCTTTTTTGCCTTTTTATAAACGACATTGGTTCCTGCTTCAATTATTCAAATTATAATTTATTTATTGATGATCTTAAATTGTCAATGACTGTTCAATCTGTGGATGACTGCATTAAACTCGAAGAAGATCTGTACAGATTAAATGAATAATGCGAATCTCATGAACTTTTCCTTAATATGTATTAGTAACTGCCATAGTATAACATTTTCCTTAATATTGCTTACAATTACAACATTGGCGGTCATACTTTGAGAGTCGTTCGTGAAGTTAAGGATCTAGGTATAATTTTAGATAGTCAATTATCTGTTGAAACACATGTTGACTCAACAGCACACAAAAATATGAGATCTCTAGGTTTTATATTACGCAATACAACGTATTCCACAAACCCTTCTTCAATTATTATTTTGCATAATGCATTAGAAGTAAATTGGAATATGGTAGTAGTTGAAAATGTTCACAAAAGATTTGTCGATGTGCACAATTATAGATTTAAGAGAAATTTATATTATGAACTATATGATGTCAGACTGTCGCACTACCGCTTAAAAGAATTAGTCTCTAGGAGAATAATTTTTTCTTTATGTTTTTGTACAAATTATTTACCAATATTGTTAATTCTTCAGTCAAATTTCTTTTAGTCACCATTCACATTTTTCTAGATATGCTAATCTTTTATATATTTCATCGTGTCGGACTAGTTATGCAAGCAATTCTCCAATACGTATGTTATAGAAGATTTATAGCGATTACTTAATTATATTAATATGTTAATTCTTTACTACATTAGTGTTAATTGTAGTCACTGTTTCTTTAGGTTTAATGGAAGTACTCACCACGAATTTGTATTTTTTTTGTATAATCTTGTTATTGGGCATTGAATTGCCTGTTGGAAACGTGCCGGAAGAATTATTACAATAACAATTATTAGTTCTAGTTTAAATTGTGGAGATACCATCACCATACGTACCGATTTGACACATGCTAAGCAAAAAAGCAAATTTTATTACACTCCAAATATGATTAAAACTGTCAAAATAGTAGAAATTTGCAAATATTCTCAAAATCGTAACCCTAACATCCTTATACGGTTTGAAAGACAATTTCAAAAAGCACAAGGCAGAGGAAAAATATATATTGTTCCGTTTGAAAAAAAAAAATAAATAAAAGCTGTTTAAAGTCGTCAAAATCTAACGTCATAGATAAAACGCTTGGTATAATATTTTTAAATTTGCCATGTACCATATTTTAAGGTCGTTCAAATCCTTTATGCATACCAAAAATTAACTTGATATCTATTTCCAGAAATAATTTGTGGTGATGTTTTTCTTAATAAATTATTATTGCATAATCTATAACTCCTAGCTATAGGGAATGTTACACGAAACGACCCTAAAATTTTCTGTAGATCCAAAAATGCAATAACATACAAGGTGTTCTGTTTAAAATAACGTTGGTGTTCACTTCCGTTGTAACCGAAAGTACTGGAAACTTTAGATAGATATTTTAGTTGTATTTACACGAGGGACTTGGAGGGACATGTTGTCAAATTCTCAGTATTTCGGATCAGTACTTTTCCAGATAACAATTGAGGGAGTTCCCGGTAAGACACCCTGTATACTTTATAATTACTAGAACATACTCTATGGCCATACTATTCAGTGAACAAGTACAAAGTTCTAACTTTCAAGCTATTGTTAAGCGACACTCTTATATAAACAAAAAACAAAAAATGTAGGAAGACACGTCATGATGTGGTAATCTAATATCCATATCCACATTGTGGTTTTCAATTTAGGTATATTAAGGTAGAGAATTCCCCAAAACTTTCTAAACAAATGTTGCTAAATCGTAAATGTTGATAGGAACTAAAACTAATACAACTAATATAATGTCTAAATGTTGCTTTAAAGAAATTGATTATACCTTTCTCTTTGAAACCCCAGATATTTTATTATAAACAATAATTGTAACCGTCTAGTTTCTAGGAATTAATTTTTAATTTCTTCCAAAAACCCATTAAAGAAACAGTAAAGTTTTTAGTATATTCAACATAGTGATATAACATTATATGACTTATGGACATAAGTGTATGTGTACTTACAATTTGAGAATTGAAGATAGTAAATATACTTCACTTTAAATGCTTCAACACTTTGTATTTTAAGATACATGGAAGTCATTTATGTGCTCCATATTTGCTCATACTACACTGGACATAATTAGAAAGTGTGGCCAAACTTTATTGGCGGATTATAAATAATGGCTTAAACAAAAATAACTTAAAAAAAGTTCAAAAAATGCTTTGTTTTTGAAATACTTAAAATTTCAAAGATATGTCTTTTTTCAAGTTATTTGAGCAATACCTAATGATGACTCAAGAATGTGCATTATCCATAAACGAAATATGAGTAGATATAAAAGATTATACTGGGTGAACTACTAATAATGGGTCATAGAGCAGATGTCAGTGTCAGCAGTTTGTCTTTGGGACAAAACATGAATATTTAGTTCAATATGTCTTAGTAATATGTTGCAGTGGAAAAATATACTGGATTTGATAGGGATACAAATTTTATGAAATGAAATCATAATTTATATATTAGCGATGCCTGATGGTGCATTTCTCTTTTATTTTTTATTGATGAAACGTTCTTATTCGGTATTTCTCTGTAAAAAAGGTATATTTGGTAGAACTTGATAATTTTCACCGTTTTCAAGAAAATTGTCCTAAAAATGCCTGCCTTTTATGACCGAAACTGATTTGATACATTAATTATGAGTCCTTTTCTTTCACAAATTTGGTAGCAATCGGTTGAGCGGTATTACAAAAAACAAAAAATAATTTCAATTTTGACACTATCTTTTTCCAATATTGTAGTGAGACACATTTAGCTAGGTATATCTTCAGATTTTGTCCCAAAAATGTCGCCCTTTATTAGTTCGCCCTGTATGTGGTTCTTTATTTTTCCGACTTGAATAATTAAAAAAAAAATTATTAATATTGAAAGGAGATAATTCTGTGAAATCATATAACTTCTGTGAAATTCTGGTATTCGATATCGCTGCAAAAACTACGTATTATTGCTAATTTCATTAAAGACTGGAATTTTTTACATTAACCAAGTTTAGATTTAATTAAATATCAGTTAAATTTCATATACGGAGTACTGTAAATTTTGGTGTACCTATTTTAACATAGATATTGATTAAAACCTTTGTATAGAGCATCTGATGCTTCGCATATTAATGGCCTAGAATCTTTTCTATATTAAATTAGCTTATAATGTACGGAATGAAGACATATCATAGTCAATAGATGATGACAATGTGTCTAATACAACTGTTCAATTCAGTGTTATATTTTCTATAAGAATAAATAAACTAAAAAATAATTTGTGGTCATACATAACATTAAGTGAAGGAATACAAAATACCGGGTATTTTAAAAAGGTGCTGTTACTAGTGGGGACATTTTAACTACATATCTAGAGGGGGATCGCTAAGTAATAATTCTTATTCATAATAAAAGGAAGAATATGAGAAACAATTAGTATCTACTGTGGCTTAAAAAGTGAGTCTATATATGTGTATATTTAATTTTGGCTGTGTTGAAAATAATCTTGAATAACGAGACAAGAACAGAAATTGCCGCACTTTGTTTTTATATAAATTTACAACATGCATTGACTAAGCTTTTTTAAATTTTATGATCCGTGTTATTTACGTGTATCTGTGTAAGACTGAATAGTATTTCCTAATACTTTACATTTAAGAAATAAAACTTTTTCATTACACACAATTTTTAGATGTTTACTTTTAAAATGAATACTGTTACTGACTAGCATTTTCATAATTTTATTCATTTATGATAATATTCGTATAGCCTTTAGTCCATAAAATTATAATTACATACTACAAAATGTTTTGTTCACATTGGTAGGCAGATATTGATATAAAATTGTGTGAAATTGAGCCCAGTTTCACTATTTGTTTACAATAACCATAATTAATAAAGTCGATAGTTAGTTCTATGTCACAAACATATTAAAACAATAACTGACTTGCTATTAGTTAGCTTGAAGTTATCGAAAAAAAAGTTAAAGAAGAAAGTTGTAGGATTATATTCACTAAATAATTTTTTTCATAAATTACTATATGCTTATTAATTTTTTTTTTGCAAATACGTTGTTTAAAAAAGGGATAAAAATTTTTTAATACTTGTTTTCAATGCATACATTCTTGATATATGTCTCAGAACGGTAAAGAAGAAATTACGAAAGTAATGCATTAAGTTATTCATTTAATGTGAAAATATTGATACTGAAAATATTAATACACAGTAAAAATTATCATGGATTATCTAACCCCAAACTGAATTATGAGCGAACTGAATTTTGAATAATTAAACATTTTAACAAAGAAATGAGCTTATCAACACACTTTTTTGTTAAAGATATAGTTTGCAAAATAAACGACGAAAAATATTGATAATATAACTCAGTTTTGTGTTTCCAGGAACACACAGTTCAGTAAGTTTACTCAAAAGTTACTCATAAGAGAATAGTTTAGTTAACAAAGTAACTGAGCAGTTGTATTGATTTTGAGTGAAATTTTATAAAAAAAATGTTTAAGGTGTATTGATACTGTTACATCAAATAATTAAGTATCGGAAAAAGTGATGTTGCAAAATGGCATAACTTGACTAATGATTATTACTATTACTTGATTTGAACTTGACTCGAGTCGAGGAACTTGAAAATCAAGTCAAGCCATGACTGATAGATGGCTTTGTAATTCATTAAAAAAGGAAGGAAATTAACCAAATGTTAGTGTATTCTAATTATATAATATTTATAGTTATATAAAAATAGTTCTTGGACGGGAATGTGTTATTTCAATTTAAAAAGTTCAATCTTTACAATCCAGTTAATACAGTACCTTAATTAATTTTAAAATGTTGTCTAAAAATATGAGAGGTAGTCCGAAGAAAACGTCTACAGAAGCTATTAATAACGAAAGAGTTTAATGTAAAAGAAGAACAATCTATTCTGCAATTATTGAGTTTTTTGGGATTTCATTGTAAAAACTGAAACATGTAACTGATTGATAATTTAAATTTAGCGGAAAGGAAACAATCATTCAAAATTTCTTGCCAATTAAATAAATATTATGCATAAAATTACATTTCTACATTGCATAAAATTTGGTTCCTTATTTCCGATTTGTCAGGGTTGGAAATGTATGTAAAGAAAGCAGTCGCATGAAACAGATATTTGAAGTATTCGAATGTATCACAAAAAAAAATTTCACGCCCAAATCACAGATCATTTAAAAAACTAATATTGTCTTATTCAAAAGTTTCCGTATTTTACATTTTAGAAAGGCGTACTTATGTAACAGTATTATAGTTTTGAAGTTTTGTTTGTTATTCTACTTATAGGTAAATAACTGTTACTAGGAATTCAAATATTGAAGTTTCGCATCTCCTTTTGCTGTCATTTCAGTAAAATATATCACAGTTTATGATTACTGATATTATCCAGTTTAGTATCTACTTAATAATTAAAAAGACATACCTATTATTAACAAATAATAAATATGTTAGATAGGTACTTATAAATACTACTTGAAAAAAAAAAAAATAAAGAGCAGTTTTTGTTTGTTTTTGTGTTACTTACTAATAAAAAATTATTAAGAAATAGAAAGAATCGAACTAAATCAATACCTAGGTATACAAAAGAATCTATTAATAATTTAAGATTTTATAGTACGAGTAGGCAAGATTTTTATAACTAATTAAAACATTTTACTTCTTTCAAAGTAAATAGTAGATGCCTAAATATCTGAACTAATAAATATTTGTTTTATTTATTCTGACTGAATAGCTATTATAGCTTTTATTGGACGAATGAACTAAATGACTTAAAATATATATTCAAAAACACTTGAAAAAGTAATAATGCTATTAAAAGACAACAACTCACCGCTTCCTGTTGATACACTAACAAATTCACACCACAATACTTGTTGCTACCGCGGCAGGTGATGCACTGAACTTAACTGAAATAGAGAGTTCCCAATACGACCGACCGTTGAAATCTCCTACCCAACGTTATCAAGCACGGTAATATAGGCGCAGCCCTATAGTGCGGTAGCAAAATACCTTTTTGCAATTGTTTCACAAAGTAATTCCATGACTTACTTTGCTCTTTGCTCATATATTCGGCAAATGTTAAAGAAATGTGAAAAGTTCAATAAGGAAGTCATTATCAAATATGGGTAAGTTTGTATTATGCAAGTTGGAAAAGATTGCACAGAAAATAACACCATAATGGTTTTACAATGCTGCTATGCAACTCTTGTAGAGATAAAAATTAATTCTGCTTTTTGATAAATAGTTACCTATTTAAATATCGACAAATTACAAAAATGCATTTCATTATAAGCAGGAGGTACATTACTCTTGCTTTAACCGATTAAACTTTCAGCAGATTGCTTTATAGAACATGAAATAGTTACATTGTTTCAGAATTATTGATTACCTAATTTACACAAAGTTTCACTACTGATAATGAGCTAAGGACAAAATCTAGAGATTCTTGCGATGTATCATTTTTGCTAATTCTTCTTTACCATCTATTAATTTTCAGATACTTCCACGTCAGTTTGCCCTCACATTAAAGGATTTTTAAGACATGTCTGAAATAAGTTTTAATTTTTCTTTATTTTAACGCCGTAATATTTTCCAGTAAAATTTGCAACTTTACTGATTTTAATTGTAGGCTTTATTAGTGGCGTCTATAAAAATATAAATAGTATACAGGGTGTTAAAAAAAAGTGTAAAATATTTCAGGAGGTAATAGTATCAACCAAAGTAACGGTTGCGGAGATATGGGCCACTATTCGTTTTTCAAACATTTTATTTTATTAGGAATAAACCAACAAAGCAAACTTTTAACAAACAAAAAACCAAGTTACAGAAGATATCCACAGTGCCCTCCGTCCATTTCCAAGCAGGCACGACATCTTCATCTCAACGACATTCGAACTCTTTCGAAAACACCCTTGGTTTGGATTTCTTGACACTTTTGATTAATCCGCAGCTGCAGATCTTCCAGGCTATTTACAGGAGTGCCATACACTAATGTCTTCAAATATCCCCAAACAAAGAAATCTAGAGAGTTCAGATCAGGCGATCTTGGAGGCCATAAAACAGGTCCGGCCCTTCCTACCCATCTATGTGGAAAAGTTTAGTGTAAATGCTCTCTAACGGCCATGGAAAAATGAGCTGGAGGACCATCATGCTGGGACCACATTTGTTGCCTCTAATTCAAAGGAATGTCTTCCAAAAACTCATACAGTGTGTTCTGCAGAAAGTTGAGGTTAGCAGCGCCTGTTAATCGGTTTGGTAAAATAACAGGATCTAGAAACCTGTCACCTACAATACCCATCCAAATGTTTAATGAAAAACGTGCCTGATGTCCAGATTCTATTAGAGCATGAGGATTTTCGTCGGCTCAAATATGCGTATTGTGAAAATTAAACACTCCATTTCTTAAGAACCCGGCCTCATCAGTAAAAAAAATGTTAGCAAGAAAACGAGGGTCTTCATCATCATGACGTAGAAACCAGCGGCAAAAAACACACGTGCTTGATGATCATTTATTGGATTTAAGGCCTGTACTCGTTGCAAATGGTATGGATAAAGCAGTTGCTCAAACAAAAGGACCACTAATTCCTACCTCGGCTGATATTCTCCGCACATTCGTACTTGGATTTTGCTTTACTAGTGCTAGAATTTCTTCTTCTGCTCTAGGAGTGGATACCGACCTTGGTCTTCCGGATAAACGGCACTGTTTGCTCAAGAAACCGGTATCAAGCAATCTTTGGTGAATTGTTTCAAACATGCGTTGTGAAGGAATTTGGAGATTTGGATAAGCGTTAACATAAAGACGTCGCGCTTCGGTGGCGTTCCCATTAGCACGACCATACATGAAATGCATGTCTGTTAATTCTGTGTTAGAGTAACCAGCCTTAGCGAAAGAAAACTTGTGCACTGAGAACAACCGTCAAATACGTACTGTTTATTTCACTAAACATCAACCAACTATTATAAGAAAATACACAACGTTTTTGCAAAATAAAAAAGGGGCTAAAAAACATAAAACATTCCATATCTTCGCAACCGTTACTTTGCGGACCCATGTTTATTGAGACGTTTCTGCTTATTTTGGTTCATACTATTACCTCCTTAAATATTTAACACTGTTTTTTAACACCCTGTATATACAATGTGTCCCATTCTTTTTTCAGGTTAACACTTCTGGAAATATGGCTCTGAAATTTCCGCAAGCTAAATTTTTACAATAAGCACCCTAAAGGGTTATATTTTAATAACCGTTTTATTGGTGTGTGCAGAATAGAACTCGCCTTTAGGATACTAATTTTATAAAAATTGGCTTGGAAAAATCCCACATCTCACATTTCTAGAGGTGTTAACATGAAAAAACCGGACTGTGAGTTATACTGACATACGAGTATATATATTGGGTACCTACTACCAATTAAAAATATTTTTTTATAAAGTCGGTAGCTCAGCAAACCAATAGACAGATGCATAGCTAACCATCAATCTACAATATATCAATTTTTGCAGAAAAGTATATATATGTCGTAGTCATTGTCATTAGTCATTTCACGGAAAGTCTAGTCATTGGCTGTATTGACTGTAATGAAATGAATATTCCTTTGATTGACTGAAATTTTACGTGTTTTCAGGGATTGCCTGTTTCATTGCCGTCAAACATAGTAAAAGATTAAACGGTTACACGTTACAGCGTTTGACGGACGTTTGTTTAGTCATTTGCTGAATTGTATTGTGTAGAATTTTGGTCCGCAATAACTAATAATTTTACTTTTTTTAATTGTAAATGAATAACCTTATGTAAAGAGTGATCACGTGAAAATTGCCCTACCTCCCCTTGTTCTCCGTTATTATTTGAATTTGTTTTTTAAATGTAACACTCTTTATATTTTTACGCAATTGAAAAAAACCGTCAATATAACTTTTCAGAAATATATTATTATACATGATACCTATCTCTTACGGTTTTCGATATACTACATGTGTATTGTTAATATGCTATAATAATTGATACATTTTTTAAGATTTTTAAGGTATATGAAAAATAAAAGAAATAAATTTTTAAAAATGGTTCAATATGACCTCTTTCTTTTTGAATGCAAATTTAATAACTCTACTAAATTTTACATGAGTGTCCTTATTTTTCATTAAAACCTAATTCCAATGAAAATGCTTAACTCTATATCTTTCATTTAAAAATGATATCATGTATCATGAGTTATATGATGTTGCATGTTAGCAATAAACATGTAATATCTGGAAACATTAGAAGATAAGTATCATGTATAATATATTTCTGAAAAGATAAACCTATATACATCTGGGAAATGCGATATTTATTTTTTATGCTTTAAAAAATATTTAAAAGTTCCTTCAACTTTTATTTTTACACATTTTTTCGCATTTCGATTAATGATGGAGAAAAATAGGGGGGGGATTATCGAGTGTCCACCCTGTATATAATAATATGTTTATACATATGTACCTACAACTATTCGAGTCTGACTGTATAGAGCCATTTTCATTTACGTTAATTCCTTAGAATATTTCTTTTTTTTTATATAAAAGTGATTTTGATCTATTATTCAATTTAACTCCTACTCACCATTAGGTATATGATTTTTGTATAATATATGTTTGGATTGCTCCAAATTAAGGAAACTAATATTTTGCCAAAATAAAAATATTTTGTTTACTGTGTATTTTACATTTTTCAACAGGTAGTATTACATTCCAAGAATATTCAGCAAATGACTAAACAAAAATCCGTCAAGCGCTGTAACGTGTAATCGATGAACCATTTACTTTGTTTGACGAAAATTAAACAGGCAATCCGTGAAATGATGAAAAATTTCAGTAAATCAAAGGAATATTCATTTAATCACAGCCTTTCCCGGCAATACAGCCAATGACTAGGTTTTCCGTGAAATGACGAATTGCGCCCAAAGACTATGACATATACAGACACATTATTATAATCTGATTTCATATTAACTTTACAATGGTTGGAGATATCTAAAACCTGAAACGTGCATTACTTGATTAGTTTTTAACAAGAATTTCAATTTCTTTATTAAAAATCAATACAGCATCACTTTGCATATAACTACGTTGATATTAATTTTATTTTTTCTTAAGAAACATTTATTATAACGAGACAGTAGTGATAATAAAAAAAAACAAAAGGAAAAACTTTTATCTTTTCAGATTTGATTACGTTTCGGTTCATTATTACATAAAACCATCTCCAGATGTTAAAATATTATAGGTACATAGAAAACACAAATACTATTAACTATTATAACTATTTATCAAAAATTTCTAATGTAATAAAAAAAACGTACTAAAATATGAATATTCTGCATATTATTACATTTTATAATTCACCTCTTTTACCTGATTGCATTGATGTAAATAGGTAATAGGTCGTTTGCTATTGTTAGTGAGATATCGGTGATTTAATAATTTTGTAATTAAAACTGTATGAATTATACTCAATTGTTTTTTTTTTAATAAAAATGTGAAAATTAGTTAAGGAATGTATGTTTAAGTTTTCCGCTATTTTCTATACTCTATTTTTAAACTAAGGAGAGTCATTCATATTTCTCGCGCTTAAACACTTGCTTATTATTGATTAATTTGTCGCCAAGTATACATAACCCTACATTAATTCATGTATCAATGTCAACACTCAATAACTATAACCTTTAAAATGTCAATCATACTAGTCTAAGATTATCGTTGCCACTTCTTCCTCCTCCTTGTTAATCGAAAAGCAAATAAAATAGTCAACAACGAGTTATATCGGTTTTTGTGCATTTTTTTGTTTTTTTTTTCAAATTTATAGTTAAAATGATGTAAGATTAATGTTGCCCGTTCGTAGGTTTATTTTGTCTTTTTTCTTCCTTCTTGTTCTTCCAGAAGCAAATAAAATAGTTCTTTTCATAACTCAGCAACGAATTGTATTGCTTTTGTGCATTTTTCTGTTTGTTTTTCAAATTTACCGCCAAAATGATCTAGTTATATTTTCTAGTTACTGCTTCCTGTATCATGCTTTTGCGTGATCACTCTGTACATATGCTGGATCCTCCACATTAGATCAGCATTGTTCTATGTGCACTTGTCAAATTTCATTACGGTATTTTTATTAATAAAACCTATTCAGAAGAAATAAAAAAGATCAGGTTTCCAGTTTTTTTATGCTATTTATAAAATTATGAATATTATGAAACAATATATATCTTTTTAGTAAAATAATAGAGGAATCGAATTGTGAAAGAAATATGCCAAAATTGGCAATACTGGCAAAGATGCATAACTTTAAATGGATAATTTCGTGTGGTCCTGTATAATGCGGACATATTGAATATCAGTCATTGCCTAAATTTCATTGTTGTTATGACGGCTTAAAAGTTTTAATTCAAATTTATTTTTCAACTTTAAAGGCCAATAACCAACAACAAAGCTCTATATTTTTATATATAGTACTATACAACTACTTTGACTCCCCTGTATGTCCTTTCAGTTTTGGCATGATCTTTCCGGACACCCTGTATACAGAATGAATTACCATTAAGTACAAAAATTTTCATTACGTACTCAGGAAGGCCTAAAAGACAATAAAAAAATAATACGGAAATCTAACAAACAAAATCCCCATAACATATGATAACCATTGTCCGAGATGGCTTTGATACAGCATTTATAAACAACAGCTGATCCGGTTAGCTGCAGCATTTTAAATTCTTTTTTCGTCAGGATTACCCACTAATACACACACTTTGAGTACAATTAAATTGTCCATTTATACTAAGAAAATCGAACGAAAGGAATATTAATAGATAATAGAAAACTTTCAATGCACCCGCTTTAGTTAGAAAATTTTGTTCGATAACCATGAAAAATAAACCTATAGAGAAATATCTGTACCAGACATAAGTTTCTTTATTTAATTACTATAAAACGTTTAAATTTGAAAAACATAGGCACTAAACATCGAAGTAGAACAAAAAATTAAAAAAGTAAATACACAGGTTTGAATTCTGACAACAATTTGTTCGTAGTTGTCTAAGGCCCGAATGAATGGATTTTTAACGAACAAGACCCTACACACTATTCGCGAATTACTCGCATATCACGCATAGCGCATAACGAATCACGAAGTCACGCATAGTCTGTAGCGGGCCTAATTCTCTAAATGTCAAACGTTCGCTCACGGCTGGGCTTTAATATGGTTTCTATACCTAAAAAAATTTGTTTTGCTTTATAAATAAGTCGATTCCGTTCATTCATATCTTTCTCTATCCTCTCTTAAAATATTTGTACTTAGTCATAGATAACTCTGTATAATTATATAATCTAGTAATTAATTATTATTTTCTGAAATCATTAAATATTATGGCAAACAATCATAAAAATAATCCCTTATTCTTATTTATCAGTCACTTTTAACAATTAATTACGAATATTAACAAGAAATTTAGTCACGGCACATTAATTATTCTGCTCTAGTATTTGCAGTGGAACCAATTTATCAAAGTCTCTAGAAGATTCTAGAAGCTCCACGAATTTATTAGCTTGTTGATGTAGTACATCAACTGCTTTTATATATTGTTTCGAACAGTACATCTGATTCACAGTTTCAACGAAAACTTGTCTCACTCACCTATTAAGGTGACAGACAAATCAGCAAAATGTAATAAGTTACAGGACGCTCAAAATAATTTTTTCAAATCTAGTTTTGGTCCTATCTTCCATAAAATTTCACCGAATTAACTGAAATTTTGTTATGTGGGATTTCTGAGGGTGCTAAACATTCTGGAATTATTAATTTTTGGCTATATCATACAGGGCGTTCACTGCAGTACTCCGCGGGAATATTTTAGGTCATAACTTTTTTCAGGTTAATCTTTTTGCCCCTTTTATCATTTGTTGTTTTAGCAAATTTTTATTATAAACAAAAAAAGGGCTCTTGTAAGAAGTGCTAAGATTTCCCCGTTTTCAGAAAAACCAGGCGTAGTGCGCCAAAGTTAAGCAGCTGGTATCCCAAATTGTGTTTTATATTTCAAGTAGGCTTGGCATCTATTTATTATTACTATTAGATTCATTAATAAAACTCAAAATCAGTTATTTTTTTAACGGTAATGATAAAAAGTAATGGTTAGTTTATTTCTGGAAAAGTATAGTGAACAACTGAAAAAAAGAAAAACAACAAGAATAACTAATTATTATTAAAAGAAAATTAAAATTTAAGGAAAATAAAATTAGAATAAGTGTTCGAAATGTTCTTCGCCTTACATACAACAATTTGGGATACTAGCCGCTTGATTTTGCGTACTATGCTTGGTTTTTCTCGAAAACGAGCAAATTTTAGCGCCACTTACAAGAGCATCTCTTTTGTTTAGAATAAAATTTGCTATTACAGCAAATGATAAGAGCCAAAAAGATTAACCTAAAAAAAGTTAGGACCTAAAGCGTTCCCGCGTAGCACTGCAGTAAACACACTGTATAATACAGTAAAAAATTAATAACGCCAACTAGATTCTAAAAAATTATTTTGATATATTTTCTTCATATACAATTATGTTAATTGGAATAAAATACTTTTGTGGATGAAAGAAGTAATTAAAATTTGCCAATACAGTTAGTTAACTTACAACCGGTGGTGGCGTAGTAAATTATTATTTAAAATTCCTTGATCTAGCGATCGTAAGAGAGATTAATATAGTAAAAAATAAAGAAGTGGCAATAAATTATAGTATTGTAAGTAATAGGTGTAACAATAATTCATCCGTAAATATATCCAGGCAGCACTAATTCTTTTAAGGCAATATACATCATCTGACGAATAAGTTCAGGAATTTCTAGAAAAATCGTTACGTTTTTCTTGCTGAACGAATTTAGTTAGGTGAATCGACAGAGTGAAGTAATAAATAGGCCAAGTTTCATTGGTATTTTCTGCAAAAATGATCTCCATCATAAACCTATAGGTTTGATGATCCTATACTGTTAAAAAATAAATACACCTTTTAACACAAAAAAAACCAAAATACTGTGTTAATCGAGATCCATACGAAATTGTGTATATTTGTACACATTCCTCTGTATGTAGCAGTGTGTTAAAGCTTTAACACAATCCACTGTGTTTATAAAACAAATTTTATGTGTAATTTTTACGCATTTTAGTGTTATTTGTATAATTAAAGGTGTAGATTTCACACAATAACGTCAACTTTATTGTATAATAGGTACTGATATGGAAGATCACCTACTTCTTTAGTTTGTTAATTAGGTAGTTAATTTTTGTAGTAACTTCATTTTCACGTTTTCTAGAAATTTTTCCAGTAGTCGAGAATGCATCGTGTATAGCCTGGCATGTTCTAGTAAGCGCCAAAATAAACGTATTACAAAAATTATAATTTCGAAAGCAAACAGGAAAAAAATTAACAAACTAGAAATGTAAGTGAGCTTCCAAATCCATGTATAATATTTTCAGGATTATAGTGTTAAAGTAATAATAAAATAAAAGATATTTCATATTTTATGATTTTATTAAAAATATACAATTCAGTTCAAATAAACAACATCCAATTTTTTTCAAAATATATAACAAAATTAGTAGTAGTACATATTCTAATAAGGGACTAGAATAATGTTCTATTAAATCATAAACAACAAACATTAAATAAAAATGAATATAGGCACTATATAATATTTGGGACGAAAATTAACTGGTAATAATTTGGACATATCATTTTCTTTCTCTAAAGTTACAAAAAAATCAGAATACAAAGTAATCAAAACGTCAAAGTGAACTTCTAATATTTTTCAGAATTAAAATCCTAATTAGTTTTAATTTTATCTCAGTTATCAGTAATATTTGTTATAATCAGGTAAGTATTTACCATTTCCTTTGATCAGATCTCAATTTAAATTACCATATGAACACAGCAAATGAGAGGTGACTGAACATAACAACGCTACTCGACCAACATGGCTTAGTGACGTGTGTTGAAACAGCTGACATACAGCAGCTGCGTAGTTGTGCTCAACTAGTCAGAATAAGTGATATAAAACACAGTGGTGTGTTAAGTTTACACAAAATATGTATTTTTAACACATCACTTGTAAATATTACACAAATTCAGTATATTTTATTATAATACTAGTAATTTTAACACTTTGTGTAAAACGTATTTAAACAAAAACCATAGTGCGTAAAACTGTTAACAGAAATTTTACACATCCCAAATTACACACTGGACAATCTCAATTACACAACAACTTTTTTTTACAGTGTGAGTAAAAATAATGCCATATAACTAAACTTAGCTTAGATCAAAAGCTGATTCTCAAGCAACTACTACTGTTAAAATGTTATATCTTTATTCAAATATTAGCAGCAGTTTTGGAGATAGTTTTTTGAACTCTCTAATCTAGGTATGACAATAGTTTCAGTAGACCCTTTGTTTGTCTTTCAAACATCATATTTTCTGCACTTTGATGTTAAAAAAGTGTATCTTACAAGTGACGCTACTAGTAACCATTTTCGAAATTTCCATGCAGGTATTAGACATTTTCATATCAGCACAAAGTGAATTGCCAATTAAGATTATTATTATTTAGAAAAATAGTGCACACAATACTTACACAGTTGTGCGCTCAATGAGTATAGGTTTTCTTAATAGACAGAATTTCTGTAGCTGGTTTTGAAAACCAGAATACAATTTAATGTATATTAATTTTATTGTTTTTCTCAGTATTCTGGTTACATCTGCGGCTTCTTCTACACGCAATGAATTAACAAGTTACCTAATAGTAGGTATTTTATTTAAGAAATGAGTTATGCTGTGTTTTTTCTTATTCCGTGAGTTAGTTCTGGAGAGAAGCTCAGAGTATTGCAAAAAATTATGGTCCATTATCTGTGTACTTTCATTATAACAAATTTGTTCCTTGTATAGAGCACCATAGCCTAGAAAAATTTTATTTAGCATACAACACAGCTTAATGCTGTAGGTATGTGTGAATAGTTATAAATGCATTTTGCTTTATTAGAAGCTATCATTATTGTACTTTCGTACTATTTTAAATGCTGAATATATTTTAAAAAATAGTAAAGTAGACTACCCCTAAGATTTAGAATTTAGTAAATGTCATTACCCAGATCTTATATCTATAGTATAATATTGGCAAATTATTTAAACAGTGGCCCAATATTTGTAAAAATTTACCATTTTTGGTATATTCATGGTTTCATTTAGTAAACTAATATTTCAAAAACTATATGACATCGACATTAGATTATGTTGATAAAACAACTGCTTGTTTTTATTGGTTAGAAATATTGCCATAACATTGGATTTATCTTCATGAAAAATACATTTTTATGGCATTGAACCTATATAAGATCTTAATTAAATTACAATATTCCACTATTACATCACGAATGCTTTGAAATCTGGAAACCTACGGAGGGTAGCTTAAGAGGCTACAACACTTAGACCCCATTGGGCCTCTTGTACTTCCTATTAGAGGATCAATCCACCTGAGCCGCTAACAAGCCTAATAAAGAAAAGATGGTGGTGACGTTGCTCGGGGGGTTCCCTCTAATGTAGGACGTAGAAGGCCATTGTTCTCCCAACACGTATTATCTTATTGACGAAATGGCAGTGCACTCAGAGAGTGCATGGAGTATAGTTTCGTCTTCCTGTTCGCAACCCCTACAAAGAGGTGTTTCACACTTCCTCATATAATAAAGGTACTTCCTTAGCAGTGTCCAGTCTGAATACCTGTCACCAGGCGAAGATTCGTCGTAGACATGGCTAGGCACTTTTTCGCTGTATTCTTGCAGGGGTACTCTAGGAACTCCTTAGCAAATTGACAGTTATTTATTTCATCTCACCGTTTGCTAAATTCTTTGTGGGTGTCCTCCTTGATAATTTCAAGAAAAACTGACAATGGAAGCATACTGGAGGGACCAGATCCAAAAATATTGAGACTTGATGCCCTCCTGGCTAATTTGTCAGCTGCTTTATTGCCATTGCACCGCCCGTGTCCCTTCGCCCAGTCTACTGATATGCTGTTGTCGGTTGAGGCCACTAGCAGTGCCTGATGGCATTTCCATGCTGATCTAGTTGTTATCTTATGATTACGTAAGATCAGTAGTAATTGTCTACTGTCTGTGTAAATTCTGATGGTTTTGCCCGTGGTATGTCTACGGACAATTTCTTTGGCGGCTATATCTGCTAAATTTGTGTGTATCACGGAAGTGTGCCTATCTGTTGCCCACTGATATTGGATGTGTAGGGATCTGGAATAGATTCCACATCCTGCACCTTCCTTCCTTTTTGATCCGTCTGTAAAGATGTTTATTACATTCTCACTGGCGGTTTACTCATTCCTGATAAGTATCATGTAGGGTCTGTCAAATGTAAACTTGAGAGAACTTGCCTGCAGAAGGGGCATATTCCTGACGACCCCATCCCACAGGCGACTCTTAACTTCTCCACATCCTTAATCTGGTAATAATACCAGTATTTTTGAGGTGAAGGATAGTTGTCACAGCCACTTTTTTTAGATAAATATCCAAAGGTGGCAGACATAGCATTACCTCCATAGCTATGGTGGGTGTTGTTCGCATAGATCCTATTATGCTCAATCAGGCAATCCTTTGTATTTGGCTGAGCTTTTGTTTAGCTGTCGACTGTTATTTTGGCCACCAGACGACAGTCCCATAGGCTAACATTGGTCTCACAATGGCGTGTATATCCACATGACCACCTTTGGTTTCATTCCACAGGTTATACCAACGGTCCTGTGGCACTGCTCACTGTCGCCTTTTTAAATCTCCTTTCCAAATGAAAGGATGTTAACTTTGCATCAAGTGCGACTCCAAGGTATTTCACATCTGACGTAGTGTTTAGAAGAGTTCCATTTTTCTCTTCCTCGCGAAGAGAACAATTTCCGTCTTCTTGGGGTTGACAGACAGAGCATGGTCTTTACACCACTTTTCAATGGTTCTTAGGGCTGTTTGCATTCTTTGACAAAGGATCTCTTTGAACTTTCTATTAATCAGCATAGTGAGATTATCAGCATAAGCGATGGTATAGATCCCAATTTCCGAATTGAATCATGAATGTTATAGGCGTAACATTATTTAAAGTCAAAGTTACTCGTCAGCAGTCCACCAGACATAGATCGGTTTCGAGCTTATTAGTTCTCATCAGTATGCCATAGGTGAGGTAACCGACGAATAACCTAAGTCTGTCTTACCCAACAGTAGAATCATGAGTATATGAGTTGCTCCTCTGTCAACAGGTTTAAGGCGTCAGTACTTGAATCGTGTTTGCTACCCACCGCAGGTTCGAATCCTGCGGCAAGTAGACCGTAGATCAGTTATATTTGTGGAGAATATTGGTACCCTCTCTGCGGGTATGGTAGGGTGGAAGAATGTTAGCTTGGAACAATGTGAGAGATTGATGCAGGTCGACGTTGGAACATCCCCTTAATGAATGAGGTTTTTCTATTATTATTATTATATCGGAATTAAGTTTCAAGTACCAAGAATTGGTCTATCTTAGTAGTTCGTAGGACAGTGTATAACGTCAAAAAGAGATATGAGATTAGATAATCATAAAATTAAATGTTAACTACTTGAAACTTAGCAAGTCCGCAATGTCCGGTATTTTTTACATACTGTCTAGATCACTTTGTATAACAGATGATTTAGTTAGTTGATTTGTGACCAATGAACATAATCTTTCATGACAAATTTAAATTACATTTTCGAAAGCACAAAAACTTATCACTTAAATTGCACCTTTAAAATATATAAGTAAAACAAAATACATTCAGTATAATGTGTTCAAAATAAGAAACGTATTTTAATTTGATTTGTTAACTTCTAGATAGCTACAAAGACATTATTTCACAAAAAAAAAAACGTATTATTTCTAGACGTTCTATACAAAATCGAGATTTACATTTAAATTGAAAAAATTGTACATGTCATTGACCGGACAAATTTGTTGATGCATAATTCTTATATTGCTTGTCTCGAAGCAGCATTAGATACGGCGCCGAATAATTTCATTGGAAAGTTGCTTGCTTTAAAATTGCTATTAGAGAATTGGTAGGTACCTAATTAAACACACAAAAGCAATTGGCATCACGAGCATTGGAATATCCTAAATTTGATGTACCTTTTAGTTGATCTATGATGATTCAGGTGCTTTCATTAATAGCTTAACAATTTGCTGCTTTATTATAAAAAAAAATAACAGATAAAGAGTTTTGTTATACTACAAAATTAAAAATTGAAAGAAAGAGTTTGATTTTTTTCCAGATCATTTATACATATTAATTTAATACGTTGTATTTATAGGCACATTAGATTTTAAAACGACAAAAATATTGGCCAAATCATGGCTTCGATATTGATTGTATACAGGATAATCCGTAAGTAATGGCCCATGGGGACATATTAGATTTTTCACTGATGATAATAGAAAATATACAGCTATACAGCGACAAGATGAAATTTCACTATCTTTGAATGTATCAACTTAAAAAATTTCGAAATAGATGTTTTTGGATAAGAGAAATTATAATCTGTTCTAATTCTATTTAGACGTATTTCCTACAGGGCGACATATTCGACATATTTTGGCCATAATATTATCAACATTATCACATTTTAGAAAAAGAATGTTATACATTGTTTTTTGATGAAAAAAGGTATACCTGTTATTAGTCTCAGAAATAGCTTTTCAACAATCAGCTGCATAGTTCATTGTACAATATTTTTTAAGTAGGCACCAAAATTATCTCTGCTCTCGCAAGTTATTAAAGTAATTTAAATGATACTTTACAATCACGAGTGTTGCAAGGTAGATAGTAAATAATATTAAATCTTAATCTAAAATCAAACGTACGCATATGCTTGTTCTCAACTGCGGCTTCAAAACAGCGCCTCGATAACACACATAAGAATATGGCGCATGACAAATTCAGTGATTCAGTAAATGACCACCGAGCGTGGCGCTGCCTCATGTTACAGAGAATATGGCCAACTATGTGTATGCAATACTGTCGGTACAGTAGATTTAAATAATAATACACCAATAACTGTTATTCATTATAATAATATATTAGTCCTTGATACATAGTTATTAGTTGTTCTCGGGCTAGGCTCTGTGGGGACAGAAAACAACCAAGGCAAGTAAAAGAATCCCGGCTAATGCTAGAAATGTGCACGGTAATTCTGTTTCTGGCAGCGATCAGTTACCGAGGTCACGGCAAAACAACCCGGAAAATCACTATGTATCAAATGATTGCACCGGCCGTGAAAGCCTTAATACGACTAATACATTAGTCTACTATTTTTATCCAATGATGGATCATTGATGGTTTAATCGAACAATTTCTTTTGTGAATTATCAAGACAAGCACAATGCTGTGCCAACCGGTTACAGTTAACAGCAGATGTAACAATAAAATAAATCTTTAATGGACGTACATTGGTCTCTTGTGTTTTCCATAATATTGGTACAATAAATTTAAATAATGTTATACTAATTACCTTCACAATATTCAGGTGGAATATTGTAATTTAGTTAAAAACGAATAATGACCAATATCATAAAATCATATTTTTCTCAAAAATAAATCTAATGTTATGCCAATATTTTTCAAACCAACAAAAACAAACAATTATTTTCATCAACTTAATGGTTTTTGAATTATTGGTTCACGAAATAAAACCATAGACCGTAAAAAAAATTTGAGCAAAATTTCACTCAAAATCAACACAAATGATTGTCAAAACAAGTCCACACCCGATTGTGTTAAAATAACACAATTCACTGAGTAATGTTCGCTCAGTTATTTGTTAGGTAAATAAATCTTTTAAGGGTACAATTTTTGAGTTAGCTTTGTAAACTATGTGTTATTCCAAACACAAAATTGAGTCATATTATCAATTTTTTCATTATTTTTTCACAATATGTATACAATTTAAATCAGTAATGAGTTACTTTATATAATTTTAGTGTTGTAATAAACTCAAAATAGTGATCATTTGTCATTATACTGTGTTGGTTCTTGCACAGTTTTTATGAAAATTAGACCTATTGTGTACCTATTCAACGTGTTTAATTTTATATGGATTGTAAATTATTACTATTAATAACATTATGACTAATACAAATAATTATAATTAAATTAATAATAATAGATAATAATAAAATTATTATAAATAATTATGTCATAAAAATTAGTCTATAAAAAGAAAACCTGTTCAGTACAATACGTACAGTACAATATACGTTTAATGGAATTGTGGAAGCAACTATAACACCAATAAAAATAAATATTAGTGATATTATTATATTATCATATTTATTACTACTACTAACTACACACTATTTGAAACAAAAGTTTGCTATAACAAGTTGAATAAAATATAGGTTGAGATTATATTTGTATATATTTTTAGGTATTAATAATATTTTGTGAAACTAACTACTCTGTGTACTAAAGCCCCAACCAGCGTTGAATTACACCCACAATATCTACCCATATATTCTTTATTATTAGCTTTTGTAACATTTTTTACTGTATTAGAAAGGTATTTTAAGCTAATATAAATCAAATCTCCCACAATTCCTATCAATGAAGTCATATGCAGAAATAGGTTAGATCTCATCTATTGTGGCTGAATTTTCAAGTTCCTACTGTCAAAAGTGAAGTTAGATATTTATAGAGTGTTTTCATTAAACCAAGTTAGTAAATTTAGATAGATTAATTTCTTTAGATAATTATTGAATAGAGCTTTGTCTGTGGAATTGTTCAGTAGCATATCTAGATGTTTGGTATCAGAGAGCATACATATGACAAATGTTAAATTTACTCAAAATTCAACACCAAATTAATTCACTCATAAATGAGTCTGAACTTAGTCACTGTTATTTTTTACTGTGTAATAATGGCAAATTCTTATAAATATTGCGCTACTGTTATAAATATACTATTGTAAATATTTTGCCAACATTGTTCTATTAAATTTTTGCTACAATAATTTGCTTATTGCACTTTAGATATTAATTTATTGTCCTCAATTTTTTTGGCCAAGTGCAAAATGAAAAGGAAAAGTTATTTTGGGACATTTAAAAATTACTACTTCCTTTATAGGTATTTTAATATTCATTTAAATAAAAAGAATTGTGTCGGTAAGATATACATTGCTGTAGTTTACATTTTATTTAATATTTTATAACGAAAGTCTTAATTTATTAGTTGTAAGTAGGCATGAAAATTGTTTTATATTTAGATACACGACTTGAAACATAAATTATTTCCGCCTTTACCGAGGTTTTGTAGATCTATTTCTTGAGAAAATTAAAAACAAAAGTTAACTGAAATATGATAAATCGTTTATGCATGTTTACCTCAATACTTAGTATTGACACAAAAATTGTATATTGTTGTTTTATGATATACCTAACAATACTAGTAAGAAAGTAGGTACGGCAATAAATGTTAAAATCAATTTCCAATATACAAATATCTATGTTTTTATATCTTACAGTTTGGCTTTAAAGAAAAAAAACACAAATTTTATTTGATAATTTTTTTAGTTGAGTAGAGTTTGGTCATTTTCTGAGACCTCTATTCAGACGAGCCACTACCAATGCCAAGGCATTGTTATTAAAATATAGCATTGACATGTTTTCTACCAAACCGCATAATTAAACATGTAGTTTCTTTTTTTAAATTTCAGTCTCAATTGCTAACTAAAAATTAAGTTTTAAGAGCTGAGATATTTGCATACATTTTGGAGATTTTTGGAAGCGAGAAATTCAAATTTGTTCCTAATTATGGATATTATGCTTCTTTTAAATGACAGACCTTTTTTATGGCTTAGTGTATCCATCTAACTATGGAAACAATCGATTATCTTACCTTTTTTTTTATCTAAAAACGGTAACCGTTTTTGAAATAATCCTATTTGAAATTAGAAACTGTTGTGGTTTTGTGTAAAGAGCCTTTTCCACTGAAAATACAGCAAAATCTTATTCAGAATGCTAAATTATGACGATGTGCAAAATCACAATAAACTTTTGACTAAGGTAAGTTTTGCAACATCGCCTTATTTTATCGTCAGGAATCTACTCTTGCAGTTCTATGTTGCATTATTTCCAGACACCTTGTATGGCATATGAATCAAAATTAATTAATATTAAATCTTCAGCGATATATCTGCGGGGCTGGTATTAAATTTAATAAAATAATGAACTTAGACAGTAATACTGAATCGAAATCGTTCCTATATTGGAATTTTACTAAATTTAATCTAATATATAAAATTCTCGTGTCACAGTTTTAGACGCCATACTCCTCGGAAACGGCTTCACCGATTTTTATGAAATTTTGTATGTAAATTTGGTAGGTCTAAGAATCGGTCGTAATCTATTTTTTATACCCCTAAGTGGTAGGGGTGGTCCACTCCAAACAATTTTTTTTTATTTTTTGGACAAAATTTTTTATTTTTATTTTTTTATGATGTGGCATTGAAATATACATACAACTCTTAATTTTCATCCTTCTTTCACAAACCCCTATTTTTTAATAACCATTTTAGTAATTTAATCATTTTTAACCGTGGTCGATAGCTGATCGATTATCACTAGATCAGTTATCCCCGCCAGGCATCTATCGGTGTCACTTATCACCCAGTAAACAGCACGGAGTTGGGATGAGAACGAAGCCGGTCTCCTGTCTCTCTCACACAATAAGCCTTCTCTCACTCCCTACACAGCTTTCGACCATTATTATTGTGTATGAATCGAGCGTAATAGTGACGTTTACAATTATCATTTTGCCTTCTAAATGTAATTCTCAAGTAAATTTATTATTAATTTGCTGGACCATAATTATTTATTTCCTATTTTATCAATAATTAATAAAATTATTAATTTTAAGTGTAGTTCTCATTATTAATTAATTAAGTGATCTACATAACCTCAAAAGTACGCAACACGTGTCACGAGCTCCCACCAACAACGGCTATTACTTTACTATATGGCTATTTTTTTTGTACAGTGAACAATGCCAACAAGACGTAAAGGGGCTAATTTGGGCCGTCAAACAAGTAAAATTGCAAGCACGCGAAATAATTCAAAAAATGAATGTTTCGTGTTTTGTTATTCTTATAGGCCGTCATCGTTCACAGTGCTCCATTCCTTTTTTAGTCATGTACCATATCTCCACACACTTACAATAAGTTAGTTATTTTTTATTTAACTGTCAAAATATTCACTAGAAATAACTCATATGCCGGGTCACCTAATTATTATATATTATTATTGGAAATTGTGAGGTGACTGAAAAATTAACACACTGGACTTACTTGAGATCTCATTCACACTACGGACTGCAGGAGTGGTATTTTGCAACAGTATAGAATCGGCAACAAAGTCCAACCTCCTCCATTTTCTCTACAAGACCTTTTCGTTGCATGGTACTTAGTTGGTAGTTGTTAAAATTTTATTCAACTAGTTTTTCTTCTATTTCAGTTCCATTTCACGGAATTTCTTATTTGCAATTTTGTTTTTAATCAATTTTTTCATGTGGTCCAATGCCCAATTAAACAAAAACATGCCATGGATTCAGTGAATAAAAAACGTTTGTCGCTTAACCTCACGTTGAAGTTTCCAAAATATTCCAGGGGGAAATTAATTATCTATATAAAACTTCTATTACACTGGATGTTTTAAATCAGAGATATATTATGTGGTGCCCCTATATAAGATAACTCAGATGTGATATAATATGTCAACAACTGAAAAGTTATTAGAATTCAACACCCCTCACACATAAAAGTGTATTTTTAATATTTTAGGTTATCAAAATTACCAGGTGGTCTGTTATCTATTATTTATTAAATAAACTATATAAATCTTAAGAGTATATTTGAATTTTGGTAACGATATATAATTTTACGTTAAAAAAAGTCCAAAAAACTTGTTGCTATTTAAAAAAATCATACAAGCAACTAGATTTTTTTTATTTTAAGTTTTAAGGGCAATTCTTCAAATAAAATCATAATCTTATATATTGACGTTTTATAAATTTGTTCTACATACTGTCAAGATCCAACATGGCGCACATTACAAAAAACAGCATTGAATGAAAACCAAAACCTAAACTAGAAAAGTTGGCTGTAGAAATTTTCTACATCATTTTCTCGTATATTCATATCCCTCTGTACCACAAATTTCAGCTCTTAATTTTGAGAAATAATGACGCTAGGTGGCGTTTTCTAGAGTTGCTAGTTTTATTTTTTTTACAATATTTCAGCAATGACAGCAAAATCTGTTTGGTTTATATTAATAACTATCAAAAAGCGCATCTTTTTTTAATTTGAGCCACCCTGTATATTTTATGGTTTCCAAGATGTCAATTGTACGCCATGAAAAAACGGACCACCTTGTATAGAAAAAAAAAATCAGTTTGCATTTTTCGACATATGAGTATGTTGCCACAGAATTATTTATCTACCTATTGTAAATAATTGGTAACATATTAGTTGGCTATGACGAATCAAATTTCAACGGATCCAGTAAAAAAAAACATTAATTTCAATGGGATTTTTTTATTTAAGATTACATACCGAAATCTCAAATCTTATTCAAGAATTATTGCTATATTTTAAAATTTATTTATTTTCTATTACACAACCCCGTCTAGAACAATTTTACAAAACTGTGCGCTAGGTACCGATGAATCACGTTATTTCCAACGAGATCTAGCGTTGCATCAACAAAAGCAACGCGATCAGAAAATCGCCTTGTAATATTTTATTACTGTGGACGTAAAACATTGAAAACTGTACTTTTTCTTGGATCTGACCTGCAAAATGGAGAAAGTAATATGGCTACCAAATACTATACTATTAAACCGAAGAATCGTTAATATTTAGATATTTTCTTTGTTACGTAAAATTCTGTGTGAGTGAAATTATGTTCAGATTGCGTGACATAGGTATGTAAAAAGGAAAATTAACAAAGCACTATATCAAAAAATCCGAATTCCTAAACAACAACATTTTTCCTTAAACCACTGCTGCTTAGCCACAACGTATGAGAATGACAAAACATTAACGTTACGCAAAATATCCGAAAATAATACTACACTATACCCAACGGACTAAAATCTAAAGAGTGAGTCATGTTACAAATCCGTTCACAATGTATAGCAGTCGACTTAAAGAAAACATACATGCAGCTCGTATATTTTTCCTGTACAATCGTGTGCCGCATATCTCTGAGAGCATACACTGAAAAAAAGGCCAGTAACTTTACAAATTTACTTTGTAAGAATATCCTTATAATTGCCTTAAAATAATTCTAAAAATAATGATGATATTACACTGACACTTGTTATTTTACAAGAAAACTGCCAATATACAATAAAACCGTAAACTTCCTATGTAATTATAAGATAATTTGTACATTTATAGAATATATTGTAATACATTTACAATTAACAATGTGAAATCCATTTTTACAATGTAAAATTATTAAACATACCAAATTTTCTATATAATTGACTGTAAAAATATGCCTAATGTGTGTGTGAAGGTACTATTAATTTTTAAACGCACTATACCACTAACCGTTGAGAGCGTTGGGCGGTGACGCCTTCATTATTTCTTGATTCATTTCGGTGAATGCAGCGTGTACTTACATAATTAATTTAGTGAATAGTGACTAGCAATATAAACATATTTAGAGTGACAAGTGAGTGTTTTAGTACTATAAATAGTTTTATCTAGTGCTTGTTTAAACATAACCTCAATGAGATTAAGACGTAATAGGTATGTAAGTTATACATAATTATTGAAACAAAGAAACATTGCATCTACAAAAATCGGGTACCCCACTGTTGTTTTGTTAATCTTACATAATATATAAAACTATATTATTTTCTATTAGAATTATATTTTATACATATTTGAAGAACAAGGGCTTTTGGAGGATTAGCATGATTTAAGTTCTGGGTACCTACTTATCTATGCACATTTATATAATTAATATTACTTTGTAATAGTTAGTATAAGATCATAGATTTCATTTGAATATTATAAAATGTTAACTTTAGTTCTACGAATATATTTTTACATTGTTATATGTCTTGTTCTTCTGTTTTGTACAAATAACCTAAATGTGCAGGTACCAAATTTTAATAAAAATTGCCGTAAAACCATATTTTATTACTTCAGTACCTGTATGTACATGTATTTCTAAGCTTAAAAATAAGCAAAGGGCAGTTAATATATTGACGATATAATAAAGCTGTAACTACTAATTAGCTAACTGAACCGTAATCGGAGTACAAAATAGCTATTTATATAATCAGTTACGGCAGAAAAGTACGGCTTTGTGTAACAAATGTTTTTCACACAATTTGTCCAAAAAATTTAATTATAAATTTAAAAAGGATTATACTGCTGATTTTAAGGTATACATGGGGGCTATAATAGAAATAAGTATTATTTTCAACTGAATGGGTCATAAATTCCAAAGTACTTAATTTTTTGTATATAAATTTGAAAAGCATAGAAAAACTGCTTCGGAAATGTTTGACTTCACTGGGGATATCATATCAGAAATTCAGTATTACTATTAAGGGTGTTTGTTGACATTAGAAGCAATTGGAATTCATGTTAATTAGGTTATAGGCTTAATATGAGTACATTTTTCTTTTGAAACTCACGGAAAAGCCTGATATGTTACTTAAGGTAAGTAACAATCGTTAATTCCTTACGATATTTAAATTTTTTCTGATGTAGGCATATTAATTTATTAGGTATAAATGAATTACTATTCAGATTTTTTAGGTATCTATGTCAAAACACTGATAGTGATAGTTTCGACACTTTTAGGAGGTTTCTTTTATTCTCCGAAAAGATAGTCCAAATATCACGGGAATATTTTTGAAAAAATTGAATAACGAAAATTTCATTTCGATATCTTGAATAGTTTTGATATAGCATACATACGTACGATGTTTCAGTAAAACATATATATGTTTGTTATAGCAGCGGAAAACTAGAAGTTATAAAAAATATTCCTCAAGCCACTAGATACTACACATAGAGAAAAAATGTCTTTACAAAGTATAAATATTAATATAATAAGTAGAAAAGTTACCACAGAAAACGACCAAAATTTAAAAATATCATGTATCTCTTAAACAAATCAAAATATCGAAATGTGATTCTCGCTATTCAACTTTTCTCAAAAATTAAGCCCCAAATATCTTGACTACTTTTTTCTGTCTTTTCGGAAAATAGAAGAAACCTTCTATACCTAAGTGCCCAAATTGGACCATCCTGTACCATAATTTAAAAAAATTACATTGTAGTCATAATATAAAATGTATTATTACAATGTAACTATACAACTGCAAGTTACTTTGCAATTTTACAAGTAATTGTGGAAGTTACATTGTAAAAATTCTTTTTGTATTGTAAAATCACAAAGTAATATTACAATTGCAAAACCTAAAATTACACCACAAAATAAATTTACAACGTAATTTTACATTTTATTTGTAAAATCACAATCGAAGAAAATTACAGCAATAATGAGTGGTAAATAAATTGCCATCTATTTTAACTGTAATTATTTTTTGCAGTGTACCCTATTACACAGTTTCTGCTGCAGTAAGTACGCATGCGCCGCAGCTTCCTATTGCAGCGAATTGACGGATGCATCTGTTATATTCTCAGCGCTATCATGGGCGGGTATATTGTTCGAGCGGAAAATTTCGGAAATAATTTTTCGCTAATTTAATTGTGAATGTAATTAATTTTATTAGTGATTTTGTGTTCTTAAGAATGGATAATAATTGAAGTTCTACAGTGCATTCTTAAAATCGTCCTAATTTAACAACAATTTAACAAATCGGATGATGTATGATAAGTTTAGGGTGCGAGGTCAAAATATGAGTGTAAGTAATGTTGAAATATGTATTTCATTAAATATACAAAAATATACGTGAGTAGCATATGTGTATAGGAAGGAAGATGGTATTTTTAAAATGAGTTTTCGACAAAAAAAATTGGATAAGAGCTAAGGAAAGTGACATATGGAACAAAGTTTTCTTCTATTTCAGTTCCATTTTCAACAATTTGTCATCTGCAATTTTGTTACTAACCAACTTTGAGTTTTTCATGTGATGCAATTAAACGAATAAATGTCATAAATTCAGTCAAATGAAAAAAGTTTGTCGCGTAACCTCACATTGAAGGTGCCAAGACCTATCAGGAAGGATAGCCTACTACGTCAGCACTATTAAATTTGGGTGTTTATGTTGCTTCAATAATATTGTTCTTAAGATAACTACAAGAAAATGTCATAAGTTTAGTAATAAAACAAGTTTGTCGCGTAACCTCACGTCGAAGGTTCCAAAATTTTCAGGAAGAATTGTCCCCCACGTCAACACTACTAAACTTGCGCATTTAGGTCGCATTAATAATGTTTTCCTCAACAAAACTACAAATAATATCATGAAATCAGTAACAAAAAAGTTTGTCGCGTAACCTCACGTTGAAGTCTCCAAAACTTTTCGGGTAGAATAGCCCTCTACGTCATCGCTTGGGCGTTTATGACGCTTCACCAGTAATTTCCGCAACAAAGCTACATGTTATTTACATGAAATTATGTCACATTTTTTTTTAGCTTCAGAGGAATATTGATGAATGTCAGATATTGATATCTACTTCTTTATAGGTTTGCATTAGGTCAGTTTGATTTTTGTTTAATTTTAAACGGTGATATGATATGGTGACTTCCCGATCGCATTTCACACATATCTATGTGGAAAATAAAGTATTACCTGGATCGACAAACACTTTCTTTAAGTCGGATATGTGTCTTAAAGAATGTATTTAAAATTGCTCCATCAACTCAATGCATAGTCTGGATCTACACGATCAGGAGGGTTGCACAAGAAGTTAGTTGTCAATTCCTGTAAAAAAATCATCTCACGCCTTTGGTACACTAATTACTTTATGTGTATCTATTTTTCATCTAACTCATTTGACTAATACACTAAGAAATTTTTATAATGAGATCATAAGGTCAGTAAAACAATCTTGGCAACTAACATATTAAGATTTTTTTTTTATTTTTGGTCTTGAAATTTACCACTATATCCTTGTGATGACTTCTAAACCTTTGACATCACCACATAATTTTGTTCACCTCTAGATACTGCTGTGTACAGTATACAGTGTATACAGTCTATATAGGTTATACTGCCCTGTTAAGAATAGAAGTCGTATCTACATTTTTTATTATTTTTATGACACCCACAAGTTGGTAATTAGTATATGTATGCACATGTTAAAACTGAGAGTCGTATTAACTTATTTTATGATGATATTTAAATCTGAATTTTATTTCTATATTATTTTTCAAAACGGAATTAGTGCAAAAGGTTGTATCAATCAAAATTCTAATTTCCACTTGTATGATAAAATAAGGTTCTGGTCTAATAGAATCTAATCTGAAGCATATAGTAATATGTTAAATAATATTTTTATTAAACATTTGAAATTTGATGGAACAGCAAATTACCCAATTCAGACAATATTTCAGAATAAAGATTTTATCAGTTTCGACTTTTATGCTTAACAGGGCAGTATAATGGTCACTGATTTCTTGATCGATTTCATCAGCTGTCAAAACTTTATTTGCTCTGATTCGAATGGTACTAACGACTAGGTAGGAGGTAATATTACTTCATACAACTCCTATTAGTGTCATAAAGTAAGTTATAAGAATTAGATTGAAATTTGTCAGTTAAATATAGGTAATATTTCGATTTCCTTTGTTCAGAGTAATGTGTTGCACCTACTCTTACTTATGATTACATTGGAAAATGATCCTCATCAAAGTCGTCATAGAAAAAAAATAAAGGATTCATTTTGTTTTCAAAAATTTGTAATTAATTGATACAAATAATAATTAGTATTATTATAATCAAATTACCCAATCCAGACATTATCTCAAAATAAAGATTTTGTCAGTTACGACTGCTATGCTTAACAGGGCAGTATAATGATCACTGATTTCCTGATCGATTTCATCAGCTGTCAAAACTTCTAAACTAATAAAATCAATTGTTCTGATTTGAATGGTACTAACGACTAGGTATCAGGTAATATTACTTCATACAACTCCTATTAGTGTCATAAAGTAAGTTAAACAATTTTATTTATGCAAATCCAAATAAGTTTTAAATACTTGGTTACGTTATTTTCATGAAATGTTATGTATTTTTCTTTTACATTCTCAGTGTACATTGCATCAAACTGTCTATTACTAGTTAAAATTTTATTACACATTTTTGTTTATAGTTTAAAAAAATATTATGCAAAATTTACGATAAAAGCTTTAAGAATTAGATTTAAATTGAAGTTATCCAGTTAAGTATAGGTAATATACTCGACTTCCTTTGTCCACTGTAATTTTTTGTACCTACTTTTACTTATGATTACATTGTAGAATATTTTCCTCCTCAAATTCGTCATAGAAGAAAAGTAATGTATCCTTATTTTACAAAATTTATAATTATTTCATACAAATAATAATTATTACTATTATTATAATTTGGTAATGACAAAAAAGCTTGTTGATAAAAATATGTCTGTTTATTTAATTATCAAAGTAAAAACAAAAATTACTGTACATTTAATGAGATATATGTATAATACAGTATTGAGTATTCTAATAGGCAGAGGCTCCTATTGACTTCGAAACTGAAAATGATCCACTTGTGCCTCCCACAATGCCACTAACCAAATTGCTAACTGCTCCTAGTGTCGAAATAGGGATCTAAAAATGACAATAATAAATCAGTATGATTTATAGTGGTTTTCTGAGATGATATGTCGTGATCTAGCCAAATGATCACTGCCAATAACATAATTAAAGTGCACATCCCTAGACTCAGATTGTTTGATCTGCCTGTGTTGTTCTTGAGATAGATTCTGTAGGGATTCACCATCAGTCCCCTGGACCCGCCCATATACTGATTTTGTTTCCTGTTGTTGGTATCACGGCTAGTATGGTCGAAACTCTGGCAGTAACTGGACGTATTCCATGCTTTCAAATGATTCGGTGTCTTCAGTGGCGACTCCACAAAAGCTTCACCGCGACTAATATCGGGTCCGCCTAGTCTAACCCAAGAACAACAAGGAAACCTCAAAGAGTCAGTTTTTATTAACTCTGAATGTGACTTACCTCATTATCTTCATAAATGATTTGCAAATTACAATAAACAACTTAAAAATTAATGAAATGCCAGATCAAACGAAGTATAACACAATAATTCGACACGATTACTATTTCGGTTACTGACAGATTTTATTTGATAAATATTGTTTTAATTCTTAGTCTCATTATTCAAATAAAATAACTTTCGCAGTTTAATTGATAAAAATTGCATAGTAAAATTATAAATAGTTTGTGTATGGATTTATTCAACAAGGTATGACATTTTTCACTGAAAAATTAGGTATAAAGAATTTTTGCTCTAGTGGCAGGTAAAAAAAAAGTTATAGCAATATCTTTTACATCAGATACATATTACATGGCAACCCTTATAAGATAGCTCAAAACTAATATAACATGTAAATTTGACATCCCTAAAAACCCATCGGCACCAAATTTGAAATCGATGTACCAACAACTGCAAATATTATTAGAAGGTTTCGTAGAAAAAAAATTACTTCTACACACTCTGCCTCTGTTAATATTAACACTGACAGCACACATATAAGAATATTGTTAATATTTTGACTTAAACTATTAACTACTTATGAAAGATCCTGTATGCTCAACTATATAACGACTTAGTTTTAAAAATGTTATACAAATATGAGAAGCAAGGTGAATCTTTTTCAATTAATAATGTTACCTACATTAAATATATCACTAACAAAGTTTGGGTTGACGGACTTGGACACCGTATAAGAACTTGTGGCTTGACCACCTCCAAAATCTCCTCCGTATCCGCCATCATAACCGCCACCAAAACCACCGCCGTAACCACCGCCATAACCACCGCCATAACCACCTCCATAACCACCTCCTAATCCTCCTAATATGTTACTGTAAACAAATATCTAATATATCTTTTTCTGAAACCATTATAGGTAGTTTTTATATTATTTAGCACAATTAATGAACATAAATCAAATTTTTAGTTGCATATTTAAAAATGTGATTTTTATAACATATAAATTAATTTTTTACTGTTTTAGAAAGGTATTTTAAGCTAATATACAGTATGTGCCAAAAGTATGGAATAAATTCAATAAAAACGAAACAATTATTTTTTGGGAAAAATCCTCGAACAGGTCGATTTTTAATTTAAAAAATACATATTTTTGCGTAAAATGCGATTTTCAAATGTCATTTGTTTTCGAGTAATGACGTCGTCGATTTTTTTTTAAATGGCAACACCATATTTTTTTCCTTGATTCTGAAAGATCGTTTAATTCTCTATCAGACAGTACTAAAATTTTGCCCTCTTACATAGGAAAGTTTTCGAGTAAATGACGATTGAATGTTAGAAAACGTAAATCAATTAAAATAAAGCAAAAACGTTATCAATTTTAGTTTTTCGAATTCCATAGTTCTTTTATGGATCACGTAGGTGAAAATCTTTGCAAAGTGTCATTGTCACACAGACTTTCTAATAAGTATTGTAAGTGACATAGACATATTATTCATTGTTTCTGAAAGATCGTTTAATTCTCTATCAGACAGTACTAAAATTTTGCCCTCTTACATAGGAAAGTTTTCGAGTAAATGACGATTGAATGTTAGAAAACGTAAATTTTATCCATAAAAAAGTAACAATTCTGAGGTATGTTAAATAAAATACAATTGATTAAATTTTATACTTAAATTAAATCTTCGAATTGCCATCCACCAACTTCTTGACAATGCGCAAGTCTGTAAAGAAATTCTTCTTGCACATTATGAATGATTTCTGGGGTAACTCTGCGTATTTAGTCCCGAATGCGATTTTGAAGTTCTTCTAAATTACGTGGTTTATTAATATACACCTTTGACTTTAATTATCCCCATAAAAATAGTCAAGAGGTGTAAGATCTGGCGATCTTGCAGGCCATTCTATCGGTCCGCGTCTGCCGATCCACCTCCCAGGAAAACAGTTGTCCAAAAAATCTCGTACAGGGCGCGCATAGTGCGGAGGTGCACCGTGTTGCTGAAACCATATGGTATCGTCAGAAATGTCAGGGTCATTATCGTTAGGAAAAATTACTGCAAGGGTTGGAACAAGGTCATTTTCTAGAAACTCTAAATATCTTTGTCCTGTAAGGGTTCCTTCAAAGAAGAAAGGCCCTACTATTCTGTCGTCAACTATTCCAGCCCACACATTTAATTTCTGAGGGTGTTGGGTATGTGCCTCTGCCATCCAATGAGGATTTTCCCGACTCCAATATCTGCAAGTTTGACGGTTTACTGTACCATTCAGACAAAATGTGGCCTCATCTGAAAAGTGTAAGCGGCGATCGGGATCATCTTCATTGAGTTCCTGCACAAGTTGAATTTTGTAGGGATGATATTTTTCCTTCCTCAAGATACGTAGCAGTGTGCTCTGACTAGTGTCATTGTTTAATGCAACCAATCGTGAAGAATTATGAGGATTATCCACCATACTTATCAAAATGTTGTTTCTGATTTTCATTAATGCTTGGACGTCCAGGTTTTGGAATATTTACAACATTGCCAGTTTCTCTAAATTTAGACTCTACTTTACTGACTGTTGATTGGCTGATAGGGCGATCTGGATATTTTTCATTAAATAAATCGCAAACTTCCTGCTGAGTTCTAGTCATATTCTCGCATCCGATAAGAATTAAAATTTCAATTCTTTGAGTAACAGTTAAATGTGCCATAATACTTTAAATTGAATAATATGTCTATGTCACTTACAATACTTATTAGAAAGTCTGTGTGACAATGACACTTTGCAGAGATTTTCACCTACGTGATCCATAAAAGAACTATGGAATTCGAAAAACTAAAATTGATAACGTTTTTGCTTTATTTTAATTGATTTACGTTTTCTAACATTCAATCGTCATTTACTCGAAAACTTTCCTATATAAGAGGGCAAAATTTTAGTACCGTCTGATAGAGAACTAAACGATCTTTCAGAATCAAGGAAAAAAATATGGTGTTGCCGTTTAAAATAAAATCGATGACGTCATTAATGGAAAACAAATGACATTTGAAAATCGCATTTTACGCTAAAATATATATTTTTTAAATTAAAAATCGACCTGTTCGAGGATTTTTCCCAAAAAATAATTGTTTCGTTTTTATTGAATTTATTCCATACTTTTGGCGCATACTGTATATCAAATTTCCTACAATTCCTATCAATGAAGTCATATGCATGCTTTCTGGAACAAAACATCTAGGTATGTCAATGAATAATTCCACAGACTAAGCTCTATCCAATAATTATCTAAAAAAATTAATCTAGCTAAATTTACTAAACTGGTTTAAAGAAAACATTCTATAAATATCTAAGTTCACTTTTTATCTTTTATGTAATCGTTTTTTAAATATATTTTTAGGTATTAACAATATTGTGTGTAAAATTTTGGTATAATTAAGTAGGTCGTTATCATGTTTAAATTCATTGACAGGTTAATCACTTTTGACATTGTCGATATTTAATTTCATATAATTTTGATTTATTGGTATAATAATTTTTATATTTAGATATTTGACTCAACTTAAAGGAGACCACCTGAAGAAGCAATCCTAAAAATGCAGAAATAGGTCAGATCTCATCTATTGTGGTTCCCACATTTTCAAAAGTGAACTTAGATATTTATAGAATGTTTTCATTAAACCAGGTTCGTAAATTTAGCTAGATTATTATTACTTTTTTTTATAATTATTGAATAGAGCTTTGTCTGTGGAATTGTTCATATACATACCTAGATGTTTGGTATCAGAGAGCATACATATGACTTCATTGATAGGAATTGTAGAAGATTTGATATATATTAGCTTAAAATACATTTCTAATACAGTAAAAAATGTTACAAAAGCTAATAATAAAGAATGTATGGGTAGATATTTTGGGTGTAATTCAACGCTGGTTGGGGCTTTAGTCCACAGAGTAGTTAGTTTCACACAATATTGTTAATATCTAAAAATATATAAAAAAAATATAAATTAATCGCTAAAATGATAGAAGTCATCTTCTTCCCTAGTTATTATTTTCAGTTAGTTATTTTTTTATTGCTGAAAAAATGAAATAAAAATTAAATGTGAGTTAAATTAGTATTACACTATTTAGTACATGAACGGGTATTAGTTTACACAAATCTGCAATATGTTAATTGTTGCTTACAACCTTGTTAGCTACTTACAAATGTTTGCGGAAGTGCACTCGGTGTGGGCGAGTGCGAAATTTAGTCTTTTCCACCACAGTCACTGGTGCTGGTGCTACTTCTTGCACAATGCTTAAATATAAAAGTTCAATTAATTATTTACAAGCATATGAATCAGTTAATGTATTATTTTTGTCAATGTATGATTGTAATTGTGCAAGTATTACAGCACTAAAGCTAAATGAAAGTTGCGTGAAATGACGGATAGATGGCGTAATCTCAAACGTATTTTGTGACACCCACCAGACATATACCGCTAGCAAAGTTATTCCTTCAAATAGTCAGCTCTCAAAGTTCAGATCGCTGCGTGCATTATAAGTGTTGTGACAGCTGTTTAATTAAGAACTTGTCAGAGTTTTTAACGAGATGAGCAGTGTTGAAATTCCTGCTTTTCATTTTCTTCCATTTCGACCTTATTTATCTGATGCACTATCGGGTTATCACTGTTTCCTTGACTGAAACAATTTCATCGTCAGTGTACGATGATGTAAAAACTGTAAAAGATTATTTTTTGAAAAACTTAACAAATCTGAATTTTATCAAGATCATCGTTGATATATTCATATTGTGGAAGGATTATGTTGAAAAGTAAGATGAATTCCACATCTCAATTTCTTTTATTTTCATTCCTCAGATTTTTTAGGTTGGTTCCGTGGTATGTGAAAATATGTTACGAAATGTTAAGGTTCAAATTATGATTGAAAGAGATATATTTTCCCTCTCATTAAAATGTAAGTCACCATGTAGGTCACCTACGGCATACTGATGAGAGCTAAAAAGCTCCCAACCGAAATATGGACTGCTGACGAGTGACTTAAGCTGTTTACTATAGGTTTTTCGGGTGTATTCAATGCTGGTCGGGGCATTAGCCCACAGAGTAGTTGTTTCCTAAAAAGCCGTCGTTTCAAAATATCGTTCTCGCCGAATCACAATAGAGGTCAATAGCTTTCAATGGTCTACGGCTATGTAGAACGCTTCGTGCCTGTGGCTTTTTGAGTCTAGCATGGAGTAGTAAATGGCCGCTAGATGTAGCTTGTCTACACCGCATGCTAAACATATTTTGCCTTTTCGTATATTATTATAGCCATTTTCCTTTCTAGAAAGGATTATGTTCTTAACTTTTTTTCTCTGATATTTTAATATTTTTGTAAATATAAGTTTAGATAGGAAAGTATATTAAATCATACGCCTTATAAAAGTTATATATATTTGCGCATTCTGTAACTGAAGCAATATCGTGAAATCTATATATATATATATATAACTGATTAATTATTGTAATATAATTAATTAATAATTACGGAAAGCCAATAGAAGGAATAACCCTGTAAGAACTTGACATTTATTTAACAGAAAATATAGAGATAGTACCGTACTGAAATAGTGATTATTTCAAATAATAGAAAAAATACTTTCGCGTGTAGAAAACCTTTATAATAAATTTATATATAACATTAATAAGTTCTATCTAAATGTATAACCAAAAACTATGTGGCATTAGAATCAGATACAAATTGCATTATAAATATGAGTAGGTAGGTATTATCCAGATTGCAAATTGTACCAGACCTATCGATACAACATTGCTTATGGCCTCGATGCTGTTGAGAAACAGTTTACGCGCTATTAACCACCTATTATTCCAAAATTTATTTAAAAATAAAATGGTAAATCTTTCCTACCCATATTGTTCCACACGTAATCCAATATGTAAAGAAATTATTTCAATACTTTGCATATTCAAGTTTATGTCAATATACAAAGAGAACTATCCATTTCCTTTAAACTAAAAATATGAGTACATATTTAAATTAATTTCAACCATATTAAATGTCTCTTTATTTCAATTTCATTAGCGCGTAAAATTATTAAATAGTATAATAAATATTAAGTTAGCAGATGCACACAAGTAAAACATACAGTACGATGCGACATGGAGGTTTTGAGCACAGCGTATATATGAAATAGCCCTGGAACATGTTAATTTTATTTTGGAGGGGAATTTCCTTAGTTTAAGTCCTCGAGCAGTGGGATGGTCAACCCCTAAAATTTTGAATATGGAAGGAGGGATGAGTTATATATCATTAGAAAGATCATTAAATTCTCTAAACAGTAGTATGCAGTTTTTTAATTTACATGTACCGTTTTAGAGAAATTGTTTTTTTCCGAATTGAAACTGTCTGATATTCGAGCTGCAACAATAGCTGCCATAAAATAATTGAGGAAGTATTCAATCAAACGATATGAAAATGTGTCTATTTCGTGACAGTACCTTTCAGAATTGGTTGAACAATTTTAGGGAACTAGATCTGTAGCAAATAAGAAACCGAACATCGAACGGACCGTAAGAAACAAGACGGCAGAAGTGGCAATTTTGGGCCATGTTACGTTTAACCCTACGTTGAGTACAAGAAAGTTGACAACTGTCATGTGGTGTATCAGAATTATTATTCAACGAATTTTGACATAAGAATTGCATGAAGACGATAGTGATCGTCGTTTACAATTTTGCGAAGTAGTAAGTGAGCTAGCCATAGATAATTTACATTTTTTTCAACATCTATTTCAGTGATGAGTGGTCTTTTTTTAAGCGGTATGGATAATAGCCATAATTGTCGTTTTTTTTCTGATTCTAATTCAATGATCCAAAATATTTAATAAAGTATTCCAGATTAAATGCTTGGGCTAGAATTTTTGGTGATGTAGCAGGAGAAATGGATTCCGAACTTCTAAAAGGCACAATTGCCTCCTGTTGACAGAAATGATTGAAAATTATCAACATTATTTAGAGGGTCAGTTGATATCTCAACAAGATGGTACTCCTCCCCACTATGCTTTGCCTGTTCATCAGCAATTGGATCAACACTTTCTAGATCACTGGATTGAAAGGAGAGGTTTCATAGAATAACCCCCACAATCATCAGATCTTTCTTCATTAGATTCTGTGGGGTCACTGAATAAACAAAATGTATTCTCTACCTGCGTCATTGGAAGATATATGTTAATGGATCACAAACCAATGTCGCCAAATCACTCCAAAAACACTTCATAACATGCGAGAGCGTTTTCAACAGAATCTGTATTATTACAGGGAAGGTTACTAACGTAATACTAAGACACTAAAGTAATAATATAATTTTCACCATTTTTTACCAATTCGCTAACAGAAGTTGACTTGTTCTAATGGTTTATTATCTTTCATATCGTGCAATTATCGTTCTCGTTTTCCAGTGTCGATTAGGTTTTAAGAACAGCCGTGGTGAAGAAATACGTTAGCTTCGTTTTGATATCAGTTTATGAAAAAGGCGTACTGGGCAGATTTCACTTTCACTATTGGCAATAAACCATTTACTATTTGTACAGCTTTTTTAACCACCTTGGCAAGTTTTACTGAACACCGGATTATATTCAATGCGATTGGTTGGAGAGCCATCGTTATTTTTCTCGATTTTAAAAAAATCAAAGAGACAAGAAAAGCCGCGCCTCGTTTCCACGCTAATTCTACAAGAGTAATATGGAAGAATTTACGCATAAGACCTACCAGGGGTTTCATCCGAACAATATTATTCGCTTTACTTCTGACAAAATTCCTGGTTATATCGAGGGCATCTGGGACAGGTTTAAATACTATGCTGTTAAATAGGTCAATCATAATCTTATAGTACTTCTGTAAAAACTGCGTCTTTGACCTCTGTTGCATCTTCCTTCCTCATATTTACCGCCCAATCTTTTAGTATAAATGCCAGTTCTTCTACGCTTCATCTAACTCGTATTTTCGGTCACAACATAACTCCATACATATTCTCCACGTATATATTTATGACTGTTTGTGGTATTTTTTTCTTTAATTAGTGCGTTAATAGATTGAAAAATCGCGTTGCCAAAACGTGGCATTATGAAATTTCAACATACATTTATTAAGTAAACACTACTTATTTTTCAATGTTCTATCAGCCCTACCAATATTGCTATATCTTTTTGAAACATCCCGTATTAGATACCTGAATACATATATTTAAATCATGCTGTTCTCAATACTAAAATCAATTTTACAGGGTTTTTTCTTCTATTGTCATTAATTTCTTAGACATTTAACACTATACAGTTACCAACGCTACACCTTTGTGAATAGATCTAGAAACGCTTTTTTATTTAACTACTCCCGTAACAACGCATATTATATCATTTACTGAATTATAGTTGTTTTGAAATTAATTTTTTATTCACTTATTCCCACTGTTGCGTTAAAATATAATATGAATAAAAAGCCTAATTTCATACGACTCAACTTTGAATAGAGATTGTTTTAGAGTAATTAATTTGTTTCATATATAGATTGCCTAAAAAATGTAATACATTCTTACATTAACGAAGAAATAAACAAAAACGCAGTTATTTGATCACTATTACACGTATTTCTAAATAATTGAACAAGTGTAACCCATATGTCCTTGATTTAGCCGCAACATGAAACTCTTAGCAAAATAAGTATTGATCAACCTGTTTCACATAGGTAAAAGTTTGACGAGACTATTCTATTATAATTTGCATTTGACTAATGTTGTTGCAGCACATTAAAACCAAATTAATAAATGGATATACTTAACCAATTTACCAAATAATAGGTAGGTTATGATCAGTGACCTACAAAAATGTAAAGTAGGTGTTCAAGTCATTTATTTCTCTTACTTTCTCAATTTACTTATTTGAGCATTAAATAAACTTTTTAAAGGATTGCAAAGAGTAACGACATAAAAGCAAAAATTAAATCATCGATGAGTTATTTGCACAGAATCTTATCGTTTGCAGCTACTGTTGTTAAAGTATTTTCAAATGCTTTCAATATCCAAGAATGGATATTAAAGGGGTATATAGGATGATCACTTTTATGACGCCCAGTACAGAAATCTTGGAAACGATAATGTATACAGAGCGGCTTAAACTACAAAAAGGTTGCGTATTTTTATTCTATTCCAATTAGATGAGAAAATTTCATAGTAAATTTTTGATTATATTATATTGTGATACCACCAAATACATGTGTATTTGAACTGTTTTATTTCTAGAAAAAAATAATTTAAATTATTTTGAAAAAAATCAACTTGAATAAGAATTATTAACCAGTTATTTTGCTTGAACTCCAACAATCACTGTAAAAATGGAATGGAAGATAATTTATAAAAATTCAAATATCTGTAAGTATAATTTTACAAGGTTCTAAATAATACAGTTTGAAATAATGACAAATTGCATATAATTTAAATAGTGCATAACTGTTTTAATAATTGTTACAAATTCATTCTAATTTTTAAATTCAATTCTCAATTTCTAATTTACAAATTGTCAAGTGGACAATTTTTTATCAACTGTAGCAAATATTAAGTTATACAGGATGGTCTGTTTTTCATGGCTTACTAGCTACAGAATTTCTGCTCTTTGAGGTCTATTTTACAAAGTATTCCAAACGTTGTGGAGAACATTAGAATAAGAAACTGAGCTGTGAGTGGGCAAAAATGAGCGTCGATTGGAAGTATTTAGGGGGATTTAGGAATGGTAGAATATAATATGGTAGTGTATTGGAGAAAATCAGGAAGTGGCTGACACCTGTTGAAAAATTTCGGAACTGTAGGGGTGAACAATAAATTACTTGCGTAATAGAAGTGTGAAGTTTTGTGGGTTTTTTAATATCTTCCTATAATTTTTTCTGCATAAACAGTACAGTTTGAAGACGGTATAATTTTATTTTGAGTGAAGAAGAGTGCAGAATCTGCATAAGACAATTTATAATAAGTTTTGTATATGTAGGTGTAGTAGAAATATTCTTTACTATATTAGTAATTTTACAAACTATATAGATACGGTATTTAGTTCTAAGAAGTGTACCTAAAAAATGCAAAGCATACGAAAGAATATTTGCACAAAATCTCGGTGCTGTTCCCGAGTGCTCCTCCTACTGTACCTACTTCTGATATTTCCCTACATAAATTTCCTGTAGACCCGAAACTCTGTAAGCAGTGGAAAGTTAAATTGAGAATCGGAAAACCGATAACAAAACACATAAAAGTATATAGCAAGCATTTTTTTATAAAGGATTTTATACCAGGTAATTATAGCAAGGTTATGTTGTGGATTAATTAAGGATGTTTTCAAATCTATGTTACACACTACACTGCCCCTAGATAGGTTTTTGACAACTTGGGTTTCTTACATTCTACCCCAGACAAAACTATGTGCCTTGCCTCACCTTCTTTTGTAGGTAGCACACCCAAGTAGTCCAAGATATATGTTTTAGATATCTCTGAACCATTATATCTGAATCTGAAAGGTTAAAGTCACGAACATACAGGGAATTTATGATATACAGGGTGTTCCAAAATAGAACGCCATACCATTAAGCATATATTCTTTGGATAAAAATAATGCGACTTTCCTCATGCCATTTTTTATGTGGACGTCCCTGTTTCAATATACAGGGTGTTAAAGTTACATTTAAAAAAACTAGTTTTGTTAATAATTCCAGTGTTTTATAAAATACACACTTGAAATTTTGCACGAACTTTTATCTTATTCCGGTATACTTATCATGTAATTTTGGTGAAAAAAATCGAAGGGCGAATGGAGGTAACCGAGGGATACAGTATAAATAATCGTGTTCAATAATAATGACAGTCATTAAAATGCGTTTTGGATACGTATTCGTAATGAAATCTACTTTAAATTTTTAACATTAGTTATTAGTTGTTTCACTCACCAATAGATTGAAATTTCTACTCAGAACTTCCAGAAATTTGAAAACTGTTTTGAGAGAGTGCAATTATTATTGCAAAAGCATATACATATAATCTTGTTTGTAACATATCAGTTATATTAAACAAAAGATTTTGGTGTTTTTTAAACAATGATTGTAATTCTGTTTAATGTAACAAAAGATATTTAAGAAACAAAAGTAGGTGTCACTTTTGAAATTAAGAAACGCACATTGATATAATTTTTGCTTCATCAATTGTTAACAAAAGCATATTGTGGTTTTTATAGATTTCTTAACTTAACATACAAAACGTTACCAAATGTATCGTCAACTATTTAAGTTAAAATGAACAGGTATAGAGATGCCATTAAGTAATAAAAATTTCCTATCACATGGTTTAATGACAATTTCAAAAACTTGAGATAAACGTTATCTAGCGCAAAAACAGTTCATGACATCACAAAAAAACCATTAGATTATAGGATTTATGCCAATCTAAAAAAAAATATTCTAAGGCTATTAATGTAAAAAAAAAACTGCAACTGATAATTATTTGAACACATCCCAGTAACACGAAAATAACAGTCAGAAAATCGTTTTATGAATATTTTATAAATATAGCTAGTACTTTGAGGACCTCATTTCCGGTTTATAATATATAGGCTAAGGTAAAAAATGTTCCTTTTCCTGCTGAATATTTTTTTATGGAATCTGTACCCGAGAATAGGGTACTACAAGCAGTTCAAGCATTGAAGGATTCAGCTTGTATATATGTATATGACTTGAATTCAAAAATAATTAAGGAGACCATTTCTATTATACTCCCACATTTTATTTTACTTATTAATAATTATTTTTGTAACGGTATTTAGAAAAAACCTTTGTTTAGAAAGGGAAATCCAGAGGTTGTGCATAGTTATCGACCAATTTCAATTATCCAAATTTTTTTGAAAAAATAATGAAACAAATACTTAAAATTAGACTGTATAATTATTTTTGAGAGTAATTCAATTCTGACTGACAGGCAATTTGACTTTAGACCTCACCGTTCTACATCTGATGGAGTGCGTGGGGTCGTGGGGGACATAATCGAGGGCTTTGAGGCGGGCGAACATACGGCTGCAGTATTATGTGACCTTACAAGGCCTTCGACTATATACCGCACGATTTACTATTTAAAAAACTAGAACACTACGGAATAAGAAGTTTGCCACTGCTATTTTTTAAATCTTATCTACATGAAAGGCTACAGTGTGTAGAAGTTGATAGCAATGTTCCATCCAATTTTAAGACCATACAGTACGATGTGCAGCAGAGTTCCATTATAGAACCAATACTATTGTCACAAAATTCGCCCCGCGCGCACCCAATTCGACGATTGTGGTATCGCAAAACGCTAGATCGCCCCTACGCGATGCTGGTAAATAAAAAAAATAATGCCGTGTATCGAGGCGCGACTGAAATATTGAGAATCGTTCGAGAAATGGATCTAGAGCTGCTAGAAAATACTTTGAGTATATTGAATATTTGTTTGGCCTATAAAAGAAGAATAAACGAGTCAATCAGTCTTGAATTAGAGTTTTCACTTGGATGGTTCAGTGAGATCAATTTTAAATTCAGAGCGATTTAGATAGTGATTAATTAAATAGTGTTTAGTTGAGTTGTAATTAGTATTCGGTAGTGTACAGAGTGTTAATAAATATCAGTAAAAATTGACTGTTTGTTTTTGTGGTAAAAGAAAAAGGTTGTGTTAGGAAACCCGTAACATTATTTTTGATTTTTGTCAATGACTCTCAGTATTACTTGTCGCCTAACAAATGTATTTTATTTGCTGACGGCACCATCTTGATTGTTACGCACAAAGATTTCTTACGTTCTATTACGTTCTTAGATTTAAAAGTAGTTGCTGACCAGCTAACAAAACAAACCGAAAGGTGGTTTGCAATTAATAAATTAAAAATTAACGTGGACAAAACTCAAAAACTTTTTATGTCCATAAACAGAATACAGACAAAGGACGATAGTGCAAAGCTATTGGGAGTGATTTAGGTTGATTGCCTAAATTGGGTGAGTCATATTGAATTCTTGATGAGCTAGCTCTAAGCCTTATTTCATTCACGTTTATGCTATGCAGTCACTCTCTATGGGGCAATACAAGCCACTCAGAAAAAATTTTTCGTTTGCATAAAAAAGCAATTAGAGCAATAGGAAACTTACACAGTAGAGAGCCGTGTCAGAAATACTTTATTACTTTCGGTATTTTGCCTTTTCCTTGCTTATATATTTTCTATGCTGTAGTGGAAATCCACAAAAATACTTATAGTTTTTTATTCCAGTCGGATATACACGATTACAACACTCGATGTCGTAATGATTAGACCAGATTACTATAAACTTTCTAGGACTAAAGCAAATTTTATTCATGTAAAACTCTACAATGTTCTGCCTCTTCCTATCAGACGGCTGATCATGATGCATTTCAATAATGAATTTAAGAATCATTTACTTAAACACTGTTTCTATTCAGTGCAAGCATTTTTTGATAACAATTATAAATAATTTTTCTTTGAATAACTAATAATACGTTGGTTTTGTGTTTTTTTTCTCTCTATGTGTGCTGTATACATTGTAATTTATCTGACCTGTCATAAATATACTACGTATGTAACATGGTTCTCTATCTCTCTCTAATAATATTCATGAATAGGTATATCAAAAATAAAAAATTTAAATTGAACACTGCGGTAAAACAAATACTATATAAAATAAGCATAACTAAACAAAATTTTACCTTTTTTCAAACGTAACGTCGGCTGGTGGCGATGCTACTGTTTTCTCAATCACGGTGGGGGCAGCGGGGACTTTTATCCTTTTTTCTACTAACGTAGGAACGCGTATAGTTTTCTCAACATAACTTGGCACTTGTATAGTTTTCTCTACGTAGTTTGGTATTACAGTTCGTTGAACGTATGTAGTTTGGGGTTTGACTTCTTCTACAACTTCGACGTGTTTTTCCACAACAGGTGCAGATGACACTTCAAAATGTTTTTGAATAACTGAAATAAAATATATTTTATCTGTAAATTTAATATTAATTTTGTATCTTATTATGCCTCTTTCCAGACTTGAAACCTATCAGTGTTGCAAAATTTTTTCTCAATATTTTACAGAAATATATGTAGTGCCCATGGTTTTTTAAATTTAGTTTCTTAAATTTTGAGTAGGTACATAGATGTGTATGAATATTTTATAACCCTTCAAATTGATATCTCCATTGTACATGGTTATTCATTATATTTAGACCACCATTATCGTCGTTATTATTAGAGACACAAAATAAAGTTCCGAATAAAAGTTTTGCACAGTGACGTGACAAAGTTGAGGGGTACAATAAACAATAATATATTTTTAATAGAACCCTCTGTGTATTGTTGAATATTTGAATTATTTTTTCTGATTTCAAAAATATGACATGGTATTCCCATTTTTAACTTTTTTCGAGTTATTGAACACAGAAAATCGTATTTAAGCTATTTATTAACGAACAGAAATTACAATTATTTAAGCAGTCTATGAAAATGACAGGTATCTTGTTATTATATGATTTGATTTATTTAATTAAATCAAGTGAAATAAATAATTAAAATAATTGTTTGCAATTTTCTTAATAATTTATTAATTTTCAATGTTCAATAACTTGAAACCGGATAAAGAAACGGAATGTTAAGTCGTATTGTTGAAATCAGGGAGAAAATTAAAAAATTCATCAATATGCAGGGCATTCCATTAAAAATTATTATTACTGCTTCTTGTACCGCTCAATTTCTGCACGCCACTGTGCTTCAATTAATTTATTAAAGGAGTTCCGTTATAGCCTTACAATTTTTATTCCAAATTTTATTTTGTATCTAATAGAAACGATAAGAATGGCCTAATTATAATGAATAACATCACACCATGTATTTTTCATTCTATTGTACATATTGAGTTCTCTTTTATCTGTTTAATTATTTTATTATGGCAAATTGATAAGTTCTACATAATTTTTAATATCAATAAACAGCTAAACAAACTAAGTTTATCTTTAGCTTTATTCCAACCATAAGCTACTAACTTAATTCTAAATCTATAATCACAGGTTACAGCAACACTTCTTAATTACACTAAAACTTTTTGGTAACATATTTTTTTGACTATGTTTTATCTTCTGTTACACATCTATTTCATGTAATCACCTAGAGGAGACGATACTTCCACTCGCTTCTCTACCTCTACTGGCTGAACCACTTCTGTGAATTTTGTTCTGGATTTCAGTACTCTAACGCCTCCAGCAGAAGCTCCTGCATAAGCGCCACCCACAGATCCTTCTGCACCCGTGTCTCCTGCTAAACCTGCTCCTGCTGACACCCCACCACCAGCTGTAGCACCGGCATACAGGCCACCAAGGGACCGTCCTGAAAAGATAGTAGATTTATTAAAAATGATTGCATCACCCAGATCTCCTTCTTCATTTCAGCACCATTGGGACTAAGTGTACCTTAATACGTCTCAAACTCCTACCGGGTCAATATTGTTATAAAAGGTCACACGGATCAATTCTAACTCCTTATCCAAGTTTAGAGTGCTAAGGTAACTTATTGCCATCAATTGCATTGTTGGTACCAAATTTGGCGAGATTTTCTTATTTTATTTATTGCAGATATCTTTAATTTTCTTGTGTTATAGACTGTTAGACCCCAATTATTTTCTATTTGAACCAAACGTTAGGAATGAATTTCTGTAGCTCATAAAACTGATAATATTGTGATATATTTATTAATAAAATTTTTGGTTTCAAACAAGCAATTTTTTTAAATTCTGTTTCAAATAATTGCCTAGAAAGCTTAGATACAATAATGTAAATGGATATCTAATTAAATTCAGCATTACATTCTGCAATGCATCGCAGTTAATGTTTCTCAGTTCCTTATATTTTTTATTGTTAGGGGTAAACGAAGCCTAGAGTGTTCAATTTCTGCGGATCTGTAGGCCGAAGGCTATCACCAAATGATAAAATCAGTTCTCCAGAAAAGAGATGTAAGGTATAGTATATAGACTGAGACCGAGCATGTACAGTAGTAGCACTATTTTGTTGGAACAGTTTTGTAGGCCTAACCTTTTTTCTTCAGGTACAAAAAGTTTTGCAGTATATCGACGATTCAATAAGTATTAACTTTTTTACATCTAAAAAAAATAATAATAAGAACCAACAATTCCGTACGCCGTAACTGTACATCAAATGTCAAATATTATATTCATTACTGCGCTCTGTATATTTTATTAGGCCATACTAATGAATGCAATTCAAATAAATATTTATTTTTTTAAATAGAACTGTGGACAGTGTTTTTGAATGTTAAGGGCAATACTGTCCATTACATATGTAAGATAATACTGTAATATGGATATAAATATATGTATAATAAAGAATATAATGTAATAACTGAATAGGTTACCATTCAGGTGTAAATGAGCCTTATAAAGTTGGAATCATACGGTATAAAGAGAATAATTAATTCATTTTGTCTTTTTTACCTTCTCCATTAACTACACCACCCAATCCAGCTCTAGCTGCTTGACCAAATGGTGTCTCAGCAGACGCCTGAAGACCTCCATGAGCAGCATTTCCAGTCAGTAGTCCTCCTAATCCAGCAGAAGCTTTGAATCCAAGGAAATTCACACCAACATTTCCGTTTTCGAAAGAGAGTACTTTTGGAATCTGAAATGGATATATAAAGCCTTAATGATACCTGACACTTTGACAGCGAATAGAAATATGTACATAATATTTATCAAATATATTATACCTTACTCGACTCGTTACTTTGTCTCATTATCAGTGTATCCTTTCTGTTATATTTATGTGTGTAATTTAGTTATGGCGTATTGAATGTAATTTAATTTTATAGGTACCGAAAATCATAATTTCATTTTTACTGTCTTCAGCTGTACCTAATTTTAAGAGCTTAGGGTTGTTGACTTCTAAATAAATATCCAAAGTTGTTTTTTGTATTTTCCCTTTAGAAGTAATAAGAATATATAGCATTAGAAAAATTGTCGATATGAGATTCAGCGCATACTTATAAAAAATTATCATTTTCAGTAACGATATTTCTAATATCAGTATTTTTTGTTAGTTTAATTGATACATGTCCTAACAAAACCCAAAATTTGAAGAAAAAATAAAACATTTTGATCACTAGAACTAATAAAGAGAAACTCCAAAAAGTTATGTAGGTTGGACATGCATGCAATTATTAATTGTGGCAAAAAGCTATTATTTAACGTATTTCACAAACTTCCCACGCTTGAATAAGTATGTGTTACTGGATCTATCTTTGTGTGGCACCTTAAACAAAATTTGATCACAGAGCAGAAAGTTTTTAATTAAAAAATACGTTATTTGATAAATATCTGGATGGGTACCCCTTAAATTTATCCACATTTAAAATTATTTCTATATATAATGAAATCATTTAGAATCATTTAAATAAATTGATATAAAAATATTATTTTTTGTGAATTATAACATATACCGGTTAAACTAGGTTTAATCTTGATAACTTCAGGAATCGGTAGAACAAGTTAAAATAATGTTTGTTCATGATAAACTTATTTCCTAAATCGTTTTGGAGATAGAGGGCGTAGAAATAGGATTTTTATCCATTTTTTCGATTGAAGTGAACCCATATTTATATGAACTTATTTTATGTTCTAGTTTAGCCCCTGCAATTCAAGACACCCTGCATATCTAATACAATTATAATATACAGTATGCGCCAAAAGTATGGAATAAATTCAATAAAAACGAAACAATTATTTTTTGGGGAAAATCCTCGAACAGGTCGATTTTTAATTTAAAAAATTCATATTTTAGCGTAAAATGCGATTTTCAAATGTCATTTGTTTTCGAGTAATGACGTCATCGATTTTTTTTTAAATGGCAACAGCATATTTTTTTCCTTGATTCTGAAAGATCGTTTAATTCTCTATCAGACTACTAAATTTTTGCCCTCTTACATAGGAAAGTTTTCGAGTAAATGACGATTGAATGTTAGAAAACGTAAATTTTATCCATAAAAAAGTAACAATTCTGAGGTATGTAAAATAAAATACAATTGATTAAATTTTATACTTAAATTAAATGTTCGAATTGCCATCCACCAACTTCTTGACAATGCGCAAGTCTGTGAAGAAATTCTTCTTGCACATTATGAATGATTTCTGGGGTAACTCTGCGTATTTCGTCCCGAATGCGATTTTGAAGTTCTTCTAAATTACGTGGTTTATTAATGTACACCTTTGACTTCAAGTATCTCCATAAAAAATAGTCAAGAGGTGTAAGATCTGGCGATCTTGCAGGCCATTCTATCGGTCCGCGTCTGCCGATCCACCTCCCAGGAAAACAGTTGTCCAAAAAATCTCATACAGGGCGCGCATAATGCGGAGGTGCACCGTCTTGCTGAAACCATATGGTATCGTCAGGAATGTCAGGGTCATTATCGTTAGGAAAAATTACTGCAAGGGCTGGAACAAGGTCATTTTCTAGAAACTCAAAATATCTTTGTCCTGTAAGGGTTCTTTCAAAGAAGAAAGGCCCTACTATTCTGTCGTCAACTATTCCAGCCCACACATTTAATTTCTGAGGGTGTTGGGTATGTGTCTCTGCCATCCAATGAGGATTTTCCCGACTTCAATATCTGCAAGTTTGACGGTTTACTGTACCATTCAGACAAAATGTGGCCTCATCTGAAAAAAGTATTTGCTGGTGTAAATTTCTATTTCCTTGACATAAATCCATTAGAATTTCGCAAAAGTGTAAGCGGCGATCGGGATCATCTTCATTGAGTTCCTGCACAAGCTGAATTTTGTAGGGATGTGCTCTGACTAGTGTGATTGTTTAATGCAACCAATCGTGAAGAATTATGAGGATTATCCACCATACTTATCAAAATATTCTGTTTCTGATTTTCATTAATACTTGGACGTCCAGGTTTTGGAATATTTACAACATTGCCAGTTTCTCTAAATTTAGACTCTACCTTACTGACTGTTGATTGGCTGATAGGGCGATCTGGATATTTTTCATTAAATAAATCGCAAACTTCCTGCTGAGTTCTAGTCATATTCCCGCATCCGATAAGAATTAAAATTTCAATTCTTTGAGTAACAGCTAAATGTGCCATAATACTTGAATACTTTAAATTGAATAATAATTTCTATGTCGCTTACAATACTTATTGGAAAGTCGGTGTGACAATGTCACTTTGCAAAGATTTTCACCTACGTGATCCATAAAAGAACTATGGAATTCGAAAAACTAAACTTGATAACGTTTTTGCTTTATTTTAATTGATTTACGTTTTCTAACATTCAATCGTCATTTACTCGAAAACTTTCATATGTAAGAGTGCAAAATTTAGGTACCGTCTGATAGAGAATTAAACGATCTTTCAGAATCAAGGAAAAAAATATGGTGTTACCATTAAAAAAAAATCGATGACGTCATTACTCCAAAACAAATGACATTTGAAAATCGCATTTTACGCTAAAATATGTATTTTTTAAATTAAAAATCGACCTGTTCGAGGATTTTTCCCAAAAAATAATTATTTCTTTTTTATTGAATTTATTCCATACTTTTGGCGCATACTGTATTATTCAGCTGCTGCTAATTTAACAGTGAAACAGATCATAAGTATATTGAGTTGCCTATCTAACAGTCACCAACATATTTTTTATCACCATTGACTAATACCTCTGCAGTTTATTATAATTCAACATTTTCTTTAAACAAAATATTTAAATTATTAAAATAGTAGGTTTTAAATATCCACCACTGTTTTTCTTTGTTTTTGTTAGCAATAATTATTTTTTAATCCTACTGAAAAATTGTCATTTTTTAATTGACATTAGCTTAAATAAACAACTATTTGCGTCACCAGCATTAGTTAATTTATTCTGAAGTATAAAATTTCACAAAAAAAAAATCTGTACAAACAGGTACTTATGTGTGAAGTAATAATTTATGCAACAAAAGGTGAAATTAATATTTGCGATCATCATATACACACTTCAACAATTTAATGAAACTAAAATGTTCATGTACATACGAACATAATCATTTATTGGCATATATACGAGGATGGATCAAATATAAAAGGAGCATTTATTTTAACAATGGCTAGATAAAGCAAGTGGCGCAATGTATATATTATATATATTTTATTTTAAGTTGAGATGTGAGGACTACGAGGTACACACGTGCCGAAATTTTGCAACGACTAATTGTACAATTTGCCGGCAAAATCTTTCTAAATTTCCAAGGCTATGACTGGTACAACAAATTTTTAAGTGACCGAGATTCACTGGAAAACGAGAGTCATGCCTTCGATCCCGGACAAGCATCAACGAGGCAAATATTCGAACTATCCGTGATTTGTTTATATGACAAATGACTACAAAGGTCGGAATGTTGCGCAGAAATGCTCAATCAATAATTTGTGATGACTTGGGTTATCGAAAAGATGGGTTTCTCGAATCCTGATGGAAAATCAGAAAGCAAAACGTCTTACAGTTTGTGAAGAGCTATGGGCCGGCTATAGATAACTAATCTTTTAAACAGTATCGTCATCTGCAATAAGACGGAGGTGCATTATTACATTCCGGAATGTTATGGTAAGTAAGCGTGGACGGCAATAACCTGAACAAACACCACTTCGAAAAACTAAAATTCATATATATGCAGAGAATGATCTTACCATTGTTTTTTGATATTGCAGAGGTGTACTGCTCATTAATTTCCCTTTATGAGTGCCACATAGCAACAAGATCATTGATTAAGAGAAAAGAAAAGGTTTGCCTGCACTGAAGTGTGTTTCATCCTCAAGACAATGCTCGACTTCACACCTTCTACAGCTGTTTTGACCCAAGAAAAACTGAAAAAAATTCTAGTATCCACCCTAGAGTCCGAAATTGATATCATGTGACTGTCACATGTTTGAACCACTCAAAGAAGAACTAGAAGTATGCCGTTTTGAAGATCAACGTGTGGAAGCGTTTGTGCGTAAATGATTACAACCACAACCAACTTGATTTTTTGTTGACGGAATTAAAAGACTTCTGAAAAAATGTATTACTGAGATATCATGTAGAACAATAAGATGTATTAAAATTGTATTTTACTATGACAAAAATATTAATAAGAATAAATTCCGATTTATATTTAATCCACCCTCGTACACGAAACAAAAGTAATATACACCTATTCAAATACTAGCTTAGTTTCACAATTCTTCAACTACAGTAATATGCTTCTTTTAAAAATAGAAATCAAGAAAACTAATACATATACTTATTATGAGATGAATTTTCATTTGTATAAAGAATTATTTAGCTTTATTTACACAATAAGAATTATTTGAGGCAACAATTATAATTCTCAAAGTAAAGTTATGTTTTTTTTAATTGATTTGAAAGAATTCCTGCAAATATTTGAAATAATATTAAATCGTTTTGGATAAAGTAAATAATTACATTGTAGGCAACCGACGACTTATCTGACAGAAGCAAACTAAGTAGACGTGATGCGACACATAGCGACACCTTGTGGACTTGAATAGAATTTGTAGTAAATAACACTAATTGCATCTCTATGGTTTTTGGTAATGATAACCGTAAGTATTGCATTGATACCATCTATATATAAATATTATTATTTTGCACTACAGCCGCATTTTAAATTTTACAATGACATTTACTACAAAATATTAATAATTTTAATTTGTGCAAATCTATAATTTAAAGAAGAATAACCTATTATATATTTAACATTTTATTAATATTTTAACAAAATCAATTCAGGAAAAATATCATGTTTGAATATTTGATTCAAAATAATTATTTCTGAAAATTTTTCACATCCGGCAGCAAATTGATATCATTTTCAAATTTAATATTATCTTACAATTTTAACAATTTTTAAATTTAAATATAATTTTACAAGGTCCAGAGGTTGTCGACTGGGGAATAGCTATTTAAAGTGTAGCACCATTCTAGTGTTTCTAATTAGAAACTGATAGACATGACTTGCAAATGCATCGATTTGTAAATGTTGACATGACTAGTTATAATTTTATTTCCATAAAGATATAAGTATACAATAGTCATGCTTCTTAGCAAACAACGGATTTCCATATAGATGTGGAATAAATAATTGTTTCGATAATAGCGAGGTGGGAAAAATTATTTTGTAAAATCTACATACTACCAATATAATGATTACAAAGATTTTAACATTTTTATAAGGACGGTTTACTGGTGGGTAGATTTTTCAAAAACAATACCACTTAGCTTTATAAACTTGTGCCCTTCATTTTTTCTTTAAAGAAATACAGGGTGATGAAGGTTATTAATTTAAATTGTTTTGACACTATAGAAACTCAATCATTTAATCCCAACAATGTAATTTTTAAATAGCTAATTTATTAATAGAGTACATATTATAACTGTACTTCTAATCATAATATCGTTTAAATTGGGATGTATAACATTATAACTGGAACTTTTATTAATTCATATTTTGAATTAAATCACACAGATGTTTTTAAGTTACTTTTTTTATTAAATTTGGCCAATAATATGCCTATAGCGATATATTACAAGTGACCGCGGATTTTTACTGCACGCTCAAACTGTTATTACATTTGTATTTGTCTAACCTGATTAAGTTCGTTATATTTTATTAAGGTTTTGATAAATTAATATAACAAGATGCAATTATTTTTTTTAAATAAGTCCAGTGCGCAAGACAAATTAAAAAAGTAGCTCTATTGACGTGTTTTTACGTCAGTTGACAATGTTATTTGATTTTTTTTCTTTCGTAGCACATAGTCCTTGAAGAAGTACCTTTATACTTAAATTGATGAAAGAAAGCTTTTATGTCTTAAAAGTTAAGCTGTGAAAACTTTTTAACTAATTAGCTTACTAGCTACTTAAAAATTTATCTACAAGTTAAGTTTGCCACATGTCACCTCTTATATTGTATGATCTTAACTTTAAAACTATTCTTCGGGTAGGTACAAAAATATTCTTTAATTTTCTGAAAATGACTAGCATAAAGACAAATATGATATTATATTGCCACATATTATGAATCAATTTATGCTAATTAATATCGGAAGATCAAAAACAAAGCTGGTAATATTTTTCTACAAGATAAAACCAAATTTATACTGATTTTATAAGGAGTCTAATTAAATAACATCTGAAATCAGATGACTTCATTCATTTTGCACTCATTGTAAAGTAGGTACTAACGTCAGCTAGAAAACTGTGTAGACAACAATGTTTTACTGGTTGTAGGTAAAAACTAATAAGTATTTTTTCTAGGCTATATGTTAAAACAGTAAATGAATAAATATATCTGCATATATTAGAAAAGTATATTTGAATAAATAAATTTAAAAAACCAGTTTAGTTAATCCCATTTAAATACGTATAATCAACTAACCAAGTATTTAGAGAATTGTTAGTGGTGGAATATTAAAAATGATATTATTATTTTCAACAAATAGATGGATTTTATAATATTTATTCTAATATTATTGTGCGTTACATTTTTAAGTGCCAATCACAAATATTAAAAACTGTTTTCTTGGAACAGACTTATGTAATTATTTCTGCTTTTTATAATGCAACATGACTCTATTATTTTACAATGTTGGTGGTAATATATTAGTGCTTTTGTGCAATCTATCTTTGTCCGTTTTCCTAAGACATAGTGCAACACTTGTATAACATTTTTCAAACAGAATCTAACACTATTATTTTTTCGTAATAAGATCTTTGAAAATGACATAAATTCTGTTACAATCACACTCTAGACATTCTATTTGAACTGTAGCTGTATTTGTATCCCCTATTTTCCCCATTTTCATCTACGTTGCCACCTATACCAGCCCCAGCACTCTGCCCGAATGGTGTTTCTGCTTCGGCATGAAGACCACCGTCAGCCATATTCCCTGTAAGAAGACCTCCAAGCCCTGCTGATGCTTTAAAACCAAGAAAGTTTACTCCAATTGTACCGTTCTCGAAATAAAATAAGGGGGGGCGTTTCTAAATAAGGAATTATAAATATTAATTATATAAATATAGCATAATAAAATACTCAAAACAAAACTATGCTATACAAATTATAGTAATAAACATACATGATGGGTCACTTCCTTCGTTTTGATGCATTAATTCTGAAACTACTACATGTTTTTGTATACACGAAATTTTACAAATTTATTATATATTTTTAGAAATGTAATTTAGCATGAAAGATATAAATATACAGTATTTACATGGAAAATCTTGTAATACAGTATGTTTTTGGTATTTTTTACATGAATGTATGATGTAAACAACTTACATAAATATACTAGATATAGTTTTCTTAATGCACTCCTGTAAGATGCATTGCCGTAAATCTTGTAATGATCCAGGCTGTCTGCAGTAAATTTTTGTCCCTACAGAAAAAATAAAAACAATGTTTCGTAAGGTACACATTTAGAAAAAAAATTTCTTGGAAAACCCGAAGAAATGTATTTAAATCAGTTGGATAGCGTCACTACTCCTGCTTTCGCTGCCATACTTGAACATGATGATTGTTACTATGCCGAAAACTTAATTAAGAAGATAGCTCCTCCACAATATGTGATACCTGTGATACAGTTTCTAAATTAAACATTTTAAGAATAAATTGGAAGGAGGGGACAGACTGAATAGCTCCCACGATTACCAGATTTGTCTCCGTTGATTTTTTCAGCGTAATCAGTTGAAGAGCCTTGCCTTGCGGCAATTTTAGAGAAGCATTTGATCGATGCCTTTACTATTGAATGGAGGTTGGCTTTTCACATTTAATTTTTAGACAACTGAGCTTCTAAAATTAAAAAACTAAATTGAAAGAGAACTTGTTTTTCCAAATGAATATAGAATTCAAAATTGATTGTTTTTGTTTACAAATATCCAGTATTGTGCTAGTACGGAGGCCACTGATAAAACTAAAAATAATATTTTTCATTGAAAAATATGCTCTATTGATTGTAATTAACGCCTATACAATTTCATTGAAAATATCTTTAGCCGTTTGGCAACAATTGATAAAAAAATCAATCTTGAACACCTTGTGTTTTCTTTCGCATACTTAAGCATTTCTCGAATATGTTTATATAGCAAACTCATATTATTTTTTGATTTTCTATAGGTCAGAATCGGAAACTGGACTACCCTGCAAACAGGGAGTCCGAATATGGTGCATCAATATTTTTGAAGGTGATCCTACATGAAAAGATAATATCATAAAGTCCTATGATATTTTTTTGAGAACTCAAAATAACCGGGATTATAGAATGCCAAAAAAATATTCTAATAACTATTTTGAATATACCGATTATTTTGTAATTTTATATACGTATCACTACTGTTCCTTTATTACATCTGCATTGTTAATTTGATGCATATCTTAGAACGTTAAAGGGCCTAAACTGTTCTTGGAATTGAAATAATGACTTAATTTTTTTATAAATTCAGATAAAACGCAATTAAAGATCGGCAAAAAATCTTCAAATTAAATCATTTGGTTATATTTAAAATTAGCCGTTTTCGATAAAAACGGGTTTAAACATTTTCAATCGTTAAATGAACAGTCTCCTTTAACCCATTTTCAAAATTAACAAAGCACTCACAAAAAAGTTATTAAACGAAATATGTATTGTAACTGTAAACAAAATTCCTTCAGATGTCAATTTTTACTTAAATGTGTACACTAACTTAGCTGTACCCACTTTAAGAATGGTAAAATTTAATTTTAAATATGAAGTAGGTACCTACACTGATAAAAATGAGTAATTGTAAATTTACACATTGTTCGCATCATACATTAATGTAAAAAATACCAAATCCATATTCTATTACAAGTTTCGAATTGAATACTGTAAATTTACATCTTTGTAAAATGTAAAATTATATAATTTTTTGTAAAATTACAAAATAACGTAGTAAAATTACATTTTATGTGTGAAAAAACACGGTTTTACTATGAAAAAATGCACATTCATTAGTAATAATTTTCCATTTCAGTTGTAACATTACATTCTGGTGTGTTATTTCACGCTGACTTAGGCATTTAATAACAAACAATTAACCGTGTAATATCGCTAATAATTTTTGTCAGTGTACTTAAAAAATATATATTTATTAAATTAAAACTTTCTAATTTTATTTTTCACTCTATAATTGTTGTTTAAATCACAGCATAGACATAAAGTTATATCTCTACAAATATTTTAAATGATAACGATTAATTGTATATATTGTTATTAAATTACTTACTCCGCTTATCTCTGCTGATCCACTGGCAGAAACTGCTCCTCCAGGAGCTGCCTCACTGGATGCAATTAGAGTTATTATAATGCCCATGATTGTTAATTTGTACATTTTCTTATTTTCTGCAAAAGAAACAAAATTTGTATAAGTTATAAACAAAAGTATCAATATTGCTTATATGTCTGAATAGGTAAATAGTATTACATTACTGTATTTATAAATAATTCATTCAATTATTTTCGCCCATGCTTTTGTAATATACCTTTAAAAACATTATATACTTATGGTTCTTGTAACAGCTGAAAATATATTTTTTTTGTAATTCAATAAATATTTCCATAATTTTGAACATTTTTTATTATATGAAATATAAGAACTATAATAATATTAATTTTACATAATCACCTATGGTTAACAATTAAAATCACGTTACAAGTACAGCATAATTTCTTGAAATTGTTTGTAGTTAAACAGAGTGAACTTTCATCTCAATCAATATGCTTTACGTCAGAGTTTATTTTTTTTGTGGCCTTTAATTGCTTCACACACAAATAAAGCCAATATAAAGTTTCCTGGTTATATTATAGTTTTTATGTCATAAAATTTCCTACTGCAGGAAGGTAAACATGTTACAAATCGTAAATACTTACACAAAAGTGTGCCTACACAAACTTTCCGCACATATGTATTAAAACACCTAGGTATTATATCATAGATGTCTATCTTCTTGTCAAAATAAACACTTTACAGATCTTCGTATCACAACTATTTTGTTGGATGCTGATACTTTTACAATAATGGAACTTGATGTGTACATATTATCATTTTATTAATTTGTACGATCTCCTCGTACTTGCTTTCAAGGTTTAACAAGTTGAACATATTAAAATGTCCAGCTTATAGAGGTAGGCATTGTACAGGGTGAGTTTTGCTTATCAGGTAACAGGTAATTCAAATGCATATATCTGCGCTTGTCGTTGATATGTATTTAATAGTACATTATACTATAAGGGAGAGAAATGCGTTATTTTGGCAGAGGTGCAATTTGAAGCCCGAGGGCTACAATGCACGAGGACAAAGTAGCATCTCTCCCGAATGGTATATACTATTTTTTCCACGGTCTCATTAACTTAAAAACACATATTTTGTCATTATGAAGTAAGTAGCATCAGAATTATTGTATTCGGATTTGAGCATTTATTTAGTAATCGTTGAGTTATTGTCATAACTACAAAATAAACAAACAAAAAGAATTGTCAAATTAAGGTGCTAGTTTGGTTTAGTTTAAAATTTGTTTAGTGCACAATGAATAATTGTGAGTCGGAAGAGATTGTGGATGCTGCAAATATTGCAATAAGCAATTTGCTGCCTACGAAGTCAAGATCTTTATACGATATAGCCTACAATCGGTTCAAAAAGTGGTGCGCGGAGAAAAATGATCAAGTATACAGCGAGAATGTTTTGTTGGCATACTTCAGTGAAAATGCAAAGAATTACAAGTCTTCCACATTATGGGCGCAATATTCTATGTTAAGTCATGCTTGATCATTTACGACAACATAGGTATAAGCAAATTCTCCAAGCTGATCGCATTCTTGAAAAGAACAGGTGACGGATATCAAGCAAAAAAATCGAAAATATTGACAAAGGGTGAAATCGACCGTTTTCTATGAAGTGCTGATGACAAAGAATTCTTAATGATTAAGGTAAGATTACTTTTGTTGTTAGGTATTTCATTATTAAGTATTTTGATTTTTTATAGGTTAGATTAATTCTGGGGATTGCCGGAGCTTGTCGAACTAATGAACTAGTCAATTTAACTGTAGATGATATTGAGGATGTAGGCTCTTCCTTGATTGTAAAAATTCCAAACACTAAGACAAAGATTCCACGAACTTTCTAGTTACCGATGTGGGAAATATGCTTGAATTGTTTCGAAAATATCTGTCCCTTCGTCCCCCCCACGTCAAGCATGAGCGCCTTTTTTTGTACTACAAAGCAGGAAAATGTAATTCGCAGCCAGTTGGTAAGAATACCATGGGAAAAATTCCGAGTGTAGTAGCTTCGTATTTAAAATTACCTGATGCTGCATGTTATACTGGTCACTGCTTACGAAGATCTTCAGCGACATTACTGGCAGATGCTGGTGTGGATATCACGACAATAAAGCGTCATGCTGGTTGGAAATCAACGACAGTCGCTGAGGGTTATATCGAGAACTCCATTGAAAATAAGACCAAAATTGCTAATCAAGTTTTAGTAGGTACCACTATATAGCACGATCACAAAAACTGTAAATCAGTCAAGTCAAAAGTAATATTCCTTCTAATATTAATTTTGAAAATTGTACAAATGTGACATTTAATTTAAATGTCAATAAATAATTTCAATGTTTTCTTTTTTTTTTGCATGAAAAACGTTCTCCATAATGTAAACTCCCTTGGGAGCATTATACTCTCTTGGGAATAATCGACTACTTCTGTTTTAATTTTGATGTCATAGAAACTGATTTCTACTCCCCACCGTGGAAAAAAATTCCGACTAGTGTAAATTTGGTTAGTATGTAAACTAGCTGCTGGTATACAAAATAACTGAACCGTTGGTTATTTTGATAGAAAATGCATATTCTTGGCTAATTTATTTGAAATAATCAGACACTAAAATAAGAATTTTTCTTTGGTTCGTTTATAAACCACCCAAATTAGTTCTAATTACACAAAATTGATAGTTCTTTGAATATTATATAAACTAGCCACCTATTTCATTATTCTCTCTGATTAATTTCATAAACGCTTAAAAAAATAAAATAATTTTAAAAATTTTGTTTTATTAAATATAAAAAACAGTTTAATAAAATATGAACAATATACATATTTTATAGAAATATTTGTTAAGTATTGATAATTCTAAAAATGTAATATACAATTATTAAGAAAAGAGAACAAATAAATACTTGTTTATTTATAGCTGCATCATTCGCTATTTTGGTACTGCATATGTACCCTATAGATATATATTTAACGTAACTTTTCCAATAGCTTCTACCATATATTTTTGAGTTCTTAACTTTCTTGTTATATAAATTTTGAATTGCTTCGTTAAACTTTTGTATACAAACCATTTTTAACACTCGTTCTCTTTTTTGCATATGTGGAGCTTGTCAGAAAAGTTATGTGACACAATAGATGACATTTGGGATTTAGATAAAGCTTTGCTAGTAGCTATAAAAAAATCGGAGACTAAAATACAGCGCATTAGTATAATTGAAAATGAAAATAAATTACCAAGATATTTGTATACAGGTTGAGTCATTAGTAATAGTACATAGCTGAAGGGCAGATTGTTAACGTCAAAATAAAACGATTGATCCTACCATGCCTTATTCAATTGTTGGTCCTTTTCATTCTACAGGGTGTTAAAGTTGAAAAAATATTTTCGATTTTTTACAATATTTTAAGAACATATAGACCTATTATTTTGAAAATTTGTAGTCTTATGCTTTTTGAGGTGGCATTTACGAATAGTGTTGAGCTCATGACTAGGGGGTGCTAGTTATACTGTACTGCCAATGTAAAAATGTATCTAACTTTTTGTATTTTACACTTTTGAATATTTTAGTAAGAAACTATTGAACTACCTTCAATTCTAAATAAAAAACGTATACCTGTTACAAATCGATAAACTCGACCGTTTTTGAGAAACAGACGATTTAAGTTTTTGAGATTCGGCGGGAATTAGAAAATTAGGAAATCTTAAGATATTAAATCTGAATTAACAATAAGAACCCCACAACAACTCAATTTTATTATGCATATCAACGTATTATTAATCATAAAAGATTCTCGAAGTGACCACCAGCGACTTCAAAGCACTTTCTTAGCTTCTTATTTAAACTTGGCTGACGTTGAATAAAGTTCTATGTTGCTTAATAATATTAACCGATTCAAGAATCTTTTTCCACAGTTGCACCATCATGGAAAAACCAAAAGTTCTGTCGTAAATTTAAGGGAAAATTTTCAAGAAGCAGTGGCAAGTCATTAATTAGAAAATTTTAATAATTTTCTCCGTTAAATGGACATGCATTCCACACCAAATATTGATAGAGAACTCTTGCAGAAAATATACTTTTCTTGGCAGTTGAGGATTTTCTAATTCCCAAAGAATGACTATTTCTCCAATTAAAAATACTTCGTCGGGTAAATGTAAATGAATAAAATGATAAGAATACAATTTTTCCTTGACGAATATTCTGCTAATGGAAGACTGACTGATACCAGTAGCTGTCGAAATTTGACGCTTGTGCTTGTACGTGTGTTTTCAGTAATTCACACTGAAACATCATTTTCTTGGTTCGCTGATAATATGTTCGGCCTTCCAACGTCTCTTTTCGGGCGAAATAATCCTGTTTTACCTAATCTGTCGTACAGTCTCTTAAATAGTCTATGATCGAGTTGTCTGTCTCGATATAATTCCAAGGACCTCGCTGCTGCACGGCGACCACAATAATTTACTTGGGCATATACACATATCATATTTCTCATTTCAATGTCTAAAATTTCAATTCAAAATTATTATGACGACATATTTTAAATATAAAAAATACCAATAGAAAACACTACTGCCTAATCTATGAATTGAGTGGCATTGACAGAAACAATATAATAAAAATAATTTATTTCTCGCCGAATCTCAAAAACTTAAATCGTCTGTTTCTTGAAAACGGTGGAATATATCGATTTGTAACAGGTATACTTTCTCTATTTAGAATTGAGGGTAGTTCAGTAGTTTCTTATTAAAAAATTGCAAAATACAAAAAATTAGTCGCAGATCATAGTTTATATTATAAATACCATTTAGGTCCACGGAATATAACATATGTAACGCACGATAAGTGGTTATGAGATCGCCGCGTTTGAGTCTAGACACTTCAGGCAAAAGTTTAAAAATGCACAGTCTTTCTTCATATGAAGGTCTGACAGCACCATACGGAAGTCTAGTAGACGCACGTTGAACCGACTCAATAAGATTACAATCGCGCACCAACTTAAGAGACCATACTGCAGATTCATATTCTAATACAGGTCGGATATAAGTCTTATATAAACAGGCAGAAGTATTAACACTTGGTTTAGAAAACACTTTATTAAATAGAAAAAGAGTACGTTTAGATTTGTTGACGCACTGTGATATGTGATGTGACCACGAGATCAGAGGTAATGTATATGCCCAAGTCCTTGTAAACTTCAACTTCACCAAGCGATATTTGGCCAATAGAATAATTGAATCGAGGGTTATTCTTTCCAATATGTAAAACAACACATTTATTGAAATTAATAGGAATCAACCAGTCTTCACTCCATTGGGAAATTCGTGAAAGGTCAAGATGCAGCTGATGGTAGTCTGAAAAAGGATTACCATAGATTTTGGTGTCATCGGCATAAAGCGGACATTTGGAAGTTAGCAGAGCTGGTACGTCAGATGTATAAATTATGTATAATAAAGGCCCTAAAACAGAGCCTTGAGGAACTCCACTAACTTTTCTGAAATTGGAAAGACTGTCGCCCACTTTTACTCTAAATTTACGGTTGCTAAGAAAGTCTGATAACCATGTAAAAAGAAAACGATTTCTTTCATAATGCTGTAGTTTTTTAAATAAACGTTTCAAGGGCACTTTATCGAAAGCTTTAGAAAAATCCAGATAGATGATATCGACGGGTTCTTTTTTGTCAATTGCTAGGGACCAATCGTTTAAGCAAAACAGAAGATTAATAGTTGTGAACCGACCAGGAAGAAAACCATGTTGTTACTCCGGTATAATATTGTTACCAAGGAGAAAAGAAATCATAGAATCAGATATTATTCTTTCCATTACTTTTACTTCAACAGATGTTAGACTGATCTGACGATAATTTTCTCTATTAAATTTATCCCCTTTCTTGTGAATGGCAATTACGTTGGCAGATTTCCTCGAAGTGGGAACAATACCAGAGATAAACGAATTTTCCATAATGATAAATAAAGTTTTTACATCGACAGTACAGTATAACTAGCGCCCCCTAGTCATGACCTCAACAGTGTTTGCATATTCGTAATTGCTACCTCAAAAAACATAAAAACATAAGAAAATCTAAAGTTAGCAAATATAAATTTAGAAATCTAGTTAGAAAATAGACAGAACAAATGCATTCTATTTTTATAAGTAATTCCGTTAATTGTATCGTAAACATAAAAATTGATTTCATAATTATATTAGCATGATTAAATTGTAATTTATTGTTTGTAGTCCTTTATTTTATTTCATAAAATGTCACAGTAATTAAAATTAATTAAAGTGACACTTATTGCCCAAAAATGTTTACATACAATTTAATGCACAGCCGTGTATAAAAACAATTACATTTATATTTTTATAACTCCTTGAATCTACGTACCGCAATGTAGTTGTTGACAATATAATATAAAATTTATTGCAATATTTTTACATAATACAAGTATACTGTACGTGGATAAAACAGGCGGAAGTGTTAACATAAATTTTAGAAATATTTTTTTTATAATCAAAGACTTCATATTTTACATTACCATTTGATAATGATTCTGTACTATATTAATATTTTTAATTAAACAGAGCACTATCGGAATTATTAAGGTATAATATGGAAATTTTGGATATAAAACACTACGTTTTAAATATTTTGATATTAATTCTATTTACGTAATTTAGATGTGGATATGTTTTCATAGAATATACAGGATATTCCAAAATTGTTTCCAGATATTTTTTAAATGAAGGTCTGAAATAAAAGGCGTTTTTAAACAAACAATTTTTCGGAAAAAAATAATAAGAAGAAGCTGCCCTTTTAAAGACGTGCGTAATATTGTGTTTTTGTGGTATCACAAATGTTCCATGAAAATTTAAAAATGCACACTGAGAATTTTTAGAAATTTTTTGGATTTGTCACAATAAGAAAGAGCGTCTTTTGCTTAACGTGGATTAATGTTCTTACAGACAAGTTTAATTTTAAAAAATAATTAATGCACTTTAAGTAATTGGTAATTTTTCTAACAAAACATGCATTCCTGCAAATTTCAAAAAAATATAAATTTTTATTGCATTTATACTGATTACTGTTTAGAATTTTTAATATAATCGTAAAACGCATACTTAAACTAATGTTACTGTGCATCATTTTGGTTATTTTATTTTTTAAATGTTTTTATTTGTTGGAATAAAAAATAGGTAAGTGTTAGATAATTTGATTATACAAACAAAATTACTGAAAAGACTAAATTACTTGTTACTAAATTTTCACTTTTGTTTTAAAAAAAAGTGAGAATGTTACTCAGAATGCAAAAGTAAAATTAATGAATTATTTTGTTATCCTGTCTAATATAAATTGTAAAATGTATATTTTAATGTATAGAAACTGTAACAAAATTAGTTATATTATGTATATCAGTTTGCATATTTTAATAATAGTTCGTAAACCTCATACGAATACGAAATATTTGATCCTTATAAAATATCATGTGACAAAGTAATTATTTATTAAAACGCGAAATTGACGTCAAATGTTAATTTAGTACAACTTGAAATTATCAAGGCGATATAAACAAATATTTGTGGATACGGAATTTCCCATAAAAAATTTTACTTTTTTAATTCTTCAATAAACTTTTGGCTACGGAAAAAACTTAATGACCAAACAAATATAAAACTATCTATCGCAATATTTCTCTATATTTAAAACTAAACTTACGTAGTATAATAAATAAATGCTTTCATAATTTCTTACGAAATGTACCTTGCACCATGTTAAAATGTCAAGAAAATCATTAGGACAAAGTTGACTACTTGCTGGTTATTCCAAGTTATTTTAATAACAGGAAAAACCAAACAGGAGGGTTAAAAGTAATTTTCATAAAAGTCATAACTTTTATTGTTAAGTATTAATTATTAATTTATACACAGGCTGATTTGTTCGATTCCGTCATAAATTCAGTATTCAGTACAAATCGTAGTTGAAGGTTTGATATCTTTTCTCTGTACATTGTAAATGCTTGTCAAGTTCTCCTAAGTATTTTTTTCTTAAATATGTAATTATTATTATTAGCTTTTGTATAGTTTACGGTTTTTTTAAGGATTAAGCAAAATCAGACCTCAAAAGTCTACCAAATTATCTTTAAATAGAGTTATATTTTATTATGTTGTCAAAATAGCATACTTGTCATAATGAGCTTATGAAAAAAATAAATTTTATAAGTTCCTGTTTTTATCTCTACGATTAATCGTTCAAAACACATACACTAATTAACATCCTTCTACAATTTTTGCAGATTGCCTTATTAAAATATATTATAATTAGGAAGATTCATACTGTGATTAAATAATTGTAATCCTTAAAATTCAGAAATGTGCTAGTTGCTGTAAATAGAATAGGAACTTTTTGAAATCCACTCTTCAGAATCATAATTCATAGAGATATAAGTGATAAGACAAACTGTATTATTTTTTTGGAGATTTGTAAAAAGAGTATGAGTTAGCATATTTAATGAATGCATAAAAATAATTTAATGCTTTACTTTTTTCGTAAGTTTTTATGTTTTATATTTCATAATTTTATTCAGGGTTTGATCTTATCTGTGTTCAGTTGACCTTCATCTAGCATGAACAAGAAATTATGATTCATTGATAATCAATTGTTATAAAATTCATGTATTTAGTACTACTAAAAATCTATTTAGAATCTCACTTTCTCTTAAATTTTGTCCAATTTTCAATGAATGAATCCGTTGTATTTGTTGACATTATATAAGAATATCAATTTTGACACATTTTTTATCACGGTTTCTCAATTGAAAAGAATAAATTAAGTTTAATGTGATCTAGCAGAGGTGTATAAAATTGCTGAGATACGGAAAGCAATTTACATTTTTTTATGATTTAAGTAAGTTAAGTATTTTTTAAACAATAACTGTTACAAAACGTATTTCTTGCCAAATTTTCTAACGTCTCCCGATGTAGCTTTACTACACCACGTACTCATGGTCCAGTCTGTCGGGTTAGACAGATTTAAACCAGCTAAAGTTAATCGTCGGTTAACTCACCTATGACATACTGACGAGAACTAATAAGCTCGAAACCGGTATATGTCTTGTGAGCTTTTGACGAGTAACTTCAGCTGTTTGCTATAGCTTTCCCAAATGTAATTCATTACTGGTTGGGGGGTCGATTTTCTAAGTTGTATTAAAATGAGCTAGTAGTAGTGTAACTGCGTTTCTAATTTTTTTGGTAAATGGTATGAAGAAAGATGTTTTATTCATTCATTTAAAACGTTCTTTATAATGTCAGAATATAGATGATTCATCTTTTCTCTATCTCTATTAGTATGACTAAGTAATCGCGAAAAAATGTACAGTGCATTTAAATAATACCAAATTGATTATATTATTATCAACAAGAAGTAGCTACTTTTATTTATTCTATGACAACGTTAATTTATCTAAACATACAACGTAACTTTGCGCTACTTTAGTAATAAATTTTACCAAACAACATTCTTCTTGTTGTAATTACGTAGTTAAGATCGAATAAAAAACTAAAATATTCTCATAGAAACTTCTATTTTGCATTTTAAATTTGTTAACATTCATGTTTCTATGTCATATTAAATTTTATTCAACTAACTTGTGTCGATATAACTGTTGACATTTTTATCATAGTGTAAAAATTTAATTAAGATTATAGGTACATGCTTTTGCAATGAGAAATAGAGTAGAAGTAGAGTAGAGTAGAAATTTAATTAAATCTCTATTGGTGAGTAAAACAACAAAGAACTAATGTTAAAAGTATATTTCACTACGAATACGTCAGTAGTTCAAAAGAAATTGCAAAATTCATTTTAAATAGTGCCACTATTATTGCAAACGATTGTACTTAAATTAAAATAGTTAAAGAAAACTGTGTATACGATCTGGCAAAGAAAACTGCAGAGCCAGCCGTTTTGATCATAACATAACAGCACATAACAACAGCACAAGTAACTATGGTCAGAAGCAGATCAAGAGTCAGGGAGGGCATGGAGAGCCCACTGTGAAGATCACGGTACTTGTAAAAGAGAAAGATCATGCTTCGGGTTTTCTAACCAGAGAGAACCACCGACCTAAATGAAAGTCTGGAACTGCTGATGAAAACCCATGAGATCCATACCAGTGGACGGGAAGAATAGACTATTACCAAAGATAAAATAAGATGGGCCGTGCAAACCTTCTCAGTATATGTTAAGCTCTTTTACAATAAGGCTTGCATGTTTTAATAATTCTATATTATTCCAAAGATTTGGAGGGAAGTGAAGGTAGTGTTCATCCCCGAAACAGTAGATTGGATTACAGCACTTCAAAGATGTATCTACCCATCAACCTGACGTCGTATTTGTTCAAAACGATCGAGAAACTATGTGAACGGCACATGGGAGCAGTGTACCAACAGATATAAAGTCGCACCCTAATAAACATGAATACAACCCAGGGCAATCCACCGACACTGTCCTCCTCCAAGTGCTGGGCACAATCAAAAAGTGGAAAATGAATAGTAACATTTATTGTCATCGAAGAAAATTTTGCATTGTAAGGTTTCTATATTTCTTTCGTTCGATTTCCTTAGAATAAAAGACAATTTTATTAGTAGGTTGTTATGATGGACCTGTAATGACTGAAAATATAGTTTTGACAATTTGAAACGAAAAACAAATGCAAAAACTGCTGCTAACCGGATTAATTGTTACATATCAGGTATTATTATTATTAAAAATATTCATTTTTGTCGTTTCTATATTTGATAACGCTATAAAAAATAATCGCATGGTAATTAAATAAGTGCGAAATTTCGAGAAATTTTCTTCAAGCGATCGAAAGATAAGAAAGAAAGTGTGATTTATTTCTTCAATTTTGACACCCTGTATCTTTGTTATTATTAATTTTGGTGGATTTTTTTAGAATAAGCTTTAGTAAATCGACTGTTTTTATACTTTTAGATAAATTGTATGCATCATGAGATTTAGATGAGTTTTTCTCAGAAACCATTGCTTCTAGCGACATCAACAATGTGTACCTTTTTTAACTAGAAAAGATAGGGAACAAAATTTTTCCAGTCCAAAATGAGATACAGTGTAGCACAAAAAAGTCGTAGCGATTTAAAGGGATCCAAACCATCGTTGGTGGCGCCCTCTAGGAGATACACGAAAATCATCGACATATTCAAATTTCTAATCCCAAGAAACCCCCCTATACCAAATTTCATAAAATGCGGTAGATGCGATTGAAAAATAATAAAAAAAATGTGATTTATTTTTTTCAAATTTGACACCCTGTAGCTCCGTTAGTATCAACTTTTGGATTAAGGTAAGTTGTGTTAATTCAGCTTATTTTTATCCAAACTATCTACATCTGAAGTTTGGCTCATTCTTTACTGAACACTCTGTATATTGTTTCATATTGTTTAATTTAACTTCAGTAATAAGCGAATTATATAAATGTTGCTAAGTGCATAATGTGTACAGTAATAATTTTCCTTGTGTCATCGTAGTCCAAAGAATTGGAGGAAGCAAACCGCATTTTTCAAAATTTTGTGGTTTATGTTCTACTAATGTTATATTTATGGGAATAGTTTGTCACACTTTGTGTCATACAATAAAAAAAATAACAATAAGCTATAATTCTTATAGAACAACAATTATAATCCATCGCAATTCATTTCAAAGCCCTCTAGTAACAATTTTTTAAAATAAAGTAGAGCATTAGAGAAATTAGATGGAAAACCACTGCGCTGATGTTTTCCTAGTTAATGACTCATTACTAATAAGGTGCATAAAAAATAAGGAAATGATAAATGAATTCGAATTACCCCTTAACTTTTTTTAATCATAATATGAGCGAATTAATGACCCATTTCCTCTGTCCTTTTTACGACCTTTCGTATAATAAAACAGGCTAATGTTCATGGAACTGAATTATTCTCATGGCACTTTAAATATTTGCTCCCAATGTTGATAATCTTTCTAGATTAGCAACTAGTGTTCCACTATGTATATATTTTGATTTTTCAATTCATAAATCAAGTCTATACAAATTAGAGAAAATACTGAGAAAACAAATATTGCCAAAATAGTTTTAAATTCATAATCAATATTAATCATGGCTCAAAATTCCACATTTTTTTATTATAACTCCTTGAAAGATGTTTAACAAAAAAATTAAATTGATCTTAAATTTGGATCCAATAAAGTGCACCTACTTTTGATGATAAAATTTAGTCGTGATAATGAATTACGTCAAGAGACAAATCAATAGGAACAAGTATGTATAGAAAACAGTACAGCAATAATAAGCAAGGGCGCCGGAATGGGTGGAGGGCAAAGGGGCAGTTGCCACCCTTCTTGGAATATTAAAAATAACGGAATTTTATATTTTTTACAGTTATTTCTTGTGACTTTTGTTTTAGTTTATTTCTATGGTTTTTATAATGCAGGATTAGATTTTTGTGATTTTTTATGAGTTGGTCACGTTTGCGGGTGTAATATTCTATTTTATTTTATTTAGAGCACCAAAGATTTTAGCAAAGTTTCTTGTTTTAAGTTATGTTTATATTTCATTAAAATGTAGAAAAAACTATCTAAGTACGCGTTATTTTTGTTGCACCACCCCCTCCGCCCCCGTTTGCTAAAGGAATTTTTTAGTCTTTAAAAATAATTTTTTAATATTTCATTTATTGCTGCAATCCTACTTTCTTTCCTAATTTTTCCTTAGTAGTAAAAATTTATATTGATGCTAGTTATATCTGCAATGCCAGCAAATATTTATTTTTATTTCAACTAAATGATTTTCTTGTAATTACTATTTGCTCTTACATTGGCACTCTTATAAATTAATTTCTTCTGTTTTTCATATCTTTCATTTCAACTGTTTCAAAATATATCACATTTTATAAGAATATGATAACAATAAACATGCAATATCTCGAAAACCAGAGTCGAATGTACATTGATGTACTCCACAACCCTTGGATTAAAAAATTTTCTAACATAATTTTTAAAAAAGTAATGAGTAATGAAATATATCCAAACAATGAATATTTTCATCCTATGTCAAATCTATTCAGTGGTGAAAGTACAAAATTTAGGTCCCATGAAAATTATTGAAAATAGGATGCGTACCACTGACGCAAAAACATCTAGCATATAGGTATAATTTATAATTTTGCCTGTAAAAAACCTCACTTAAATATAGTAAGCCTATCAACTGTTTCCCATTGTTTATCACTCATCAGAAAATAAAGATTTTTAAAAATTACAAAAATATATTAGTACGTATTTTAATAGTGGAAATACGTTTTTTATTAAATGTAAAAATAAAATTATGAAAAGATATGTATCTTGTATAATATACTTTTGAAAAGTTTAGTTGACGTAAATATATGCAGGATATTCTGTTTTATAACAATAAAAGTTAGGTCTGTACCTCGCGAATGCGATATTCATTTGTGACATATGCTCTAAAAAATATTTAAAAGTTCCTATAACTTTTCGTGTGACCACCATGACCGAATTTTCACCTGCACTAATTACTTCTGTTATTAGTTAACTATAATTATTCTAGTTCTAAAATAATGTAATGTTTTGGGTGTACGACACTCATTTCACTGCATTATTAGATAATTAAAGAAAATAATTATAATAGTCAGTTCAGTAATTTCCAATTTGGCTTATTCCATGAAAAATTCCTTTTAACAAGATTTCATATTGTTATTTTTTAAATCTTATGTTTATATAAGTTCTAGTGTGAGTAGGCAAGTGTCTTGGCATATGCAACAACGTTTAGATCTATGATGAGTATACTTATTTTTAAAATTCGAAGAGGAGAAAGTGACAGTTGAGAAAGAAGAACTTTTGACTTATGAAATGATTACGAGCCAAAATTGCATACATCTTACTTTTTATAATAACAAGACATGAATCCACTGTTGATACTTCCCATAAAATTTCTCTTTACTATAATTACAATGGCGTACTAGGAAATGTACAAACAGTTTTTTTTTTCGACAATAATTTACATGTCACTTAATAACATAGCAAGTAGAAACTATTATATTAATATTACCAACTACGACTTAATGATTCTACTGACGCAAACAATACAAGGTGTTCAAATGAGAAAAGACATCGGCCATATCCCAAAATCACTTCAGAATTTTTTTATACCTACATATAGGGTGTTTTAAAAAGACATAGCAATTTACTAGAGCTGATAGAGCATTGTAAAATAAGTGGGATTTCCTTAATGAACGCATGTCCTAAACCAGCTCGTTTTTAAGATACGTGTAAGATAATTTTAAAAAATTAAATGTTGTATATAATTGTTTTCAAGACCAATAGATTTTATTAAAACTTGAAACAAGTATCTATGTGTTCGGTGGTGTCGAAAACCCTGATGTTATTATTATTATTATTTTTGTACAAGGTAGAAGCCACCAGTTGCTAACATTTCCGTTGACATTTTATTTTATACCTTTTTTTGAAGCTGACTTTCTCCCATTCTAAGCCTTGTTGTATTATATAAAATTTCATTTTATTCAAAAAAGGTTCATAGTAAATTAATTGAAAATGCACCGAGGAAATTGTAAAAAACTGTGGTAAAGTCAACCACCAACCGATGCCGACTTTTGGATGAATGTTTTAAGAGTGCCGCTACAGTTAGATGCATGAACATTTTTATACTTTTCTGTAATGGTATGAACACAATTGCTGATCTATTCGTATTCTCCACAAGCTAAAAGATCGTATCTGTAAAGAATTTTTTTCCTAAACTAATGGTTGGATTTTCAGAAATTAAATCTACAATATCTTCATCTTTTTTATCAGTTCTAACTAATTCAGATCGACTGGAATTACTTTATTTAGATTTAACATCAACCAGTGTTTCGACAATGCATTTCTCCTACCAAAAATTATTTTTTATTTGGCAGCTGCCTCTCAAAAAATTTTTCGGATTAGCATCTAACTACTGCTACAACACTCTCAAAACATTCCCAAACGTTAACATCGGTACAGATGCTGGTATAAGTTTCCATTAGCATTATGTAGTAACGCGTTACAAACAAAATCGAAGTAACAACTAGCAACTAGCGTCCTCTGTTTTATACAAAAAAAAAACTAGTATTACCAACCAGTACCTATCAAATTTTAATAAAAACTGTTGGTCTTAAAAAAATACATCCAAAATTCGATTTTTTAAAATTTTCTTACACGCGCTCTATGGACCGGCTATGCTTGAGTGGCTCTGGGACATACGTTTATTAAGAAATCCTCACTTATTTGTTAATATTCTGTCAGCCCTAGTAATATTGCCATTGCCATTAATTTTTGGAAACATCCTGTATATAAAACAATTGTAATTCATACCACCATAGCTAGGAACTTGTGTTTTTAAAATTTGCAAACTCGCAAGCAGTACAAGGTGTCCAAATAAGAAAGAACATCGGTCATATCTCAAGAAGGGTTCGAAATTATTCTATACGTATAAATCATTAAAAGTAATTTGTATTGTCATAACTAGCTGATAAACTTTTTATGTTTTTGTATATATTCGAATGGTATATTTTCAGTTTTCAGAGTAAAATCGAAGAAACTATTAGTGCAAAATATGTATGGTGATATTATTTATGGAATTAAATATATAAATATTTCAGTAATAGGTATACAGTTTAAACAAATTCCGTAAAAACAAAGCAACCTGAAAATTAATTTTGTTTGTTTATTAATTAAACCATCATATTTTTATAATTTCTTTTTCTCTTATAAACTTTTGACTATTTAATTTTTGAAATATCCTGTATATTTTACATTTATGCTTTCAAAAAAAAATATTGACATGCAGTTTCACTGTTATTTGTTACCTTTTTACTTAAGCAAAGAAAAAAATATACGAATCCGTTTAAAATTAAAAAAAAAATGCAGAGAGTACTTTTGTTTTTAAAAACCGCTACCTAGCGATGGTAATCATAACGAAAGTTATGTTAAATAATTAAAACATGATTAAGTGAAATATTCCCCAAACTCGCTATATAAAATCTTTGATAATAAAATTGTAAACAAATTTTTGTCGTAATTTCAACTCTTCTTATTTCTTACCGACCATGCAGTTTTTTTTATAAATATGCAAATATTTAAAAAAAAATGGATACTAAAGGAAAGTACATAGAATGCTATATCTTGAAACGTAAATTTTTCGAAAATTTTAATTGTATAATGTATAAAATGTTCGAAAAAAAATATTTTTGCACTGACACTTTGACACAAAATGCTCTCTAGATTCTACTGTCTACCGTATTCTACATGCAATTAAACTTTTGTAAGCAAAAAACCCCAGTATCACCCTATATATAAACATTATTCGTATTCTCTTTTTTCTTACAGAATAATTTAGTTGCTCGAGAAAATTAATATCAGTGACCTTAACAAATCTATTGTAAATAAGAAAGCAGATATGTACGTACCCCCACAATTTAAACTCTTATATATATCACCACTAAGCCAAAACTATCTAGTCTAAGACAAAACCCAAACTACGGGGTAATTGTCCAAGTAAGGTATATATAGTTGATGTAGAGGATAGTAGATGTTCACCATAATAGTAGTTAGACAAGCAGACGGATGACTGAAGGTCAGAAATTGATGCAAATGTGAAGCCTCTGGGTTTTTAGTAATTTACAGTTTTGAGGTGATTATATTTACTTAAAATTGTTCATTTTACAGCAAATACTTAGAAGACTTGCAGGTAGAACTATGCAGGTAGGTAGCTGAAGAAAATTATTTCATATTCTCCATGTTACAGTTATATTCATGCTAGATACTGGATAGTTTATTGACAATATTAATAGTTACGTTGAAAATGCAGATGTAACTTTAATGATTTTATTAAAGGAAGTTAATCGTTGTACATTTACTAATACTGTAGAATTTATATTTGGAGAAATTATTAACAGATAAATACATATATGGGGTGTAATAATGACAGTGTGGCAAACTTTCAAAGATAATATATATTGTCAAAAAAAAAGACGAGAAATAAATAAGGAGTTTTTGCTAAAATTATTCTTAAAGGCTCCATAGTACTCCACTTGAAAGGTTGGAAGCATAGGTTTTTGTCAGTTACTGAAGAATTATTAAAACTGTTTACTTTGGAAAGTTCAAAAACCATGATCATTTTTATACACATTCAAGCAAAATAATTAGCTCAATCTATTGATGACGTTATTTTACAGTTATTGGATTTTTGCGCTTTGTAAAGACAAGCTTGGCCAATACTTCACTGGCATAATAGGGGTTTATTATGCAGGGTATCTCGAATAATATACAAAAATTACGATGAATTATACGACCAATTGTAATATGGGGCCTTCATATAAAATTTTTTGATCAGCCACACTGGGGAATTACTCCTCATTCTAATTGTAATGCACATCAATTTCTGATATCAAAGAACTATAAACTGTCATTAAATGCAAAGTAATGGAAACTTACTAGATGTCGATATGTAAATTAGATATTGGAAAAGAAACTATGTGTAGAGATGTGAACTTATCTTTTTATTCAAAACATTTGCTAGCGACAAAAACATTCTAAATTCAACAGACATTAAAAGAAAAATTGTTTTCAACCGAAAAATTTGATCACAAAGAAAATCTAATGAAGAATATGCAAGGAGTACTTTATTTCCACGGCTTATAATAGGACTATATAGGAAACCAAAAGGAGTTTCATCAGCTTAAATACCTTGCCAAATTTAACTTCTTAGTTGCGAAGCGTTTGGGAGAAACTAAATAAAAACTCTTAACCAATTTATTATCTACAGTTATTTTAATAGTCATGCACAAAAAGGCCTTTTCATAACACAACACTCAGTATAGTTATGTTTTCACTTAATCCTCTCCCTGGCTGAAGGCAAATAGCACTTACCGGGAGTTTTCAACTAGTTGTTTCCTCCCGTCAGTCCAGGTTTAGGCAGAACACTCACTTTTGATAAAGATAAAATAAATATACACGTTTCCATTTAAAAGTTTTAGAAGGTTGATTTTCGAATGACGCTAAAGCTCCTTCTACATCTCTTTCTTTAAAGAAAAAGATATACCTGCCATGGCAATATATTTCTCAGTTCTCATCAAAACACATAATTTTCTTCTGTAGTTTCTTCAAAGCGTCAAAGTGTTCATTATGCATACAATAAGGTAGGTAATAAATTGTAATGAAATTATATTAATTTTAAAAGAAACAGTGGCCTGTATGCAACCAGTTATACATTCAATACAGACTTGTATTTAGTGGACATTTTCTTACATGGAATTTATTAAAAAAATTGTCTAGTTTGAGAAGTTAAAATCAAGCAAAACATTAATGTAGACCTAGACATTCACAGTTGGTATAATAAATATATTTTTCATTGTAAGAAACTTTTCTTGTGTCGTACATAGAAAGCGAAAACATCCGAAATGAAGTAAAAAATCAATGTAGCGTTGAAATTTTCTGTACTTGTTCAATTTTTAGTTCTGATAAACGTTCTTAATAACATTTTGTCGTATTTTCTAAAGGAAAAACACTTTATTAGTGAAAGTTATGATTTTTGTGAATTTCCAGTCCTAGAAGACCATATTTCACCAGTAATTTGTTTTTGCCCCTTAGAGTCGTTTTGCTTATACGGAGACATTCTATACACAGAATAGATAGTACTTTTTATATTTTTTTACTCCATTCAAAAGAGACATGTAACCCCATTAATACGGCGCTCCTAGCTAGCCAAACAGCGTTCGAGCGTTGAAGTGAAACAGCTTTGCCTCGTCAGGACCACATGCATAAATAGTAGGTTTAACTCTTTAGGGTACCTATATATTCTAATCTACCACCAACAAATTGACTTGAATGTTATAGACGCTGTTTTAAATTTAGTTGAAGAGCAGCCTACTATTTTTTCAAGAACCATTTCAAGACGGTTGGGTATTACAAAGCAAAGTCTGGAAAACTCACTCAACTCGTATCATTTTCAAAAAGCTGAAGCTTTAGAACCAGCTGATTTTTCTGTTATCTTAAATTGTGCAATAGTTGTAAAAATCAATTCCCAACTTAAACAGGTACGTACCATACTACTTGTTTTAAATAATGAGGTAATTCATATAGCTATAGAGTAGATCTTGTTACCGTTTACTTGCTTTTAAAATACAAAGCGTACGAAGGCCGTTTGTGTCGTTAGGCTTGCAGTTTTTATTTCAGTTATTGAGTATTGAAGGTATATTAGAGACACTAATAGAAAACCATTAAAATTTAGATATTGCATTGCATGTCCTAGTGCAACGATATATGCTCTTAAAAAATATATTATTATGCGACATTTGTGGAAAAAAGCGCCACATAATCTTTGAACCTAAAACAAATAAATATGTGTTGTATAATTTACATAAAATTACTTTAATAATAATTTATAATACCCATATACTTATGTAGAATTTGTTCTTATTCTAAAGTTTAAATTCTTAGGTACATATACCCACGTACCTTTAAAACTAAACAACACACCTACATATAAGTAAGTACCTTATTAGTTTTTTAATACCGAGTTTATATATTGCTTAATTTTTGGTTTTACAAGGCAGCCCAAGTAAAAGTCAAACTACTAAATTCTAATAGAACTACTGAAATTAATATGTAATTTGAATTTGAATAATACAATTTTTAAACCAAATATCAGCTTATTTCATTACCATTTAGAAGCAATCTTAAAAATGCAGAAATAGGCCAGATCTCATCTATTGTGGTTATGAAGTGAACTTGGATATCTATAGAATGTTTTCATTAAACCAGGTTAGTAAATTTAGCTAGATTAATTTTTTTAGATAATTATTGAATAGAGCATACCTAGTTTGTTTGGTATCAGAGAGCATACATCATTCATTGATAGAAATTGTAGCAGATTTGATATATATATATTAGCTTAAAATACCTTTCTAATATAGTAAAAAATGTTACATAAGCTAATAATAAAGAATATATGGGTAAATATTGTGGGTTGGGGCTTTGGTCCACAGAGTAGTTAGTTTCACACAATATTGTTAATACCTAAATCTATATAAAAAAAATTGATGATTAATGTACACACCCTGAAGAATTAGTAACCAAGTTTAAATTAACTAAACTTGAAAATTACGGTTAATAAGTATATGATAATACAAATGTTTTGTTGCAGGTGCCAACCCACATAAAAAACTTTTTTTGAGAAATTAATACGTTCCATTTTATTATTAATGTTGTAACATAATAAATACATACTTTTTAGTACCTATGTACATTATTTGCAAAACCTGGCTGCTATTAACATTTAGTTTTAGAACTTACCGTTACATTTTTACACCTCTCATTGCAGTACTTACAAATTGGTGATTTGTATTAAAACAATTCATTACCATAATTAAGTCTACCATTGATAGATTAGATGAATATGCTTTTAAATAGCACCTAGTGATTTTTAAAAGTAGTTATTTAGCTAATCTGTTTTAGTTTAACAGAGAAAGACCCTTACTTGAGTTCGAAGCGGACGAGTACCGAAAAGCTCTAAGAGGCATGACGTCAAGCCTCGCAATCTGATTAATTCCTAACCTGTTCAGTCTTAAGCTCACTTGGTAAGTTGTTATATATCCTTAAGCCTAAATAACCTGACGATTTAGCTGTTACAGAATATTTTGCAAAAGGCATACGAATGTTATACCATTGTCTAATATTAATGGAATGAATATCCTTATTTAATATTAAAGACTCCTTATGTTTATGTATATACACAGACATTTCAAAAATAAATAAAGAAGTTAAAGTAAGAATATTAAATTTCTTGAATATATATCCTTACATGTACGATGACTTGGTACACCAGCAATTAGTCTTAAGATCCGTTTTTGATCTAGATTTCACAAAAGCATAATATAAATTTAGCAATTTTTTCATGCAATATTTCTTTCACAGCTTTAATTAGATAACTTACTGAATTTAATGAGGAAACACGATTATTACAGTGCCTTTTCCAGTTCAATATATCATCAAGAGTGTTTCCTAGAAATTTGACACAGCCTGTCTCACCACCGCTCATGGTACAGTCATTAATATTTGTCTAAACATGCTCACATTTATTTTGCCTACTGTGAAATCTAATTAATTTAGTTTTTTCAGTATTCAAATATAAATTATTGTAAGTAAACCACTTAGAAACATTGTACAATGCATTGTCTGTAGCGAAAGTTGTTCTTGTTGTTTAGATTAAATTATTTAATTTTAAATTATTATGTTAATACCTAGTGGTAGGCCACCAGTAGTACACGCGGGGTTTTCTGTGTTTATCATTCATTATATTTAAATTTCTTGGAGATATAAAAAAGGAGTTATAAAAAACAATTAGTATAAAAAGAGGTCATTAGTGGTTTTGATGTAGCTGTGAAACGGCCTGAATATTCTAATCCTCTAGATAATAATTAGGTATTTTTATCTGGTTTTTATATTTAGGTAAGTAATTTTGTTTGTTGCATAATGAGTGGTCTTATTGTATTTTTGTTTATTTATATTTAGGTGTCATCTAAAAAACTAGCTGTTCCAAAGGACAATAAAACTACAATCTGTCCAAGACTATTGTTTTTCTCCTTGCACCCATACCCTGAGATAACCACCGAAACATCGTTTGGCTACAGCTTTTGGCGCCCAACGTGGGGCCTGATAGTCACGGACACTCACATAATTTATAAAAAGAGGAATAACGCCTCTAAATCATACTCCCATGAAGGATACAGGTACAGTGCCAAGAACTACTCGAAGCATGGTTAGGAAACAACATGAAAATGTCAACATCAATCTACCGACAAATAATGGTTAATGGTTAATAATAGATCTGTTGTGGATTCATTTGAAATTATCAAGGACAAATCATAAGCGTATATTGTGAAAAATATACTACCTATCAAGCGCTCCAATGAATTTATGTAACGAATAAATAGTGCGGGGCCAAGAACTAAACCTTAAGGATCGCCCATATCAACAGGGTTTGGCTTAGAATTAAAAGTATTGCGAATGTTATCCGTTACAAAAATAATGGAAACATACTGTTTTCTATATTTTAAAAAGGCCGAAATCCAGTTCAAAGCTGAACCACGTTTACCATAGTTATACAATTTTTGTAGTAAGTTATCATGCTTAATGCAGTCAAAGGCCTTACTAAGGTCACAAAATCTGCCCAGCGAGCACTCACCCATGTCAATACGTCTTACAAATTCACCATAAAATGAATGTATAGCAGTACTACGAGTAGTAGAAAAGTCTGTTCGAAAACCATGTTGATTACTAGTTAAGATATTATGTTTATTTATAAACGACATTAATCTATCCAAATACGCGTATTCAAAAATATTTGAATAACCACAGGAAACAGTGATGAACCTATAATTGTCTAAGAACTGTAGATGATCTTTTTTAAAAACAGGGATTTCTTTTTCCATTTTTAGCGTCTCCCGAAAAACAAAATGAGCAAAAAAACAAACAAAAGATTTTCTAAAATAGTATAACAGTTTATTTATGATACTCCAAATGCTAGGAAAATATTTAAATTTGGCAACCTCGTATCAGGTCGACACCGACTTGATTTGGTAGCTGAGAATGAATCGAAGCCGCCAGCGGTTAGAAACACAGTCTAAAAAGGGATTTAAATAATTGTTTTATAATATTTCTCTTTAGCGTAAATATACCTTTATTTTTTTTAATTACGTATTCGTATTATACAAATTTGTCCATATCTTCCCATAAAATTAAAGACATTATGATTGAATCACTGTGTAAATATTATCGGAAATTAAAAACGGAACAAGTATAAAAAATAAAGATTTATTTTTATATACTAAATAACAATATTATTATGCTTCAGTCTATAATACAATTATATTTTGTATACTTATACATTTATGCATACATATATCTAATTCAACATTACAATCCTTATACTACTAATAAGCCCATCATATTACATGTCAGTCTATTATATACGTAATTAAACTGCACTTTAAAACTAGCAATACTTCATATTAAAAGAATATAATATAATTGTGTATCATTCTCTGAAGTATGGTATATATATTTTTTCCTCACAAAATATGTTTATAATGTACACACGTATACAGAGTGATTCCCATAAAATTTTCCCAAAGCGATAACTTAACCCAAAAAATAATAATAAATAAAATATTTCGAGAATTTTCTTATTAAAATCGTACTTTTTTTACTGAAAATATTTTATTCATTCTGCAACATGTATGTAGAGTGGAAAATTAATGATTTACAAAACACAAATTATCGGTTTGGGAAATTTTTGCGACTCACCATGTAACTATCAATTTTAACTTTACTGATCAAATATTTCAAATAAAAAAATTATAAAATAGTATTTTTTTTTCAAATGTACTTATTCTATACACATACAAATAACCATTAATGACAATACAATGTTTTGATAGAATAGAAAGCTATTAAAAATTTATACTGGTATTAGAAAAACCTTCGAACATATTTTTATAATAATAAAAAACTGACATATTCACTGCCAATTTCTAAAATTATACTTTGTACAAATCGTAGCTTATACAATATCCTTCACTAAATAAGTCATAATACAAGCATAATAATCATTTTAACAAAATCTTCACCAACGTTTCTGTAAAATCTTTCCTCAACAGTCTTCAAAATATTTAAAAATTATAGTCTATTCTTAGCCTAGTCTTCTTTTGGTCTAATATAAACAGGATGTGACCGCTTGTACACATTTGATTCTGGTTGCTCTGTAGTAGTAGTTGTTGTACTATCAACAGTAGTTGATTTTACTGGTTTTCTGAACCTCCTTATAGCATAATCCCTCAAACCTCGTAGTGCTGGTCTAGAATTCTGCACCAAATTATTTACAGCATTTAAAGTCTGAATTGGAATCTGCAAATTAACGAACATAATAAATATTAAAGTCAACAAAGTAAACATGTATCTATGAAAGTGGTTGCGTAAATGAACGATTTTACCTCAAACTTTGCTTCATATTTTGCCAAAATTAACTCTTTTAACTTGATTTCCGTTGTACCGTGGTAGGTGATAATGGTTGAACATTATCAAAGCTGGGTGCCTCGTTGCAGATTAATTTTTACATATTCAAGAGACATATTACTTTCTGATTCAGAAGGAACTCTCAAGCTGATGATAGTTAGTAGTTAGCTTTCTCAATATTATTAATACCTATCTTTCGCGTTATTTGAAATTGTTACCTTTTTATACAGTTTTGGCCATCACAATCTTAATTCAATTCAGGCTTATTATTTATTATGGTATGTCTGTCACTTTTGGATATTCATCTAAAAGAAGTGGGTGCGATAACCATGCTTTATCTCAAAAATACTGGTATTACACCAGATTAAAGATGTGAAGAAGTTAGGAGTCGCCAGTGGAATGGGGATGAAGATACCCTTTCTGCAGGCAGACATTGACAGTATTTCTCCCAAGTGAGAATGTAATCAATATCTTCACAGACGGATCAAAAAGGAAGAAAGTTGCAGGATGTTGATCTATTCCAGATCCCTACACATCCAATTTCAGTGGGCAATGGATAGACATGCTACTGTGGTACAAACGGAATTAGCAGGTATAACCAAAGATATTATCCGTAGGCATACAACGGGCAAAACCACAAGATAACAACTAGATCAGCATAGGAATGCCATCAGGCACTGGTAGTGGCCTTAACCGACAACAACATATCTGTATGCTGGATGGAGGCACACCAAAAAATTTAGAAAACGGTAGGATGAAAACAAATAGTTGTCAATTCAAGTTCCTAGAGTACTCCTACAAGTAAACAGCAAAAAGTGCCTGGCTATGTCTAGGACGAATCTTCGCCTGATTACAGGTAATCAAACTGGAGAGTGTTGGTTAAGGAAGCACCTTTATTATATGAGGAAGTGTGAAATACTTCTTTGTAGAGGTTGCGAACAAGAAGACGAAACAGTACTCCATGCCCTGTGTGAGTGCACCATTTCGTCAATAAGAGAGTTCGTGTTGAGAACGATGGCCTACATTAGATACATCCTCCTAAGCAACGTCACCACTTTTTTCTCTTTTTAGGCTGGTTAGTGGCTCATGTGGATTAATCTTCTAGGCTTAATGAAGCATATGTGCTATAGCCTCTTAAGTTACTCTCCCCAGATTCCTGAACCTTGGGTGCTGCTTCTAGTAGAGCTGACCCTCCTTTCTTCCTTAATGTGTTGTGAACATAATTTTTTCTTAAGACCCTTCGTACAAGTAATCTGGTTCATAGTGAGAGTAGTCTGGACATAATGGTAATTAGACTCAATATTGAAATACCTTCAGTGTCAGTACCCAATTTCTGTTTGATTATCTCTTCATAAGGACATCTAGGAACGAAAAGAAAGATCAAGACATACATCGCATACAATTACTGACTAAAGGACTTTTAATGTGAGAGTTTACTCTGAAGAAGAAAGCTATATCTTTCTTGAAACACCATGTAACCAACGATGAATAGCTACATCGAGAATTATCCAACAATTAACTATTCATTGATAGGAATTATAGAATAATTCATTTATATTAGTTTAAATATCATTACAATAAAGTAAAAAAAAAATATTCCTATCAAAATTCTTTATAAGTTGATGTAGATATTAGGTGAAGTATAGATTTAGACTGAGCTTAAATAAATATAAAATCAACATTTGTAATTTAAAAAATTCGGAACATGGACAGGGTATCCTTGGATATATTTAAGTTAATTTTGTAACTTAGTGAAACAATTGCAAGCATATTTTGTTTGAGGCAAAAAACTGAAGTTCTTTAAAAAAGCCATAATTATATGTGGGAAAATTAATATAATATTCTGATCTCAGTTGGATCAGAATATGCATTAAAAGCATATTAGACATCTAGATGTAACAAAATGAGTAAATTTGTGAAAATTACACAAAACTTTTAAATTTACCAATTTAATAAAGAATATACATGTTGCATAAACTGTAAAACTTTTACTAAAAGTTGTTACATGTTTCATGTAATTTTCAACAAGGCGAACTAGGAATATGATATGTATGATTTTTTTATGAAATGACAAGTATTTCAAATTACTAAATGATTAAAGCCAATTGTGTTGTCAACTTACTCGTTTACATTATTGCCGTTATTACATTAGAATGATCTATCCTGAAGATGTAATCGCCTTGACCAAATTGTTTCTGTGTAAAAAAAATGTGTTATGAAAAAATGTTATCAAAATATTTTTCATGTTTATAATTGAAATAAGTAATTTATAAAAAAGCTAATATTTCTCTCAATGGACAATACATAACATGTTTCTATAATTTTTAAGATAAAAGAAATTATTTTTACTAATAGATTTTTTAAATAGACTAAAGAAGTTTCCCACAACAGTATCTTTTTTGTTTATTCTACGAAGAGCAGTAATTAATTTATTAATTTTAAGATGAAATCGAAACCTTGACATAAAAAAACAAGGTTTATTTATTTATCTTTGATAAATACAGGATTATAGCTCAGATATACGAGTATACTAGGTGGATCTATGCATGTATCATTTTAACAAGATATGTTAATTAATTTGTTTTGATAGTTAAAAAAATATATTGTTATTTACTAAATTATAGTATCTTACTAGTATTCTATGAAACCTGAGGGATGGACATTAACATAGTTACATCACATTTGGATGGTAACCGCTTTAAATTGAATTTAGTAACAAAAATTTATCAATATAGCTAATAGGAGCAGACGTGCAAAATTACAAATTTTAATTGTTTTGTTTAATACTTACATTAAAAAGACTGTCTATGATTTGTGATCTTTCTTGTGTTTCACGTTTTCCTCTCGCGTCCGATTCACCAACAGCAAGTTGATAATTATATTCATTGTCCTACAAAAAATCATTAATTGGTTAATTACATACTAAATGAAACAATGTGTTTAATATTTCATTGTGTGGAAAAGAGATGTGGGGCATGACCTATAATTATTATAATTGAAATATTTATGGTAATTCTTTTGTCTACTTATTACTTAATGATTCAGGTCATAGAAATTGGATCAGGTAACATCAACACACTTAGCGTGATTTCATACAAGTTGATATTATCGGTGTCGGTACTGGTGTGGGATTGCGTTAGAAATACTTAGCTTCAAATGGAGATGTTCACACACTCTCTGATCCGATAGAACTCAATTTGACACTACGATAATATTGTCCAATATGAAACCGCGCTTAGAACAATACCAAACCATACACTTGTTGGCAAGCAAGAATGATTCTTTTATGTTGCATGCTACAAAATTTAGTAAACTAGATATAATAACAATGTTTTCTAATTGTTTCAAAAATTGTGCACTTGCATTGAATATTACTATTAACATACTACGTGACAAATAAAGGTTGGAGGTCGCAGCCGCATATCAGTGGTTTGAAGAACATGTGGGGATGGTTGGTATGTGTACAGTATATCGCTGAATACGTTTTGACCTCTTGTCTTATCGTCCACATTGGATGCTGCCTCTGTCTATCACAAATCCTCGCTGGTGACAAGTATTCTAACTGGACACTGTTGGTTAAGGAAGCACCTTTATTATATGAGGAAATGTGAAACACCTCTTTGTAGGGGTTGCGAACAGGAAGATGAAACAGTACTCCATGCACTCTGTGAATCAATAAGAGAATCCGTGTTGGGAAAACGATGGCCTTCTATGGCCTACATTATAGAAATCCCCCTAAGCAACGTCATCACCTTCTTCTACTTATTAGGCTGGTTAGCGGCTCAGGTGGATTGATTCCAGATTCCATACCCTTGGGAGCTGCTTCCAGCAGAGCTGACCCTCCTTTCTTCCTTAATGTGTTATATACATCGTTTTTTCTTGAGACCCGAGTATATTCTTCTTCTTTATCTCCATTCAAGTATTCCGGCTCATAGTGACGTTGCCAATACCTTCTGGATAAGATGGTAATGAGACTCAATACTGAAATACCTTCGGTCTCAGTATATAATTTATGTTTGATGATTTCTCTCATAAGGACGTCTAGGAAAGGAAATAAAGAAGATGACATACATCGAATGTAATTAACGACTAAAGTACTTTCAATTTGAGTGTTTACTCTGAAGAAGGAAGATCAGAATTCGGTATAAGCTGATGTAGGTACTATTAGATGATTGTTATTGTTGCTGACGTGTCTATGTAAACTCTTAAAACTTTGACGTAACGACTGAGCGTAAACAAATATAAAATCAACATTTGTAATTTAAAAAAATCAACATTTGTAATTTAAAAAAATCGGGACATGGACTTCCTTGAATATATTTAAATTAATTTTGTTTGAGGTAAAAAACTGAATTCCATAAATATATATGGAACACATTGGGTGCTGCCTCCTGCTCGTCAACATTGAGCTTACAATGGTGTAGAGAGATGATTCAGTGGGACCAAGAGTGGATCAGGTGACTTTTAGTGACAAATCTCGTTTCTGCCTGTAGATGCACGATGGTCGTGTAAGGGTGAGAAGGTGACGTAGTAAAAGACGCGATTGACAATCTGATAGAGAGCATCATTTCCATCACATAGTAAGAGTAGGTATGGAATGCTATCGCGTGGTTCTGTGGTTCCTGTGGTACCTTTCACTCTGTTTCCACGGCCTTCCTGAGTCTACGCCATACCATGGCCCGTAAGAGTCTGTTAGTCCTTCTAGAAATTTCTCACCGACAAACCTACTTCGCGCAACCCAATAATCATCTCCTTCTCAAAGTCACTAAACTGGGAAATCAGCTCAAATCTGCGTACTCTAGGCATAATCAACTGTAAAGAAATGTCGTTTACAACAAGCTTCACAACACTGGCAACACAAATGTGAGCAGAAATTTTTAAAACAGAATGCTACGTTATCAAAGTAGGACCTATGCAAACACCAAAAAAGCTTAAACCTGAAATTGATCATTTTGTACTTTCACCGAGAGAAGTGAACATGTAAAGAAATGTCAAAATAAAATTTTGGTTTAGGGGTGTTTATCTTTCTTTGTCACGAAGTATAGCATGTTCTTTCACAATAACGTAATTCTTGCAGTCGGCTTATCTAGTCAAGTAAGAAATCAGTACATATGATTTTGACAATGTATCAGTTATAAACTGGTTTTGGTTTCGAATTTGATCCTAGAAGTCATCCAATTACATTCTCAGCTTTGCATCGCTTAACAATTCTCAATAATGGAATGGTCAGTTATTTTGAAGCGTTCTGGAACAGTTATCTGTCGGAACTAAATCCTTACATCTTTTTTTTATTGTGTAGTGTTTTGGGAATCATGACCATATCATACTTTTGCTTCAAAATTACATTCCTTGTCTTCGGTTTGAGAGTGGCATAATATTTTTGTGAATAATAATTCGATTTAAACTCTTTTTCATCGTTTGAATCATGAAATATGTTGGCATAAGCCACAATCTACAGGAATTATATTACTGTTACCTATATTTTAATATTAAAATGTTACAACAAACTTTTTATTTTTTGCGAATCACACTGTACATTTATTGATGTCATAAGCAATCAGGCATATAATTTTCCAATATTTGGAATTTCGGGAATTAAGATTAAGGACAATTTTTAATATTTTGTTTGTTTCTTGTTAACTTATTCACAATACAAGTAAATTTTGAGTACCAAAATTATTGTTCTTGGCCTCTTGGAAATTTAAATGATATGCCTTGTCTATAGAACTCTGAGACTGAAATAATAATACCTGTCATAAAATGATCATTTGATTCAGAAATTACATAAATGTTCAAAATCATCAAATCAATTTCTATGACATTGATTGACATTTTAGAAACGGAATAGTGTTGGAAGAAACCAAAACCTAAGGGATGTGTGTATTATAATACAAATTAATTTTATTATATCAAATGCGTTTTCGCAGAAAGTACTGAATATGTTTTGGTATGAGGTCATTTTATGTTAAAATAACATTGAAGAATATCTGAAATTTATGGACTGCTAATTTCGAATGAAGAACTATAAAACCATTAAATTTGTGTTGAAATTTTTTAGTGGAATTATAATTTCTAAGAATTAATCTTGTATTAAATATTTTGTTGGATTTAATTAACCTGTTTCAAGAAAAAACAAATTTATTACAAGTGTCACAGTTAGAAATAATTAACTGTTTATTATATTTTATACAAATAAAAAATATTTACTCCGAGAAAACATTGCGGCTTTTTTTTTAATTCGAGGAACTTTTGAGAATGACAATTCATTGCAACTTTTTAAAAAACAAGTTAGCCTTTGGAAGAATATATATGAATCCATAAAATTTAACACTGGATTATTTTAAAATAAACAAATAATATATCTGTAACACAAAACCACAAATTTGAAAGTATTCTGCATATTTAAACGATTAGCAACATTTTAAGTTTAAATAAGCAGGAAGATAACAAGTCTTATGCTAATTAAACTTAATTTATTGAGTATTACCAATAAAAACAAACACAGAATTTTAAGAAAAGCCAGCAATGTATTGAAGATAACAATTAATATCAGAATTATTACTTTTCTTCATCTCAAATAGTTGTGGTAAAATATTTAACACACAATAAATAAATATACAAATATACAGGTATGTCCTAGCCCTGAATTCAAAATAGATGATTTAGTAACTATTCATATGCTGAGCCTTAAAGAAAATCGCCTTCCGAATTATATTATTATCAAGACGTTACAAACGAAGCACTAAAAATATACCATATTCCTCTGTCAAGTATCAACTGATTTGAAATCCTATAACAAGTTTCTTAGCTTAATCCATGACCTTGATCGAGAGTAAACTGGTGGCAAATTGATCATTTAAAGGATGATATTACATAATCAGTCAAGACAGGCATCACTCATTTCGAGAAAGCTTGACATGTTTTTCTTTCTGGAAATATGAGGAACTTGTGTAAGGAAAAACTTGTAGGTATAGAAATAATAATATAATTGACTACCAAAAAGCGTGTTAAGAGAAAGAAATTACTTAAGAAAGAGATCTTTACATGCACTTATCAAATGAAATAAAGGATACGAAGGAAGATGAGGACTATTATCGAAAGCAAGGTGCTTGCTTTGATGATTTATTAGAAATAATTAAGTCATGCTTTGCAATCAAAATCTGCATGAGATAGTTGAAAACTGCTGATTAATTAATAATTAGTATCTTCTGTGGTAGCCGAAAATCAGTTTGATGTGATTCTAACCAGTCATGGATTGATTGAATTGATGCCAAAATGCACGTCTAACATCCGCCTTAGAGTATGATGTACTGTAGTGTCATTATTATTGAGATAATTCAATAATATAATGGATTTAGGGTTAAAAAATTAGTTTGATAAAAAACAGTATTGCACTGAAAGTAACTAGAGCAATAGAAGAAAAACAAAATCCTTCAGCATATCCATAAAACACAAATGTATATTATAGTATTGGAAGTAAAATATTTTGAAGCATTTTGTGTATTCAATTGTAACTGTTCCATTTTCATCTTAATCATTAACTAGTAAAATTAGATAATATAGTTTTGTATTTATATGCAAATAAAAACATGTACTTATAGTTAAATTTCTGTACAAGCCATTTTCAGAAAATTGATAACACTGTATAGGTTCCTTGTATATAAAAAATTAGTTTGTTTAAGTGAAACTAAGATAGCGCAAGTCAAATAAACAATAATTGCTTCCTGAGCATTTGAAAATAGTATAAGTACGTACAACAAATGTTTGTGTAATACCTACTGTCAGAATTTCTCTAAGATATATTTTACATTAGAAATTCTACTTTCAAACAATTTCCCTCAACGATGTAAGTAAAAGTTTTACATAATATTTATACATGCGCTATTGATATTCAATTTAAACTTGTCTGAATGCTAGTAAATATTTGTTAATATGTAATTATGATTAATATTTAAGCACCTGTAATAAAATAATCAATATTTAAATTTATTAACAAGTTTGCAATGAAATCTAGACATACACTTCATTGTGGAAAGACAAGGAATCTTACATGATTAATGTATTAATAAAACAGATTATTACAGTTGAAATGAATATAGTTTGTTCCAATGAAAAATTTACCTCCCGAAATTATTTTATACCAAATAACACTTTAATGAATTTATGAAACAAGTCAAGATTTTATTGATGTGCATTAAAATAAACAAATTTTATAACGAAATTATTATCCAGGGATGGAGAGACTTTACTAATTCAATCCATTTTTTCAATCAATGTCATAATCTATGCGAATGCGGTTCCCTTAATAAAAATTAACCAAATTTCACAGATTTCTCTCAAAATTCTTTTGGAACGTACTTGCAGGGCTGTAGAGTTTTTTGGAACACACTATATATATCCCTATATACCTATAGGTGCCTGAATTTTACCTGACTGTATGTAATTTCCTGCAATCCTTTAGGAGCATTTATAACACCAGCAATCTGTAAGGCTTGTGTTGTCAAGGCGGTTATTAACAACATCCACACGATTTTATCCATTACGTACACCAAAACCTGAAAGAGAAGAAATATAGTTTAGCATAAAATATTATTTTCTTTTGTATTGTAAATATATCATGTCTGGAATAAATATTTTTATTTTTAGTCATGAAAAGAAGTATTGCTGATTCAAGGGGAACTGTCTTCGGTTGATAAAAATTAAACAGTATTTTAAAGAAGCTGAACTTTTAATGTTTTGTTTTTATTTTTGGCACGAGTCTGAAAAAGAATGAAAACTAGTCACATACATTTTAACTTTTTCTTTTTTTCGTTTTGATGGTGTATACTAAAGTGTTAGCATAATAGTATCTAATGTTGTCAATGGATCGATTAATGAAATAAAACCCAATATTTTCAAAGATGGAGAATGAAGTCTTTTGGTATTGTGGCAAGTGTATTCTGAAAGCAGCCTTGCTTTATAATCTTAATGTAAGCGTCGATTTCAATTGATGATTGCATCGTTACAGAAAAAGAAAATTTAATATGACGAGACTGGTTTGTATTTGGGGAGTTTACCAATGCTTTTAGGACAACAAACTGGATATGACAAGTACCCATGCTTCCTTTACTTAATGCATAAGGAAAGGTTGGTCAGTTAGAACAAATTGTTAGAACAAATTTTTTCCCAGGATCAGAGAATGTTATACAACAACCTCTGTTTGACCCAAATAAGGTATACATACCTTATTTGCATATAAACCTGGCACTGGATATATAAGGTAATTGTAAATATTTGGAAAAATGATTCCCAGGTCTATCTGATTCTAAATTACAAGGTGGAATTTTTGATAGATCACATAAATAGTCAGGAGGTATTCGTAACTAGAATCTCACCAAAAGGAAAGCATGTATTAATTTCAAAACAGTATATAAGACTTTCTTGAAACTACAAAGAATTGATAGGTAAAATGGTTTAGGAACTTCAAGAGGATTGCAGTGTGCATATGATGAATTCTCATCTGAATTATTTCCTGTGTTCTTTTTTGTAGAGTTATTTAAATAACACTGTGCATTCAATATAAATTGTAGGGTTTAATTCAGCTATACTGAAAAATGGTCAAACATATATATGGATAAAGAACATAAAATCATTTAGGCACCACAACTTAAAATGTGGTACTATAATTAGCTGTACAGAGTGGAACATTTAACTGGAAAAAATTCTGTAATTTAATAAATAAAGGTTTGTCGAAAAATTCCTGAAACAGGTCAATTTTTATTTTCAATGGGGCATATTGCAAAGAAGTTTGTTTACTTTTTAAATTATGTAGGAGATTGCAGCAACCCCCAACTTTTTTTTAAATGGTGGAATAGGTTGCTTATTTTTTATTTTAAAGCGTTTTCAGTTCCTACTTTTTATAAAAAAAAATGTCGGCAAAAATAAAATAATGATTTTTTTACTGAAACTTTTTTAATGTGAAAAATGTTCGAGGTGTCCTCGACCTCATTCCACATTCCAAACATTATTTGTATAATTTTATCCCTGATTCTTTGTTGAAGTTCGAGGATGTTGTTAGGTTCAGTAGCATCAATCTTGTTTTTTAGATATCCTCATACAGAAATCTATGGAGTAAAATCGGGTGATCTTGCTGGCCAGTCAATTGGGCCTCTTCTTCCAATCCACCTATTCGGAAACACTTCGTTGAGATAGGTTCGTACATTTTGAGCAAAATGTGGTGATGCCCCGTCTTATTGAAACTATATCCGTTGGTGAAATAAATTGGGATCCAAATTATTGTGGAATAAAAGCCTTAAAACAAAACAGGAACCAGTTCATCTTGGAGCATAGTTCCTACTATGCGATCCCCAATAATTCCAGTCGTGTGTTTTGAGGTTTTTGATCATGGCATGGCATGGCATGGCATGGCTCATGTAATGTGAACGTAAGTTCATTAGAAAACAGCACCCATTTCAAAGTAATTTGCCTACCATCGATATAAGTCATAATTCGTTTGCAAAAATTGAGTCTACGGTCAGGATCATTTTCGTTAAGCTCGTGCAGTTTTTGCATCTTATATAGGTGTTTCATCAGAAAACAGAAACCATTCCAAAGCAATTTGCCCACCATCGATAAAAATCTTTTAGCTTTTTTCAGAATTTTCGCGTTCAGGTTGCCACCTAAGCACATTGAACACGAGCTGTTTACCTAGCTGGAGTAACAGGATTTTCTTCCAACAACATGTCCAACCGGATTCCTTCTTCTACTTTTAAAGGCGTTTGTTGAGGAGCATCCCTCACTTGGCCCAACCCCCGACATCGAGTTTCGATTTTGCTAATCGTACTTTGATTTGTTGGAGGCATTTTTGGATGATCTTGAGCAAATAAAAGAGTTATCAGATCATCATTAAAATTTCGATACAATACATCTTGGTTAAATAGAGCGTTTTCTTATTTTTGATTTTTAATTTACATATTTAAAAGGACACAAGTACTAACAAATCAATCACATTCAGTTCAAATTGGCCAAAAAAGTATGAAGCAGGTCATAAGATATGGAACTATTATTGTGGCTTCTCAAGTAAGAAAACAATATATACGTTAAAGAAGTTTCAGTAAACATTTCCTTATTTTGTTTTTTCCGATACACTGCTTATAAAAAATAAAAAATACATAATTATAATTCTTTAAAATAAAAAAATAATCAACCTACTTTTCCATTAAAAAAAAAGTTGGGGGTTACTGCCATTGAAAATAAAAATTAACGTGTGTCAGACATTTTGTGACAAACCTTTAATTATCAAGATACAGAATTTGTTACAGTTAAAGTTTCCAGTCTGTATAATAAAAGATCACCTGATAATTTTTACAAGAAAAAAAACTACTAAGATTTAAGTACAGAAATGACTGCAGTCACTCTTAAATCTTCTAGCAGTCTTCTTTTTGTAACTAACGTTTACAAATGACTGTGAAAGTGATAGTTGTAATAATTACCTTTTAAACATATTTACGAGCACGTGTGTAGCTTATAATGTAAATAAGACGATTTCCTTCGCGCCTTACATAATACTTACGGAAAATAATGAAAGTGGACGATTATGTATTAATTTTTTGAACGTGCATATCGCCGCACCTTATTAAAATAAATCTTGGTTGGGTTTATGTAAATAACTTTTTATTTATTTCGGTAAGGACCAACCTAGAAGACCTCTGAAATATTATGGAAAAAGATTAGCAAATAGGTATATTATTACAACAACTTTGAATTCAAGTAATTAATTGCACATTAATAATTAAGCGAGGTGTATCAAGAATCAATTTATTTGCATTTCCCATCAGAAATACATAAACAGAAGTGCTTTCTCCTTATCGTTCCACTTATAGATGAAAGAATCGATAATATACGACCTTACTTCCTACTCTCTCTTAACTTTTATGTAATACATCTAAATGCATTTCTTTTCTTAACATTAAAATGTCAGTGGGTGAAATTAGGCCAAGTATTTTTAAACTGGCGGAGAAGTAAACATCTAGGGTAAATGTCTCTTCCCTAGAAACAACTAACAATTGTTCAGGTACTGAGTAGCTCGATGTACAGATGTATGTCGCTTTCTAGAAATATTTTGTCTCGTTCAATTAGTACCTTATATTGCCACATTTGATAACACTGACACTGATTCATTAGTATCGTGTGGGAGGATCTATTGAATATATATTTTTGACAATGGAAAGCAATTTTGAATAGAAATTAGTTTTGATAATATCCATTAACAATAGATATGTTGTAGCATGGAATCCACTTATTAGACCAGTAAAGTTATAAATTTGTTCAGTAAACATTATGCAAGAAATAGTTGGATGAACGATTCTGACAGTTTGCAACCAGTCAGAATTCCTTGGTTCAACAGACCTAATGTTGCGCACTATGTCTAACTTCTGTTATCTTTGACTTTCTTGCATGATTACTCCCACAAATGTATGTATATACAGGGTATATACAGGGTGAATCTTAAATAAGTACAAATATTTTAACTGCTGGTGTAGTTCGTCATTTAAATCAGTCTAGTGAAAGCCATTTTTAAAAATTTCTAATATTTACGGAGATATTAAATTTTTTTTAAAAATACCCACATTTTGAGGACCGCTGGCTGATTTTTCATCCAACAACGTAATGAAACATATGATTTGTTGCGAGGTTGCCATATCTCCTCCAATATAAATATTACGTTTCCTTTAACGTAATAGTTCTATTTTAAAAATACTTGTTTTAAGCATAAGTACAGTAAAATTGGGTATGTAGTATGATACGCAGCAATATTAACATAAATTTTAACATCTGAACTAACCTTACTATACTTCAACGATTAAAAATGAATTTCCGCAAGTTCAATACTACCGTAAAATATTTAGGAAGATATTACGTGATATTACTATGTCCAATGTTCAAAAAGTATACATAAACGTGCACACAAGCTTACCTGTTTGTTAAAAAATTAACTATTTAATCAGTAATCCACATTTCACAAGTTAAATGTCATTGTACACACATTTCTAAGGAATATGTGTATATATTTTCCCATAAAGTTCGCCGGTTATGCAACAGTTTTCTGTTATCTATAGTACATAACAATTCCGCTCGTTCTATTTTCGTATAATAAATAGGCATTTTATCTAGCTGTACCTACGGCAAGTGTGTTTTATCGGTAGTGAGTTTATTCATTTAGAAATGCTGCAAAAAAACGACCGCAGGGTAGTAGATATTGTTGACAGATGCAAGCTTTATCTGAATCTAAACCATCTCAGTCAATGCTTATCATAGGCGCTGGCCGCTGAGTTTCCGTAGGAGAAAAGCGTTTTGCCGAATTTTTTAAATATTAATCTATAATTCTGGAATAATTTGTTTATTGTCTTTTAGGCCTCCCAGACCACGTGGTTAAATTCTTTGTACTTAAGTCATAGTTAATCCTGTATAGGTGAATTAGTTTGGATAGAGTTCTCGACATAAGCAAGGGGTCACGAATATTTAAATATATTGAGAAGTGTATTATGAATATAGCTAATATAAGAAAAATAAAATAAAAAATTAAAATTAAGAGATCTTAATATTTACTGACCTCTTAATTAGTTATTATAGGTAGTTATAAGTTGTCATCAAAAACTCAGTACCTATAATAAGACAATATTAAATACCTGACATAAGTCAATCAACATTCATTTTTTATTACGCGACTACTGTTAAAATTATATCAAGTCAGTAAATTCATAAAATAGACAACTGACTAATTAAATAGTCATGATGAGACTTGCTTCTAGTTATTTTTTTCCGTTTCTCAAATATTTGGAGTTATATTATAGAAAAAAAAATAATTGCAGATTAAATTAAATAATATTAATGGTTAATTCTACAAACCCATTAAAACAATTATCTTCAATTTTCAACAGCTCAGTTGTAGTGCATTTATAAATGAAAAAAAATATGGGTAAAAAATTCAACCAGCTGATGGAATTTAGAAGCAAGTATTACTTGTTTTTATTTATATTAGGTAATTAGTAATCAAGCTTTAAATGATATAGGGGAATTGTCAGAATAAAGAATATAAATTTAAAAGCATCAAAGTGATGCAAAGAAATATATTACTTTTCAGTACTTTAATGGATTATATGTTAAATATAAAACAATTATAAATTAGTTTAAATGGCGTAACTTGTATAATTAAAGTGATTTATTTGATAAAATTAATTGCAATCAGTTGCTTGGTGTAAGAGTGATGCAAAAGAACAAAACATTGATTTACATTTTACATTTGACGTTAACCACATCGTTGATCCCTATGGTTGAAAAGAGACTTTCAACACAGGATCTTAAAGACATTTATAGAGGCCTCTATAATGCTGCAAAGCAGCAACAGTGATAGTTCAACAAGTTGCAGCAGTATTTTTGAAGAACGATGAAATGGGAAACGATTGTTAGGGAAAAACATGAAAAACGTATTTTGAAGACACTATTGCGTCGTATTCTGAGAACGATTTTAAATGCTATTTAATATAATGTATAACTAAAACGTCAATTTTAAAAAGTTAGGTTATAGCAACCTGATTTGATTCAAATGATTGAACAAAATTAATGTACTCAAGGGGAACGGAAAATTCACTCAATCGTTTTCTGAGTTGAAGATGGGGAATTGATTGTAAATGGAAAAACAACAAACGATCGTGTCAAATCACTTTATGTTATCAAAGTCAGTTTAATCAGAACGAAAGAAAACTAGTACCTAATGTAGGAACCTGTAATAGTGCATATTCCTGAAGACCACACATTAGGTTTTTTTTTCATTAATTGGCAAAAATTGCAAAGAGAGTCAATGCAGTCTTTAGGTTGTCATGACTGTGACAGTTGCTGGCTAGAATTGGAAGTCGTATGGGCTTTCCAAAGTGGCAAGAGCGTGTGATCCTAAGAGTAAGCATATTTACGGTTATAACGTAATTTTTTTTTTTCTGAAAAAACTATAAAAATTATCAAGGGTTCGAATTACTTAAGAACGGATTACTTTTATTATCGTGTTAAGTCCAGGCATATAAATAAATAAATGTGAATGCTATTTGAAATTAAAAATTTAATGTGTACTCTGAAGAGCTCTTACCCTACTATAATATTCAGAGCAGCAGCATAAAATGTTTCTGTCTCTATCCATTTAATAAACACTTCGTCTATATTAAACATCCATTCAAGTTATCAAACACATTTTATTACTTAACATTCTATATTGAATTATGTATGATTACCAGAAAAGATCAATGCATTTATTTTATGTAAATATTTTTCTAATATGAAAATTTGAACCATTTAGTTTAGTTAATTATTTATCATAAATATATTTAAATTTATTTAAATATAAACAAATTGATTGCAGTCAACTATGTATGGAACATGTGCGTCAAACCAGTTCTGATGTGGTAGTCAAGTCATGTAAAGAATTTAGTCTAAATCTACTTTTTACATCCTAAATAACTTACTTTCCGTTAAAAAGGCAATATTGCGATGTGTACTTTTCTAAATATAAAAAATTATACAGAAAAAACGTTATGTTATGTGTCATATATGTAAAAGAGGTTATATATTGGACAATAATTAAGAATTATTACAAATGATATACCTATGCATTTTCTATAACTTCTTGGACTAGAATTTCAATTGAGAAGGTCAAGATCAATGGTAAAGCGGAATGACATGAATGTACGTGAAGACTGCGGGCGAGATGCAAACAGAATACTGCTATGTTGACCTACTGTTTTAATAAAAACATCTACAATTTAACATAGGGTAAAATATTATGGCATCTCCCCCATTTTTTTGTTTGTAAAGGGTATTAATAATAAGGAAATATTATTTGACCGTTGGCGATATTAAGAATGCCAGTTTCTTATGGTTACAAAAATTGTATATGAATAGAAGAATACTACCGAATAGACCGCATTTGTGCCCAGGAACGACTTACGTTGCAGGAATGCAGGAATGAGGAAAATCTGGAGAACCTCATTAATTAGGGGGATGGTTAATCGCCGACCGGTATCAATCTCTTACATTGACCCAAATCAACGTTCTTCCATCCTACGATACCCGAAGAGGGTGCGAACGCAGGGTTTAAACCCGTGTGGTTGGCTAACACTATTCAAATACGCCTTAAACAGCTCGGCTAACGAATACTAAATATAGTTCCTTTATAAAATAATTAATTGAAATTTAGTATATACAATACTATTTATACAGGGTGTTCATTAAAGAATGAAGGTAATCAACTATCTTGCTTCCTTAAGAAGTTGGAGACCTGAGAAAGTATCTTTTCTGTTTCCTTTTTTTGTGATAATTTCCTTATTTATTAGATAATTGTATTCAAATTTTGGAAAACGAGGTTATTTTGTAAGATAAACACGAATTGATCGATTTTTTCGTTAAATGTACAGGGCATCCTCTTCATATGCCACTAGGCTCAGACCTTAAGTTTATGCCTTTGAGATTTGATATGCCTTTGATTGAATTTGAGTAAAAATTTTTGGAAAACCTTGTTCACTTCTTTTGAAACAAGCTTTGATTAGCTTTAAAAGAGTTATACTTGTTGCTAAAATGCACTATTTTAGAGGAAACTGGAGGTTTATCGCTTGAAAATCAATATACAGGGTGCCTTGCATGTTGTTACAATAATTTTAGAGGGTGATAGATAGTCTTAATGTTTATCAAGAAACTTTTCCTAAGAACTGAAGAAAATTGCTTAGGTAAGTTTTTAATGATATCTGAATAAACCTATATTCAAACGTTTAAATAAAATCCTCGTTTAAATTTGACTCTTCACTTTTACAAAGTAGAAAAACCATGTTTATGAAGTTCTAGGTAAATAATGAAGCCACTTTGGATTATATTCGTTATATCATTTAAATAATCCATTTATTACTAATAAAAGAAGTATAGAAATATGTTATAAAAAGGTTTGTTTTTCTTCTACACTTAAATAATTGTATAAAAGCACGGTTAAATTAAAAAATATTAAAAAATTAATTATCACAAATATTGTAACACTTGGTATATAGGTATGTTTGTTTCAATCGACTCAATATCAAGAATTCTATCATATCTAAAAATTATTGTATAAGACGCCGTGTATAAATACTAACAAATTAATAATTCAGTAATTAGTAATGTCTAATAAGTAGCTGTCTGGCGTATATTCTAAAAATAAATTTAAAATAAAAGTTTGTATTTTGTAATTGCGTTTTGCCATATTTCTCTGTGTTGTATTTCCTGCTGATTTATAAGAACAACATTACTATACTAACCTTCTGAATTCATAATTTCTTAGAATTTATGTGATGATTGTATTAATGTCCAAGCTCAACAAATACGTCCCCAGTTTCCTCCCCAGAGAGCCTTGTCAGAGAACAATAAGGGCAGATCAAAGATTTCAAGGTATCGCTCGGAGAGGATCAGTTACCTAGGTACCGATAGATTAAATACATTTTAAAAATATTCTAGTATGAGCGTCTTATTAGTAGCACTGATGTTAAGAAAATAGGTATTACGTAGTATTAAGTCACAAGTCGTTTATTCAGTTGATGTGCTTTTAGAAAACAGCATTTCAGAGAACTACTGTTACGAGTATCTCAAAGGCTTAGAACTAATAATAGACACGACATCAATACCTATGTGAGCGCACCCAACGGACCACAGTTCGAGAATAACAAGAGCACGTCAAAGATTCCTAAGGCTAAGGAGTGCGTAGTAATTATGTAACATGTGACGACCATATATCACAACCTGAGAGCCTGAAAATTCAAAGTACTGTCGAAATTTTTATAATCTTTATACATGACTTGTTCTTCAGTCAGTTTGAATTTCTCTTTATAATTATAGTAATGAATTTACAAAAATATTGAAGAATAATTGCAATTTAACCTTAATAAATGCTGTCTTAATGACAGCAGTCCTTCTAATAACATAAAAATAATGTGTGGACCAGAATGTACAATATAAGACAAAAATATTATATTATTTAAGAATATCGTCAAACGGCAAAGTAGCCATACCCCAGTATCTTTGATAACACGAATGGTAACTAGATTAGAGTTTTCGAAAAACATGATTAATATTTTACCAACCTGTAATAAGTTAGGAAAGATACCAGATTGAATATACAGGGCGTCCCAAAATAGAAGGCCATACCATTAACCACATATTCTTTGGACAAAAATAATGCGACATTTCTTATGCCATTTTTTATTTGGGCGTCCCTGTTTCAATATACAGAGTGTTAAAATTGTTTTGTAAGATACACATAAATAAATTTTGCACATACTTTTATCTTATTTCGGCATACTTGTCATGTAATTCTGGTGAAAAAATCGAAAGGCGAATTGTGGTAACTGAGGGATGCAGTACCGTTTATCCCTTCCAATTATTTCTAAGTACGCCTATGCAGCTTTTTCTTGAATTGTCAAACGTAGAATTTTTTTCTGATCATTTTATCTCTTTTGTAATTTTTTGTTTAAATGCTCCGTTTTAGAGAAAAACGTCATGTATTGATGAGTTATATTTGTCTTAGTCTTAGCAGCCGATGAATGTCAGGAAAAAATAGTGAGCTTACTTATCCCAATAGAGCACATCCTAAAAGGAAAGTTTTTTAAAATTTGGATCGACATCTTCGTGAAACCGGAAAGTTTATAGATCAGAAGTTCGGACTTTGCAGCCTACATAGAAAGTTAAGCCCTTAACAAAAGGAACAAATCTTAGCACTGGTAGAAGAAGAACCAAGCACAAGTACAAAGATTGTTTCTCGACAATTAGAAAATTGTACAAAAATGGATGTTCATCGGATTGTAAAAACCCAACTTCTGCACCCGTATCACATCCAACCCGCACAAAATAATCTTCTCCAAGATTTTGCTTCTAGGATGCAATTTAGACGTTGGTTTTTAACACAGAATGATGCAGATAGGGACTTCGTAAGAAAAATTCTATTCACGGATGAGGCAAGCTTTACAAGAAATGGATTGGCATAACAGCCATGTAATGATTTGGATCCCCATGCAACCATTGTAGCACACCATCAATCAACATTTCATGTTTTAGATGATTTACCTGTTATTGTACGTGACGGTATGTGGATGCAGCTTGACGGTGCTCCACCCTGTAATGGTAGAAAAGTCCGGCAGTATTTAAATACCCATTTATTTCCCAATCGTTGGATTGGTCGAGGACAAGACGCACTTATTCAATGGCCACCACGATCTCCTGACCTTAATCCATTGTTTTTTTTTGTGGGGTTATATGAAAGATATTGTTTAAGCTGCAGAAATAAACGACATTAACCATGAGAGAGAGAATAGTAATGACAGCTGGTAAACTTACGCAAAAGGATAATATCTTTCAAAAGATAAGGTTTTCACTACTTAAAAGGGTACGTACATGTGTTAATGAGGAGGGTAAATAGAACGTTTGTTAAATTAGTAGTAATTAATTAATTAGTTTATTAAATGTTATTTAGGTAAAAAGTTGTTATGTTGTTCGTTCATTATTACTATTACTAAATGAGACTATTATTTTTTGGTTGATAAGAGAACTGTATTACAGATTTTAATGCCATATTATATTTTCAATTCATACGTATTCCTCATTTTATAACATTTAGAATTATCCATTTTGATTTAAATAGCAAATATTCATTCGTAAGTATTACGATTTGCTAAGTTGCCAAGGTACTGTAATGGTGGGTATATCCACAAAATTTCAGTTTCACTTGAAAATGATAGTAAATTATAGATTTATAGGCACTACAAATTGCCGTTTTTCTCCAGAACGAAGAATTTAAACAAAAAAATACAAAAGAGATAAAATGACCAGAAGAAAATTCTACGTTTGACATGTCAAGAAAAAGCTACATAGGCGTACTAAGAAATAATTGTAGGGGATAAAGGGTACTGCATCCCTCAGTTACTTCCATTCGCCGTTCGATTTTTTTTACCAAAATTACATCATAAGTATGCCGGAATAAGATAAAAGCACGTGCAAAATTTCAAGTCTGTATCTTACAAAACAATGGAATTATTAACAAAAATAGTTTTTTAAAATGCAACTTTAACACTCTGTATATTGAAACAGGGACGTCCAAATAAAAAATGGCATGGGAAAAGTCGCATTATTTTTATCCAAAGAATATGTGGTTAATGGTATGGCCTTCTATTTTGGGACACCCTGTATAAATTTACTAGATGCATTACACGTTGCAGCTATTAAATTTGATATAAAGCAATACTTGGAAAATAATGATTAATTTTGTTGAATATCTTAGCAATAGAATTAATATAATTCGATTGTTTTGTTGAATTAGATAAACAAAATATATAAACCCTCACGTTTGATTTCGACCATTAATTTGTTTCAAAATCTACTATTTATTTCGACGTAGAAAGCAGATAATGCATAAATTATCTTTTTAATGCAATTAAAAAGTCTCCAGTTTCTTCTTATGAGCTTAATAGAAAAAACAGTAATTATAAAATAGTACAATAATATACTACACTCAAAATTCACGTCCTTTCTAAAAATGCAATAATATACAGGAAGTCCTTCGGAAATAAGGAAGTTGAGAAATACTTCCGATATTTCCATTTTTTAAACACCTGTGCAATTTCAAAATCTATATCTTACATGGTGCTGTATATTCTAAAATTTTTGTAAATGACCCTGATTAACATAATCCCAACTATAATCATTAATTAATTATTGCTAGTGCTGTAGAATTATTAAACAGTTATCGCTTTTTATAATGTTACCGAATATAAAAATATATCAACTACATTATAATTGAGGTTAAATTCATTGATCTAGACAAAATTTCATAATGTGTGCCCAATTTACTGCTATGTTTACTTCTACAGAAAGCAGTTGTTGTATAAAGAAATGAATTTATTAAAAAGGTTACAGAAAAGTATTTGTAAATAGGTAGCTAATGCATTAATATATATTGCCTAATATTTAAAAATCAAAGTCTGTGGAACCAATCAGTTCAGAGTTATTGGGTCCCAAATAGCGTTTTTAGTTACAGTTGATTTTTGAAAACAGCTAAATAAAATATAAACAAATACGAATTTAGTTATTTGCTTTACCTCGTGCACATTTAATAATACATGTACTTTTCTTATTCACAATATTTCAAATTGGGTAAGACAGCATTGTTGGCAGATAACAGTTCTCTACATAATTTAGTTTAAAAAAAGATATCAAAAAATTGTTTTATTTCAATTTTAGATAAGTATTTTGTATCACATAAATTTACGATCTACACGAAAATAGAAAAATACGTACATAGTCCATTTTTACCCATCATTTTAAATACAGTTACCACTAAATTTTCTTAACGTTGCTTTCTTTATCAACCACCAAAAATATTTTTTTAAACACACGTACATTTCTCATTTTCTTCTATGGCTTTTCAGTTTTCGATTTATTAATAATTATGACTCCATTTCTTAAATATTATTTTATTCTAATATAGCATGGTTGAAAACCTTCTGATAAACAAATAAAAATAATTGAATGAAATTAAAATTAGATTTATTTTTACATCTTTGTAATAATTAGGATTACAAATTGAGCATGGCATGTAAATATTGACAAACTTCTAGGGAATAATCTGTTCATGTCTAAATAAACATAAAAAATAGAATCTCCAGTATGATTTGATAGCGATTGTGTATTTTATACTCATTTTGTATAGCCACTTTGATAAAAAAAATCGTCAATTTTTTGGACCTAAAATTCATGTATTTGACCGAGTGATGGTAATTTATAAGAGCGATGACAGACACGGTGGTTTATGCCGCTTGGGCAGCCGAATCAACATAATTTATGGGAGAGGATACACACGGCGGTTTGCACAACTGCGGCGTATGATTCATATCATTGGCTAATATTTTTTCAAAAACGAGGCGACCAAAGCCGCTCTGTGTGTAATCTAGTGCACAGTAAACAACAGCCGCCTTTACAACCGAGTCGCCTGCCGAGGCAGCACAAACCTATGTGCCTGTCATCGTCCTAAATCGCCGAAAATGTTTGATACAGTATGTATGTTATTATGTAGAAAATAATTATTATCAACAAGGACAGCGATATTCGCCTTCAAATATAAATAAATGGTTCTTAAATACTGGAGATAACTTCTAATGAGTTGTAAATATTCACGTAAAAAAGTGTTAAGATGGAATATTTATTGTATTATTATGCTATATATTTAACATGTAATGCATACGGATGAAGCCATACCAATTAATGTAAAGCATCTTAAATAACTATTTTCAGTGTTTAGAAATTTGTTATTAAAATATGAAGGTGAACATCACAGCCTTCTTTGGTGAGTGATTCTTATTAAGAATTATTATATGAATAACTTATCTTTTAGGATAGGTACGTTTAAATCCATGTACAATAATAATAATAATTCATTTATTTGCCCAACAGAAAACTTCCACTTACAAGAGAAAAAAGTTATAAAAAGAAAAAATTGTGTGCTAAATGAAAACAAAAAATTAGTAGGTAACAACAAAACAACATATTTAAAATGTTACATATAGATAGATAGATAGAAGCAAATAGATATTTAAATAAGAAATTATTATAAAAAAACAAAGACAAATGGTTATTATCAAGCAAAAATAAATTACGATAAAGAGGAATACAAAAAAATAAATTATAATTGAAAGCGTTAGATACAATTGATTTTAATGAATGAATACCACTGTGGTTAATGTCACATTGACCAGATATCACATTAAAATTAAATGACATATACAATGTTTTTAGCGCTGCCTCATTAGTGAAACACTTACAATTTCTAATAATGAAACCAAGTACTTTACTAGCCGATTTTGTAATATTATTTATGTTCCGAAAAATTCAACTCAACAGTCAAAGAATGTTCCAATACACCTTTCCAAGATAGCATTATTCAACGCATAATCAAACATAGTCTAGTAGGACTTTTCTTTCTGGAGAAACTAATTACCTTACATTTATTAATACTTTATTCAAGTGAAAATAAACTAATAATCCTGTAAATTGGTGCAACTGCAAGTACAAATAATCCGCAATACTATTTATATTACAATAAATTTGAAGAGCATCCGCATAAAGAAGTTTATGACAGGCAACAGAATTCATGAGTCCATCAATAAATAACAAAAACAAAAGAGGCCCAAAATTTTATCCCTGCGGAACACCCGATACAGCTAAGGAAGGCCGATACCTAAACCCATTTTATACAACATAGTAAGATCGATCTACTAAATAAGTTCTGAAAAATTGTACTAAAGAAGTGGAGAATCCAAATTCCTTCTTTTTCATTAACACTATATTGTGACTAATAGAATCAAAAGCCCTGGAGAAATCTGTGTATACCACATCAATCTGATCTCTAGAATCAAGTGCCCTACATAAATCTTGGGTAATTAAACCCAAATTAGTTATGGATGATTGTTTATCTAGAAATCCGTGTTGATATGAAGAGAGTAAGTTTTTTACTGACTTAATTGGATATATTAGTTACATCTCCACCCTTCAGTATAGGATTCTACCCAACTTCCAATAAGTTGGAAACTGGGCAATACGTAGGGAGAAATTAAAGATTGTTAACAACGAAGCAGTAAAGACACCCGTGCAATCTCTCACCAAAAAACTAGCTACCAAATCGTGACCCGCAGTGAATTTGTTCTTTAACTTGGAAATAGACTGTCTGACAATAGTCTCAGTTAATTGATTAATATTAATACAAGGTAGATTATTTAACACATTATCATGTATAATAAGATTAGCGTCATCTTGTACGTATACACTACAAAAGTATTGTGCAAAACATATTCTTGAATTACCGCTATCCATACTATACTTTGTTCAGCATCACGTACATATTTATTGAAATATTCCGATATTTGTCTCTTTTGTAAATGTTCTCATACGATAAAAATCCTGTAAATAGACATCGTTTTTAGTCCTGCGGTATTTATCTCTATAGCAGTTTATAAGTCTCAGGTTTCTTTTCAAATCAGGTACGTACCATGATGCATATGGACAATATACTTTATTCAGCATCACGTACATATTTATTGAAACATTCAGATATTTGTCTCTTTTGTAAATGTTCTCATACGATAAAAATCCTATAAACAGACATCGTTTTTAGTCCTGCGGTATTTATCTCTATAGCAGTTTATAAGTCTCAGGTTTCTTTTCAAATCAGGTACGTACCATGATGCATATGGAGAATTTCTATTACTTTATAAAGGTACATACAAGTCAAATAAAGAATATAAGTTATTGTACACACATCGTTTACAAGAGAGAATTGATTGAGAAGCGACCAGTCCATATTATATAAAGCATAGTATAATCTCGGATAATTAGCTTTGCAAAAGTTATAGTTTTGTATTGGCAAATACTAAATCCAGCAAACGACCTTTAATATTAACCACATCATTAACTTGGTTCAAAGAAATAAAATAATTAATTAATTAACATTTAGTATCAACGATATCATCATTATTATAATGTGTAATATTAAAGTCTCCCATAACTAGAAAATTACTGGTTATTAAATTGAGTGGCCAAAAAGTTCAAAAAATAGTTTAAATTAATTTGTAGATATGCAGTAAGTTACATAAACATAAAGAACAAAATGATCATTCAGAAAACACTTGCAACCTACATGTCAATATTTGCCAAAGTATTTGTACTACAAGACGTGTCCAGAAGATCAATAATCAAATCGCTGTCGACAGCAACCAATTCACCACCACCCTTAGACAGTTCTACTTCATATAACTGACGATTTGACCGAATCACATTCTACGACAAGGAAAGTATCACAATGCCGAATTAGGTGTTGCTATGTGTCGAACGCCTCTAATACAATTTACATTCTTCTATAGTGTCTGGTTTGTTCATATGCATTTTGCTTTGGAGATGAATCCATAAAAAAATTAATAGGGTTAAGTCAGGGAAACGTGATGGCCATTCAAGTGACCCTTTTCTGCCCACCTGTTCATTTGGGAAAATTTACTTCCCGGGCTGAAATCAGTTCGAAACGTAAGAAATTCAAAAAATAAATGTCGCCTGTCAAATTGTTCGCAGTATGCAATTTCTTGGAAACATTCACTTCTTACGGCCATTGTGAATGTTTTTCTTGAATCCAGTGCGGATTCTCTATAAATATAGTATTTTCACATCTAAAGGATTTTTGGTTACAAAAAAATAATCGTCAAAATCGTGAAGTGAAACAACCGTGCTCATACTGTGTTCTGTATTCATACTATGAAATATAGAGCATCCTATTTAAAAAAAATAGGTAATATTTGCGAACAGGGCTAAAAAAATGCAGAAAAGTTCTATATACTAAGTGATTATTTTTATTTTAGAAAATATTTAATCCAGACTTATATTAAAGTAATTTCGCATATTTTCTCTAAAAAAAATAATTTTCATCCTGAGCATTTGATGTACAGGACAGTTTATATTATTTGACATTATCAACCATTTGGAGACAGTGCAGTCTATGTCGTCAAATCTAATAACATATGTTACAAACCAAGGCAATTATTGTCTAAATTGTTCTAATAAGACACTAAATGACAAATGCAATAAATAATATTCATTTATGCGAGATTTGTTTTATGTGAGTTGACAACGCCCCGTGGTGAGAAGCCATACAACTAAGGAAAATTTTATCCGAACAACAATGCAATAAATTGAAGTCAATTGGTGTAGCTCTAAAAACAATAAACGATTACTTTTACAAATACTTTCTTTTACCTTTGTGTAGAGAAATTAGAAACTCTTACTTTTATTATCGTGTTATATTGTTTGTCGCTTAACGTTTTAAGTCAATTAATAAATGTGGAATTAATTAAGTATTAAAACTTTTACTAATTAACTCTTAGTTTTTATAGATAGAGAAAATGTCAATCACATCGATATATATATATATATATATATATATTGAAATTATTATTTAAATTTTAATACCACTGGTTTCTTAAAAGATGAGTAGGATTTGAACAACAATAACCAAATGGCACCACAATTTAAATAGATAGACAGATAGGTAGATAGATAATTTATTGACCACATTATGTATATGCGTACATTTATAGCAAGTCAGAAAATAACAAAGCACATGTTAAAATATAAAAACTATAAATAAATAATATATGTATAAATATAAAAATAATAACATATAAAAAGAACAGAAAGCAACATAAATAAAATTTTATTTTGACAATAAATGATACAGTTAGCACGCTACTTATGCGCAAAGACTTATTCAGTTGTCTTGAAAGATAAAGATAGTTAGATAACTTATTGCGCAATTGCTCAATATGTTTGGACCACTTTAACGTATCATCTATAGAAATACCCAATAATTTCACAGGACTGCGGTGTACCAATTAATTTTTTGTTGATATAATTAAATTCTGAGTTTTATCTCCATTTAAAACGAGTTTATTTTTTGTCTTTCGTTCAGCTTGTTTAATAATATCAAAGTCTGTATTTGAGTTTAATATTGCCGCATCTATGACAAACATAATCATTTTACATGGAAAGAGGTAAGTAAAATAAATCATTTATATAAATTATATATAAAAGAGGCCCTAAGACGAAACCTTGAGGTACACCGTGGTCTATATTTTTAAAGATCCTAAATTTATTTTCCATATAAATGTACTGCTTTCTATTTTCCAAGTAAGAAAAAATGCAAGGGGTACACCTATAATTCAATAAAAGCCTGATTTTTTAAAAAGAATATTATGAGGCTTTACTTACATTACAGAAAGTAACTGCTGTATACTTTCTTTCTTTAAGACTCTCTACTTTATTTTGAAGATCTGTACATATCAGAACAATTTGTTTTGAAACTATATTGATTTTTATGCAAAAGCTTATATTTTTCAAAATAACTGATTAATCTATTTTCTAGAATTTTTCTATTAGGTACCTTTTTATGAGTGTTAATAAAATTGACTGATAATTATAGAGTTCATTAAGATTCCCTTTAAAAAAAAAAATGGGAATGACCTTTGTTATTTTTAAAGCATCTGGAAAAATTCCTTCTTGAAAACAAGAATTTATTAGACCTATCTTACGTCTATTGAATGTAATCAATATAGATTATGCTGATATCTTAGTTTTATGGATAATTTTTTTAATTAGTGAAATTCAGTCAGTAGTGAAAGTTATTTTTCTCAATTAACATACATATGCAATTTTTATTTTAATAGAGTTCAATTCAACTATTACTACTGCAACATAATTAGTGTACTCATAATTCCTGTTGGTCAAAACTAATTGAAAAGTTATTATAAGGTTCATGCTCGTGTTCATTTTACAATAAGTATAAAAACCTTACGGAAAGCATTTTGGTGAAATTAATTATTCAAACAGAAAATGTCACTACTCTAAAATAATTTAGCATTTGTAATTAAGATACATCAATATTTATACATAATGTAAACCCCCCTTGTAATTAGTTATGAACATGAAAAGTACGTTGTGTCTTGTATTTCTTCGGAAATAAAAGAATAATAATCCATTCTGTATAAAAAATATTACTTTTAATAACAGTATATAGGGTTATAACATAAAAATAATTAAATACAGACCTTGTTTATTTTTTAATTCTGTTATAAACATCTCAATTAGTCTTATTACTGAGGACGAATACATATGTATATTTTTACAATTCAAAAAAGCTAATTATTTATGATGGACATGTAAATAGACGTAATGAAGTATTATAAAAAATATATCATGCATATACTTTTACAATAAAATATTAAGCTAATTGTCACTTCCACCGCCAATTAGTTGTTATTACATTTCCCACTTAACATTAGCTAGTAAAGCCTCGCAGTTTTGCAAAAGGAAAAGCAAATTTTTATTAATTTTTCTTGGAGTCGTTTTAATGAATTTATTACATGTTATTTAGTTTCATTTTCAAAAACATATAACCTTAGCTTTTTGTTAAAATTCATTGAGTGTATGGAGAAATCAAATAAATATCAGTTCATACAGAGTATTCCATAATAAATTGTACACAGAGTAAAGGGTGATTTGTTCATTTTTTTTGTAATGACTTTCGAACTAACTCATGTACTTAAACCAAATTTAATATCCTGGGATTTTTTGACATGAAAAATTCAAATTTCCTCATAATTTTGACATACATTGTAGATGGCGCTACTTATGCGTCCTATTTGAACTTTTATAGTTCACAAGTTTTTGCTACCCACTGTATATTATTTCCTGATAGCAACATCTCTATTTCTATTACTCTTGCATCAAAAATCTTCGTTCTTAAAATATTTGCATTTGAAAGATTCAATGTAATTTAAACTGCAGACGCACTTTATGAAAGTAGTCCTGTAAATAAAAACAGAAACAATGAAAATCGCTTTCAAAACTAATTTATGTTAAAATTGTCCTGTAATGAGCGTTTCTGCAATGTTTCTCATTCGTAATACGTCATTACAATAATTTCTCTAATATTGAAATGCAGAATTTTTGATGGCATATACATCGAACATACTCGTGCAAACGGTGTGCATCTTAGCAGTGTTCAACCGAATCAATAAACTTTTATAAATATCTTTGATTAATTACATACATAGGGAGTCCTAAAATTATGAATGTTAATGAAGAATACAAAATTGTAGTTCGTATTGCAAAGATCCTGAAATTATGAATCTTTAAAAAGGATTATAAAATGTATGAAAGTAGATGGAGATTTGAAAATTTAATAAAATAATTTACATTAATATAATTATATTATAGATACTGTTCACTTATGTTAAAATATTTTTTCTTGTCATATATTCATTCCTTTATATGCAAATATCACAAAAACAGTAATTCCTAGCGATATTAAAAAGTGACGCCCTCTACATTGTATACCAAAATTAAGATGAAATTTCTCAAATTACGCTTAAAATGCATATAAATGTACATTTAAAGGTACCGAGACAAAACGAATTTATAACGGCCGAAGACGGTCTAAATAACAAATTTTCAGGTACAGAAATCTTTCAGAATACGTTTTTTTTTTAAAAAAAAAGTTAACTGTAGACGTAAATATTGTTATTTATTTATTTATTTATTTATTCAGTTATAACATAAACTTAAATACTTCTGCATATAAGATTGTTCACTATTGTTTATATGTATATGAAAATAACTGTTAAAATGTGGGGTTAGAATAGCGAAATATTGTGTGTCTTACAAACGCGTTTTAAAAGTTATTATTTTATTTGAGGATAATTTATATAATCAGTGGCTGAACAGAACATCAAGAATTTTATTTTCGGTATTATTTTAGTTCTACGCATTTTATTTTTTGAAATTTCTGTAACTAAAAACACCACAGATTTGTTCATTTTACGGCGAGAAATACGGCGACCTAAAATACCTTCGAAGGTTATTTAAAAAAATATATTAAAATAAAATTTTAATTTTGACACCCTGTAACAAGGTTACTTTCATCTTTTGGGCTAAAGAACCTGTTATTCTATGTATAATTCATTTTGGGATACTCTGTCTAATAACCAACTAAAATATATTTATTATTTTTAACGAAGTGTGTGTGTATTAGGTACTTTTTACTATTTAAAAAAATCATAAATAAAACTTTACAAAATAAGCAGACAAATTATGGGTGAGATATATTTTAAAAGAGAAAAGAACAAGGACATTCTTATAATTTAGTTAAAGAAAAACCGTGACGGTAAACATTTAAGTACCAGTATATCATAAAACACCTAAATATAAAAAATCTTACTGTAACTGCAATACTAAACGTTAATTTCTAGGTACCCCTTTGACCCCCCATAACTCCGTTAGGGGGCACATTAGGAAAAAAATTATAGGAAGGACTAGTTTTATTTTGACCTCCCCTATACACTCCCGAGAGATTAGGAGGTACTTACCGGACACCCTGTATATAAAATATAAAACACTAAATTGACTACTCAACATGCAAAAAGTTATTTCTCGTCATTAAATAATTGAAATCAAAAACTGCAAAATTTGCACGAAAATTCGCATCCATGAGGATTAAACTTAAAAATTTATACGAGGAATTAAAAGGTATGAAAAGTAATTAAAATCATACTCCAATCATATTTCAATTTGATATCTGGTATCAATATCAAATTTTTCAGTAAAATCTACTAGCTTCATATTTCTATGCAGTTTTAATTTAACTTAGTGAATCGTATGTCGTATGTTATATTCATTACTAGAGTTTAATTTGGAATGCCAGAATTTAGCTACATACTGTAAATATTAATAATCTCATTTAAATAGCACAAGTAACAGAATTAGTAATGATAGAATTTTGATAATATTAGGTACCAGAACAAATTGATAAAATGCGAATGAATATATTTGTTTCAAGGTTATACATATTTTATGTTTCTATACAAAAAACTACAAGAAATGTGATAGAAATTAGATAAGATATCGAAAAAAGCTTTTTTCAAAATAGTAGTAGATAAATATGATATTCATTAACACAAATATTTGAAAATGTATTAGTTATTCGTAACATACTTTTCTGTTTGATTAGATATGTTGCTATCTATTAAAGAAAAAAATGGAGAAGAGTCTTTATGGAACTATTCATAATTCAATTTAGTAATGCGTGTTATATTATTAAAATATTTAACTCAAACGTATTTACCATTACCATTTGCATTATTTCTTAATGTCAAGAAGCGTCGATGACTAACATTTTTTTTATTTAGAAAAAAACTTTACAGTAAAACTAATACTATACTACTACATTTCGTAAAATAAAAATTCTAAAAGCATCTTTTGTCCTATAAAGTCATACAATATTATGCATTAAAATAAGAATCTTGAGGCTAAGTAGATACACTTTTTCTGTGCATTTCATCACAAAAAATATACAAATAGAAATGAATTATTCTTGTATATACTTCTGCTAAACTTCCAAACTCTTTTATTTCAATTTTTCAGTTTTTAAGAAAAAAAAAATGTTGTTATTTTGTAAGAAAACACAAATGACAGGTATATAAATCGATATTTTACATTTACATATTTTTACTTAAGCAAGAGATGTCAGGAAGTTCAGTGTCTTTAACTATTTTTGCCGTTACAAATGTCTAACAGACAGAAAAAATGTTGTAGAAGTAACTATTACACTGATTTTCGTAAAATAATTTAGTTTAACCCTTAAAATTAAAGACTAGTTAACTACCTAATGTCGTAGAAATTTTTCCAAAGAGAGAAATCTCAAGATCATCTTACGCGGAAATGTGATGTTTATTAGAAACCGATATAGCAAATGTATACGTGATCGATATCACAGATCCAGGACAGAAATGTGCAGCAATTAAAGATATTTTCAGAAACTATTTTACAAAACTGATACCGTATATTTGAAAAATGAAGAGAATCAGTTTATTTGAAAAACTATAATTATTTTATGATATTCTTGCAGCTTCGAAATTTGCGAAAATTAATTAATTTAATTAAATTAAAAGTTTATTTTCCAAAAAATTATGTTTATATAATTATGTTTATATAAATATGTTATATTTATATAACATAACCGTATCACCCCCGAAAATCATAATGCCAAAATGGATCTTTTCACGCCTGCTGCCATAAGAACCCGAAAATAATGACGCTTGGGTTGTTTTTGATATGTTTGGATATATCTAGCATAAGTCATAACCACAAATCAAGAAACGTCAAAGCTATGACCCTTTATAGAGAAATATAAAACGTTGTATGCACCACGGGAGATACTAGGATGATTATGCCCTTAGACGACTTAGGCGACCTGTTGCCTGTGGGCATAATCATCTCTGTATCTTCCTTAGTAGATAAAGTTTCTAATCTCTTATTTTTTCTATATTACATATTAAGCCTTTTGACTTGAAGAATTGAAAGTACTTTATTTACGGCACATTTCAATAGCCAAAATTGCTCCAGTAACAATTACTTACAATAGTTTCTAGTTCTAGTCTGTCAAATTATAAACCGTTTGATTTGATATGGGTACAACTGAATATTTGAATTTTGAATATGAATAAAAATTAATAGTACATTTTTGGTTTGTTTAATTTTTTAGCAAAATATAGAATTAACTATTACACTACAATTTTGCAAAATTTGTTGATGATGCTTAATATGTAATTATTAATTACCTAGTAATATTAAAAAAAAATACCAAAAACGGGAAACACTAAGATCTTACACGGGAATGTGGCGTTTATTGGATACAAATCAATATATGTATTAAATATAAACCTGAGCGATATCGCAAAACAAGGATAGAAATGAAAATATCTAAATGAGTAATTAAAGATATTTTAAAAAACCTTTTAAAAAAGTTTGACACCGTGAATTTTTCAAATGAAGAGAGCAAATTTATGTGAAAAACTATCATCATTTTATGAAGTTCTTGCAGTACTCGGAAACTTGTGACTTATTTTTCCAATAAATTATATTTGTTCTAGTCCAAATTCTTTAATTTATTGTCATCTGGATCTGAAAAGATGCTGATAACTTTAACATATTTTATTGAAGAAAAACTGTAAAATTAATTATATCGATAGAATTAACTTTCTCATCTCAACCCAAAGCACACTTCAACGCCAAAATTACTCAGGTAGCACTTAAAGAAGTTTCTAGTTATTAGTCTGCCAAATATTATAAAACATTTGATGTCCTAATATACGTCTGAATTTTTGAGTTTTGAAAATCAAGGATTAAAAACAATACATACTACACCTATTTACATTTTTTTTTTTTTCAGAGAAATATTTGAATAAGCATGGCAATGATCAAGCAAAGATTTGGATACTCATTTTGATTTATTTAACATATTTTAGTAAAATATTATAGAAATATTTATTACATTATAATTTCGCAAAAATTTCCGTTGATATCTTCTATACCACTTAAAAATTAATTACCTACCAATATTGAAAAAAATATTTCCAAAAAGGAAAACACTATCATCTTACACGGAAATGTGATGTTCATAGAAACAAACCAATATATTAAATGTAAACCTGAACTATATCACAGAACTATCATAGAACTGAAAACATCTAATTCAGTAATTAAAAATATTTTAAAATAATATTTAAAACAAAAAACTTTAACACCGTGTATTTTTAGAAAGAAGAGGGCAAATTTACATGAAAAACTATAATTTTATGAAGTTCTTGTAGTCTTCGAAGCTTGGGAAAATTAATTAATTTATTTAAATTTTAATTCGCAAATATTTTTAGTAGTCTAAATTCTTTAAATTAGAAATTTATTGTCATCTGGATCTGTAAAAGCGCTGATGACTTTAACACATTTTTTATTGAAGAAAAATTGTAAAATTCATTATATCGATCTCCTATTCCTTCAACATTACGTCTTAATTTGAAGAATTATCTTTCTCTTCGTAACCCAAAGCACACTTTTTTTTGCTGCACATTTCAACACCAATATTGTTCAGGTGTTACAGTAGTACCTATCTAGTTCTGAATCTGTCAAATATTATGAACCATTTGATGTGCTATACGTCTGAATGTTTTAATTTTGAAAATCAATAATTAAAAATAATACACAGTTCATTTATTTATAAATTTTTCAATTCTTTTCAGTGAAATATTTGGACTAGCAAAATGATAAAGCAAAGAAATTAGGTAGGTACTCATTTTGGTTTCTGTAACTTATTTTAGTAAAATATTATGGAAATAATTATTATATTTTTAACAAAAATTTTGTTGATATCTTCTATATCATTTACTTAATTACCTGTTAATATTGAAAAAAGATTTCCAAAAAGGGAAACACCAAGATCATCTTACACGGAAATATGATGTTTATTAGAAACAAACCGATATAGTAAATGTATACGTGATCGATATCACAGATCTAGGATGTAAACAATAACAACGAATTCATTAACAAACCCATTACTCTTACCTTACTCATTGTTGCTGGCTTCGAGATGCTGGATGTATCTGCCGGTAGTCACACACGTTCACCAAGAATGCTCAGCTCCGTACCGAAGCAGAATGAAGCGCCTACTGGTGTGTCTCACGGCAGGAGTATTGAATAATATAACAGTACCACCAGGGACTAGGTCAGACGTACTCTGAAAGCACCTACCCGGTAATACGCACTCATACAGATGCTTACCCTGAAGAGGTCAGTAAGTAGGAATGGATGTAATCTCAAGTTCGAGGCTTTATCAACGATTTGAGAAGAAACAGTTTATTTTATGCGTATCTGAAGTTTTATCTGATATATCTGAATCAAATTTGAACATTGCAAAATGTAGGGGGTTCCAATATTTGACGGAAAAAAAATCAGTTCACAATATTATTAGAACTTATACAGGCTCATTATTCTTCAAAGAAACTAGGAAGCAAGTTCCTCTTCGAAAAATAGTAGGAGTATATAGTTCATAGAATGTTTCCTCGTTTTCTAGTTATACAGGGTGTTTCAATGACAATATTACTAGGGCTGATAGAATATTGTTAAATAAGTGGGATTTGTTTAATAAATGTCTTAGAGCTATTCATTTCTGAGATATAAGGCGTGTAAAATAATTATAAAAAATCTAGTTTTAGATGTAATTTGTTTAATGACCAACAGATTTGACTAAAATTTGACACAGGTACTTTTTTGATAATGGCAAACACGCTGGTGTTATTCATTTTGTCACAAATGCACCATTTTCGTGAAAATCCATTGATATTGTTTTCCAAGTCTGGGTGGAACAAAATAAAGCCCAATGAGGTTGTCACTAATAATTCCAACCCAAGTATTGACAGAAAACTGTTCTTGGAAATTATTTTATATAATGGCGTGTGGATTATCTTCAGGCCATACGTGATTGTTATAAAAATTCATAACTGAATTTCGAGAAAAACAAGCTTCATCCGTAAACAATACTTGACTTTAAAAAACTGAATTTCATACGACTTTATTTTGTCACCAATAGCAAAAGGCTACTCTCATAGGCAATTCCCTAGGCAATAGAGCTTGCACACATTGCATATGACCGGATATAGCTGCTGGTCTCTTAAAATTTGCCATACTATTACATGGGTAATGTTCAGTTCTTGCACTATTTTCCACGTACTAGTTGCAGTGTTTCTCTCAATTTCATTCAGGACAGCTTCCTCAATTTGAACTGTTCTGACAGTTACAGGTCTTACTATGACTACCGTAGACCTCTTAAAACTTCCTGTTTCAGAAAATCGTGACTGGGGATTTATAAAAGTTCGTTCGTTAGGCATTGCACGTTGTGGAAATCTGTCATGATACATGCGCCTTGCAGCTTGAACATTACCATGAATCATTCTATAACAGAAATGTGCGTCTGCCATTTCACTATTAGTAAATTGAATCATTTTGAATGGAAAATAATAACCAACATTTTACAAAAAACTACAAATCTTTTAAATAAATTGACAACAATAATTGCTAACTGTCATGTTTTTCATTTATTTTCATGACATACCTCGCAATAATTTTGCGTTGAGTTTTGACCAATTTTAGCTCTAACATAAATTTTTTGTGTAATTTTAATTGGTTCAGTCGACAGAGGCTTCGAATTTAGAACAAATCGTTGGAGTGCCATTTTTTTCTTCAAAAACTCTAAGAAGGTTAGCCATATCTGAGCTCATGGCTAAATTAAAAATAATTTAATAGCTGCAAATATAGTATCTAAATACCTATTAGGGTGTGCCAAGTTTCAACTAAGTAACTCTTACTACTCTGAAAATAGATCTAAAATTTTTTTTTCAAACTGGAACACCCTGTATCTGTAAAACAAAACCGTTGCGGACCCATGTTTATATGAACTTTTTGTCTTAAAATCAATCATAGATTAACCCCTAAAGTTTGTGCACATACTTAATGTACACCCTGTGTAGCAAAAATATTAATGATTTATTTATTTCGATAAGTGTACTGACGATGAACCGTCACTTAAAAAATACGATTCTATATACCGTTACTATTTTAGTATTTCAATGATATACTTTTAATAATCAGCAGTCGCATGGGATTTGTAATGTATGAATAATGTTGCAGATGTTCTACTTTACTAAGTTGTTATACTAGTTTTTTTTTTGGTCATCTAATTATCTAAATCTGTTGAGTTCTACAGAATTAACGCAATATTAATTTCTTCATAATTACGATTACTAAATTCTTAAAACTTTTTCATAATAAACATTACACAATTGTGCTTTTTGATTTAACGAATTAGATAATTAATTACTTTTATTTTTTGGAGGTGGATATTATGCAAATATTACATCCAATATCAACCCTTTATAAAATATTATTAAAGGTATACATTCGCAAAATGTGTAAAACAGTAATTCATAACGTAAAATACAGGCGAGTTATAGCTGAGGACAAATAATGACGAATAGTGAAAAAAAAATGTATCTAAATATTTTTAGTTTCAGAAGTTTACAAAAATTCATCAGGTGAAATTATTTGTTTATAAAAACAAAGAAGTAAACATTTCAGAACATATGAGTATTATCCATGTCAAAATTGTTTAATTTCCTTCATTTAAAAGCCAATTTATTTCAAGTTCCATATATTTTTAATAAGATTTAGAATGAGTCCAGATATTAAAATTCATTTTTCTCGAAAACTTTTGCCGACATCGAATTTCAACAAGAGTTTTTCATGCAAAAATCCTTAGAGTTTTCATTTCTGCTACGAAATTATCAAAAATATATACACAAGAAGTTTGGGCATTTTTATAGCACTACACCCTTGTTTGGTTTTTAAAAAGAGTTAAAAGATAGTTAAAGAGAAAGAGTTGAAAAGTTATGGGATTGTGCCAAATTTTATTAATTTATCTAAGCGTTTGGGAAATACTAATTAAAAATCGTCATCAATGGTTCACATCAGAGAGAATATAAAATAAGAGTAGTTATTTCTTACTATAAAGTTGGCAACAAAAGGAGGCAGCGCCCCGATGGGCATCTGTAGTGAACTAAACTGAAAAGCGGGATATTCGAATTGAATTCCTACTTACATGTTTTTTGAAAGGAAAATATTTTACATTGTAGCAGAAGTCATCAAAATAATATCACAAATTTTTATGATAATTGATACAAATTATCATTTGTGATATTATTATGAGTTTATTGCTACAATGAAAAACATTAAATAAAACATTAAATAAATAATTTTACTGTAATTAAATTTTGTGACTGCAATCTATTGCAATAGTAATGGGACTCCTCAAGATCAGTTTTTGAAATACTCGAGGTTCTGAATAGAAATTTTATTAAATCATTATTAATGAGTGGAACGATTAAGAACCAATGTTGAAAGTAGATTTCATTACGAATGCGTTAGGAGTTCTAAATAAATTGTCAAATTTTTTTTAAAGAGTGCCATTATTATTGCAATAGATTGCAGTCGCAAAATTTAATTACAATAAAGTTATTTATTCTGCATTTCTATTCTTTATTCTCGCATTACCTTTGTTTTTGTATTCGGTAAAATAATTCTAAAAACGGATCCTTCATTTATCACATTTTCAACAAGCATATTTGTCAGTTCCTCTCTTCTGCATGCTTCACTTAGTCCAATTATCATATCAACTTTTTTAAATAAACATGTATCATCTGATAAAAACTTTGTGACATCTTGCTTGGTAAAAATATTGGATTTTTTAGGTCTGTAACCTTCTGATTTACGTTTTAGTAATGCAACCAGCTGTAGGTATTTACTAATATCGACGTTTTTTCTTGTTAACGATGCGTGACAATATATTTATATTTTTGTAATTAAAAATATATTCCTACATAGTACTACAGAAACATAAACCGCCCATATATATATTATGGCGTCAATGCGTAGCGTTCTGTATTTTTTAGTCATAAGTTTAGTATATTTTTATATAGGATATAATATAATATAATTATCTCTCACCATCCGTAACTAGCTTAAATAATACTTACAGATTGCTCACAACATTTAATTTATTCTTCATGAAATCTTAATTCTTTAAATGTGAACACCTAAAATACAGTATGCGCCAAAAGTATGGAATAAATTCAATAAAATCGAAATAATTATTTTTTGGGAAAAATCCTCGAACAGGTCGATTTTTAATTTAAAAATTACATATTTAAGCGTAAAATGCGATTTTCAAATGTCATTTGTTTTCGAGTAATGACGTCATCGATTTTTTTTTAAATGGCAACACCATATTTTTTTCATTGATTCTGAAAGATCGTTTAATTCTCTATCAGAAAGTACTAAAATTTTGCCCTCTTACATAGGAAAGTTTTCGAGTAAATGGCGATTGAATGTTAGAAAACGTAAATTTTATCCATAAAAAAGTAACAATTCTGAGGTATGTAAAATAAAATACAATTGATTAAATTTTATACTTAAATTAAATGTTCGAATTGCCATCCACCAACTTCTTGACAATGTGAAGAATTCTTCTTGCACATTATGAATGATTTCTGGGGTAACTCTGCGTATTTCGTCCCCAATGCGATTTTGAAGTTCTTCTAAATTACGTGGTTTATTAATGTACACTTTTGACTTCAAGTATCCCCATAAAAAATAGTCAAGAGGTGTAAGATCTGGCGATCTTGCAGCCCATTCTATGGGTCCGCGTCTGCCCATCCACCTCCCAGGAAAACAGTTGTCCAAAAAATCTCGTACAGGGCGCGCATAGTGCGGAGGTGCACCGTCTTGCTGAAACCATATGGTATCGTCAGGAATGTCAGGGTCATTATCGTTAGGAAAAATTACTGCAAGGGCTGGAACAAGGTCATTTTCTAGAAACTCTAAATATCTTTGTCCTGTAAGGGTTCCTTCAAAGAAGAAAGACCCTACTATTCTGTCGTCAACTATTCCAACCCACACATTTAATTTCTGAGGGTGTTGGGTATGTGCCTCTACCATCCAATGAGGATTTTTCCGACTCCAATATCTGTAAGTTTGACGGTTTACTGTACCATTCAGACAAAATGTGGCCTCATCTGAAAAAAGTATTTACCGGTGTAAATTTCTATTTCCTTGACATAAATCCATTAGAATTTCGTAAAAGTGTAAGCGACGATCGGGATCATCTTCATTGAGTTCCTGCACAAGTTGAATTTTGTAGGGATGATATTTTTCCTTCCTCAAGATACGTAGCACTATGCTCTGACTAGTGTCATTGTTTAATGCAACCAATCGTGAAGAATTATTTCACAAGGATTTGTTACAATATAAGCACATTTATTTTGATGTGTAACAACTTATACCTAACGAAACATAGAACATATGTTTACTGTATGTCAGCTAAAATTAATCAATTTTATCTATTTATGGGTAGGTCTAGGTTTCAATCCGCAGAGTAGTTAGTTTTACACAATATTATTAACACCTAACAAAAAATATGTATAAAATAAACATTTTACTTAACAATTCCGCTGTCTGGCCAACAACAGCGGAATTATTGTAGCAAACGGGTCTTGAATATGCGATAGCATCGTTCACGTACCATGTCAGGATTGTCAAGTGTTTGTACATAATAATTTTAAATACACCTAAACATACTTACTGTGAATGGTTCGTTTAGGGCTTTTTTCACGACACAAAATAAAATGTGAAATAGTTACGTGTTCAAAATCACTTATGTTGCTTGCGAAAATCATTTACCGTACAACTGTCTCGTAGTCAAAGAATTTTGCCCGGATTTGCCATAAATTAACGTCATGCAACTGGTCATGGTTACTATAAATTATTCCATTTTTGTAGTGGTTTTTTATAGTGACAGTAGTAGTGTAGTGTTCCATTTTTGTTTATGTACACTTACAAATATCAAGCAAGCAATATGTACAGAAAAACGGAACGCACTAGCCACAATACTACTATGACTAATAATACTTTTAGGTTGACAGCAGCAGGGTCACAATGTTGTCATACGGTACAGTACGTTACAGTGTTAAGAATTTTCTGGAAAACTTCAGCTATTATTTACTTCACGGTCAGCGGTCGCGTGGTTTAAGGCGTCAGTACTTGAATCGAGGTGACTAGATCGCTGTAGGTTCGACCCCCGCAGCCGGTAGACCGTATGTAAGCTATATTCGTGAAGAGATTGGCACCCTCTCTGCGGGTATGGTAGGGTGGAAGAATGTTGGCTTGGGTCAATGTGAGAGATTGATACCGGTTGACATTTGACTACCCCCCTAATTAATGAGGTTTTCCAGGTTTTCCTCATTCCTGCACTGAATGGTGCCGCCGCACAGTGGCTGTAAACGCCACTGTGCCACCCAAATTACTGTAGGGTTAGGCCGTTTGAGGTGATTTTTTTTTAAATGTTTGTCATAAAATTTCCTATCGATCCCTCTTTGTCAATTTTTGCTTTGGGTCTTCATTTTCGCGGAACTTGACTCCAAAAATGGGTTTGCATAGAAAAAACTAGATTTTTCGCACAAAAATGACCCTACGGAACACGAGATTGAGATTTTGCCGGATTTTTTTATGGGGGAATCGTCTTGGAAAACCCTACAAGACTGTCCACTTAGATTTCGGGGAGAAATTTTCCGTTACCCTTAAAATCATCCAAAAATGTTCACATATCAGAAATCATTCTACTGAAAACTGGGAAAGTATTGGAAAAATATCTCATCTCACAAAAATTATTTGTACACATTCGAGGAATCCGCAAAAATTTTTCCAGAATTTTTGAACACATTTTTGGACATTCACCAAAATGGCCACATACAGATTTTCAGAATTTTCCCGTAATTCTGAAAAAGGTCAGAAAGGTTCATTAAATGATTTTGAACACTTTTTTGGGAATTCAATTTTTTAACAAAAGTGGCCATTTTGGATACAATAGTTCTTTGTTAATGAGAAACGATTGATTTTTCCTAGAACTGTTCGGATGGAAATGTATGATGGTGAAAATTTCTCCCCGAAATCTAAGTGGACAGTCTTGTAGGGCTTTCCAAGACGAGCTTTCTCCCATAAAAAAAGTCCGGCAAAATCTCAATGTCGTGTTCTGTAGGGTCACAGGACTAATAAATCTCCCAAACAATAATTCCTGACGTTTTATTATCCGAATCGTATATTCTTGGAAAACCGATCGATTCCAAAATTAAAAGAATAAATATGCCTGCGAAACATCTATGTAATTCTAAATTCTTTTAATTCGATGGATTTGATGCACAATATGTTATATTTTTAAGAATATATTGGTGATTGCCTGTAAACTGCAAAATATATAATATGACTGGTGCACTGTGGTTGGGTTTAAGCTATAATGACCGAGATATTTATTTTAAACAATCTTTGATTTAGTTCTATTTGGTGGTCAATTATATTTTTTATAATTATATAAAAATCGTATTTTTATGTAAATTGTCATTTCCCTGGCTTGTATCTTCATAGCTTTGCAGTCATAAATTGCAAGTGTGTTAGACATGCTTAAACAACTATAAATTGAGATGCTGCAAATACCTAACTTAGTCTACAAGCACAACTGAATAAAAAGAAGTTGTTCAAGACCACCACAATCTACGTGCAATTCCCCTGCACTTACAAAAGCACCATTAATGTATAAAAGATGGAGCCAGAAGTTTATTTTAGTGATTTTAAATAAAATGTAAGTATTAGATTTGTTCCTACAGTATCTACCCATATATTCCTTATTATTAGCTTTTGTACGGGTAGACATTGTGGGTGTAATTCAACGCAGATTGGGGCTTTTGTCCACTGAGTAGTTAGTTTCACACAATATTATTAATACCTAAAAATATGTAAAAAAATTGTTCCTGCAGCAGTTGGAAACGTTTTGAAACTGTCAGAAATATTCGACCAGTTAAGTTGAGAACGAGTTACCAGTGAATTTAATGCAACAAATAGTTGGACGGACATTTCTTTTAGTTTCAAACCGTTTCCAGCTGTTGCAGGAACAAACCTATTGCTCAGTTGGGTTCCAATAAGTGTTTGTTCTATAAATGCATTTATTCTTATGTTAAAATATAAGTTGTGCTACTTTTTTTTGTAGTGACATTAAAACTGTAGTTCCTCTGGTAAGTAAATAATTATAATAAATATAAATCTTTTTTGTGCATTTGTAATAAATAACTAAGATTCATTTGAATATACGCTTGGGTGTAAACTTTACAATAACACTTGGTGCGCTAGAATTTAATTGAACAGAAACTCATATTTCGTCATTCCCCTGGTGTCATTACCCTGGATGAATAAATCCAGAGTACTCTGGTAATCATCCTTCTGGTGATGGAATTTAACCTAACGGTATAAGAGGAAAAAACATAAAGGTAAGAACATTTGTTCTAACTATGTTACAAATAAAAAAACTCAGTAAGTATCGCAATGTTATGGTTTTCATAGTTTTTTCATATATATTTTAAGTTTACAAAACCAATAAATGTTCTCGAACGAATATAATGTCATATACCTTCCTACCTAAATAAATCTTTGTTTTTTTAGCTAATAGCTAATGAAAACTTGTTTTTGTTTTTCAAATATTGCTTATTGTAATATTTTTAGAATATTAGGCATCTACACAATGTTTACAATAAGTATTTGCTTCTAGTAAACCCATTTTGTTTACCGAATTGAATACATATTTGCTCTTGCAATATGCGTTTTTCTTTTTTCTAAATAATTTATTTACGTTGACAGATCGCTTTGAATTACTTACGTCTCTGGATATACTATCATTCCCCTGTTACTAAATTTAAGAAAAACTCAAATAAAATGAAAAATAATTGCAAAAATAAACTGTCTCCTCCAAAGGTTTGTTTTTAATTGATAAATTAAGCTTTTCCTTCAGTTTTTTTCTATGGCATTCACCCATATGCACATATTAAAAAAATACATACAATACGCATAATATGCAAAATAGGGGCTTTGCATATTTGGATTACCCTATTCATGACCCTTATACATTTTGTAGATAATGCAACAATATCTATATATTTTTTAATTAACTGCAAATAAGTCTCCTGAGCTTCAATATAAGTAAAATAATATGTATACCATGTCCATTATATCTGTAGATCAGTAGAAAATGAACTCACAGTTACTATGATATTATACATATAATGGTGTTTTATGCAAAGACAAATAAAGCCGGGGGCACATTGCTCTGATGCCACGCCGCGCCACGCCACGCCACTGTTACCACGCCATGCGATACCACGTTACATTACATTCGACAATTCCATGAATTTAAGAAATATTCCATATCAGAATAAGGTCAAACTCAAATTGCGAGTCGAGGATGAATACATTTAAGTACCCTAATCCAATTAGCTAGAGTCGTCAAAATGTTTATTGCTTCATTAACAATGTGCTGTACGAAACATTTTCTGTCTAATTTGTTCCTAAGTTTCCTCTCTCATTTGTTCTCTATAGCACTTACGTTTTATACTATAGAGACATTCATGCTCGAAAATCTTTTAAATAACAAAATTTTGTCAATATTTTCTATCATTTTATGCATGTGACATCATATTTACATGCACAGTGCTACCATGCGATACTACGTTACACCACTCGACATGATGAAAATCTAACAAGAGGGGATTTGCGACACGTCGCGTCGAGTGGCATAGCGTGGCGTGGCGTGGCGTGACGTGGCGTGGCGTGGCGTGGCGTAGCATCAGATCAATGTGCCCCCGGCTTAATTTTAAAGATTCAATAACTAATTAATTTATGGTATAGCAAATAACAGGAATGTTATCTCATACCACCAGTGTATTTTAGAAAATTTCAAAGTAAAACGAACAAATAGTTATAAAAGCAATCTAACCAGTGAGGTTTTAGGTACCGAAATCTACTATAATGCATACTTTTTTAAATATAATTATAGATTTTAATATTCACACAGTATAGTACTAAACATAAAATTATTCACTTTTATTTATAAATTTGTGAAACAAATATTAAAATGTGGAGTACGAATAATAATAAATGCGTGTCTTACAAACGCTTTTTAAAAATTGATATTTAAGTTGAATAAAAGTTAAATAGTAAGAATGAATAAATAGAAATGCTCCAATTTTATTTTTGTGCTTACTTTTGTTCTACATCTTTTATTTCTTGGGATTTCGGCTTCAAAAAACACCAACAATTTAGTCATTTTGCAACGAGAAATACGGTGGCCCTAATAAATATATAGGTATCTCAAATCAAAGTTAATAATTTTGAAATCAACATTTGACATGTAACAATATTATTTTTTGTGTTACTATATGCAGCTCGGTCATCAAATTAAGAAGCATTTTAAATAATAAAGTAATAATTTAACGTCAAGGGCACAAACAAAATTTTACTTTTCTAAAAATTTTTATTTTAGAAATAGAATTTTTTTAAAGTAATAAACGTACTATCGTTTGCAATAATAATGACACTCATTAAAATGAATTTTGCGATTTCTTTAGAACTTCTGATGTATTTGTAATGAAATCTACTTCACATTTTTAATATTAGTTATTAGTTGTTCCACTCATCGAAAGAGATTTAATAAAATTTCTACTCAGAACTTCCAGAAGTTCAGAAACTGTTTTAAGAGAGTGTCATTATTATTGCAAACGACTGTACATGCATAGAACTGTAATTCTATTCCGGCACTGAATTTGCCCCATACTTCAAACTGCCTTGTTACTGATTACTTATTATTAAGACGCATTTATACATGCTAGTCAACTCGGTCGAGTAGAATGCATACACTACCACTAGCAAATAGGGCTTTATACTTATTAAACTTACAATGTTCTTTTGTTAGTTCCAAACTAATTCAATGTAAATCATTTCCATATTTACCTAAATGTTGTCCTACTGTTTGTGATGGAATTGGTAAAGATTATATCCATAGATTGAGAGTGAGTGAGTTATATTGAAAAGTCCCGTTTAAATTAACATATTTTTTCTGTCAATAGACAATATATTTGTTATACAGCAACATGTTCTATGGACATAAATTTTTCAACACTATATATTATACATATTATGTATGTACTCATGAGCAAAGTAAGACATTGTTACGGAAGCTCACCTACCTTTTGAGTTTGTTAATTATGTTCCTGTTTGTATTGGAAATTACAAATTACTTTTGTAATTCCTTTATCTTGACGTTATCTAGAATAGTCCAGGCTGTATTCTATTCTATTCACGACACGTTCTCGATACCGTGGAAACTTCGAGAATCCTAAAAACCTATATGAGCGGATCGGTTTCGCCGTCATAGTCCGATTACATTGAGCAGCCAAACTCGAGTGACAGAAACGTCAAAATAAAGCTTTGACAGTTGTGAAATTGGTTTGAAGAATATTTCTTGTGCAATCAAGAGTGACAATAAAGTCGCTAACTCAATTTAGAGGTTACAATATATTTTGGAAAGCTGAAGCTATATCTTTCCGCAAATAAAGTCATTATGATAAATATTTGAATTTGTATTAGTTATTGTAAAATTATTAAGTAAATAAAAATATTTTTTTTTAGATATTTAACAATATTCTACATCCAGATGTTGTAAGATATAAGTAGTTCGCATACGGTTATGTAGTTTATGTCATGATATATTTAATGCACGTAATGTTTTTAAATCGACTTTTATTTTATAATAACCCTCTAATAGATATTTATGCAACAAGTACAAAAAGTAAGTGTTTTTTCTCCAATGGGGTCGTCAGGCCGAGTAGGACAACACGTCAAGTGCAATAAACATTTTTGTACGTGTTGCATACAATACTTTTTCTACGTTCATGTAAAAACCAAAAAATGTTTTATTTAGATGACACTAAGTCTAGGAAAATATAACGTCGATTTGAACGAGTATGTTTGTCATGATGACAAAACGCTGTAGTAGAATGACAGATGAATGCAATAAACATTTTATTGCACTAGTGTAATAAAAACCCACTATTTCAACTAAATATAGTTTAATAAAGTTTTGTTTTTTTTTACATGAACGTAGAAAAATTATAATTATGACAACATAACATATTTATTATGCAGCACGATTTGGATGTTTCTATGAATGTCTTAATTTAGATAAATGCAAAATAATGTCATGTTCGAGGACCAAAGATTCTACCGTTTTTTCTTATTAAATTAGTAACATCCATTTAACTAGATGTTTAACTATAAAAAATTTAGGTATTACTTTTCAAAATCACATAAAATGTAATATTCACATTCAAATTAACACTGCTGAAGCATATAAACTGTTAGGTTGTGATTGTGATTTTAAAAACATTGATACCATAAAGTACTTATATAATACCTTTGTTCGTTCTCGCCTAGAATATGGTGCTGTCATTGGGAGTCCATTCAAACAGTCGTTCAAGCAAACCATTGAAAATGATCAAAATAAATTTATTAAATACCTTTATTATGAGGAACATTGTACCAATCTACCGTTTCATCATTATATTGCTATTCGAAGTGGTCTTAATGTACCGCGACTTGATAGTAGAAGAGATTAAATTATTCTAATGTTTTTGCATAAAATTATAAACAGTATTGTAGACAGTCCTTATCTACTATCTAAATTACAATTCTATGTTCCAGATCACAAAATACCCCCACACTCTATCTATAAAGTCTCCTTAAGTTACTCTCTTGTTACAGCTTTAGGAATGTATTTAACAAGTATCTTAATATTCTTACTTTTGGAATTTATGATGTTAACCGTAAATTTAAAAAATATTGGAGTCAATTTTAGATTGATTTATTTTTCTCAGTTGTGCCTGTCCCCTGCGGTTATTTGATTATTTAGTTGTATTTGACATATGTATGTATATAAATTTTCATGCTGTACTAGATGTTATCTTTTATATTAACTTCATTGTTATTCTGTTTTGTGTAAGGTAAGAAACATGCAATTAGGCTACAGGCTGCTTGCTCCATCATTATCATTATTAAATAAGTAAATAACTATACATTTTTTCTAAATGCTGCTAAACGCTCAAATAAAAATCTACAGTTACGAAATACGAATATATTAATTTTCAGCATACATTTAATCGTACACAGTAATTGCAAATTTGTCAATACGTGCAATGAAATATTTTCTTGAACAAGCTATAGCTTTTAGTGGAAATTAGGATAGCGATTAAAAACAATTTTCTTATCAAATATTTTTCAGCTTACACATGTACCAAATTAAGCACACGTATAAATATTATCACTATTGAAACACTATTCATGTCTTAGATAATATTTGTTTGGGCCGTGGGCCGCATATTTTGCTTCCTCGTTTAAATGGGGATTTATTTCATGAGCTTCTGCAAAACTCTTTCTCAGACGTGCTTGATGATGTCCCCTTAAATTTACGCCAAGGGAACTGGATGCAGTTGGATGGTGCCCCTGCACATTACGGAAGGCAAGTACGGCAGTGGTTTGATGAGAATTATCCTCGTCGATGGATTGGACGGCAACCCAACAACCACCCAAATATGTGGATTCCTTGCGAAGGACCAGTGGCTTGGCCTCCGCGCTCGCCAGATCTGTATCCTCTAGATTATTTGTTTGGGGCCATCTAAAGGCAATTGTGTATGATACGCCAGTACATACCCGTGAAGAATTGATCCAAAGGATAAGACATGCTTGTGATGATATAAAAAACAATCCTGTTCAAATAACAGCTGCGGTTAATACACTAGTTCGTCGATGCCAAAAATGTATTGAGGCTGGAGGAATGCACTTTGAACAAATATTGTAATTTTTTAGTAGTTGATAAGTTTGTTGTAAATCTTGTAATAAGTAGTTGTTACCAAAATTATGTTTGAGATTATTGGCATTTTTTCTTAACACTAAGAACACTCTTTAAATAATACTTTTGACAATGATTTTCACAAACGTCAGTTTTTTTTTTTTAAAGCCGTCCGACAGTGTCCCCAGAAGCACCGCATCCTATAGACTTATTGTGCATCTCTCGACGAGCACAAACATCCATAGTACTAGAGTGGGATTTGAACCCACACCGACATAGCCGATCCAGACTGGTTCCACGAGCAGTCGTCTCCCAGCGGCAATGCAGATCATAACTCACGCAGATGAATCTCATGAACAAGACCAAACGTCGAAAAAAAACAGGAGATGAAAAAGTTTCGAAATTAATCAGGTCAAAGTGGTGTGTAGTTTTATTGAGATTATTTTTTTTTTGTAGTTTTGAAATAAAGTAAGAGGGGGGTAAAATGCACTTCTAAGAGGGGTAGGTAGTTCAAATTTAAGAAGCTTATGTAAGGAGTGTTTGTGTTCCGAATTTCACTTAAATCGGATAAGTGATTCAAAAGTTAAGAGGGAAAAACGAGAAAAAAATTCCTACTTCAACGCCCTCTTTCTCGGAAATGATGAGTTTTAGGAAATAAGTTTATATCACAAATGAACATTATTTTAACTTGTTCTATCGATTCCTGAAGTTATCAAGATTAAATATGAATCACCCTGTATAGAAAGACTACTTCTTAAGTGCTAGTTGAATTTGACCACACTATAAAAAGTCACTTAAATCGCACTCATAAATGTCTTAATTTATGTCCACATCAACTAAAATAAATTTCCATACGCGCATAGTAAGATGACAATAAAATTATTACTGTAGCTCGTAGGTTTTCGCGGCCGATGTCAATGAAATTATGTACACTTTCTGGGCTGTTTTGTCATGGTCGACGCTTAACTGCAGACATTTCGTCATACTTAACACATGGCATCTTCAGTGCTTCTTGGATCTTCAGTGACGGCTGAATGGTTACCGCGTTGTATTAGCTGAATTTTTATATTAGTCGGTGCATCAGGGTTGGATAGATTCAGGTATGCTCCAGTTCACTTGTTTGTTCCTAAGCAAAGGCATCCATGTATGACTAAGCTTCAAACCTTCGTACCTGTTCATGTTGTTTGGGTACTAAAAAAATTTCCAACCCCTCTCTTCGTGCTAGATTGTAATACCTAGTATGAACTAGTATTTTAGTGTTCTCTAGTGAGATTCTCTGTCCCTCTTTCCAAGCACCATCAGCAATGACGAATGTTTCAGGCTGGTATAACCATATGTGCCTTTCCTGTTCTTTTTTCCAGGTTTATATAGTTTATTTGGACATTCCCACGTATACTTCGTTTGTTAAGACCCAGAGCGTACCTGAAACAGCCTTCCATAACAGGCTTGAACCAGTCAACCTAACAGTGACCTAACCAACCTTGACGCACCGACTAGTATAAAACCTCGGCTTAGACACTGCGGTAACCATTCAACTGCCGCTCAAGATATGAGAAGCACTGAAGATGCCATCTGTTAAGTATGGCGAAACATCTGCAGTTAAGCATCGACCACGGCAAAACAGCTCAGAAAGTGTACATTATTAAATAAAATTATTGTTTTTAACAAAAACGAAAAGTAACCTGATTACTGTTTGAGCAAGATAAATAAAAGTTTTATGAAGAATTACCATTTGTCGAAAACAAATTCTGGTACATTTATCAATATTTATAGAAGTGATGTTTTCTTTACACCACAAATGTATTGGATTCAAAAGTTCTTGCAATGCTTGACAATCATCATAACAGTTAATGTTACGAAAAAGCTTTAGATTATCTGCGAAAAAGGTGATTACACTGCAAAGTTGGCGATAAATCATTTATATAAAGAATAAACAGAGTGATCTTAAGTAATACCCTTGAGGTACCCCTGAAGGATATAATATAAAAAATATATATAAAAATATTGAAAGGGTATCCATTATATGACACATACAACTCACGACTCTCAAGATCAGACTTTGTAAGAAATAGCAAAGAATCATCAAATCCATATGATTTCAATTTCAGTAATAATATAGAGTAATTTACCTTGTCAGAAGTCTTCTCAAAATCTGTATATATTACATCTACTTGGCCTTTAGTATCAATATGGTTTGAGGCAAACTGACTAAATTCATCTAAGTTAGTTACAGTAGAACGACGTGCAACAAACCCATGTTGATTAGAAGAAATGCAGGTACTGACATTGTTATAGATATATGCATATAATGACATTTCAAAAACTTTTGCCAGTTTGACAAAATAGCTATAGGTCGATAGTTCTTGATGTTAGAAGGGTTACCACTTTTCAAAACATGGCAAACCCTTGTCACCTTCCACATGACAGAAAAGGTGGCTGTTGACAACATGAGATTAAATAAAATAAGAAGTATTTGCGAGAACAGTTTTTAATTTGGATCTAGGAATTAGATCATTGCCGCAAGTCATCTTATTTTTCAATCTCTTAATAGAATTACGAATATCCGTCTCAGTAAATTTTTGCACATTAAAAACTTGAATGTTATTATACGGTACATCAAAATTATTTGCTAGATCAGTAGAGTATACACTAGAAAAATAAGTTGCAAAATTATTTACTATCTGATAGGATTATCAAAATTCTGATCATTTAGATGGTATACGGGGAGTATGTTTTTTATTCTGAATAAAAGACCAGAAGTTTTTTGGGTTAATTACAAAATTGTTTTGTATGGATTCGAAATCATTTTTATGTCCAGTAGTTAATTGATTTTGGATAATAGATCTTAGTCTCTTGTATTCTTGAAGAAATAAATTGTTCTGCGATTTTTTTAATTTATTATAGTAATCAGCTCTTAGTTTTATGTTACTAATGATATCAGCAGTGTACCAAGATGGATATCTACGTTTATACATTTTATATACAGGTACATATTGATCTAAAATACTACAGGCGTAGTCCATATCGTTAAAGTTGCTTAAGAATTCCCAGTTTGTATGAAATAAAGCTTCATAAAGACCAATAAAATTTGCTTTTTTAAAATTATAAGATATATGTTATAAATATTTGTGGGGAAATTTCTTAACTTGCTGCTTAAATTGATAGATATTGATAGCGAAGGGTGATAATCATCCTCATCAACAAAAGGTACCGAATCATAAGATACATCATATTTCATGTCAGAAATACATACATCTAATATCCTATTAAAAGCATTAAGAACTGTATTATATTGTTGGAAGTTGTAAAACTCTAAAAAGTTTAAAACTATCTTAGTTTTATCACATACAGTACGTAATAATTTTATGATCCTCACAGGCTTTATTACAACAAGAACATTTAAACTGCGACATGTTGTTGGTTCTATATAATAAAAATTAAAGCTGACAACGCTGCTTGTATATAATTGAGGAACTTGGTAAGATAGCCAGTCGATTGAATATAAATAAAAAAACAATTCCAACTTGCCTGATTATAAAGAATTAGATCCCAAAAAAAAACAAGCAATCATAAGATACCACTTATTTACTTCACACTACTATGAGAAAGATAATTTAATTTGAAGATTTCGAAGACAAAATCGCTGTATGCTAATAAACATATAGTCGAATATCAATGGTTACTGAGATGGCAATATGCAAAACTATGTTACAAAATTACAAACTAAGATGCAATTAAGGCTAAGTAAAATCGTCTGTAACGTAATTTGTTCATAATTAGATTTTTGGATCAGTATTAATGAAGTAAACAATTGAAGATTCTGACAAACTCGTTAACTGTAACGTACTATAAAGTTCGACAACATTGCAATTTCAGACTGCTGGTGATAACCTGAAAGTAATATGTCATAATGGCGCGTACAGCTAGTGTGATTCATTTTTGTCTAGTTTTTCTTTGATGTTTGTGAGTGTACATAAACAAAAATAGAACAATTTATAGTAACCAGAATCAGCTGCATGGCATGTTAATTTACGGCGAATCTAGACAAAACTCTCTGGCTACGAGACGTTTGTATGGTAAGCGCTTCCTACCAAAGACAATTTTACTTTTATATCCTCAACAACTATATTTATTATACGAACATAATCCCGAAAGATTAAAATCCAAAATTACATATTACATTGAGGTTTTTCCATAACAATTTTTGAAACATTGACATAAATGAGTAACATAATCAAATTGCTCAGTATTAGCAAATCAGGATCAGCGCTTAATTGCACCAATAACTTATATTGTAGTGGAGTTTTACCCATTGCCGTAAATGAATATGTGCTTGGTACCTTCATTAATGGACTCCTAGCTAACCTTTTATGAAGGTTTTCCAAAATGAAAAGTAAGAGAACCATATTTTTGAATGTGATTCATCTCTATTGTTATGGAAGCTCACCTACTTGTTAGTTTGTTAATTATGTTCCTGTTTGCGTTAGAATTGATAATTTTTGTAATACCTTTATTTTAACGTTTTCTAGAGGCTATATTCTATTTGATTCTCGACACGTTCTCGATGTCGCCGAAACTTCGAGAACCCTAAAAACCTATATAAGCGGATTGGTTTCGCCGTCACAATCAGTTTTATATTAATCAGTCGAAGGCTGTTGACAAACGTCAAAGTAAAGCGTTGAAAACGAAATTTGTTTGAATCATATTTCTTGTATAATCAAGAGTGAAAATAAAGTTTGTTTGTTTACGTGCCGTGTTTGCACGCTAATCCAACTTAGAGGTTACACTATGATGAAACAGTGGCTGAATAATAATTTATGGGCTGCATGCTACCTCGTCGAAAACTCTAAAACTAGATATCCGTTGGTCAATACATTTTGTTTTTTGTCAACTTTGTATTCATTTATGTAAATGTAAGGAAAATGCCTAATATTGAGTTTCTTTGTAAATACATGATAAACAAAACAAATTTATGACTTTATTTTTAAAGTATTGTTTGTTTATATAACATGTTACATAGAATATCACTTACAGAAACGACCCTACTAAGATTTCGTTTACTACTTAGGTTTATTGCTTGTAACAATCACGTTACCCATTATAGAATGTAGGTAACTATAGAAAACGTTTTAGTCTTATCTAACAATAAAAAAACCGTTAACAATATTTTCACAAGTTATTTCTCTCTGAAACCTACAATAATATGCTTTTATTTACAGAGTAGGTACAGTATTTTCAAGTAAATTAAGGATATTACTTGACATCTTTTTATAACCTTCGCACCAATATGTATATCTTAATTTATTAGGGGAATGATCCTTAGTCTTATCTTCTTAATGATAAATACAACTTGACAAAGAAGTTCAGGTTAACCTGCAATAGATGAAACTAACTTATTTTATGCCACATTCATTACAAATTCTGCATTTCTATAAGATAATTTGAGCATAAAAAATCAATAATAATGTTAATTTATATTTAGTAGAACTAAAGATTGACTAAAGATATTGATAGTTAATAGAGAGTTTTTGAAAATTCGTTTAATACTCTCGAACACTATTTAGTATGACTTTATTTAAATACTGCTTTCAAATATTTTACCCACAAAGATATAGTTAACTTCTCAGATGAGATTCTCTCAAAGCATTTTATCATATAACGTCACAACGAATATGATCGACTACAGTCGATTGTCCCAAACTATCAAATAAAGGATAGTTTGAAGTTATCTTGAACATGCATAAGTAAGGTCAGCACTAACTTTATTACTGCTTCCTTTACAGTACATCAGATATGCGCAGGCTTAAATGTCAAAATAAGGGAAATCTAAATAATGCTTAACGAGACGTCAAATAACACTCACATGTTATTAAGGACAAACACGATTTGTGGACTAGTTTGTATATTTAAATAAGTACAATTCTACAATGCTTGCACTTTTCCACTTCTCACATTTAGAATTGCAACAAAAGCCCAAATAGCTTGTTTGTTTAGGGTAGGGGTACTAGACAAAGTTTATAAGTAAAATTGTCAATTTAAGAGGCACATTTTGTCGCCATTACATCTATACAAATGATGAATTACTGCTTCCTCTCGAACATCTCAAACACTACCACTTAGCAGTGCACTAGATCAAGTATCTTAAAGGTCCCATCAGACCATGTGGTTTCTTTGGCACCAAAGATAATCTGTATTATACTTCCGCAAATCAAGGATCTTATAAAAGTAAATAATGTCATTGTAATGTACGGATTAAAAATTATATAGAGACAATGTAACGCTCACTAGGACACAGGCAGACAGGTCTGTAGAAATTAAGCAAATTAATAATTTGTGAGAGGGTGGAATAATATCTGGAAGTACCTTGGAACAGTTAGTTTCCCTTTAGGATCCAAACGGTTCGGTACTTCAACGCACCTGTCAAATAAGTCATAATTGTTAAAGATTATAGTTAAATTCATAAATTCACTCAGACCATACCTCATATCTTGACGTGGGCTGGTACAAATTAAAGGTTTATAAAGTGTCTAATTTCATATTTGTTAATCACATTTATTTTCTTTATTCTGTTAACAAATCATTTATTTTTTGTTATTGTTATTATAAACCTTTGTTTGGAAATGTAGTGTTTCCTTTTTAATTAATAATAATATTCCTTCTAGATCATACAAAAATGATATAGCATAAGTCAATGTTAGGTAACACATATACATGTCAATTATAGTAGCACACAATAAAAGCCATAAGATGAACAATCAATAAATTTTAACATTTCTTATTCGTAAATTCCGAGAGGCTATAGAAAGATCCATCAGACAAAAATTATCTAAGTTTAAGTTTAAAAACTTTTGGGTGAATTGGAGATTCTCATCTCACTCACTCGGGCAGCAAAAAGTTTGATACCGATACAGACTATTAGTGGCCTAATAGAATTACAGGGCCTAGTATTGAATGATGATGATAATCAGAGTTTCAATAAAAATCTAGTTAATGATTCTTTACATATAAACCGCATTTGTATATGTATATAGAATGAAATGTGAGTATATTATATTTTTTTAAATGTGTTCTATAGATTTCCCTATATTTTAAACTAAAAATCTATCTTATAATTCTCTTTTGGAAAATAAAAACTCTGGAGGCAGCCCCTACACTTCCCCACAGAATAATATTATAAGAAATATGAGCGTAATAAACATTTGTTAACTGAAATGGATAAAAAATATTCTTCAATTGCAAAATATCGTAGTAGCTGCGACTTAATTTTTTTATAAACTTAGTTTATGTACTCCAGCTTATATTGCTATCTACAACCAAACCTAAAAATTTTATAGATTTTGAAAAATGTATTTTATTATTATTAACCAAGATTTCTCCACAGTCAGAGAGCTGTTCCCTGGCAACAAATTGCATACAAGCAATTTTAGTTGCATTTAAAGTAAGCGAATTCCTCTTGCACCACGAAGTAAATTTCCTGGAAAGAATATTTATTTTTATAATGAGATCTTCGTGTGAATCAGCATCAGCATATAGGATTAAATGCCTTGTACTTTCAAACTTTACATATCATTTACATATAATAAAAAAATGAAGGGGCCAAGTATAGACCCCTGAGGTACACCTATATTTACATAGTGAGGAAGAGATCTCTGCACACTTTTACTATTATTTTTCTGATCTGAAGATAAGAGGCAAATCATGTCAAAAATGTTTCCCTAAAACCCAAATCCTTTAGTTTATTTAGTGCGACATTAATGTTTACTGCATCAATGGCCTTTGAAAGTTTGGGAAAGGGCGCACCAGCTCATCCAGTGCTGTGTGGATTAGTTGTATAAGTGATCACAGAACCATGTATTATAAAGCCAAAAATGGGTAAGTAAAACAATTAGATGATAAAATATATAGGTAATTTTAATATTTTTCAATCTCTTAGTGAGATGACGTGACCACTCGTGGTAACTTTTTATATTTATGTAGCATAGACAATATTAATATTAGGTCCCAAGATGCAAATTTATTTTATTTACTTGTCTAGGTAAAAAAATATCGGTAATATTCTGGTGAGCAATTGTGAACATGTGTTGTGTTGTGTTTTTACTTTTTTCTGGCATACGCGAAATTGTGTTGCTTAGAGAAACATGTAGCATACAGTATACCTTTTTATTATATTCTGGGACCACATGACCACCGATTTCCCACAATAAAATAAAATGTAAATGCCGCAAAAAAGTTTTATTACAGCCAAATGAAATAATAAAAAATCATATCAAGTAAATTTTATGGATAAAATAATAGAATAATGTTTGTATACATATCAGAGAAAAGAGTAAAATACGATCATTGATGCTGGTTCAACTTTCGCTAATTTTCTTGAAAACTCTCATTTAGTTGTCATTCTCAAAAGGAGTTTGCATTTATCGATGGATCAGTAACTTAGCTGTAAGGTCATCTAACCTGTATTTTTGTTTCTATAATTTTTTAAATTTTTTATTATCATCTTAGTCATACTAATGGATGACTAAGATGGGAACATCGAGCTATAAAATATCTATTAGGAATAATTTTTGTTTATGGGTTATAAAATTATATTGTTATGTTAATAACAATGTAAAAGAGTCATTGGTAATAAAGTATCAAGTAAGTGTTAATAGATTGAACAAATGGAAGAAATTGTAACTAATAATTATTATATTATTTTTCTGCAGAAAAATTGTACCTTTTTACACGAAAAATAACAATGTTTTCGATTAATAATTTTTTTTAAATCTTTTGTAAAAGGTACCGATAATGTGTGTGAAACTAACTACTCTGCGGATTAATATACACATTTTTTATTAGTTTTTACTTTATTGTAACAGTATTTAAGCTAACTAAATTAACTTTCTTCCAATTCCTATTAATATGTCATATCTAAGTTCTTTGACAACAAATATTTAGATATACTAAAGAGTTCCATAGAAAATGTTGGATGCAATGAAAATTTAAAATCTCGTACAAATTCATCTATATAGCTAAATACTTAGGTAATAAGAAAAAAAAGACATATCTGGCATAATGACATTATTAAGTGATTTTCGACTTTGTACTTTTTAAAATATCTAAACAGGTATATTTCTAGATTATTTTATACATTTATCCACAATTTAAATTAACTATTGGATAATAATCTACTGCTATCTGTAATTCTATTAATTAAAGTTCTATGGTCAATGAAAACTTACATTTTTATTTGATCAGTTTCGTTATAAGGAGACCTCAATTTTTTTGTAGACAAACAGGTAACTACATATTTTTTAATTATAAGATGAATAGTCATCAGTGCCATTCCCATATAATTTAACATTTTTTACTTTATAAAGAAAAATGTTAAATACCAATGCCCTACAAAGCTGTATAAAGTTTCTTTAATGTATTAAGAAAATTTAAATATATTTTATATTCAAAAAATTCTCAAAAGATTTATGTTATATACCTTTGAATGAAATGATGTTTATACATATTATTGTCTTTTCGATATATTTACTTTCAAGAAGACAAAAATCATTTTGTGAATGTTTATGTTTATGAAGATAAAATAATAATTCTTAGATACTAGTTTAAGGAAGCGTATCCTTATATAAGTGTAGGCAAGGCTACTTTCTTGATGAAGGTGTTTCTTTAGTTTCTCTTCAGTTAAAAATCCTTCCTATTTGTAGCGGGAAAGTTCTGCCAATATGTAGTAACTAGAGGAAAACAAGCATGCTTGCATTTCTACTGATTCCATACATTTTACCTAAATCTTACGCAACCGCCTGTAGGAAATAATTATTTGTCAACAGGAACTTGATCCATGTCGGTATTTATGTATTAAAAATACAGGCATAAATAATATTTATATTTTGTTAATTATAATCTCGAATTAATTTATTTTACATATATCTAGTAAAACATGGATTAGGTACATCTGTTTATAATACTATATCAAGCATATGTGTATTATGAAATTTATGAAGCTTATGCTAAAAAAGAAATTAGAGGTATAAAGTATTTGAAGCCAGAGTATTGCTCCTCTTGTATAGGTTAACTAAATAAATCATATAAAAGATTATGTTGATTCTTAAAAATTCTTATTACTTAAATATATTTTTTTATTAATTAATGAAATATCTGTCAATAATGCCAAGTGCTGTTAACAACGAAGAAATTAAGAAGATTTTGGAGATAACAGAAAATTTTTCTGCAACCCAATATTATGTACTTGTCTATTAACTTAAAGATTCAACAGAAAATATTATTAAATAAAATACTGAAACAACTTTAAATTTTATTTTACATAAAAAGAATTTTAATATTTTGGTAATTTCAGAAACTAGATATTTTTAAAGACAAAAACTTTACGCGATAGCAACAGTTGATAAAAATGATAAATTTGGCAGGTACCAAATATCAATAAATCTCCAAAACTACTGAACTAAAGTACATAGTATTTTACATCATTATAAAGGGAAATGAAATGCCTTTAAAGCGATGTAGCATCCGACCCCCCTTCCCATTAAAGATTTTAGGGGGGGTGCCATTCCCGCCTAGGGAGCTGCACGTGTAAACGTGATTTTATGCCAATTTTGTGTCCCCCTCGAAAACAAAATCGACGGGTCTGAGCGTTTTTCCAAAAGAGAACTAAGCTGCCAGAAAATGTCTCTGTTTCGTTTTGGATGCTATATTAGCTCTTTTCCAACACGGCACCTGACTGGTTCGAAGCCTGTCCCAAGTGGATAGCCAAATCGTTCACCGACTTACTGCACCGGAGTTGTATTTAATATTAAACTGACTGACGGCTTCGGACAGGCTTCAAACTAGTCAGGTGCCGTGTTGGAAAAGAGCTAATGTTATATAGTTGCTTATTATAAGGATGAAAATTCTCTTGCAGATACAAATATTTTTTTTTACTAACAATAACATAATAGTTATTCTAACTGTAAATTGAATGTCATATTTTTAGTATGTCATTTAAATATATTATGCTCACCAGATTTATTTCCTAGTTCACAAACAAATGAATGTTAGGTCTGACGGTTCAAGGACAAAGAATGATATTTAAAGATAAACAAAAAAATTCACCCAGTAGGTGAAAGTGTTTATTGGCGTAGGGCTAAAATATAATCCTCAAATTGAATCATATTCTTTAATTTTTTGGAGGTAAAATGCGGTAGATAACATGCAAGACAATGAAATGTATCTTATCACTGTGTCACCGTAAAAAATATTAATAATTTCTATCAATTCAAGAGTTACTAGTTTTGTTAAAGAATTCTGCGGCGGGGTGTATAATGCCGTGTAAAATGTTCTCAATGTGCAGTTGATGTGTAAAATTCATGAGATTTTATGACAAAACATTAAAAGTGAAAATAATGTTTTTTTTTTATTCAAATGGCTTGTAACCTGGAAACTGTTATAACCTCTGGCGAAAACTTGAAGAATTAACACAGTGAAGAGATATTCTTTCTAACTTACTCAAATGTTTTTAGACTATCTTAAAACACAGCTAAGAATTCCTTGAAAATTTGCATATGAAATGGTGCCTTTAAATAAAAAAAAATTCTTACTATACAAATCTAGTTTAATTTTAACATAATTTATTTAATTTTTAGAAAAATCTACGTAACTAACTTAAACTATTTGAAATTTTCCTTAATGGAAATATAATAATATATTATTTACTAAAATCAACTGGGAAAATTCAAAGTTTCTATTAGCAGATAATTAGATCTACATATTTATCTAACCCGTTATTATTACACTTTATTATCGAACGTAAGTGATTTAATTACTAGTAATTTTATTATGCAAGTTTACACAATTTATTATGATAGTTATTTATACCCATCATACTTTCATTTAGCCTTAATATTTTATGTTTCCTGTGTCCGAACCTTGAAATATATTTATTTAGAAAAACACACTTAGCAAAATTATCTTTATATTATTTAATTTGAATTTATCACCTGTAGGATCTTCAAAATGTTATAGAGGTAATGTAATCGTTGTAATTACTCATCTTTCGAAGATCGAAAGGCTGATCTGTTTAAGCATTACGGGTGCGATGGGGACAACTTCAACTGCCGCTCTAGAGTTTCTACTGGGTTGCCACTCCGTCCAACATGGATTGTAAGACATACCATGGCGACCTACCTGGCATGCAGTTTGTTTAAGGGCAGAAAGTCGAGCAGAGGGAGGGTCACACTGCTATAACTCGCAAGACGAAGAGAGAGATCCCAATATCTGTTTTACGGATTGCTGAATCAGCAGACGATAGATTAAGGTTGTAAACAAAGTATACTTCGCCTTCCCCTTGATGGAACGATGGGAGCAGGTAGAGGACATATTTCCCTCGGGATCCCTGGTATGGCCCTTAGCTCCTCAAGAATGAGATCTACTCTAGTTCTGGGTTCTAGGCCATAAACAAATTAATAATAATAAATCCCCGGTAATTAGAAGGCTAACGAGTTGGCTCGTCTCGGATCTAGAGCGCCTGGCCAGGAACACAAACTCATTCTTGAAATTACACCAGGCGGTAGTAATACTGTTAAGCACAGAAGTCGTAACTAATAAAATCTTTATTCACAGATTTGGTAATTTGCTGTGTCATCAAATTTTAAATTATTAATAAAAATATTATTTACATATTACTATGTATTTCACATTAGGTTCTATTAGGCCAGAACCTTATTTTATCATACAAGTGAAAATTAGATTTTTGATTGATACGACCTTTTGCGTTAATTCCGTTTTAAAATCTAATATATAAAATTTGTTTTAGACGCCATACTCCTCGGAAACGGCTTGACCGATTTTTATGAAATTTTATATGTATATTCGGTAGGTCTGAGAATCGGCCGTAATCTATTTTTCATACCCCTAAGTGATAAGGGAGGTCCACCCCAAACAGTTTTTTTTTATTTTTTGGACAAAATTTTTTATTTTTATTTTTCTATGATGTGGCATTAAAAAATACATACAACCCTTAATTTTCATCCTTCTATCACAAACCCTTATTTTTTAATAACCATTTTAGTAATTTAATCATTTTTTACCCTGGTCGATAAGTGATCGATTATCACTAGATCAGTTATCCCCGCCAAGCATCTACCGGTGTCACTTCTCATCCAGTAAACAGTACGGAGTAGGGATGAAAATGAAGTCGGTCTCCTTCTCTCACTCTCTACACAGTTTTCGACCATTATTATTGTGTGTATGAATCGAGCGTAGTAGTGACGTTTACAATTATCATTTTACCTTCTAAGGTAAATTTATTATTAATTTGCTGGGCCATAATTATTTATTTCCTATTTTATCAATAATTAATAAAATTATTAATTTTAAGTGTAGTTCTCATTATTAGTTAATTAAGTGATCTACATAACCTCAAAAGTACGCATCACGTGTCACGAGCTCCCGCCAACAACGGCTGTTATTTTACTATATGGCTATTTTTTTGTACAGTGAACAATGCCAACAAGACATAAAGGGGCTAATTTGGGCCGTCAAACAAGTAAAATTGCAGGCACGCGAAATAATTCAAAAAATGAATGTTCCGTGTTTTGTTATTCTTATAGGCCGTCATCATTCACAGTGCTCCATTCCTCTTTTACTCACATACCCTATTTTTTATTTAACTGCCAAAATATGTACTAGAAATAATTCATATGGCAAAACAACGTTTGCCGGGTCATCTAGTATAATATAAAATTAAAATTCAGATTTAAATAACATCATAAAAAAAGATAATTCGACTTTTAATTTTAACATGTGCATACATATACTAATTATCAAGTTCTGGGCGTCATAAACCGAAAATAATAAAAAAAAATGTAGATACGACTTGTATTTTTAACAGAGCAGAATAGCCCTCTTAATAAATGAGCCTACCAAATATTAGGATGAAACTGGAGAAGGAATGGACGATGTAGACAGGCTCATGACTTTTTCAATGGACCTCATAAATTTAAAGTAGCTGTGGACCTTAGTCGAATGTCCCTGAACCAAATGGTGGGGGTTTTAACTGGTCACTGGGGAATCAGAAGGCGTCTAAGTTTGATAGGTATAAAGGAGGATTCTTTATGCCTGGAATGTGAAGAAGAGGACATTACTCCCATCCAATTTCTCGGGTGCTACTCGGCTTTCCGGAGACTAATAGATACAATCTTTGGCACCGAAGAACTGCAAAGGGACAACATTAGGGGTCCATCATGGACTATGATCCTGACATTCATTAGGGCATTGGATAGGTTCGAGGAAAGCCGAAGGTAGGTGGTAGACAGGTAATGGGATGGTGGGGTAAAAACCTATTTTTAAATAGGTGAGTCGGTGGATTATTGACAGCCATTGTAAGAGGTATTAGGGCATGTCATAATTGAATAACAATCCCATATAGACAAGCAGTTAAGCTGCCATAATTTAAACAAAATATGTTTCAGGTTGGAAATCGGTTGCACCAAGAGTAGATGTTTATGTCTTATTTTATTTAATATATAGCTTTATACGAGTATAAACAGATAATGATATAAGAATATTCAATTGTATTAGAAACTTTCATAATGTTAGGATATTTATTTTATTGTTGACTTTAAATAAAATAAAATGTAAGTACTAAAACAAATTTTCAATTTTGCGTATGACCAAGGTGGTGTTACACCTTCAAATATAAATATAACAGTGCAAAAAATAGTTGTGCAAAAACTTTAAAACTTTCTATTAACTGAATTGTGAAATATCAGATTACATACGTGAACCAAATCTTAGTTTTTAAATAATGTTATATGCAACAAAGCTCAATATTTAGCACTACTTACGCTATTTCCAGTAATTACATGCTTTCACTTATACAAAGATGTTATAATTTTTAATGGGATAATGTTGGGAAGTTGCATGCATAATATTCATAAATATATAAATAATTCAGAGTAACTACCCACCTACTTCTTTTTATCTTCTGAAGTAGTACAAGTTATATTTGAGATAGTTGGCAATGATTCGAAAATATTTCCAACAAATAAATCAAAACTGTATTTATCAGTATCGAGTGATGTCAATTGACATTATAGTTAGTAACTTAAAATATCTAGCTCAAACAACGGTATCGGTTTTGAGTAGATTATACAATTTGTTTATATTCGTATTTAATTTATGGTAATGGGTATGATTTATTCAAAAACATAAAATGACTATTAATAATACCCACCTACATATGGAAAATAATATTTTATAAATAATTACAAAATAATTTTACTGCTTCAAGAATTATTTAAGGAGTGATTCATTCAGTCATTCATATGCCAACGAAACTTTTTTATTGTTTCAGTTTGTCGGATGAATTTTGGCGGATCAAGTTCGATGAGTACCTGAGGTAGACAACTAACATCAAATACATATACCTAAAGACTCGTTTACACGGATTTAGTAAATAGATACAGTTACTGGAGTAAATCGTTAGCTGAAATATGTTACAAGTTAGTATCTTTGCCAGTAACTGTTTACATGTGTAGTAATGTTTCATATTCGCAAATCAGTTTTAAAAATATGTGTAAAAATGAATCAAATCCAATGCCACTTGGAAATCTACTACACTAATTTTTAATAAAGCTATCTGCTCTGCGTGTGTTTCTTGAGCCTTTCATGCTACGTAGGAATTCATGTTATCTGTACAGTTCCATGAAATATACAGTTGTGCAGTGGAATATGACACATAGTACATTTCTTTATAGTTTACACTTTCTCCTAAATGTTTTTAAAAAGTTATAAAATATGTTTAAAACATTATAAAAATGAAGTATTTTAAAACATTAGAAACATGTTTTTAAAATATGTTAAAAATAAAATATCAATTTCAATATCATTCTTTTCACCTCTAAGTTTTCAAGTTTCATACGCTGACTTGATTAAATATGTATATATTTTGCATCTTCTTTAAAATAAAGATAAGTTTTATATAAAGTAAAATAAATAAATATTTGTATTTAGTGGTCAGTAACTTTTTGACACTGGATGGAACACTGTCAGAAGTCAGATATCTGAGTAACATGCCAGATGTCGGATGCAGATTTGCCATCGCCAGCCTACTTATGCTGCAATAGTCACCAGTTTACAATCATACAGAAAAAAAGTGTTTCTTTATACACTTACGTTTATCGTGCAAGTGCAGTTACTTACAGGTAAGTGAAATAAATTTTATAGATATTTCTAAAAAGTTATTGTAGGTTAGGAGAATGTACGTATCAACAGTAAAATTGTTTTTATGTATATAAGAAAAATGCTGTGTCCTGTATAATAAAGACATATTGAATATCATTTTAAATATGGAAGTAAGAAGATATTTAAACAAATTTCATTGTTATAATAACGGCTTAAAAGTTTAATAATTTAAATGTGTAATAAAATACGGTACTGTTAATAACGAAGTTGACAACTATTTTTGGTGTTAAGAAAGTACTACATTTATAAAATTTCAGAACCATAGTAGGTATGTTTGATTTCTCTAAATCATTCAGGTTACTTCCTGTAAAGAATTGTACATAAAACTCGTAAACAAATAATAAAACGGATAAAATAATTTTACAGTACAATAAAACTTACTTTATTTTTACTGTATATATCATTTTTTTGCCTTTAACTTACTTTCTCTATTAAAATATTTTAATTAGCTGTTATTTACAATGTCTATTTTTGTTACAGGAACGAAGAGGCGAAGTGAAGAATAAATATTGTATATCGAATAGTGAAAATTACATATTTACAGTTTTTTAATAATTCACCAGTTCTTGAAGTGTAATTATAAAATTGTTGATTGAAAACAATTGTTATAAAAAATAGCAAAACATTTATAAAATAGTTTTATTAATCAAAATATAATGATCTGTTAATGTTTATAAAATATTTCAGTGACGTTTTCAAAATGTTTAAAAATACTTACATAAACATTGATAAAACGTTGAATAAAAAATATTAAGGAATGTTAACACATTTATATAACATTTATTTTAATCAAAACGAACTTTAAGCATTATGATTTTATGCCAACTAATCAGTAACCGAATCAATCCCCCAGCTAATGATAGATTATCCATCATTTTTGAAGAAACTGTACTGAGAAAAATCAGTTAATTAGATGGGTTTGTTAAACTATTTCCTGTAGCAGATATCTTACATCGTTCTTCTTAAAAAACAATAACCACACGGGATCTTAAGATACAAATAATTATGTTACTTTCTTGTAAAAATATTTCAGATTTTATTGATACTAGAATTTATATTCTGCTGCTACACCAAATTTATAACGTTCATATAATATGTTACGTATTTTGTTTAATAGAACTGCCAACAAAATATTTAAATATCACAAGGAAAAAAGAGATACTAGTATCAAAATGAATACATTTATTCCAACACTAGCATAGTTTTACTATTTATCAAGTAGGTACAGTAATACTATATTAAAAGATTGATTTATCCTTGTATAATAAGATTATGTTTTAAGAATAAATATGACTTGAATTCAAGAAAGCTAATATACTTAAATGATATACTTAAGATGAAGTTTCGTTTGTATAAAAAAATGTTGATTTGCTTAGACAATAAGAATTACTTCAGGCAAGAATTGTTATTCTCAAAATAAAATTATGCCTTATTTATCTGAACTCGATGCTTAAATACTGCTACTTAAATGATTTGAAATAATTACTGCAAATCTTTGAAATAATAATAATTGATTTCGAATAAATTCAATAATAACATTGGGTTTAGAAAAAATGAAACTAATACATAATTAATATTCTTTTTTAAATATGGATTGAATTCCTTTTTTTGAGTAATATTTAATTAATTATGTAGACTTATATAAAATAAATATTACTTTATTAATTTATGACTACAAAATTACACCTACATTATTACATACGATTTTTTGGTTGCTTATGTTATGGTTATGGAAAAATTGAAAATCGCCGAGAATCATTCGAGACATGGATCTAGAGATGCTAGAAAATATCTGAAATATTCTTTTAATCTATAAAAGAAGAATAAACGGCCGAGTCAGACAGTTAGTCTTGAATGGCAGTCTTGGTTTACAGTCTTGAATTAGAGTGTTTAATTGTAAATTTCCTGGAGTTTCAAAGTGAAATAGTGCTTAGTGAGCTGTAATTAGTATTCAGTAGTGTATAGAGTGTTAATAAATATCAGTGAATAATTAACTGTTTGTTTTTCTAATAGAAGAAAAAGTCGGGTTAAGAAATCCGTGTCAATATTTAAATGCAAAGCCAAAACTGGAATATATTATACATTATTCTATAATAATAAAAAAAATATGAGATGCTGCATTTTAGACGGATGGTTTTATACAGTTTTTCATGAAGATTCGATTCTTAAAGCTCATCAACTATTTTTTAAGTACGCTCTTACACATATTTGATACTTGTTATGTCATTGAACATTGCAACGTAAAACTGCAAATCAAATATAATGTACACTTTAATCAGTGCTGTAAGTAAACAATATGCATCCCAGTGGTAATACAAGAACTGGAAATGTAATATATTTAAAAAAATCAATTATATCCAGTTTTAAACATGTTTTGATAATTCACCTGTGGTGTGATCTGCTCCTGGGCAGCCCACTATTGAGTAGTACCTAAATAGATAGTTGTTATATCATTGAACATTGCAACGTAAAACTGCAAATCAAATATAATGTACACTTTAATCAGTGCTGTAAGTAAACAATATGCATCCCAGTGGTAATACAAAAACTGGAAATGTAATATATTTAAAGAAAATTAATTATATCCAGTTTTAGACAGGTTTTGATAATTCAACTGTGGTATGATCTGCTCCTGGGCAGCCCACTATTGAGTAGTACCTAAATTGATACTTGTTATATCATTGAACATTGCTACGTAAAACTGCAAATCAAATATAATGAACACTTTAATTAGTGCTGTAAGTAAACAATATGCATCCCAGTGGTAATACAAAAACTGGAAATGTAAAAAATCAATTATATAACAGTTTTAGACATGTTTTGATAATTCTACTGTGGTATGATCTGCTCCTGGGCAGGCCACTATTGAGTAGTACCTAAATTAAGGCGACTTGTGTTTGTTCGCACAACATATTATAACAAAGGCATTACAATTTCTCTTTTCACTCGAAAAACTACATCTCCTGGTCGAGGAGGAGGAGGCAAGAAGACCTTCTTACTGACTGAAACCGTGGAAGAAGTGTCAGCATGTTTCAAAGAAATTGGAGATATAAGATATCCTGATGTACAGGTCTCTAAAGGTGTCATTTGGTTTAGATACTGCTGTCGTATTCTGGATCTATGTTCTAGATCACAGCGATATACATGTAGCCTAGACAAAGCTCAAGAAGTTGATTTGTGAAGCCAGAACTAGAATTTGGACTACCACAATATTATCTTGCAAATTCCATCAGTAACTAATTCAAAATGCATCAACGGAAGTAAGATCGTGCCGGTTTGATTTGCTACAAATCTCTATAAAAAGTACACTTTTACAAGTGTCACATTTCAACAAAAACTTTAATAGAATTGTAAGGATTATATACAAATCATCTGTCAATGTATGATTGTGAAGCGACACAAGCACCTTCAAGCAGCATTCTCTCAGAATATTAAAGAGGTTAAAATGGAGCTATTGTAAATATTTTCCTGTAGCATGAGTCTGTTTCAAACTGCCACAGTGATATGCGCAACAAATTTTTCTGACAGAAGTAGGTACTGTTACAAATATCTTTTACCAACACTAAAAGCAAACTATATGTACCACATCCAAAAATTGATATTGCTAAAGCTGATTGCTGTTGAGTTTCTTGTACTACTTCGAAAGTCCATTACAGAATTAAGCTGAATCGCCAATACAAAATTCAAATAGATATTCAACATTTTGTCCATGTATCCTTAAATACATCATGAGTAGATCTAGTAGATCTAGCTTTTTTTAGATTCATATGGCAGGAAGGGATGGAGAGGAGAGGCAATTGACTTAAATACTCATCACGGTTAGGGAGGGCTTTTAGAATTTAACCTTCAAGATAAACAATAGAATCGTCGAACAAAGTTTACTGATAATTCTATTGGACTTGATACTTCAAATAATTTGCTTGAAAGAACAACTCGTCATTTTCATTCTTGAAGCATAAGTAGTAGTCATTACCACTGTTAAAATTACTCATTATTTATACTTTTTTTTATAAAACATCACAATAAAAGTACCCTTTGGAGTATTTTTCATTATAAGCAATCAAAATAACACGTCGCTGTAAGCACCAAGTACCTGTATTGTAGGTACACACGTGTAATGAGTAATAATAATAAATGTTTGTAATTAAGTATAACTCGTACTTATGCTTTGTAACTAGAATTAAGTGCAAGATAATATGTAATATTTATTTACATTATACTGCTGCAAAATCATTTACTACAAAGTTTTATATTTTTTAACATATATAATTTTCAGTAGTACACAATTCAATGAGCACATAACTTAATTGATAATTTATTTTTTTAAATTCTTTTTTACGATTTTATAGAAACAAAATCAGATGTAGGTACGTGAAGAATAAGTTAAATTATATTAGAACTTATACGTAACTTACTGCAGAAAGAATATTGCTCTGAAGGAAAATATATTTGCACAACTGTACTTTATGTAGGATCATTGAAAACAAAATAATAATTAAAAGTTATATTTAAAAATTTCTCTAAACGATCCTCCATTATCTGTTAACTAATGATGCAAAATTGATTTTGTTGTTATTTTTATCATATGAATGAACTCACTCTAATAAGGCGTAAAGTCTTATATATATTTAAACTATCTCATATATGAGATGATTTGAGTTTTGTTGATTTTTTTCAATTTTTTATATATCTAATTTATTATAAATGCCTATTTATGGGCGGTATTAAGACTCACATTTCTAATAAAGTTCGATTTCATGTACCTATAAGAAATTTATATAGTGCTTTCGAAAAGTAACGAATAAATTCATTATTTTTTAAATTGAGAAGTTTTCGTAAAAATCCCCTGGCACGTCGATTTTGTTTTTAAAAAAGGCACTTTTTGACATATCCATATTTGTGACCTCATCGTTGTCATCGACAATTTTTTTAAATAGCAACCCCCAATTTTGACCATGCCATTTGATAGAGCGTATCATTCTACATACATACATCATGAAAAATTATAGTGTTACATAACAAAAATTTCAAGCAGAAGTGCCTTTTTTAAAACAAAATCGACGTGCCAGTGGATTTTTTTGAAAACTTCTCAATTTCAAAAATAATGAATTTATTCGTTACTTTTGGAAAGCACTGTATGATGAAGTTAGGATTTTAACGAATAAACTATAATAGTGTATTTATTAATAGAGATATATTATACAGGGCATCTCAGGTATTACTGACATCCTCGGAAGGGGTTATTGTACACTCAAAATAAATGAGATTTATCCAAATATCTATATCTTTCGAATAAAATAATAAATAATTAAATAATAAATTTTTATTATATTTTTTATTTACGTGGAAACCTGCTTGTTGATCATGAAGATCAACAACAATTATAGCGTAGAAACCCAGTGGCACTCTTCTTTTACTTGCAATAAAAATAGTACACCACTGTTTTAATTATAAAAAAAACCGTAAAATATTTGATTATTTGAACAAATAATTGTTCTTTGACATTTTCTTTAAAATACGTCGTATTTAAGTAATTGTTCATTCAAAATACATCTGCATTTCGTAGTTTGTGCTTGGTGAGTCTTAATAATATTTTATTTATTTCTCTAATTATTTGTTGAAAATAATCAAAACTTAGAGTTTTTTAATTTTTTTTATAATTAAGACAGTGGCGTACTATTTCTTATTGTAAATAAAGGAAGAGTGCCACGGGGTTTCCACATAATGGAAATATTTAATAATACTAGAATAAAACCTAGAATTATTGTTGTTTTATCATGAAGAGTTTTCAAGTGAATAAAAAATACAAGAAAAATTTAGAAATCGTTGACACCTTGTACCTCGGAACTTTTGAATATAGATATATTCGGGGAAATCTCATTTATTTTGACTGTACAATCACTCCTTCCAAGGATGCCAGTACTTCCTAAAACATCCTGTATATTTTTGCTACATTATTTCTATAATAATTCAAAATATCTTTTATATAATTACAGCACCATTGTTCGTTGGTTATTATTTCCATTATTACTTATACAGGGTGAACTTTAAATAAGTACAAATATTTTTTATTAAGATTAAGAAGAAGAGAAGCTAATATAAATCAAATGGTTTATATTAGCTTTAAATACCTTTCTAATACAAACAAAACAAAACTACAAAACTTACAAAAGCTAGTAATAAAGAATATATGGGTAGATATTGTGGGTGGGTCAACGCTGGTCGGGACTTTAGTCCACAGAGTAGTCAGTTTTACACAATATTGTTAATATTATATAATAATAATAATAATAATAATAATAATAATAATAATAATAATAATAATAATAATAATAATAATAATAATAATAATAATAATAATCGAAGTTGAATTAAATAAGTTATTTAAAAAGAAAAATAAAAAAATATGAACTTTGACAAGCTATAACTTGCAAACAATTGATAATTCGAAAAAAAAAATTCATTACATACTGCTATTATTTTAATCCGTAGAATTACCTCCCGGAGTTTCCTGACGAACTTTCAGAACACTCTGTATATATAAATAATATAGTGAGAATTATGCAATATACAAATTCAATGAAATACTTTCAATTTTCTATATTTTCTCCTACACCTATTTGCGTTAAACCTTTAAAATTTGAAAATATATTATTAATCTTAAAGAGTTTCCTGTGACTATCATGTGCGCAAATTTCATTTTCTTCATATACAACTTTTCTAGAAGCATGATTCAGATATTAAATAGATGTTAAACAAATAGAACATAACTTTCACTACCCTTGCTTGATCATGAGCAATGTTGACAGAGCTTCAGCAACAGCTTTCTGCAGTCACATAAGTAATAGCTAAGGATTTATTATGCAAAAAATAATATTTGCAGAGCCATAAAAATTATACCAAATATATTAATATATACGTAATGATACTGTTTGAGTCTGGACTTGGTTAAATAAAGCGTCACTTTTGGTGCCATGGGCGAATTTTTCGCAAATTATGCAAAGCATTTGAAATATATTTACTTAACACGAGATTATGTCGATATCTTCACCATTCTGTGGGGTAAACAAGTTTGTTTTGAGCTTCTGACAATCGGGCATGTCGTCAATAGTTTTGCAGTGAAACTGGAAGAAAATATTATAGTTTAGTAATTAATTTGATATTATACATATATTTTATATTGATGTTACAGTAAGGGGTTTTTTATTTTCATGGGTTTTGTGTACTCTGTATACTCCAAATTGCCGCTAAAAAGTCAACGACTAAACAAAATTGGAAGATGTGATATGGGGAAACTAAAAGATGACTTTGTGGCCTGGCAGTTTGAAGAAGACAAGATAGTATTGATAGGGAGTGGGAAGATATATATCAACAGTAATGAAGCAAGTGGTGCATAAATGTCTAGAAATGGGGGCGAAAAGCAAGGAGAAGGAGTTATTTGCAGGGAATTGGAAGGAGGAAGCTGCCAAGGCAGAAGATGTTAGAAAACCCAAGCGAGGAAATAAAAGCACAATATGAAGAGAGGTAAGGAATGCGAACAGATGGATAAAGATCTACAACTGATTCAGCAAAGACAGAATCGTAGAATAAGGAACTTTCATCAGGTAGGCAAGTAGAAGATAGAATCATATACAAGACAAGCAAAGTTCATTAAAAGCAAAGGTCATTTAGTAGGAGAGATCGAAAACAAATTAGGCAAATGAAGAGAACGCTTTGAAAACCAGGACAATAACAATTTGGATCGAGTAGTAGAAGGCCCTTCTGAAGAACCTAAAAAGCAGTAAAAGTGCAGGACTAAATGACATAACCGCGGGGATAATTAAGCATGATAAAACGTAGATGGGAAGTAGAAAGAATACCAAATAGGTGGAATGAGGCCATAATTTCTACTATATACAAAAAAGAAGAGAATACAGTGTGCTCAAATTATAGAAGAGTTACACTGCTCGATGCAGTATATAAGATCATTACATGGATGATAAGAACTAGACATATATTTGAAGGAGCAAGTGGGAGAATACCAAGAAAGTTTTAGGAAAGACAGGTCTACAACTGATTTTTGTCCGAAAGTTGAAAGTAGTACATATGAACAAAAACTTTGTTTGAAGTTGCTGATCATGGACTTTAAACAAGCTGGTCATAAAAATAAAGCTGTACTATTCATTAAACGTGCTTCGAGTCCCAAAGAAGATTCTTTGTTTACAATACTGTTTAGTGCTGTACTGAAAGTAATGTGGGAGAATGTGGAATCAGGGTAGGAGGAACTATTTATAATAGCAAAAGTCAAATATTACATATGCAGATGACATGGTACTCTTGGCAAAAACAACTATAGAGATAGTAAGAATATTTAAACTCTTTGAAAAAAGAACTAAAAAATATAGCCAGCTTATTAATGCGTATAAAACAAAATATCTTGGATGGGAGAAGTATGTGGAGAAGAAAAATAAAATTACGATTATAACTGAACAAAACTATCAATTTCAACAGTCAAAGAATTTTAGTACTTGGTATTTACTATAACTAGCACAGGCGATGACATCAAGGAACTTGGAAAGAGGATGACAAGAGGATGCGAAGCGGTGGGGACGCTACACAATATATTTAGATTTAAAAAAACCTACGGTATTATATGGTTGTGAATGTTAGATAATGAATAGAAAAGCAGATAAAAAACTAAATAGATGGAAAAGCAGACTACTGAAGAATATATTTGGTCGTGTAAGAGAGTAGGATATAATAGCAGATAAAAAACTAAATAGATGGAAAAGCAGACTACTGAAGAATATATTTGGTCGTGTAAGAGAGTAGGATATAATATGGAGAATATGGGGAATGCACAAGTTAAACTTCTCTACGGAAATCCATCGGTATGTCAGATAATTAGATCTAATAGATTGCGGTAGTTGGGTCTTATGTTAAGGATGCCTAAGAGCAGATGGGCAAGTCAAGCTTTGTCAAGAGGAGAAGGGCAAAGAAGAAGAAGAGGACGGCCAAGAAGTGGTTGGAGGCATGCAATGGAGATTCAACTTCAGTAATTTGAACCTACTTATGATGATAAAGATGTCACAATAACAATGATGGTAACAATGACGAAGGCGACGATGATGAAGATATAATAGTAACAATTATCACAACAATATTGATAATAAACCTTTTGGGGAGGTACGATGTTTCTGAGGATAAAAACCTCAATGATCAAAACCTTTTGGCGTTGAAAATATTTCATTATTCAGTTAATGCCTACTACCGTTTTATAATATTGACTGATTTTTCAACAAGTACAGCCAGTAATTTTTGGAAAAGATACATGTTATTGAATCTCCATTAAGATTTCTTGTGATATTAGTGGGACATTTAAAAGCATTACTGCTATCAAAGTTAATATCTTAATGAATAGCGACTTGATTCTTAACTGGGTACAGTTTTTCTATGAAATTAAAACTCAATATGTTGCTATAAGAAGTAGCTATTACCCTGTACGTATGGGTGTACCACAAAGTTCAGTACTGGGCTAAGTGCGCATCTTGGTGTATAGGTATGAATGATCTGGATTCAATTTAATTAAAAACACATTTCCCTATTTACGTTGATGGCATATGATCTAAACAGAACGAACAAGTTCTCCTCTCTAACCTATATAGGGTTAACTATGACTAAGTACAAAAATTTTGACCACGTGCTCAGGGAGGCCTAAAAGACAATAAAAAAAGAATTCCAGAATTTTAGCTCAATATTTATAAAATGGGGCAAAACCCTTTTTTCCTACAGAAAGTCGGCGCCTATGATAAGTATCGACTGAGATACCTTATGGCTTAAATCCATAGTTGACTTTACATCTGTCAACAATGTACTACTACCATGCAGTCGTTTGCAGTGTTTCTAAATACAGAAACGATAAAAATTAACATTCTTATTAGTAATAATACGTGATAGGTAGGTAACAGTTAATCCAGTTAGCTTCAGTATTTTGCATTCGTTTTTCATTATTTTGTTACAAACTGGTAAAACTATATTTTCACTCATTACCGATAAACCCGTAGGTACAGTTAGATAAAATGCCTATATATTATAACAAAATCGAAGAAAGGAATGGGTAGCTAGGTTCTAATAAATAACAGAAAACTTTTAACACCCATGGCAGTCTTGTCCCATAACCTAGAAAAACAAAACGGCTAACTATATTGTTGGAAAATATCTGTACCCGACACATATTCCTTAATTTATTAACTATAAAACGTTTAAAATTAAAATAAGGCACTAAAAACTGAAGAAGAACACAAAACTACAACGTAAACACAGGAATTAAATTATATCATGACAGCGACACCGACTCGACTGGACCGACTGCCGACTGTTGCATGACGTTTGCTTGCTGGTTGCCTGCTCTGATTCTCGCATTGGCGGTGTTAAATAAGGATTTAATATAATACCGACAAAAAAAATTTGTTCGCTTTATAAATAAGTCTGGATTTTTTTTGAAATTCCTGAATTCCATTGACCCTTATTTTTTCTATCCCCTCTTAAAATATTTGTACTTAGTCATAGTTAACCCTGTATATTTTTCATAATTTAAGATCTTTTTTCAGTATTGAATAACTTTGTTGCTTTTAATAGTTCCACGCACAACTTGATAACAATATATTTTCCGCTCAGCTTTCTGTTCTACAAGGAAGTTGTAATGTAAAAAATGTATATTTGTAATATATTATTTTTATAATAGAATTAATTAACATTTTGTATTACTTTCAAATGAAAGAGGTACTACTCCGAAATTAGATGACTGCTGTCAAAACATATACGTAAAAAAATGGTATTTCAGTATTAGGCAACAGTTTATACACTTCGGATCTCGTTCTTAATAACAGTGGAACTAGTTTTCCCATATACCTACATTGAAATAAATCAGAAAAGTATTCTATATCGATACAATTTTAAAACTTTAATGTTAAAAATAGATAAAAGTATATGAGGAACTTCAAATTAAAATGCAATTTTGATGAACAATAAAACATTTAAGATATTGACTCGCCTTTAAAATATCACTACGGAAAAAAATCATGGGATATAGAAAAACTGCAATGGTCCGATTTATATTAATAAATCACCCAATATAGTACAGCAAAAGCATATGACTGAGGTAACAGTAAAAATGAAGATGAAGAACATTGTCGCTGGATGGAAGAATATGATAAACTGAATATTTAGAAATTAGACACAAAGGAGTGAAAATCCTTATTTTTAAAGAATATTATTTTCATATTGTTGTTAGAGGAAATAATAAATATTTGTTTCAATTCCCTGATACTTTCATTGAAAACTATTTTATGAGAGATCAGAACACAGTATTATTTTCATAATGCAGTTTTTCGTTTTTTTCCTTCCATTTAATCTGAAATTAAGTAACTCTTGCATGAGTTAAGATTAATTAATTTATTTATTTATACATGTAAGTAATTTAACTCAAAATTATAATATTACAAAATTAAATAAACAAATTATGATTAAAGAAAAAAATACTTAATTCAGGATTCAATATCATAAAAATTTAATTTTGTTTGTTTTAAGTTATTACTTGAATTAGTCAATTCAGTTGCCTGACCCTCTAAAAGGACCTTATATAAACATGTTAATATCAGGAATCTTTATTATAATAATCACAACCAATTCCAACTTGTATATTTCCTTTAAAAATATACAAATTTAAACTAGTAAGGTATAAATGTTTTATTTAGCATTTAAGTACATAATGGGATAATTACAAAGTATGTCTACTTACTAATATACAGAAATGTTCTTAATATATCTCATTGATAAGCACATGCAAAAACAATATTGCTTAGTTGTGTGTGCAAATATTAACTAATAAATTATAAATTGAGCAGTTTTATTTACAATCTTATCACAGATCTATTCTAATTATTTATATAAGCACATATTACAGAAATTTAGATACTTCCAAGCTTGCGTTCCTTTTAAATTCTGCGTCATACTTCTTGGATTGCTAAAAACAATAAAAATTAATTTTGAGTATAGATAACACATATCTAAAATATCAATATATAAAATTGAGCATACCTACTACAATTAACACATTGGTAATATGAATACTAAGATATTTTTTGAAAATTAATAGACTTAGTGATTTGAAATATTTCAGAACGTTCCTCAAATGATATCATGAATAAAAGTCATATATTTTTTTTCCTAAATGCCTTAGTTTTTGAGTTACAAAGCGAGAAAACTTCAATGTTTTTCAGATTATTTTGAAAAGCTCTGGATAAAACTATTTTTTTAAATTGCTGTCATTGCGTCATAGTAAAAAGGATTATTCAATAGCTTAATGTAAACAATACGTCACTGGCCCTGTGACTTTTTCATACAATTTTTTAAATCCCCATTGACTGTTTAACAACAAAATGTCTCACGAAATTTGTGATTTAGGATGTGATTTATGTAGAAAAGGTAATTTTAATAATAGTCACACTTTCAAGAATAAAACAGGAATAAAAATAACAGTTGTTACCTATGTGATATGTGTCTTATTTGATTTCAGAATTTTCCAAAAAAAAAGTATATTTAGGTAAGAACATTACATGACCCACTGAAATGATTCAGATTACTTAGGAGACATCCAGAATATATAGGGTGGCTTGCAAGTCGTTACAATAATTTTAGGAGGTGATAGAATACTTGATTTTGAGTCGATTCAAACAAACATACCTATATTCCAAGTGTTACATTATTTGTAATTATTTTTTACTTTAACCGTGCTTTTCTACAATTATCGAAGGGTAGAAGAAAAACAAATTTTTTTATAATAAATATTTCTATACTTTTTGTTTTGGTGAATGCGTTCCCTGCATATTTAAATGTTTTAAGATTAATTTTCTTAATTTTTAGAATGTTTATCAAGAAACTTTTCCTAAGAACTGAAAGAGCATTGTTTAGGTAAGTTTTTAATAAAAGAACAAATTACTATTCCTACCAGAAAATAAACAACATATCGGAATTTCTCTTATACAAAATATCACATATCAATGGAATAGTTTGAGGTTATATATAATGACGTATGACATATAACTTGATAAATAAGTAGGTACTATTACAGAGATTGCCAGGTCGACTTTACCACAATTTTGGCATTTTTTGTGTAAAATGGAATTTTACAGTTTATCACGAGGCTTGGGGAAATGGGAAAACCTCTCTGCGGAAATGCTAGCGCCCTCTACTTTGTCCATCAAAATCGTACCTGCGTCAAAATTATATTTAAAATTTGATTTTCTAAAATTACGTTACATGCCCTGTATTTAAAAAATGAGTAACTTTGGGACGCTTATTAAGCAAATTTCACTTGTTTTTTAATTTTCAGTCAAGCGTAGCAATATTGCCATATCTTTTTGAAACACCCTGTAGAATACCTTCTGTAAACATTAGGTACTTCCTAATTTCAGGACACCTTGCATAAAATGTATACCTATGTTGTAAGTAGTAATAAAAAATACTATAAAATCAGTGTTAGCTGTAGCAAATTTTCATTATCACTTATATTTACTTGTAGTGCATCCTGAAGTTCGAGATTATACAATCTCTGGAGTCCTTTTAAGTTTCTTTGTAGTATCCTGTTAAACTCTTTTCTTGTAATTTTATATGGCGCTGCTGTTGTACTGGCGTTCGGGTCACTGGGTGTTGTAGCTTCTGTCACCTAAAATTATGGTCAATAGTAAATAACAAATTTGTACTTTATACAATCTATAATAAGTGAAAATAAAGATATTAAAGCCCATCAATAAACTAATGTAAGATATATTGAGAAACTACGTAATGATAAATAAAAATTAACAAAACACGAATAATAATGAAGCTAACTGAACTATCTAAAATATATATTTTTACGATATTATATAAAAATAAAAGTAAATTAAATTTTTGGACAAGATGAGCTTTTTCCTAGGAAAAACCTTTCTAAATTTTGCTTTTGATACAACTCATTATTTCTTCGAAGTAAAATGTATTTCCTTTAATTGCTTCTAAGTGGGCAAATAATAATAATTTGTCATATAGGTACTTACAGGTGCATTATCTGGTAAAAAGTTGTCATTAATAAGATTGTTTACTGTACCAAAAGTATTCTTCGTATCGTTCCATTGCTAAAAAAGTAAAATATATGTTTAGTTGGTATAAGTGTAAGTAAATAATAAAATGTTCAAATTTAATATGTCACTACTGTCTCAGTTTTAACATCTTTTATGATAAAGATAACAATATTAAAAAATAAGGAAAAGTTATGTTTTGAGAACAAGACAATTTAAATTGTTTTTAGAAATATCTGAAGGTAGCTACAAATTTAGCAAAATAAATGTGATTCTTCAAAAATTAGAAGTAGAACACAGTTAAATACGATTGAAGATATAGATTTAAAATTTCGTACAGAGTAATTTACATATGTTTTATATGTTTCAGTGACGTATAAATTAGTAAAGGTGTAAAGAATTTTAACTGACAAAATATATTCGACATTAAAAATATTACGTTACAAATTAAAATGGACCAAACCTAATATTTTAGTCATAAATTAAGAGTAAAAATTTCAAAAACTATGAAAATGGCAGGTACTAATTAGAGAAGGTAGCTACAAATTAAGCAAAATATATGTGATTCTTCAAAAATTAGAAGTAGAACACAGTTAAATACGATTGAAGATATAGATTTAAAATTTCGTACAGAGTAATTTACATATGTTTTATATGTTTCAGTGACGTTTAAATTAGTAAAGGTGTAAAGAATTTTAACTTACAAAATATATTCGACATTAAAAAATATTACGTTACAAATTAAAATGGACCAAACCTAATATTTTAGTCATAAATTAAGAGTAAAAATTTCAAAAACTATGAAAATGGCAGGTACTAATTAGACATCATTTTCGAATTACATAACAGACTCTTACAAGGGTCTGTATTGGGACCACTTTTATTCATTATCTATGTGTATGACACACTAGTATTAAAGCTTAGTTTGGACACTTCTATAGCTATGTGTTAAGTATGGCAAAACTTTTGCAGTTAAGCATCGGCCACGGCTAAATAGTCCAGGAAGTGTACATCATTCAGATGTTCATAGAATTTGGTAACTTTTGCCTAAGCAGGTCAACATACGCAATGCATAGTCCAGGGTCAGTAACACTATACAATAAGTGTCATTTTAAAAAAAATGAGGTCACAAAGTAAACAAATTAAAACCCTAAATAATTAACAGAACTAATTCTATTTACAGCTTTTTATCAGTTTATAATTTCAGCAAACAGAACTAATACTCCATATCAATACAATCTGGATTTGATTGTAGCTAGTAAGATTATTTTCACAAATTGCTTTTACAGTCAGCTTTTTATTAAATTAGTTACTACTTACTTCATATATTACTGAAAATAGAGTCCTGAAGAAACCTGGTTTTTTCACCGCTCGCCGAGTACGCCCAATAACCTCATGGTTTTCTGGAATAATCTGAAACGTAAGCGACAACTGTCAGAGAGATTTGAAACAATATCAGCTACAATTACTTAATAATGACAATATTTCTTATGTATTAGTACCTACTTACAATTATTACTAATTTATAGTCAATATCGAAAAAAAAATTGTAAAATCTTTATAGTTTCCGAGACGAAAATTATTGAAGTTGCAGTATTTTTAACATTTACATCGCTAAGATACTGTAATCTCCAGCCAGGCAATTAAGAATGTTGAAATTCGATTACTTATAGTATTAACGTTTTTGTGATACCATTAGTTTTTCGAATTAACTCGGAGTTGATCGATTTCACTATAAACATGTGCCAAATGCAGCTACTTTTACCGCGGTGTGCAGTGAGTGCAAGTGCCGTGCAACTTGAGCGTGACACAAGAAATTTGCAATCGAATTGTGGAAGAGATGGAGGTCCAGAGTGTCCACAGCGTCTTGCAGCAGTGTGACGTATCATGCACGTGGCTCAATTAAATCCATACCATATAAAGCATCTCCAAGTATTAATACCAAGGGATTGGACAAAGAAGACCGTAGACGCCACGATCTCCTGACTTTAAATCCTTTGAAGTTCTTTTTGTAAGGATATTTAAAAAATTAAGTGTATCGCACCGAAATTGACACTGCTCATGATTTATGCAAACGTATCATAGCGGCTGCCAATAACTTTACGAATTCAAAACAGACAAGAAGCAGAAACATTTGTGTTAGTTTGTAGAATTTGGGTAAGATGGGCTGAAAATTTTGTTGTTATAACATCAGGTAAGTGTATTTTTAAATCATTTTCGAACTACCCTTTTGATTTTTTCTTGTATTGTATTTGTAGAAGTCCCCTACATTCAAAAAGTATTTTAAATAAATTCTGAATTATATATTCGCATCATGTTTTACAAAATATGGAAGCTAAGCTGCAAACTAATGTAATATATGATGAATTTAAAAATGCCTTTTATAAAGTAGACCATGATATTATTTCAAGAAAATAACTACAGTTTTGTAAAAATAGTTTAGATGATAATTTATCATCACAGCACGTCGCTAATTTTGGAATTCCACAAGGCTCAAATTTAGGACCTTTACTATTTTTACTATTCATAAATGATTTTTAAAATTTTTCCAAAAACATTCTAAAAGTCTATTATGAGAGGGAAAGAGGGTGATATGAAATTTATAATCAGTTCAATATTGTATCCTTTTACAACACGACATAGATGCTACGTATCAGTGGAATATTAATAATAAACTTCATTTTAATATTTCTATTTCTTCTCAAAATCCAACGTTACTTAGAATTAAAAAAAGTAAAAGATTTCGAAGTAGAGTATGATTGTAGTTTTTCTTACAAGACTCATATAACACAGAAAAGATTGAAAATAGAAATGAATTAGAAGTGAAAACGCTTAACAAAGAATTTAGATATGCAAATTTTATTCATGTTCCACTGTCTACCTTCCATCAATGATAAAAATAACAAGTAATATTTACTATCAGCTAACCTCCACTTTAATTTTGAATAAAACAAAAATCATTAAATTATTCTCAAATTTCTCGATTAACTTGTAAAGCTACTTTTGTCATCTGATTTTGTTCTTGGTACTTTGCTATATTTCTATAATGTAATAATGATTATATATTGAAATATTGTAATATGTTAATCTTTATTTACTTCTTTATTTTCTCTTCTGTATATTATTATTTTATTTTGTTTAAATTGCAAAATCCAATTTCGAAATATATTTATTGTGTATAACTGCAATGGCTAATACATCAACTTATACACTAACAGACTAGACACAGATAAATGATAATTAAGTCTACCCCTCAAAAATAAAAACATAACCTATGTATAAAAATATATTAATAAATCTAGCTATGGTAAGCAATTACAGTTATTGTAAAAAAGTAATTACGAGAATGTATATGCATACTCACAAATACACTCATGCATACAGCTACATATGCATATACACACACAACAGTTCTAAGTATACACACAACAACAATTAAAACAATTAAAATACAGCAGCATTTGTGGAGCTATCGTTTTTCATGACCAACTATCGAATGCGTTGCTTAATTCGAATTCTATTACGGAATGCTAAATCTTGGGGCATCAATACATTATTTAATACTGTAGCCGCTAAATAAGTAAAAGAACACCTGAAATATTCAGTTCGATGACGCATTATTTGCAAATTTAAATTACGTTTACGATTATGTATATCATTCCGCAAAACCAACTTTTCACAAAAATAGTCAGGAGTTGTATTATGCAATATATTACTTAGAAAAATACAACCAGTATTAATTTTATGTCAGAACTCAAATAGCGTTTTAAAGGTACTATTTGCTTGAAAGATATAAATGCCTTTATGCCTTCAATTTTCATTTTCAAATATTAGACCTACATTTTTTACCGAACTGTAATTTTCCAGAGGACAATTATTTATAAAAACAGCGAAATCCCCCAACTGTCGAGTTTTCTGATAAGTACCAATAATTAAGTTTTTGCACTTATTTGGGTTAAGTATTAAAGCATTTTTATTACATGTGTTTAATCCGATGTAAGTTAGAATTAATAAGGTCAATAGCGGTTAGTTTGTTCTCAACTTCAAAGTTATATAAAATTTGCAAATCATCTGTAAAGTAGTATAGACTACTGATGACACAAAATTCGCAGTACATACACTAAGTAAAGGCCCCAGGACAGAACCCTGTGGTATTCCAGATTTTATTTTTCTAGGCAAGGCAAGGTAAAGTACTATTTGACCAGGTTTCAGACAATGCTATAATACAATAGTCACAATCCTTAAAGAAATGTGAAGCACTAATAAATTGAATAACTATAGACAGTTGGCATGACAAAGCTTAAATTACATGACGTTAGTTGCGCCTGTAGTGGTCGGTTTCGAAAAGAAACAAGATCGCGTTGTATCTGCTCCCACTCCCCTAGTGCAACCTTCTCCAGCCATTTCGTACAATCCAGAACAGAGTCAAAAAATGAAAAAATTAATTGTATAATTAGAAGAACGTTCAATGTATGTATACATTTTTTATTCTGTTATGCATTGTTACCTTTTATTTAATATTATTTCTCATGTGAAAATATATCTTACATGTTTTAAACTAAAATAACATAAATAAATAATAAAACGTTCGAGTTAAGGAATTAACAAATCATTTGAATTTTATTACAATAACGTACCTTGTCACGATCCTCTTTTTCTTCACCATTGAAATTTTGTACTGCCAATGCAAAGTAAGTTGTCACCAAAAAAAATAATACGGTTCTTATCAATACCCCGTACTTCATATCCTGTAACAAAACAAAAAAATGAATAAAATTATGTATATGGATAATTTTGAAAGCAAGTCCTACACTGATAAAAATTATTAGCGATATTACACGATGGATTGTTGGTTATCTATTGGTCAATAGTGTGAAATAACACACCAGAATGTAATGTTACAACTGTAATGGAAAATTTCTGCTTATAAATATGCATTTTTCATAGTAAAACTGTATTTTTGTTCACATGAAATGCAATTTTACAACATTAGGTTTTAAAAAAAAAATCATGTAATTTTACTAGAAAGATGTAAATGAATGGTATTCAAATGGAGATTCTTGCAGTACAGTACGGATTTAGTATTTTTTACATTAATATATAATGAACATCGTGTAAATTTACACGTTTTCATAAGTGCATGTTGCATTAAGTGAAACAATGTTTGTACCCAATTACTTACGACAATGCAGGAAACAGGACCGTCGAATAACTTTTTTGTGAATGCTATTCAATTCCCATTTTTCGATACAAAATTTAAAAATAATTTTGACATATAAAGTGACCCTTTTTAAAACTGATTGACATTATGAAACGTCTTACTTTTTGTAACTAGTTGCATAAAGTAAAATTTTATGCAATTGGTGACGAAAAATGTATTTCAAAATTAGTGACAAAAAGAATTATTCTATTTATTAAATTGTTATAATACAAGTTAAAAATATAAATTATAAATTAATTAATTAGTATAAATATTGATAACACAATTATTGCAATTATTCAAATTAATTCCCGACGACATATTTTTTTCATTGCTTGAACTTGCTGTTATTTGGGAAGCGGCGCACATTGCATTAGATGTTTCACCAAATATTTCTTGCGCTATAAGTTTTTTATTATTCATGGAATTTTCAACATATCCCTCGGCAACAGAGCTAGATTTCCAACCTCCGTGCCTCTTTAATTTTAAAATATCAGCGCCACTGTCTGCTAGGAAAGTGGCAGAACTTCTTCTGAAGCAGTGACCAGTATATAGAACAGGATTTGAAAGACCAAGAAATTGTGCAATAACTTTGGCAGACTGCTAAATGTGTTAATTCCCACAGAATTTCTGGTACATTTTCCATTCGCATATTTTACAAAAAATCTGTTGTGTTTAAGAACCTGGGGACGCAACTTAATATATTTTCTTAATATTTCAACAAGATTCGTATTTTCAATGTGTCCAGTGGTAATTGCAAACTGCCGTATAACTTTTGTTTTTAAAGGTGGGATATCAACACGAAAATGGCTTCGTTCGTCTATAACATTTTCAACTGGAAGAAATGTTAATTCTGCTTTTCTGCATGCTCCTGCCATTCCAATTATCATTGCAACCTTAGCCATTAAGTATTCTTTGTCATCAGCTTCCACTAAAAATTTGACAAAATCTTCTTTAATAAAAACTATTGACTTTTTAGCACTGTACCCGTCCGCTTGCCTTTTAATATATGCTACCAAATTTGTATATTTTTTAATATCAATATTCCTTTTCAGATTTAGTTCAGACCTTAACATTGAGTAAAGTGTCCATAATGTGGAAACTTTTAGATCTTTCTTACCCTCAAAATATGGAAGTAAAACTTTCTCATAAACATGTTTAATTTTCTTCTCATCACACCACGTAACAAATTTTTCGTATGCCAAATCATAAACTGCCTTTAACTTTTTGGGAATTACTGATAATAGAGCATTACCTGCTGCCTCTTCAATATCGCTTGGTAGCTCTTCAGAACTTGAATCACTCATTTTTTAAAAATAAAACTAAAAATATATCAATCTCGCTAAAATCTCACGCGTTATACAAAATTAGGCATTTCGTAACTGATGGCATAAATAGCTATTGTCGTTAATAAAATGTTGATATTTTCCTTGTAGGTTACAAAGCATCCATCATTGCAGACATAATTTTTATAAGGAAATTAGTTATTTATTTTTTTATGAAAGTATTTATTTAAGAAATATATCTCAAAGTCTCAATCAACACCAAGTGTTAAAAATGCGTAAAATGCATTATTCATGCTTTCAGTACAACATGGGAATCACACAGCGTTATGCCATCAAACCGGACTTGACAGGGGTCAGCTTTCTCTTTCGGCATAGCTGTTCCTAATCAGGATTATGCAACCAAAACAACTCAAAGTGCATACGCAGCAAATGTCGATGCTCATCGAATGCAGACTATTAAGTTTCTACTGGAAATTACGTGCCATCAATTAAAATACTATCGGTCAGCCTGACACAAATTTTTAGGGTGTTTATTAAAATTATTTTTATGTAATTGCATAATAATTAAATTATGATGCAGTTACATAATATGATGATAATAATGATAATTTGCCACATGTCATTTCACCAATATTGCTGCTGATGATGTAAAAAAATCTATTGCGAAATTAAAAAATAAGGTGACTTCCGGAAATTATTTAGTTCCTAATTTTTCGGTTAAAGATTGCTCTGCAGTTGTTATATTCTTTATTAGTATTATTTAATTTATCGTTACACACGTCGCGCTTTGTTGATTGTTGGAAACTTGGTAGAATTTGTTCAGTTTTGAAATGTGGCAACTCGAATGACATTACAAATAGGCCCATTGCTATTCTGACTAATTTTGCCAAAGTCTATGAGATTGCCTTATACAGAGTGTCCGGAAAAATATGAGAAATCTCTCAGATGTAGATTGAATATGAAAAAATAAGATGACAAGTACCTGTAATTTTTGTTCCTACAGTCCCTTCCTACGGAAAAATGCTCCTGAAAGACGCCGCTGGAAATCGGTTTTTCTTGAATAACTTTTAAAGTACTTAAAATAATTTAATAAAAATTTAATCTAATGGACACGAGTAAGGACCTCTTAAAATAGTGTCCTTGAAACACATTTAGCTCTTTTAGTTTACCAGGGGCGGGCTAAGCTTTACAACTTAATGCCTAAATTCTTAACAGCCTGTATGATAAAGACTTTAAAATAATAAATCTGGGTAGATTCAATCTTATACTATAATAGGTGCTCTTGTTAATTGTCGATAAAAGGAATCGTTTAGCAGTTTATCAGCACCAAGAGAACGTATTGTTTTTGTTAACATTAACATGGTACGAAATAAATTAAATATACTGCAATTTAGAATTTGTCATCTTTCACATGGACGAATGACTATCGTATCGCATTTTGATGTCGAGTAAAAAAATAGAAATTATGGCCATTTTTATTAAAAATAAAACATGAATTGGTTTATTATTCATTATACTCAGATTTATTATTTTAAAGTCTTTATCAAACAGGATGTTAAAAATTTAGGAATTAAGTTGTAAAGCTTAGCCCACTTTTAGTAAACTAAAAGAGCCAAATATGCTTCAAGGACACTATTTTAAAAGGTCCTTACTAGGTTTCATCACATTAAATTTTTATTTAATTATATTAAGCACTTTAAAAATTATTACAGAAAAACTGATTTCCAGCGGCGTCCTTCAGAGACACATATTTCCCTAGAGAGGGCCTGTAAGAAAAAAAATTATAAGGACTTTATCTTATTTTTTCATGTTCTATCTGCACCCGAGGGATTTCCTACATTTTCCTGGGCATTCTGTATATTTAATCATATTTACATGTCCGTAAAAAACATATTATCACTGTACCAACATGGATTTGTGGAGGAAAGGTCAGCAATGACGGATTTAACTTCTCAAAATATATCTGAAGTTATTGATTTTAGGGAGCTGGTGAATATGGAGAAAATGAGTGACAACATTTTAATTTAATATAAAATTTTAATAAAAAAAATTGTTTGTTATTGGTAGAAAAAGAATTGTAAAACATGAACAGATATAAAATATTTAGGACATAGTAACAGAATAAAAACATTATTATTTATTGATGTTAAAATCAAAAACAGAGACGATAAGATGTTGTAAATTGATTAAAACTTATTTTTCAAATAATATTAAGACGGAATTTATATAAAAAAAACTATATAGAAAGCAAGGAAATTGTATACAAATTAGTTTAAAAAAATAGTATTAGTAAAGACAATTAACAGTATAAAGAAGAAAGAATATCTAGAAAAGGACACCGGATAGTAAAAGGATCAATCAAGACTGAAAGCCGAATAAAATTATAAAGGGAGAAGAAGACGCTGGCAATTTCCAATAATATCAAGAAAAATCAACAGTGACATTGACAAAGTGGAGGATGTAGTGTAAACTCTAAATATGAACTTAAAGGTAACAACAAAGGGAACAATAAGTAATTAATTTTCTACTGGATTCTAAATAACACCAAAAAAATGTAAGGGGCGATTCTCTGATGAAAGTTAATAAAGGTCTTTGGTATAAAATTTTTGGAAAAAAACTCGTATCTGAAATGTTACACCCCTCCAAAAATTAAAAAAAAATAGTTTTTCTTTTATATCTTCCACGTATATCCAGCTAAAAAAACCAAACTTGGTGAACATTATTTGTCAATAAAACTACACTTTTTGAATTTTTTTCAACCCTGAAGTATTAATCATCAACCCCTTACAAATTTTGTTCTTATTTAAAAAATATGTCTAAAAAGCCCCATTCATTTACTAACTTTTCAAGTTTTTTCGAAATGTTAAGGATTTATGAGAAAAAAATATGCATTGCGATGCATTTTTAAAAAGACACCTCGAGTGTATTTTGCCGAAAGATCTAGTGGCCTGTTCTTTGTAATGGCATTCATAGCACCAAATGTCAACGTTATTTATTGTTACTGTTCCTTATTCCGTCGCAAGTCGCCACTAGATGTTTCGGCAAAATACACTCACCGATACGTTAAAGAGCTCATCTTTTTAAAATGTATTGCAACACATGTATTTTTTTCATAAATTCTTAACTTTTCGAAAAAACTTGAAGAGATAAAAAAGTGTGTAAATGAATGCGGCGTTTTAGATATATTTTTTAAAAGGAAAACATTTAATCGAAAAGAATATTATAAGAAAAAATGTCAAGAGTTGATTATTTCAACCCCTTACAAAAATACTTCAGGGTTGAAAAAATTTCAAAAATGGTAGTTTTATTGACAGATAATGTTTACCAAGTTTGGTTTCTTTACCTTGAGATACAAGAAAGACAAAAAGGAAAACACTTTTTTAATTTTTGGAGGGACGTAACTTTTCAGGGAAGAGTTTTTTCAACAAATTTGATACCAAAGACCTACATTAATTTTCATCAAAGAATCGCTCCTTACATTTTTTCGGTGTTATTTAGATACACCCTGTATATGAGAATTGAAAATTTAAATTATGAAATATTGTATTTAGTAACAAGTTATTGGAAGGGATAGAATAGGTTAGATAGGATAGGTATTGTATTTTAGTTCAGAGAAAAAAAACAAATATTTATAAATTAGAATAAATACATTTTTTAATTTGTTAAAACATACAATTTTCACTTAAATAATTACAACATTTTTAATAAGCTAATTGAATCGTCATTATAAAATATACATTAAAAATATAAGTAAAAAAATTAACTAAATAAAATCATAAAAAAAAAGAAAATTTTTTAATATCTTCTGTGAACTTATTTGTGATGAGTACAAATTAAAAATATACATATATTTCAATTTATAATTATATAAAAAAACAAATTTAAAAAATACGATTATAAGAGATCATCTTTCGAATTAACTGATTATAAGAGAAGACGCCCAGACACTCAAAGGTAAGTGACAAGAATAATTAGTTTAGAAGCATATTAAAGAAACAAACATCCTAGTATATTGTGTAATAAAGTTACAAATATTGACGAATAATTACTTCTTTTCAAATTATCCAATCGACATAGGATGCTGATCTATGCAGTAAGTACTTTACATTTTTAAATGTTTACAATGACAAATATATTAAAACAATTAGTATTAGTTACCTCTGAAGGTTATAAGGCAAAAAGTTTAAAAAAAATCTCTAATGTAGTTTTACTTTTATTACATTTTACTATATCCTTTCAATGGGAAGTGAATAAAATTTTACACTAGACATTTGAATGGAAAGCCTGTATAGTTTTATATAGACACACACATATCCCTACTTTCCATACGGGACCTTGTATACTGTTATTGTTATAAACAACTTTCAATTTCAGACTTACATTGCATTTATAAGAACCAAGGCAACTAATTAATAAGAATAAAAATAAAGTGGAAAGTCAATCTAAAAGTAGTAATTTATGGTATTAGTTTCAATAACATTCAAGTATCGTAATTTATAGTTAATCATTTTTGTGACTGGTGTATCATTAATATATGTTTAATGATTAATTGTATGAGCAGAAATATCCTGACAGTCTAAATTGAAATAGATTTAGGAATCAAATGAATTTTTAAAGTTTCTTTGTGAGAGTGCCTAAGTTATTGAAGATACTACGAACATGTTTTTTTAGCATGATTAAAGAATGACTTCCATTAATATCGGAACATGCTTAAGATCAATTCTGTATATATGTATAAATATTGAATCTAGCATATGTAGTAGTGGCTATTTGTCATATAAAAAATACTTAGGAAAATTATTAGTATTCTAAAATATTTTGTCGTTGGTTCAACAGTTATGAATTACTCGCTGCTATTTTTTAGTTATTATATGTCCTTGTATTCATTCTTTCGTATTCCTTTTGTCTTTTGTTTTTCTAGTTTTATAACAACTTATGCAGTGTGTTTCACAAATACTATTACTGACGTGGTACTGTTCGTTTGCTATAACCATAAAAGATACGATTTTTTATTTAGTTTGAAGATGGTGCTGACGCCTAATTTTTTCGAATGAAACTTAGTTGTATATATTTATTACATTTTCTATTAGAAATTTAGATTGATTAGGAATAAGTTGATACCAACCAAACTGATTAGGCTATTGAAAATAACCTTAGAAAATACTAAATCCAAAGTACGAATAAAAAGTGAATGTTCGGAAGGCTTTACTATTGATATAGGACTGAGACAAGGAGACCCACTCCCAACGCTTCTTTTTAATTTAGTACTAGAAATTAGTACTAGAGATAGTCAGTTGAACAGAGAAGGTCACATATTGTTTAAAAGTCATCAAATTGTAAGTTATGCAGATGACGTGGCTATTATTGCTAGAGATAGTAGAGAATTAGAAGAAGTAACGAGAAAACTTGTGGAGGAAGCACTTAAAGTGGAATTGCAGATAAATCAAGAGAAAAGTAAGCTTTTGAGAATAGGAGAACAAAAAAAGAATACCAATTTTAAATTGAGAACAGAGCATGGAGAGATGAAGTTTGAGGAAGTTCAAGGATATGTGTATTTGGGGGCGCTAATAACAGCTAACTGTGATGAGGAACAAGACATAAATAGGAGAATAATAAAAGCAAACAAAAGTTCGGCAGCAGTCAACCACTTATTGAAATCAAAAACTTTGTCCAGAGGAGTAAAATTTAGAATGTATAAAACGTTGTATGGTAGTGAAACCTAGGTTCTCAATAAGAAGTCACGAGAAAACCTTTTAAGGTGGGAAAGGAAGATCTTAAGGAGAATTCTAGGGAGTAAGAGGACGGAGGAAGGCTAAGTAAGGAGAAATAATGAGGAAATATATGCAATGTACCAGGCACCAACAATAGACGAATTTATAAAAGCCAGAAGAGTGCAGTGGCTAGGGCATCTAGAACGTATGGAAGATGAAAGGGCAGTTAAGAAAATAGTAAGGAGTAAGCCTAACTACAAGAAAAAAGAGGTAGACCGAGGAAGCGATGTAGAGAGGCAGTGGCAATAGATCTAAGGGAGAAAAATGTAACGGATTGGAAAAGAGAGGCGAAGAACAGAATGGAATGGAGGAGAATAACACAGCTCTGGGCCTAAAAGGCCCGTAAACAGCTTTATATATATATAGGAATAAGTTTATATCACCATAATGTTTCCAACCTCATAGTCGTCCAGAAAAATCCAAATATTTCAACTGAAACGAGGGCTTAGAACTACTTGAAATGACTGAAACTAAAGCCGATATGCTGTGTAAGGTTGATCCATTCAATAACAATATTAATATATAGAAGGTGAAGAACATTAAAGATGGTGGTGTGCTCGTCGGTTGTTCTACAGTAGATGAAGTTTCTAAACTTAAAAATACTGTTATGAATACCTTGACCCGAAACTGTGAAATTAGGGATGTGAAATTTCCAAGCCCACGTGTGAAAATTGTTGGCATGTCGGAGAAATTGGAGGCTGCGGAGTTGATTGAATACGTTAAATTTCAAAATAAACATTTAGGTAGTGATTAGTTTAGCATGTTAAAATTCTGGCCTACAAAAAAGATCCTTGTGTATATCAGGGTATCTTGCAAGTCGGTAAAACTTTTTATGATAATTTAATGTCCAGAGGGCAAGGTAAGTTGTTCGTAGGATTTCACTTGTGTAATGTTTATGATGCTTTGGAAATAAGAAGGTGTTTTAAATGTAACGGGTTTAATCATATCTCTGGTCAATGTAATGCTAACTTGCGCTGTCCAAAATGCGGGAATGCTCACCAGATATCAGATTGCAAATCTAGTCACTTTAAATGTAGCAACTGTTCAGATCTCGTCAAATTGAACATAAATTTGGAGCACGCTGTGTGGGATCCAAACTGTTTTGTTTCCAAAAAAAAGTTTTTGAGCTTAAATCTAAGATGTCTTTTAAATTATAGCCATTATCTGAAAGTAATTTGCCGTCAAAAATTAATAATTACGCCTCTTTGCCTCCCAGTGCTGGTGTTAAGTTTCAGACTACTCCGGTACTTAGTTTTTATTATATATGAGGTATTAATACAAAGTTGGACGAATTATATCAAGCAATGTTTATGTGTGATTATGATTTATATAGTTTTACTGAAACATGGCTGGACTCTAGTACAAAAAATGAGAATTTTTTTCCCTCAGATTTCAGTGTCATAAGAGGGGATAGGGATCGAAAAGAAAGTGGTAAAAATTCGGGAGGAGGTGTTCTTTTATAATATATACCGCTTGATCTTAGTGTACTACGGCACAGTTTACCTTCGGTGAATATCGTGGGAGTTAAGTTAAATATAAATTTTTATATATTTTTTTGTTTTTGTTGTATACATTCCACCTAATATTTCATCAGTGTCGTACGAAATTCTCTTTGAATAAAACACTTGATTATTTGAGAGATGCGGATCAGAACAATGTGAAAACAGGTCGTGTTAGAGCTCTTCAGCACTTCATTCATTTTTTTGACTTGATGCAATTTAATTTCGAAAGTAACGTAAATGATGATCTTTTAGATTTAATTATTTCTAATAAACCTTGCAATGTAAGCCGAGCTCTTGAGTCTATTCTAAGGAAAGATCTACATCATCCAGCATTGCATATTGATGTTCCAGTAAGAGAGTCTCATTCAAGTAACATTTCAATTAATAATATCGAGATATATGATTTTAATCATACTAATTACCCGTTTCTGCACGTTACCTTACTTTACACAGACTGGTCATTTTTAAATGCTAATAATCGATCTTTTTGTCCCTAAGGGTATTCTCAAGAGGGCGAAATATCCACCCTGGTTACTAACACTACTTACTACTTGTTCACGACCTTAAAAAGAAATCCATACTATTGAACAAATTTAGACAAGGAAAGAAAGTATCCGTTTTTAAGGATTTACGACAAAGAATTAAGATATTGACGAATCTTATCGGCATTTACTACTTAACCTCCAAGTAAAAATAAAAAATGAATCGAACATTTTTTGATCGTATATTAATAGAAAGAGGAATACAAATTTGATTCCAGAACAAATGTCCTATAATGATGTGATACATACGGATTCTCAGAACATTGTAAACGCTTTCGCTTCATTTTTTCAAAGCTCCTATATAGCTCCAACTAGTCATACTGCGAATTATGGTTTTTCTTCATCTAATTGTCGCTTATCTTCAACTTTTTTTCCGAGGATGATGTTAAAATTTCCTTAAGGAAACTTAAACCAAAGCCTACGATAGGTCCTGATAATATACCCGCATTCATTGCTAAAGATTGTGTTGATGTATTCAAATATCCTCTGTTCATTATTTTCAATCTGAGTCTGAAAACGTGTACATTCCCGGATATATGGAAAAAATCACGATTGTGTCCGATCTTTAAAAAGGAAGTCCAAATAATGTTAACTATTACAGACTCATCAGTATTATTTGTAATTTTGCCAAAGTATTTGAGACTTGCTTGCATGTCCTGTTAGCAAATTCTCTTTCTCAGATTTCAGATAGTCAGCATGGTCTTCTTACAGGTAAATCTCAGTATATATATCTAATGAACTTGATAATAATAAACAAGTGGATGTCGTCTACACAGACTTCACCAAGGCCTTTGATCGTTTGGATCATAGTATTTTGTTGACAAAGTTACGTAAATTTGGACTTTCTAATCAATATATTATTTTTTTATTCTTATTTACACGACCGATCACAGTTCGCTGAATGTCGAGGTCACAGATCTGATGACTTTGCGGTAACATCAGGTGTTCCACAGGGCTCAGTCCTGAGTCCTCTATTTTTTAATGTTTTTATTGATGATATTACATCTCAACTGAGCGCGAGCAACTGATTATACGCTGATGATTTAAAAATCTCTCGAACAATAGTAAAAACAAAGGATTTTCTAAGTTTACAGGAAGACTAAAATAAAATTAATAATTGGTGCTCTGAAAATAATTCACCCCTTAATGGGAGTAAGTGTCATGCATTTTCATTTTATAGGAAACATAATCCCATTTTATTTGAATATTAATTTGATGGCTACATACTGGAAAGACCTGAAACTATCAAAGATCTCGGTGTTACTTTTGAGCGGCAACTAAATTTTAATATTCATGTAGATACTATTGTCGCGTCAGCTTATAAATCTCTTGGTTTTGTAATAAGACATAGTAAAGGTTTCACAGATATAAATGTTTTATTATAACTGTATAATTCATGCTCGAATATTGTTCTTTAGTATGGTCACCTCATACATATATAAATAGTTTGGAACGCATACAGCGCCGATTTGTTAAATATTTATGTTTTTTGGTTGACGGCGTTTATCCTGAAATAGGTTTTCCGCAAAGTGTTATGTTACGTATAGATTTCATATAACTAGCTTTGAAGATCCGTTGTTTCATATACCTATATCAGAGTCTCGAATGAATCTCACGTTTTACCTTCCCGTCGTCCGGACGAGCTTATTTAAATTTTCGCCGTTGCATTTTATGTGTACAGCTTATAACCGTAAGCAAGATATACTTCATTATAATGTACGTTCTATTAAATCTACATGTATTTCTTAGCTTAAATTGTTAGTTTTTTGTTTTTGTCTTTTGTGTAATAATTTATGTTTGTTATATTCATCTTTTTTTGTATCTAATTTATAATTTGTATTTTTCCCACCTTGTAATTGGTTTCCGTTGAGTGGATGTTTCTTAAATAAATGATTCATACTCAAAAATCAGGTCAGTGATTTCAAACCATGCATCAGAACGTTATAATCATTTACAACTGAATTGATATAGCAGAAATGACACATGTCCATTTTTGCTTCAAATCAGGTTATTGCAGAAAATGAGTCCACATAGGTCATCGCATCATATTATGAACAAACAGCATGTTATCTTCTATTCACTTTAGCTGCAGACAATGAACTGTTTGATAGATAATCAGTAAAAATGACCCATACATATGCTGCTTTTGCGGAATATAAAATTTAGGTATGAACCCATTTTAAATGCAGTAGTTTGGTGTGGTGGAATCCACCAATGTACTCTTACTGATTTATGTAAAGAGTTTTGATTGGTTTGATGGAATCCACCACATCAAACTGCTGAATCTAAAAATAAACCTCATGGTGTGCATTCGCGTCACCCAAATCAATTACCAAATTGGTAGGGCACTTGCTATTCTAGCGAACTCATTTTAATGTATTTTAAAATCGTAAGATTAATTTAATTACAAAATCTTAAGTATGGGTGTTTTATTTATTTTTAAATATGTTACAGTTTATTTTACAATGCTAATACTTATTTATAACAGATATTTAAATTGACAACCTTGTGGTTTCTGCTGCAGTATGTGCTGAGTCTCCATCTCATTGAAGATATCCATATCCATCGTCATGCATTGTTGTAAAATGGTTCGATATCATTCTCCATTTATTGTTTCTAAGAAAAAAATTGGATCTGATATCAATCTTCTTGATATTATGTGGCTTTTCTGCTCAGGTTATATAACCTCGATCATTTATTACCAGAAAAAATCATTTATTTCTTCTCAGAATAAAATATTAGATCTAATACATTATTTTGTTTGTCAGTGACAATTTTGTACTTGACTGTAATCAAGTGGATACAACTCCTGGGCAATAGAAACCTATATGGATATAAAAATACATGCGCAACTGCAACTTCAATGCGTAGTGATGACAATCAACTGACATACCTAAGGATAAATTACCAACCATACCAAGACATAATGTGCACTGAAATGCAGGATTTTATGTTCTAATAAATAAAAATTAAATACTGAAATTTACACCACCGCGAAATGTGCCATTAAAATAATTGGCTGGTCTCGATTCAGTGTAAATGGCATTTTTACAAAAACTGGCACTCATTTTTGCAGTTCTGAAATGAACTACATTTTCCAATTTAAGAAACAAAAATTAATTTGAAGAAAGACACAGAAATGCTGGTAAATACTTCTAAATTGTATAAAATTACAAATGACTCTGGACTGACATTTGATTGATCTGAGATTTCAATTAATAATGTTTGCCATTTCCTGAAGATAAACGTGACACGTTTGACATTGTTAAGAGTTTTGTATTTACGGGTTTTTATGAAAACTCTTACATGTTAGTTACGTTTTTCTTTATTTGACAAACAATTTGTATACACGTACTTACTTATTTAAGAAGTATTTATATTTTCACAAATGACGTTTTAGAGATTAGGAATTCCTAGATTATTTTCTAACGTGCTTTCACATGTCACGAATATAGGAGTTACGTAGGAAATGCGTTTCGTGCTCTCTAACATAAAAACAATAAATAATGATTCTTTCATGCATTATTGATTATTATAAAATAGTAAGAAAATAAGAATAAATACCTATATACAAGACGATACGAATTAAAGCACATACAATTATGAACAGTTCATCTTATAAAATACTGGTAAAACTTGCGATGATTAAGGGGTTACACAAATTGAAATTATTTTTTGTTTGTAAATACAGGGTGTTACACAATGTTGTTGAGAGAATTCTAGAGTTGATTCTTCCTCCAAAAATACGAAAAAAAAATCCTGTAAACTTAGGTTCGCAAATGTTTCTTTTTCAAAATACAGGTTGTCAAAAATACGTATTTTCATTGATAATTTCTACATTTCTCATTGGAAATTGTTTCAATTTGGGTCAACACTTGCATATATGCATATGTTATACGCAGGGGCGTAGATATGGGAAAATATCTATTTATTTTTGACCATAAAATCTACGCCACTGGTTTTTTATTTATTTTAGAGCAAAAAGACCCCTGCACATTTGTCGTTTAGCTAGCGGCTTTCGAGTTATTGAATTAAACATTTTAAGAAAACATAGTAATCTATCTATGAAACCATTACCTGCTAAAAAAAACAGTTGATAATGCAACTAAAAAATTTCATGCCCTGTCACTATGGAGAAATAAATCTAGTTTTTTTTTAGACAATATTTTGTATGCAATAATTTATCCTAACCGAGAAATTGTTGATTATTGCTATCGACATGTTATTGGTAATTGCTGCAATAGGGTTACAAGACATTTTTTCGTATTTTTAGATGCAGAATCTGCTTCAGATTTATCTGAAAAATACTTTGTAACACCCATGACCAAGTAGTTAAATCTTCACAAAATGTAGGGTCAGAGTTTAAGAGTTTTTGGTAAGTCGATGTTTCGGATGTATTTAAGCCGTCTTCAGGATAATCTAAGGATGGTTTTCTATGTAAAATACAATTGCCTAAAATTCTCACAATAATAATTATTATTCTCACCACTGTCACCAGTCTTATTTGATTCCACATTTTATGCAATTATATTTTTCACAAAAAACCATTCTTGGATTTTCCTGAGGAAGTTTATATACAACCGAAATGTTGATTTAGCAAAAATGGTTTTCTTTAACTCTGACCCCGCATTTTCAACTATATTTTTTGAAGATTTATCTACTTGGACTAAAAAAATGGAATTCTTTAACTGTGACTCCATTTCCAACCACATTTTTAAGATTTGTTTTGTATTTATGTGTTCTTAGTCATATTTTTTATTTATGCTATTTTTCGTTTAAATTTGGTACATATATTATTGAGGGCAAACTATAATATTCCCTAAAATAAATCAAAGTTCAGAAACATTAATAATGCAGATTTGTAATTTCCAGAATTTATTCTAGACTCATAATGTCCCAATAACATTTTATAAACAATGATATGCGTAGTACTAGATAAATAGATAGACAAATAAAATAGTTATTTTGTATCTAGAATGCAAAATGGTACTTTTACTTTCAGGAATGGAAATTACCAATCATTCGAGAACTCAGAAGTATTTCGCTTTCGAGATGTAAACAATATTTTTTCGAAAACTGCAATAAAATAAGACAATTGCGTTATGCTCAAAAATTTAATTTATATTTGGAAACGTTTGAACTTTGCTTGAATCAAGACGGTTTAGACGCGGTGATTATGACAACGATAACCTAATGAAAAATAAAAATTATTTATTTAAAAAAGTAGTGTCAGAATTATATATTGGTATACATACTCTAAGAGTATACTCTAAGAGTATAAAATATGTATTGTATAATTGACGAAATCATAAATGAGTTACGAAAAATTGGCAAATTATTTTGACATTTGTTTTATGTTCTAGGACTTAAAAGTATTTCGCAACTAGGCGACAAAAAAGACACTTTGTCAACTGAAAATTTAACAGCATTGTGAATTTGTTTGATGGCAATTTTCGAAAAAACACATTATATCATTTCACTTTACAAAATAGCTTACATTTCAATCAATCTGTTTTATTTAAAGTCAATTTTTTTCACAGTTGGAAAAGTTGTGTCACAATTATAAAAGTTAAAAAATTTTTCAGTATCAATTTCAATTTCAAATTTATATTTATTAAAAAACTTTTAGTGTATTTACAAAATGTGTCAGTCAACGTTTTTAACATTGGATACAAATTTCAAGGTGATGGAAATAATCTACTTCACCCTTTTTTTGAACTAGCACTACCTTGAACAAAGTTTTATGTATTTTAGGTGTACCTGACCGTAACTTTTTCAAGATATCGTTAATAAGGATGTTTTATTTTAATTATTCACATTGTATAAATATTTTTCAAAAATTAAAAATTGTTTTGATAAGTTACCAATTTTCAAATAAAATATTTGTAAACACTTTTTAATTTAAATTTCTTTGAATTATTCAACTTATTTTCTCAACCAACCAAAATTTTTCGTATTTGTTAAATATTTAGACATTTTATTCTTAAAAGCTCGTGAACATGCATACAAGTTAAATACGAGTTATATATATATATATATATATATATATATATATATATATATATATATATATATTCGTAATACCTAATATATAATAAATTTAAAATAAATTTAAAATATTTTAAATGTTTATTAAAAAATTGAGTCTTACAAATTTATTTGATCAAATATGACTTGTATTTTACTAAATACACAAATTCACAATTAGAGTGGCATACAGAAACTTAAAAATATATTTTTTATTAATTAAAAAATTCAAAAAATCAATTATGCAGCTTAAAATTTATAAATTTAATATCATTGTAACATTGCACTGTGCGAAGGTAAACCGAAATATTTAAACGATATTTCCGTTCTATTAATTTCTCTTAACCTTATTTCTAAATTCTTATTGAAAGTAAAATGAATGCGCTGTAAATATTACGTACAACTTAAAGGAGAGCACTGAAAAAAACTACTTACAAAAACATCAAATGTCGAATGTTCCCTTCAACACTAGTCCACCATTTTCAAAAAAACTAATAGTATGATAAATCGGTATCACTACAATGTTTTCTATGCTATCAATCCGGTGACCAGACACTTGTGAACGGCAATGCTTTAACCATTAAACCGAACGTATGACATAATCAAGAAGAAACTCTCTTTCCAATGCAATGCTACCTCCTTCTTTGGCGTACATGGTAGACTTGATTTGTGTTAGTCTTTCTCTTTCTTTGTTGTAATGTTTAATTAGTCAGGTATTACTTAATACTATAATTCTACGTGGTTGAACAAATATTATCATTCCTTTCAACAACTTACCAGAGTGACTAGTATCTATCTGTGACTATGTACATTACGATATCTGGTAGGTGCAGTATGAGACCAGAAAAAAAATATTTAGTAAATAAAAAAACATACTCTAATTATGCAAATATACAAAGAATTAAAACAGAAAATATGAGTTTTTAATAAAATTATAGGAAAAGTTGGTAACATCAAATCTATTATTTATTTGTTCAGTGCTTGTTGGCTCTTATGGCTTTCAACCATCAGTTTTGACAGCCCGTGCTGGTGTTCAATCTATTAGAATTATTTGGATTTCTATGCTGTGACCTAGTTTTCTTTACTCGGAATCTTTGAACTGCCCATGTCGTTCTAACACTCTGTTCTGTGATGTGGTATATGGGTGGTTATTTTATGTCGCCCAGTACCTAGAGGGTTCATGCAGACGGTAATATATACCGGGTGTTCCCTCTAAGACTTTCAGTGCGAATATCTCAGAAACCATCATAGCCAGTGCGACGAAATTTGGTATACAGACACTAGATGGCGCGTAGAATCTGATGATAACATCAGTTCTTATACAGGGTGTTCCATTTTCCAAGAAATCGATTTAATTTTGCTTTTTTTGATTGTCAGCTCTGCTAAAACTTATATTTAAATTGAAATATACTTAATTATGAACACATTCTGATAAATAAACATTCACAAATTTCAAAATTTAACATAAAAAAACGCCTCCAAAAAGTACCCAAATTTTATTGTTTTGTCATGTAAAACGTGCATAGCCTTGAGCCAGATTTACACAGAAGAAACTAAATTCGCTATACGTCAAAACTATGAATTGTCAAATATTAATGGCATAACGTATTTTATTGAACATAAGGAACGCTAAATAATGTATTTAATGCAAATTAGGTATGCACAATGGTGTTATTGAGACTTGTCGATAAAAATTTAGACTTGAGTTAAGGCATCTGTAGCATTGGGGTCGGTGTGCCGGCGCAGTCTACTGCTACAGCTAGGATTACAGCGTGAATATTGTGTAAAATATCTGTGGATATTTTTAAATTGTTCCATTATAATGTAATAAAACTTCAGTAAATTGTTTTTTTATGTTACTACAGTGTACATAATAATTAGGTACCCATATTTTTTATCACAAAATAATTTACAAAAGTGTGTAAGTACCTAAAGAAGAATATTACGTAATATTTTTCGGTTATTCTTTCTGGTGTCTGTTTTAATGTAATTTGTGGCACTGCACACACATAACTGAAAGATAAAAACAATAATTACAAATTATTATCTAGCTTTTCCAAATGACTATTTGATAGGTACCTACTGGATATGGTACATTTGCAGGTGATTCTTCCTAGCAAAAACCAGTTGCTTTCTTTTAGATCTGTATCATGAAATAACAGAAATTGTAGTTCATTGTTTACTATTTTACAGATGTAGAGTTCTTCTTAAACATATTTTATCTATCAGAAAGAAGTGCTGAAATATGTGGGTACAAGAATCAATAATTTCTAGGTTATGCTTTCGTAACATTTCTTTTGTGGGGCTGGGGTGGGTTCAGATCTGACTTTCAACGACAAACACGTTCACATTATAATAAAAAAGTTTTAGGAATCGTTTTGTTCGAATTTATTTGTCGCTAATTAAGTAATCAATAAATACAGCAGTGGGAAAAGATGGATATTCTTTAGGTACTTACACACTTTTGTAAATTATTTTGTAAAAAAAAATAGGGGAACCTAATTATTATGTACACTCTAGTAACATAAAAAAACAATTTACTGAAGTTTTATTACATTATAATGGAACAATTTAAAAATATCCACAGATATTTTACACAATCTTCACGCTGTAACCCTAGCTGTAGCAGTAGACTGCGTCAGCACAGCGACCCCAATGCTACAAATGCCTTAACTCAAGTCTAAATTTTTATCGACAAGTCTCAATAACACCATTGTGCATACCTAAATTGCATTAAATACATTATTTAGCGTTCCTTATGTTCAATAAATTACGTTATGCCATTAATATTTGACAATTCATAGTTTTGACGTTCACCGATGTTAGTTTCTTCTGTGTAAGTCTGGCTCATGGCTATACACATTTTACATGACAAAACAATGAAATTTGGGTACTTTTTGGAGGCATTTTTTTATGTTAAATTTTGAAATTTTTTAATGTGTATTTATCAGAATGTGTTCATAATTAAGTATATTTCAATTTAAACATAAGTTTTAGCAGGGCTGACAACCAAAAAATCAAAATTAAATCGATTTCTTGGAAAATGGAACACCCTGTATAAGAATTGATGTTATCATCAGATTCTACGCGCCATCTAGTGTCTGTATACCAAATTTCGTCGCACTGGCTATGATGGTTTCTGAGATATTCGCACTGAAAGTCTTAGAGCGAACACCCGGTATAGGGCTTTGATTAAGAAAAAAATGCATATTTTATGCCTCTCTATTTCCTGAAACAAAATATAAGATGTATAATGTAGTTTCTGAAATACCAGTACCTTTTACGACTTTTTTATTTTTAAAGTAAATGTTATGTGGTAGTCTTATATATAAGCTTCCCAATGAAAGTGGAAACATAGTTTCACACCTAAGTACCTACTACATTCCTAAAATTTCATAGTCAACTTTTGATTTTCTTAAGACTGATTTTGATATCACCGAAGAGGGCAAAATAGACGATCATCGGAAAGCTTATGTCGAACAAAATAAGGGTACCAAATTTAATAATATTTGCTTTAAAAGTACAAAAGTTATGAAAGGAAAGAAAAATGCACTTTTTTAGTTTTCTGTCGTTATTTCAGAGACTACACAAAGTATTTCACATTTCTTTTCAGAAAATTGCTCTACTTTACTTAACAAATTTTATCCATCCAGTGGATTAAACGGTAATATTACCGTACTATTTTTTTAAATCGTAAGTTTTATTTTATTAATAATTCTGTGTTTACTACTTCCAGGGTATGTTCACGAATAACAGCACAATAGGCGTTACTATTCGGAGAAATACTCTGCAAATGTAATAAAGACGGCATAATTAATAAAACGTTGCTCATAATGAGCAAAGTTTTGAAGGGAACTTCATATATAAAATAAAATAGGTTATGATTCATACTGTTTATGTCCATTTTTAAAATAAAACTAACGGTTTCCATAACAATGTATTTTTTAACTGTAATTAGAAGACTTAGAAGCTATAAATATGTCCCGACAGTGTTTAATTTTGATGCCATTTCACTTTGATAGCCAAAGATGATTTGACCATTTTTAACAAAACTACAGTAACAAAATCTATCATTCCATATATCAAATTAAAGCTCCTTTCATGTCATATTCGATAGCGTAATAATTATTTATACAGCGTGATAAACAACAAATTATTCCGGGAAAATAACATTACAAAGGCAGCCATTTTGTAAAAATAATTGATATTTTAAAATTAAATAGTTTTCTTAGAAGGCCTCGAACAGACCTACAAAATAATACCTTGATCGCTAAGTTATCTTAAAAAATAACGGAGATATAAGCCTGGGCTATTTTAAGTGGTGCACCCTGTATATAGTAATATGTAGCTAATGTAAAATCTTACTATTTTTTACAAGAACTGATATACTGATTAATATGGTTCCATATTACCACCCTTTTATCTAACAAAGAAAAGAAACATTTAAAAAATACCTGGCTGAATGTACCTGTAACATGAAATAGGAATAAAACTTTGATGAAAAAAATAAATTAAAAATTAGTACAGTAATTCAAAACTCCAGATTAAAATTAATGTAAGATGTATAATCAAATATAAAGCTAAATGTTTGCATAATTAAAGAATTTGACTATTCGTATTTGGAGACTTCAATGATGGGTTAGTAAAGAAGCGGGTACTAAAATATTGGAGTTATAGCCCCGGCAAGAATTCAGACGACTTACGTTACGGCTGATACCGCAATTATTTTTATTGTCTACAATTATCGATATTTGGTCGCGTTAAAGACAATCATTTTTCACAATTTAGTGCAATATATAATGCAAAGTTTTAGTGTAGTATATACTTTTATTACTCTCACTTGCAGTTTCTTAAATATTTTGATGAAAATATAATGAATTAATCATTTATTCGTATCACGCAAGTCGTCTGAATTCTTGCCGCGAATATATACCTACCTAATGTAAGAAATGATGATATTTAATTATAAGAACTGTTAAAATGCACCAACTACACACTTTATTTGTAATGGAGATATGTGAATATTGTACATAAGTAATATTAAAGTACTGAGAAAGTTACACATATACCTACCTAAGTACAGGTACCTATACTGTATTTAGTAGGTGCTCTTGACACAGTGCTTTCGAAAAATAACGAATAAATTCATTATTTTTTAAATTGAAACTTTTTGACATAGGACCCACATTTGTGACGTCATCGTTGTTCGAGATAAAAACATTTGTTAAATAGCAACCCCCAATTTTGACCATGTCATTTGAAAGAGGGTGTCATTCTATATACATACATCATGAAAACTTATGGTGTTACATAACAAAAATTTCAAAAATGATAATGATTATGTAAAAAATCGACTAAATTAAATGTTTAAATTGTGCATCGTTGGCGGCCTGACAGTAGCCAAAACGATTAATATTTTTTTTTTTTTGGACATTATCAATAACTTTAGGAGGTATACGATGTATCTCGTGACGAATTCTTGCTAAATTAATCGGTCTAGTAACGCATACTTTACTTTTTAAGTATCCCCACAAGAAATAATCTATGGGTGTCAAATCAGGCGATCTGGTTGACCATTCAATCGGCCCTCTTCTCCCTATCTAACGATTCGGGAACAGCTAATCTAAATAAGCACGGACAGGTGTTGCATAATGGGGAGGTGCACAGTATTGTGGAAATTAAATTTTAAAATCATTATTTTCTTGACATTTTTGTTATGTAACACCATAATTTTTCATGATGTATACAGTATGCGCCAAAAGTATGGAATAAATTCAATAAAAACGAAATAATTATTTTTTGGGAAAAATCCTAGAACAGGTCGATTTTTAATTTAAAAAATACATATTTTAGCGTAAAATACGATTTTCAAATGTCATTTATTTTCGAGTAATGACGTCATCGATTTTTTTTAAATGGCAACACCATATTTTTTTCCTTAATTCTGATAGATCGTTTAATTCTCTGTCAGACAGTACTAAAATTTTGCTCTCTTACATAGGAAAGTTTTCGAGTAAATGACGATTGAATGCTAGAAAACGTAAATTTTATCCATAAAAAAGTAACAATTCTGAGGTATGTAAAATGTTCGAATTGCCATCCACCAACTTCTTGACAATGCGCAAGTCTGTGAAGAAATTCTTCTTGCACATTATGAATGATTTCTGGGGTAACTCTGCGTATTTCGTCTCCAATGCGATTTTGAAGTTCTTCTAAATTACGTAGTTTATTAATGTACACTTTTGACTTCAAGTTTCCCCATAAAAAATAGTCAAGAGGTGTAAGATCTGGCGATCTTGCAGGCCATTCTATCGGTCCGCGTCTGCCGATCCACCTCCCAGGAAAACAGTTGTCCAAAAAATCTCGTACAGGGCGCGCATAGTGCGAAGGTGTACCGTCTTGCTGAAACCATATGGTATCGTCAGGCATGTCAGGGTCATTATCGTTAAGAAAAATTACTGCAAGAGCTGGAACAAGGTCATTTTCTAGCAACTCTAAATATCTTTGTCCTGTAAGGGTTCCTTCAAAGAAAAAAGGCCCTACTATTCTGTCGTCATCTATTCCAGCCCACACATTTAATTTCTGAGGGTGTTGGGTATGTGCCTCTGCCATCCAATGAGGATTTTCCCGACTCCAATATCTGCAAGTTTGACGGTTTACTGTACCATTCAGACAAAATGTGGCCTCATCTGAAAAAAGTATTTGCCGGTGTAAATTTCTATTTCCTTGACATAAATCCATTAGAATGTCGCAAAAGTATAAGCGGCGATCGGGATCATTCTTCAATTTTGTAGGGATGATATTTTTCCTTCCTCAAGATACGTAGCACTGTGCTCTGACTAGTGTCATTGTTTAATGCAACCAATCGTGAAGAATTATGAGGATTATCCACCATACTTATCAAAATGTTCTGTTTTTAATTTTCATTAATGCTTGAACGTCCAGGTTTTGGAATATTTACAACATTGCCAGTTTCTCTAAATTTAGACTCTATCTTACTGACTGTTGATTGGCGATCTGGATATTTTTCATTAAATAAATCGCAAACTTCCTGCTGAGTTCTAGTCATATTCCCGCATCCGATAAGAATTAAAATTTCAATTCTTTGAGTAACAGTCGCTTACAATACTTATTAGAAAGTCGGTGTGACAATGACACTTTGCAAACATTTTCACCTACGAGATCCATAAAAGAACTATAATTCGAAAAACTAAACTTGATAACGTTTTTGCTTTATTTTAATTGATTTACGTTTTCTAACATTCAATCGTCATTTACTCGAAAACTTTCCTATGTAAGAGGGCAAAATTTTAGTACGTCTGATAGAGAATTAAACGATCTTTCAGAATCAAGGAAAAAAATATGGTGTTGCCATTTTAAAAAAAATCGATGACGTCATTACTCGAAAACAAATGACATTTTAAAATCGCATTTTACGCTAAAATATGTATTTTTCAAATTAAAAATCGACCTGTTCAAGGATTTTTCCCAAAAAAATTGTTTCGTTTTTATTGAATTTATTCCATACTTTTGGCGCATACTGTATATGCTATTTAAAAAAATTGTCGATGACGTCACAAATATGGGTTGTATGTCAAGAAGTGCCAGGGGATTTTTTCGAAAACTTCTCAATTTCAACATTAATGAATTTATTCGTTACTTTTCGAAAGCACTGTATATCTATAATGACAAGTGAAAAGAGGTACGTACCAAAAAGATTTAGATTTATTTATAGGTAATAGGTACTTACATGAAAAAAGGTAGATGTTTAAATATATAAAAGTTCCTAAAGAAGAGAAAAATATATTTCTTTTGCTATACATCATACTTTTGCTACATAATCATCTATTTAACTCATAAAAAAATAATCATTTATCTTTACAGTGTGTTTAAATAATAGGTATATTATTATAAAATATAGATAATATAATAACATAATATTGCAGCATTATTGTTCTTTTATATTTCAGTTTCGTGAGGATGATGTATGATACTAAACTTCTTATAACACTGCAAGTAGGTTATTGCTAAAAAATATACCTAAGTACATCAACAACAACTTGCGTAGTTGCAACAGTAATCTAGATTCATGTCTAGTTGCTTCATATTGTTTACTAAAAATTTCTCTCCATAAAGATAGGCCAAAATAATAAGGCTGCAATGGAATCTTAATGAGAATGAAGAAAAGCATCCGGTTGTACTTATTTTCTTATTTCTAAGTAGTTTTTAATAGACAAGAATTAAGGTAAATATTTATTTATATATTTTCTTATTAGGTATTAATGATATTGTCTGAAATGTCCCACTATTGAATTAGTTACACCCACTATATTTTCCCATATATTGTTAGCTTTTACAGTTTGTTGTTTTGCTGTATTCTGTAGATAGTTGTGAGCTATAATTCAAAACTATTTTTCCCATCCCCATCAATGAGATCATGCATGTTCCTTAATACAAAATATATACTTATATACTTATCTGTACTAAAAAATAAACGTCATATAAATATCTCAATTATTTATTTTTAATTCAGTTATTTATCGACTGCGATCATTTCTGTGAAGTTATGTTTTTACACATTTGTCATCAAAGAATATAGATACGTAGTTCTATATGAATTGCAAAAAATCGATATAATTTACCTTAAATATCTTTACATAAATTAAAAAAATAAGGTATGTCTTTTTATTGGTTTCCTCAACTATTTTTCCTTTTCACACAAATACAATGACTTATTAGGTAACTTTTACAGATTTTATTAACAACTTATATACCGGGTGACAACGGAAAGTGGGAACACGCTGTAACTTTTTTATGACTGCTGATATAAATTTGAAATAAATAGGGTGGGTTTATACTAGATGGTGTCATAAATTCTTTGAGGTCATTTCGGATTTCATAACATTTCTAGTTTGTCCGGAAATGACCGTAAATGACCACCTACTACGTTAAAATATTGTACAATGAACTATGCAGCTGATTGTTGAAATACTATTTTCTCGAAAATGGTCAATTTATAAGACTAATGACTGGTATACTGGTTAGGGTAAAAAAGTTACACTTAAATTTACGTCACAAATATGGTAGATGAGGCACCCTCTACGAAATACGTCGAAATAGACAACATATTATAACTTATATGCGTGAACTTACCCCCCCATTTTTGAATAAAATGAAAAATAAGGATTATGCTGAATTGTGCCGGATTTGTGCTACATTGTGCCGTAAGAATTTTAGGAAAAGTAATAACGATTTTCCTCGAAAATGAAAAAAATCGTGTTTTCCACGTAGCCCCCAACTTCGCGAAAATCGTATTTTGCTTTAATGTGCTATATTGTGCTAGTCACCCATTTCACACAATCCAATTTTTTTCGATGTGCTGAATTGTGCTAGATGTTCTGAACATTGTGCCATTTAAAAAAAATTGATATCTGTTTCCGTTTTCCGGAAAATGCAAAAAAAAACAAAATTTTGGTGTGACCTTACTGTGCCCCCTATTTTGTGAAAATCGTGTTTTTCTTAAATGTGCTTATTTGTGCTAGTTGTTCTGAACATTGCGCCGTTTAAAAAAATATATATCTGTCTCCGTTCTCCGGAAAATTCGGAAAAACCGGAAATTTTGAGACAACCTTACTGCGCCTCCCATATTGCCTGAAAATGAAATAAAGCGAAATGTGGTTTTATCGAACTCGATGTCGTTTAAAGAAATTTTATATCTATCTCCATTCTCCGGAGAAACCTAAAATTTTGACACGACCATGACCATGACAGTTTTTCCCAATTTTCCGGAGAAGGAATATAGATATCAAATTTTTTTAAACGGCATAATGTTCAGGACAACTAGAACAATTCAACACAACCACGTTTTTTAATTTTCGGTAAAACTAAAGGGTGCAGTAAGGTTGTGTTAAAATTTCCGATGTTTTCGGATTTTCCTGAGAACGAAGATAGGTATTGAATTCCTTTAAACGGCATAATGTTCAGAGCAATTAGCACAATTCAGCAGAATCCCGTTTTTTAATTTTCAAAAAAAAAAATGGCGGGCTAAGTTTACTCTTAAATTTCCGATTTTTCCGGAATTTCCGGAAAAAGGAGGCAGATATCAAAATTTTTTTAACGGCGCAATGTTCAGAACAACTAGCACAAATAAGTACATTTAAAAAAAATACGATTTTCGCACACTCGGGGCACACTAAGTTCACACCAAAATTTTCGATTTTTTGCATTTTCCGGAAATCGGAGATAAATATCAATTTTTTTTAAACGGCACAATACTCAGAATATCCAGCACAATTCAGTACATCGAAAAAATCGGATTGTGATAAAATGGGGGCTAGAAAATTCCGATTTTTCTAGATTTTCCGGAGAACGGAGGCAGATATCAACATTTTTTAAACGGCACAATGTTCGGAACAACTAGCACAATATAGCACATTAAATAAAAATAGGATTTTCACGACGTGTAGACAAATCCAGCACAATTCATCACAATATTTACTTTTTATTTTATTCAAAAATGAGAAGGTTCACGCAGATTTATAATTTCTCATATCCAAAAACATCTATTCCCAAACTTTTAAGTTGATACATTCGAAGACAGTGTAATTATTACAAAAAATTGCTTTTTAAATTCCAACTTTGACAACCTGTATCTTTTTTATTATCAACATTTTATTAAGGCAAGTAGACTTAAATCACATTATTTTGAAGTGAACAATCAAATTTGTCTCCGTGTGTCATTACTTACGGACCACCCTGTATAATAATGATTTTGTCTACGACCATTCGGAATTTTTGTCTGGCCGTACATTATTCTCAATTTTACTTGTATTAAACAACACACGGCTTTGGTGTAAATGGTCTATAGGTTACCCACATATTTCAAAATTGTAAAAGTGTTCTGAATTCGATTCAATTTTAAGACGATGGATGAACTTCCAATTGAAAAATATTCAAAAAACTGATAATTGTTTCTCTTTCATTTAGAAAACTTAAATTATCTATACAATTTGTAACACTAATAGCAGGATCCTGGTTTTGGCGAAGAGTTTATTCACTCACTTTAAACTCTTTCCAGAATTGCAAAAGTAGTAGTAGTAGTATATGGTAACTTTTGTAGTTTATTGCAATTTAGCATACTATATTAAAATATTTCGTTATAGGTAAATATTACATAACATATTTTTTTGCATTTACATTCACTAGTTATTAATAAAGTAAAAAAATTTAATTGCAAAACACTGAATATCCACTGAGCATATAATAAAGAAGTTAATACGTACCACACCTTCCAATGTGCCTTATTATTTTTCTTTGATAGAATATACCACAGAAGTGCACTACACACACACGAACCTACCAAGAAATACACAGGTCGCAAGCCATCAAACAATTATGTGAGCGTAAATGTTAGAGCCTATAGAACCGAACAAATGTATCAATTAAGTCAAGGTTACTATTAACTAACTTTCTTATATAATAAATATGCAAAATTTCAGACATACTTTATCTTTTTATTCGTCGTTATCCAATAATCAAACGCATGAAACTTGTTGGATGATTTTTTAATAAAATTTTGTTTTTAATGCTGTTATAGCCTGTATAAATAAACTCTGATTAAACAAGATAAGTACGTTTTAGGCAATATATTTTTAAAAATTATTTTTTGGATATCTACCTACCTACATCAAAAACCAAGATGTGACAGAATAATTACAGTATGTCAGATAATTAGTATCCTGAATGACTGTACTCATATATTCATTTGACAAATTACAAAGCAGCTCTAAACTGAAAGTTCTTGGCACAATTTTTTAAACTTTAAACATAAAATAAAAATGTCTGTTTCTATATTATACATGACTGCAATACACGAATATGTATTGCTGGTTGCCTGATAGCTTTTAACTAAGTAGTAGTTCGTATACTGAATGAATAAATACAAAAATTATTAACCAATAACACTTTAAAATTGTATCTATGGTCAATACTATGCAAAGGTAATAACATTATAACATTATACAATATTTTTATCTAGATAAAATAACAGATGAAACGTAAAAATATTATCTAGATACAGATAAAAGATAACTATACCTATGTTAAATTATCTAGATTAAGATAACAGATAATATAAAATTAGCTAGATAAATTCGAAGTAGTTTGTATTATTTAATATTTCGATAATGTAATGGCAACAAACTCTATCTGACCTCTTCAGTCGAAATTTATTTTTCTGTCAATTTTGACTTCGTAAATTGTTCTACACTATAGTCTGTTTGGAAATAAAAGAGAGTAATAAAACCCCGAGATAAGAACCGGCCATGGGCGTGGTAATATTTCGTTTCAGGTAATTATCGGTTAACACTAATGCTAACATGTAATGGGTGTACATTAGTATATTTTACTGGATACATCATAGGGCAGGAGCCGGTGTATTGTGACAGATCAATCCAGTCTTAGAGCTGAATATACGAAGACGTGCTCGTGCAGTAGAGTAAAATTCGACTTGTGTTTAGTGACTATTGTGCCAGGGGATATAATATTGTTTGGGTAAAATGTCGAGCTTATCAGGTTACGTACCTGCGTGAAATGCGTGAACGGATGTGCGCTGTCTCAGAATGAGAAGATTATTATATTAAACATATTTAAGGCATTGAAACACCAAAATCCTACCAACAGTGTTGACGACATCGTGGAAAAGTGTTCCAAAATGACAGGGATTGGAAAATCGACTACCTACAAACTTCTAAAGGAAACAAAAAATGAACAAGATACTGTAAATCCCCCAAAATCATCGACAGGGAGGTCAAAAGTCGTTATGAAAAATTTCTTCAAAAATGTCATTCGCAGAAAAGTACACGCATTTTATTTTAAAATAGAAATACCAACGCTAAATAAAATTTTAAGTAAACTTTCAAAGGACAACGATTTGCCAAAAATCAGTAGAAGCAAATTATGGGCCGTCTTACAAGAGTTGAATTTTTGCTGGGAAAAGCAGAACAGGAAGCCAGTCCCTATCGATAAAGATGAAATTATTTGTTGGCGAAGATCCTACTTAAGATCAATTAGAAAATTCCGTGATGAAGGGAGGAATATTTATTATCTAGACGAAACTTGGGTCAACGAGGGATATACTACTGTAACAAAAGTATGGCAAGATAAAAATGTAAAAAGTTTTCGACAAGCATTTTTGGATGGACTTTCAACAGGGTTCAAGGCACCTTCAGGTGGGCGAAGATTAATAGTGACACATATAGGGACTGCCAGTGGTTTTGTAGATGGCGGTTCACTTTTATTTAAATCTAAAAATACAGGTGACTATCACGAAGATATGAACGCAAATGTTTTCGAAGAGTATTTTACACAGATGTTGAATCTTATTCCTTCGGAGTATGTAATTGTCATGGATAATGCCAGTTACCATTCACGGCAGACCGAGTGGACGCCTACGACTGCTTGGAGAAAAGCCGATATAATTCAACGGTTATCCGGAAAAAACATTTCTTTTGAAACAAAGTAGCCTCATGTTTTGAAATGCTGTTTTTATATTGTTTACTTATAAGAGAAAAAGACCGAGAAATTGAAGCGGCATAGACAAAGACGGATTGTCGGGGATTAAATTTTAGCTGCAATTTAATACAACTCGGCCACACAAAGTTTTTTTAAAGCTACACCTCATCTATACCGATAATACATAATATAAAAATATTGAATATAAGCACCAGTATTACCTTTAGTTACGATTTGCATACCTAAATAAGCTTTTATTACTCTCTTTCATTTCTAAACAGACTATACATTAAAATTAATTTCGTAAAGTAACCTATATTTTAATTTTATTGATTGAAAAAAATTTTTTTTAATAAAAACTTCTTCAATTGTACTAATATGTATTTTTTACTTAATAATAACATTTGATAGATTTCAATATAAAATTTTATTTTGTCTATAGAATGCATTTTGCTGTATATATATATATATATATATATATATATATATATATATATATATATATATATATATATATATATATATATATATATATATATATAATTAATATTAATACGGTCAACAGGCAACATCAATTAAATAATTAAAAAATTAAAACTTTTTCATCAGAAAAATGTTATTTAAGAATAAATCTAGTTGTAACAGAAAAGACCAAATAATGAAGACATTTCAAAATAGTTATCGCCTAATTTATTTCTTCGTGGGGTTAAAATTTCTGATCCAGAACTAAATAGCCGTCCAGTTAAAATTATACTTTCAAAATATTCTTTTAATATTAGAAAATTAATCCACCATTGCTGTGTCTTTCTATTTGATTTTAAGCACAGATCTGTGTTATATAGAGAGACCAAGTTCATCGGACATGGCCATCATTGGTTTTTCTTTTCTACTATTCTTCCTATTATTGGAAGAAAGTGAACAGTAAAAAAATCATCACTCTCATTTGTATCTGAGCCGGATATATTGCTATCTGGTATTAAATTGTACTCAGTAGTGAACATATTTTTATAATAATGCATTGACTAATAAAATTTAGTATCTGATAGAATACATTCGATTCTTTTTTTTTTTGTATTATGTCTGAGGATTGTTTGTGATTTATGACAGTAAAATCATATTTTATCTAAATTCATTTAGATGAAAGATAAATGGATATTTAATTTAAGATAAGATGAAAGATAATTTATTGAAGTGTCATCCAGATAAGATTCATTTAGATAAAATAATGTAGCTAGTAAAGCATTTTATTATAGTCTTAAATTTTGAAGAATGGTTTAGTCTTAGCAGAATGCAGCTCCGAAGCACAAGCTCGTAAGTACATATTTACGTAGGTAATCGTGTTTTACTGTCGACATAACTGTCTGTCGAGGTGGTATTTCAAGAAAAAGAACCCAGAAGACATCATAGAACATGATGACATCCACCTTGCTGATCTTAATCCATTAGATTTTCATCTCTTCCGTTCTCTATCGATGTTGAGCTTCAAAATAGATTTGGTGAATCCTTTAGTTCCAAATTCACAAAAACAGAGAAACTGTTTAATGACATATTTTGTTGATTACAAAGAAATAAACTTTCAGTATGAATCCAATATTTGAATTATTATAGACTTCCAATATTAAATTGTAAGTCTATTATATTTGTATAATAATCCAAGTTTCCTATTTCAAAATCTCAATAGAGTTTTAAATAATAATAATTAATGTTATAGAGGATGTAGGAAAAACTTCAGTACATAATATAATTCCTTACAGTGTCGTTGATGCTGATTGAAAAACTAGAATATAAATAATTGATTGGTTTCTCTTATCTATCTCCTATGATTTACAGTTATTTGAGAACCATATCAAATTAATGAGCAAATTACTTAATAGCTTGTAGGTGTTACACAGACAAAACCATAGAAACATCTTTCATGACACACATTCGTATTCCTTTTAAAACTGGTTTCACTTTTATGAGTTAAGTAGGTATTTCTCTTGCAAAGCTAGATATTGTAAAACGATGATTTAAGTCTCGTACTTGAATTATTGTGCTTTGCGTAATTTTAAACACTGATACATGCATACTTACATAATATTTTATTCTTCATTCATTTTGTAAGGCAAAAGCGTAAGGTTATTCAACTGACCAAAAATATATCTAACTGGATACATTGAACCAATAAAATACATGGCATTATTTTTTTAATTTTTATTAAACAGTATACAGATTAAAACAATAATAGAACAATAAAACAAAGAAAGACTACGCCTACAAACAATTAATGTTGGCACAATATCAGAATAAAATATTTAAGACAGTATGAGAGTAAAGTTTTTAAAATATCAGATTGCAAAGAAAGTATAAAATATTTTACAACATAGGTACGTGTTTAATCAACGTTTCTAACTGTTGAATCTCCCAATTTTTGAGAAACAAGATGTTCGAGTTTTTTAAATAATTTTGAAATAATATACAACAAAATGTACTAACTATTTAATTGAGTAGTTGCAATAATGTTTAGAATGCTATTGCAATACAAGAAGAAGTAATTTAAAAATACATGAAATAAAAACAAATATATATTTTATTTTATTTTGTCTAGGAGTAGATACTTACTCCTTTTAATAATTTTAATATCCTTGTACTCAAAAAATGATAATTTACTTAATAAGAAACTTTTCACATCATTTTGCTTATCATTTAAAAAATATATATTAAATATCAAAAGATTACTCAGTTTTATTATATAATAGCTTTATTCTATACTGGCTGATTTTATAAAGGAACAATGAACAAAACATTTTCGGAATAGTGATAAGATTGGACTAAGCCTATCAAAACTAATAGATCAAGTCTATTTTCTCTCATTTTTAATATTAAAACATAATTTAGCGAGTTAAATAACCAAATATATTCATGATGTGGAAGGAAAGTACTCTGTTAACTTATTTATTAATGACATTGACAATTCGAACAAAACATTACAAAATACATCATGAGTACTTCGTGTCTTTCAGGTGGAAAATAATTTATTACTCTCATAAAAAAAATAATTAGTATTTAGTTCACTAGTCCCTTCATATTAATATTTAGTCGCGTCAAATTAGTATGAAAAATGTGAAAATAGACAACTTTTTGCGGAGAAGTCCGATTGAGATGCGGTTTTCTGTAAAATGTTCAGGGAATTTTTTATAACAAAAGGTACATCTAACCTCTGTACGCTCGCAAATTTTTAATTGTTTATTTAACAAATGACCCAGTTTTGTTGAACATATGGCAAATGTCACACACGATTCAATGAAAATGTCTGAAAAATGTTCTCTCGGGGGTTTTCGAGGTCCCTCTTCATCACTTTAGTGTTAGCTTTATTATTTATTGCTAAATTGTTGTAACTGGGTTAATTAACAAATTAAAAACTCCACCCCCGAAATCACTAGAGAACCGGATTTTTTTTCAGTATTTCTGGCTTATTAAGGTAAACCATCGGCACAAGATTTTTACAAATATAATTGTTTATTGTTCGATTGTTGCAACCTCGCTAATTAACAAATTAATAACTCTTCTCCCGGAATCGTTAGAAAATAGGATTTTTTTTAAAATAATTCTGGGATCAATTGAACAATAAACATATATTTGAAAAAATATTGTGCCGATGGTTCGCCTTAAAAAGACAGAAATCCCGGAAAAAATGTCGGGTCTCTAGTGATTCCGGGAGTAGAGTTATTAATTTGTTAATTAGCCAGGTTGCAAAAATAGAAAAATAAACAATTTCGTGCAACAACCTTGTGCCGATGGTTCTCCCCATGATCCCAGAGTTATTGCAAAAAAATTGGGTTCTCTAACGATTCCGGGAGAAGAGTTATTAATTTGTTAATTAGCGAGGTTGCAACAATCGAACAATAAACAATTATATTTGCAAAAATCTTGTGTCGATGGTTTGCCTTAATAAGCCAGAAATCCTGGAAAAAAATCCGGTTCTCTAGTGATTTCGGGAGTGGAGTTTTTAATTTGTTAATTAGCCCAGTTACAACAATTTAGCAATAAATAATAAAGCTAACACCAAAGTGATGGGACCTCGAAAACCCATCGAGAGAACATTTTCCAGACATTTTCGTTGAATCGTGTGTGACATTTGCCATATGTTCAACAAAAAGTTACAAGTGAAATGCTAATTTGACGCGACTAATTTTTGGTGTATCTACTTAACTTCTTCAATACATATTACTCTAAATAACAAAGATATTAGCTATAAAATAAGTATCCAGATATAATACAGTAGAATTTTACTCTCTTAAATTACTGTAGTATATGAATGAGCAAAGTATCTATTTCAGTTATAAGATTGTGACGTGCCAATACAGCAAATCTACCTAAATGTATATCACAACATGTACTAACGAGATACGGATAACATCACCTAAACTGAATTAGGATCAGAAAAAATGGGTTTATCTGTTGTAGCTTCGATTACAATAGCCTTGGCGCCGAACACTTTTCTTAGGAAGGGTCTCATCGATTCTAGAAGTCGTTGTGTTCGTAGGGCAGAATTCTGCAACAGAAAGCAAGGTTGAATGTTGATTTTATAAGTAGAAGACGTTCTTTATGTGGTTGAAATTGGAACAAGGGTTTTGTAATATTTTCATAATTGTAATCAAAAATAAATTAGATACTAAGCAGTTCAGAAAAATTTCCAAATTGCCAAAGTTATTTCTTCTGTTTTAGTTGCAATATCATATATTTGCCTCTCTCTTACATTTGGGTGCTATGTTGACACTGTATTAAACATCTTTGCGTAACTAATAGTCCAGTCATTTTAGGCATTTTAAATCTCAATCTGCGGAAAAATTTCTAGTGAGCTGAATTTTTGTATACACCTCTATTACGGCGTTGAAATGAAGATGTGAAAAATCGACATTGATATCGTGCCGGCTAAAACAGTTATAAAGGTCAAAAGGTCACGAAAATCAGTTTTTCGCAAATATCTCGCCACCAATTGTTTGTCGTGAAATTATCTATAAAAAATGCCTCTTGCACTTTTCTGTAAAATTAACCGTTTTCGGAGTAGAGAGCTGAGAAAGTGACTAGAATGCACCCACATACGATATTGTATATCGTATACCAAGGCGTAAACTCTATTGCTTTTTATTCATGTTTGTAAGTGTCTTCAAAACTTCTATCTGATACTTGGGCGTTTTGTGAAAAATATACTTATATTATGGAGGTTTGGAAACTTCTAAATAAAAAAATATCTAAAATCTACTAAATATTATACAAACGACCTACACTGGCAAATGTTCCGTATTTTATTGTCCCTTTATACCTGGTACTGCCTGTCGGACTGTGTTTAGCTAAGTTGAAAATTATTTCTTTGGTGTTAAAGACGTTATTTTAGTAGTTTCATGCTCTTGAACACTTTTCATAATGAGTGATACATGTTTTATATGCAATGAATTGTTGTCGGATGGTGATGTAGTAGAAGTTAGGCGTGGTCTACAAACATTAAAAATTGCTAATATTGCTAGAGGTGATGGTAATATTGAATATTTAAGTACTGTGACTTTTGTAAATGTTCATAGTAATTGTCGTAAAAATTATACGAACAATTTGAGTATTGCGGCAATAACAACTTTATTGTCACCAGCACCCGATTTTCTACTGAACACAATCTTTTGTAATTGCAAAAAAGGTTGTGGCGGCAAATGTGGATGCAAAAAATTGGAATAAGATGTTCAAAAGTTTGTGGACATTGCCGTGGCCAGTCATGCTTAAACGCAGAGTCAACCAATGATAAAAATGATGAAGATGTCGATTTAAATATAGGAATAAGTCCACTCGACGTTTTGTCAGCAATTGTTAATGATATAGAAACTGAAGATATCAACGATGAATGACAAAAAAAATATATACTAAAGTTTGTTTCTTCTGTATTTTCCAGTATTCAAATAAAAAATTATCCACTCTTCAATAAAAAAACCTCTTATTACATATCATGGATTATACCTACGGGGGAAACCATGTAAAAAACGCGCCTAGCATTCTACCTCGAACGTGGTGAGAAAACAAGTGCATTGTCATAATATAGTCGCTTTCTCAGCTCTCTATTCCGAAAACGGTTAATTTTACAGAAAAATTTTTTGTAGATAATTTCACGACAAACAATTTTTATAATGACCTCTATTGACCTCAGAGCAATAGGTGGCGAGATATTTGCGAAAAACTGATTTTCGTGACATTTTGATCTTTATAACTTTTTTAGACGGCACGATATCAATGTCGATTTTTCACATCTTCATTACAACGCCGTAATAAAGGTGTATACAAGAATTCAGCTCACTAGGAATTTTTTTCGCAGATAAAATCTTAAATGACTGGACTATAACACAAAGGCAAATATAATATACTATATTTTAACTTAATTAAAAAACTTCGAAATAATATCTGTTTGTAATGGAATATTCTACAAGTGGTCGTTCAAGTTCAACGTACAATCTACTGCAATAATAATGGCACATTTCAAAATGAAGTTGGCGATATATTTCGAATTTCTGGTGTATTCGTAACGAAATCTACTTTCAACATTCGACATTAGTTCTTAGTTGTTCCACACCAATTCCATCAATAGAGATTAATGCTATTCCTGCGCAGAACTTTTAAGCTGGTCTTTTAAGCGTTTCACCCAAATATACTAAAATTACTAGTAGCACAGAGTGTTTCTTAACTAGAGGTCAAAAATCCAGGGGTTTATTCTGTAGCCCAATAAGGGTTTTTGTTATAACTATGGAGTCTTACGACTGCCATTGTTCATTTTTAAGTTCTAAACCGGTTGAGATAATTTAACAAATACGGTGTGCAAATTTAGTATGACGGTAGATATGAAGAAAAAAATTATCAGCTTTGGAAACTTATCAGTGGAGGTGTGGGTATCCTCTATCATTATTTGCCAAAAATATACATCACCCTGTATAATATTTTAAATAAATTAAGTCGTCATATGCGCCATTATGCTATTATTATACACTGTTTTGTTTTCCAAACCGATTAACAACATTGATTTATTTGATCAAGTACAGTTTTACAACACCCATTGCACTACTTAAAATAATAACAAAATAATTAATTAACAGCGGAATTACTTTACTATGATTTATTATAACAAATATTGGGAATGGCCACCTTCAAAAATTTTTTTAAGGCAATATATTATGATAAAATCATCTTACTACTAAAACAGACACAACTGTGTTTTGTTACAAAATTATAGAGATTTTTATAAACTTAATTTAAAAATCGAAGACATTTGAACATTAATAACGTATTTTAGCATCTCTTTAGCCTTAAGAAAAATCTTCAGCACAGAATATTTAGGATAATGAAACTTACACAACTAACCACACAACCACACTTAGCGTGCCGTCAATTGGTATTTTTTTTAAAACAACTTATTTGTGGTTCAGCTTAACCTCGAAAGCTAGAAACTATTGTAAAGGCGAGGAGTGATAGAAAAAATTCAGGGTTAAGGTTGTTACATTAAATATACTACCTAATTAGGAAATCTTAATTAACATACAATGACAGTGAAACTCACTTTTTAATTTTACAATTTGTTTATGTTTAATATTCAAGTTAATTATTGTTTCAGCAAGTTGACGTTGGGTGTTTATTGTATTCTGTTTCATCACCTTTAATATTGATATAAAAATATTATATTAAATTTAGACGAGGTAGATTCACATAGTATGTCATTTTATAAGTCGTTTGTCAACATCGTCGTTTTCATCACTTCTATATAAATTGTGTTTTAGGATAAATAACATTTTTTTAAACCGAAAAATTCTAGTTATGTTAGGTTTAAAGCATGATGCTTAGTATCAGCAAAATAATAATAATAATAAACAAATTTTGCTAAGATAACCTATATAATCGTTGAAATTTTTCATTTTAGTATTGCAATATCATGTACAGAGCATAATAAATATTATTTCATGTACCCAGAGCAGCTAGCAGTTCTAGCACACTATACACCATTATATTTGTGTTGCGTTGTTGTGATCAGTTAATCCAGGTTTGTGGTGTCGAAATGGAGAATATTTAGATTTAAATCGAGGTTTGATCAAAAAAATCGGTAAATACCAATGTATCAAATATTTCTGATAATTGTGATACAACTAATGGTTATCAGAACCATAAATCATAGAAATATTAGAGTTTTACGAAAATCCACTCTAACGTTTTAGATTACTATATCGGTATTTAGTTTTTCCTACAATTTTAGAGAAAGATATTCAGATCACTACTAGTGAAGTTTTTTGTACTCCTATGATGTAATACCTAAGTTAATCTTTGTTTAATGTTTGTTGTTTCGTTGTTTGTGATTTCCTACAATATTGTTTGTTTTTTAAGTTATTTTTTAGAATATGTACATCTACTTTTACTACTATGTATTGTGTTATTAGAACTGAATTATATATGTTTTATAAAATTGTAAAATTTGATATATTAGTATTGTAAAATTATAATTTTGTACCTAAATACTATATATTACACAATATAATTTACATGTCAAATTGTAAAGTCTACATCTTCAATGATATAAATAACACAGAAATATGTAAAAGGTACACTTAACATTTGTTATATTAACACAGTTAATTGTGTTAAACTTTTAACACACTGCTTCCTATACAGAAATGTGTAAAAATATACACAATCCCGTGTGCACCTCGATTCAAAGAAGATTGTGTTTTCTGTATAAAAATGTGTAATTATTTTTTTGCAGTGTACATATTTTCTATCACCTCTTCCATTAAAGGTAGCTAGATAACTTATTCCTGTAGGCAACTGATTATAGATGAGGTCTACTTGTCAACGGTTAAAAATATAATTTACCTAATGGATAGAAGATAAATGGATATGGAATGGATAGACATATAGAACTAGACATACTGCCTGTCTTTCATGTACATTAAAAAGGAGTATATTAGTATCTAATGTCGATAATAATACATAGTTATATCTTGTGGTAATGTAAAAAATAATTAAATAAAATATTAAAATAATTAATTCAAAATATTGTTTTATATTGTATTACTGTTATTGTTTTATTATTGTTATATGTCGGTTTAAAAAAGTTGTATCATAAGTTAAATTTTTTATTATGTTATATTTATATTTGTTTATTTATATGTTTTATTTCGTCTAATATTATTAATGTGTTTTTCATTTTATTTGATATATTCTGAAAGTGCCAAAGGAACATTTTTATTATTTTCAAGTAATACTTAATTTTGTGAACTGAACTTGCTATAGATAATTTTACAAAATATATTTTTTTGTTTTTTACTCTCAAGGTCTACGCATAATAGACGCCTGATAGTAAATTAATTTCATAGTGACTAAAGTAACTTCTTCGAAAGAAGTATGTACTGGTATTACAACTACCACAGTAAAAAAATATTATAAAAATGAAAAAGTATATAGTTCTACTTACAATCATAAAGTCTCCTATAGTGGTTGATAAATTTGTTACCAACGTGAAAGAAGACCCAAACAGTTGTCCTGGAATATCTAAAGAGACAGGTTTTCCTGGTTCAAAAATTACAATGTCCTCAGTCGTAGTAGGCCCTTTTGGAGTAGTTGATATCTCCCATGCAAAACCTTTGGAATGGGGTCCCTAAAAATTATATTACTTGATTAGTAACACATATTACAATTTAATTTAAACAAGGACAAATATTATGTAAGAGAAGATACAGCCTCTGCAGAAATGATGTTAGTACACCTCCCATGATAGAGCTATTAGAGAGCATTTGCATAGATAATATAGGATCAAGTAGGTCACGGTTCTGCAGTTAGGTAATTTTATAAAAATATTTCCATCCTTCGTAAATTTAGTTATAAAGGAAGTTTCCGTTAAACGAAATATAATATTATTTAAAAAAAAAAATAATGTATGTTATTTTTTATAGTTAGATGTTTGATTCAATTTAAAATAAAGAAAAACACCAATCCTAGAAATGAAGAAATAGATTAGATTTCATATTCAAATTGTTCTACCTAAATACCTTTACAATACAGTAAGAAATATAAGATATTATAATATCTTCCACATATACTTAGGTAATAATAGTTATTTATTGTATAAGTGTTTTGAACAGCAATTAAAACACGAATGCAATACAACGTTTTATCCGTAATCACATCAGAATCATATTTGTGGAGTCAGAATTATTGGAATTTAGTAAAAAAATATTCGCACGACTTGATATTTCTTAGTACTCAATGAAACACAAACTTGATATTGCAAGGAAAATCCAAAGGAAATATAGATGTCTCTTACAAGAAGAGACATTCTTCACAATCTTCGGCATATATTATGTGTTCCGAAAATGATGGCAACAATGCTACAAGGGTTGTTATTAACGGAAAAGAAGTTAAACGTCATAAAACAAAAAACGAAATGTACTATAAATGTATATGTTAATAAGTTAATAAATTAAATTTGATTTATTATAGGTATTATAAATATTCATTATTACTTCACTATCACTATATCACTGTATCACTTTAGATGGTTCATTATAAGGTGATTGTGGATAAAAGATATTTTAAATGTTTTGAAATTTTGTTATATATTTTAATATTAGAAAAAAATATATAATTTACTCTAATTAACCAGCAATGAAATATATTTAAAAAGAGAGTAAAGATGAGAAGAATAATTTACTTCGTTTGGTGATAGATTAAGTTTTTGCATCATTAATATAAGAAATGTTCATCAACATGTAAGGCCCGCTACAGACTATGCGTCGTGTGTAGGGTTTTTATTAATTGATTTTTCTCTCTACACACTAATTTAGAATTCCTCACATCACGAATCGCGCATAACGAATCGCCAATTCACGCATAGTCTGTAGCGGGCTTAAAAAATGTGTGTTTATGAAAGAATCATTTAGAAACGATATTTGCTGCAGGTACATTCATTATAGCATACGATTACACAATAACTACATCATATATTATTACTGGAAGTGTCCTTAAAAAATTGTTTCAGAACTAGATTATATAATACAATCTCGGAATATAATGTTTTATAAAGATACGATTTTAAAAATACAAATATGACAAAATATTGAATCAAGTACTAAAAATACGAATCCTTAAGTCACGAAAAATATTTAATGATAGATGCAAATATGATAAGAAATAATAAATTACAAAAATTAATATTGAGTATCTGTAACCAATTTTTAGTTAAGGGTGGAAATTAAAAAAATAAACAGTACTAGATATACAGGATGTTTTCAAAAGAAGTAGCAATGGTACAGGTGGACCTACAGTGAAACACGTTTTGCATAAAAATGACCTTAGTAAAAGGGTCACCCCGTAAGGGATACAGCTCTTCAATGTATGTTAAATAAATAAGATGTAGCAAAAAATAACTACTTAGGACTTAGTTCAACCCCCTCCAAGAGGTAGAAATTTTCGAAAAATTGTTGAAAAGTTGCATATGCATTAGTAGAAAATTTATGTAAAATTTGACTATTACACCTTTTTTGGTTTTCAACTTTCATCTTCTAAGGGGTGAACATTTTACTAAGATTTTTATGCAAGACATGTCTTTTTAGATGTAAATTCACAGATACTACTTGTGCTATTTCTTTTGGCAGAAACAATGAGTAAGTATAACTCCAAAAGTAATTAATCAGAAAAAAATATTTGGGAAAACTCATTCCAACTCAAAGAAATACAAATTTTAGATATCTATGAATTAAAAATTGACAAAGTGACAAAAGTATAAACATGAGAAAAACAGACGATTTTAAAAAATGGAGAAATAAAGAACGAAATAACGATTAGAAACAAGTTAGATTCAATCAAATAAATTAAAGAAGTAACATCTAATTCAGAGAACAATTCTGACATTTTTATATTGAATAGTTTAGCAGCATGTGGGTTCAAGAGACGCAAACACTCAAATGTACTGACCCCCTTCTAAATGGCAAAGTTGCTCAAAATTGTGATTTGTCACGAATGTTTCATGCTATTAAATGATGCAGTTACATAATACATACAAATAAACATATATTTCTTAAAAAAATTGTCAATCCTTAAGATATACGTACCTACAATGGTTTTACTATTTTTTGAGTCAAGGCCTAGCGTATGAAAATTTATGACGGTGTCAAAGAACTGTTCTGAAGGTCTCAAACGATCGTAATATTTTAATTAAGTAATAAAGATTGTCGATACTGTGAAGGTGTTGTGTTTCTTCATGTGGAATGAATATCTAATAAGCACATAATCAAAGGCTAAAATTTTACAGATATTTAGAAATATCATCTGCAACTACCTACACTCAGTATTTGACACGTGTTACACATATTTGTATGTACTGTAAAGCGTTCGAATTATTATTATTTTTTTTACAGTGCAGACAAAGCAAAACCTTTGTGTTGCAACGCATTTTTTTAATAACAGAAAGACCAGGAACTGTTCTCTTATAGAATTAATCATAATTTTTTGTCAATCACTTTTAATCCATTCTCCTTGATATCCAGTTTCCTTTCCGTTCACCAACATTTTTATCATATTTCTTTTGATATTATGTTCGAAATATTGTATAATTAAGTGATTGTTTGCAATATTTTCCTGTAACTTAATTAATTATACTCAACAACAGGAACTGTCGATTTTCAGCAACGTACCAACTGACTATTTTCCTTAATCAAGGTGTATATTAAGGACAAGACACTAAATAAATACGAAAGATACAAATATTAAATTATTATTTTATTAAACATATGTACAAAAACTACATCACTATAAAAATTTACATCCAATTTATTTACAAAATCGTTTGGTTATACAAAAAAATATTACAAACAATACCACTGAATAAATTTTCATAAAATGGCATAAACGTCAACAAACAAGAATTAAATTAATAAATTAATGTTATTTTAAAAGATTTCAAGAAGGTGAGTCCTACTTTTTTGACAGAAGGTGTTGCAAAAGAAAGAGTCTCGGCGGAATTGACAGATTACAACAAATATATAAAGTGAAAGTAAATATCAAGTGGTCCTAAATACGAATAATTGCTTAAGCGAAGAAACGTAGAAACATGTTTATGAATAAATTGAGCAATAAGGCCGCTGTTGGCTGTGTATGGCTAAAAATGAAATGAAGAATCATGGTGCTTAGAAAATAAAAGTTAGTTCTGAATATATTCACACTTACGTATTATTTTTGAGTATTATGCGTTGACTAGAATCTTACTAATCTGCAAAAATATTTAACATGGTAATTTTAAAGTTAAACGACCACATTCGACTAGTAACTTTTGTTATGCAACTACAAAAAACTTGCTTGTTGTAATCTGTTGTTTTCCTTTTGACAATAATAAATAGAATTTGATAGTTTCCGCCTCAAGTTTTGCAAAGCAGCATAGTACACTAGGTGAGGATATGGAAAAATAGTACCTAAGTTGAGCAAATTTTCGTGATTCTAACAAGCGATCTCCACACCACAAGTAATCTGGAACATTTTCCATATCCAAACCTGTAAATACGTATACCAAACTGCTTTGTGACCAAAGACTGAAAGCACCAACAACTCCTTTAAGTTCTAAAGTGAAAGTCCCCTTCCCTAAACTGCACTACCGTGACCTCCGTGGCCAGCCCCACCGCTCACGAGGGCCCCAAAGTTGAAACCCTTGTGGGCCCCACTGGAGCTAGCCGCGCCTAGTTTATTGGTTACGATGGACAGTACGGGACCAACAGCCTGGAGTTTGCTACCAATTACCCCTGAAATTATTCCGGAAAGGGACACCACGGGGTCAGCGGGTGGAACAATGTGATGAGCGGCGTTTTTTGCGATGTTGGTCTTGTCCAACTGGTCTACCAAATGCGTCTTGTGGTCGATGAAAGCGTTTATTTTCTGTGGATTCAATTAGTTAGTGAATTATGGTTTATGAGTGGTTAGATTATTTCCTACTAAGGTTATTTGCTATGTACTGAAATGAAACTATACTGAGTATCGCAATATCCCCTGACAATACTGTATTCGTAATTGTCGAATTATATTATGACAAATCTACTTAACACTGTACGCTGCTACAATTGAACGACACGACAAATTTATAAGATAAAACAGGAAAGAGTTTTCTTATTTTAAAAAATAAATAAATAAAAGTTATTATAGAAAAAATAAAACTGTATCATTTCTGTATCTCAAAAGGAAACGACTAATATTTTGTCAGGGAAATATTACGATATTTTGTATACATAAAAATATTGAACGAATCATGAAAAGCTTCTACTTACAATTCTGAACACAATTATATTTTTAAAAACAATCAAATATAGATGAATATATAATTCCTTACTTGTGTATTGTGATTACGTAAAAATGTTAGATTCGGTTGTAACTTTGCTACGCTAGGAGATACTGAAAAACTAAAACGTGCATTCCTTGACTAATTTTTCACAAGGATTTGATTTTTTTATCAAACAAATAATCGATAATCGCACTATAGTTTTGCATTCGTTAAAATAAAGTAATGCAGTGTTAATTATGGCATGAAAATATAACACTATACAGGGTGTTTTATAATAAAAAATCAAAGTTAATATTAATAGCTCTGTAGTGTGATGCTCGATAGTTTTGTTATAACAAACTGAAATCTTTGTGTAATATTTATCAAAATATGCTCGTTTCAGTTTTCCGATATCTCCTAAGGGAGCAAAGTTACAACCAAATCTAACATTATCACGTGATCACCCTGTACATTGTTATAAATACAAAAATATGCTATTTTAATTTTACAGCACAATGAGAGCAACTTATATATCTCAAACCAGCAAAGACATCTGGAAATATTAGCATAGACTTAAGGGATATCTCTGGATAATGATTTAAAAAAACAGCATGTGAAACTGGATTCTGGAAAACATATTTATTTATTTTATGTATCCTTGCAAAATATTTTACTCCTATAAAACATGTAGTTGGGGAAAGTTAGTGCAATAAAGTTTATGTATCCAGTTACATTTTGCATTTACATTTATCTATAAATTATTAATTTAACATATGTCTTAAGAAAAACTATACTGGTCTGTATAGTTTATATATAATGACATTTATCACTTCTCGCACCTATATAATAAGTTTTGTTAGGTAATACTGCTTTACTAAAACAAAATCTATTAATATGAGGTTCCTTGTTGTACTGATTCCAAAACTGTTGCTTTGTTATATATTTCTTATAAAAACAAATTATTACCTGTGACTTAAAACCACCTTATTACTTATATAATTGTCAACAAATATAAAATTCATATTATTCTTCAAAATACGTAATTCATTAGCATGAAATTAGTTACCTATTTTATCAAGAAGATTATAATTTTTCTACCAAATTATAGTTGTGTATTTTCATAACGTTTATGTTGAAAGAAATTAGTTTTCTTCTACTTTATGCAATAAATGACATAAATATAAATGTCGTCTGAATATTTATTACTTACACATAATTAGACAAAAAATAAGTGGTTAATGGTTTTAGGACATTTTGAAGATGTAGAAAATCTATTAGTTTACATAACTTTTGCATATGCAACGATACTTAAGCGTCAAATATCTTTCAGATGTTTACGAGATTGTCGACCGCAACGATCATTTATATACAGTGCAATGCATAGATTCGAGAAAGGTTCTGGTATTTTTGGAGAGGACGGAAATTGGTGAGGCGAGTTCGAGTTAAAAGACACATTCAACATTAGATACGTTAAAAGAGTCATGGAAAACAAATTTGTAATTATAAAATACAAATTAACATTTCTCGATGTTTTTTTTTTAACCTTTGAAGCAGTGTATGTTGATTTCTTACCCTCTTAGAATCTGACACAATCAATTTAAATATAGTATTTAAAATAACATAACATGTTGTGGAATTTTCTTTTTAATAGCTTCTCATACTTACATTAAATACAAATCCTAGTACGGCATTTTTCACTCCTGTTACTACTTCGACTTTCCTCTTTTCTCTGTTAATAGTATTAGCCATGAATTCCTGAAACAAAAAAATACTGAAATCATGCAATGTTTATCATTACATAACGTTTAGACAAAAATTCTGATTTATATTATTTTTTACAAAACTACCTCATGCCTAGGTACTGCTATATCAAGAAATTAAAGTGCTTCTTATTAATTTAAGTACTAATTTAGCAGAAATAAATACGATTTGAAAACTGTTTTTATAACTTTTGTACAGTATATCTAATAAGAGGGTGGATAAAATATAAAAAAATATTTGTTATGTATGGATCGTCAGCCTATTGTTTTCTTCTGAGATCTAGAACGCCAACTATGATTGTTTTATTTCGGTTATATCTTTCACAAAATTGAACGAGATTTTAACTGCAGTTTTTCTCGCTTACCTTTTAAGACAGCTTGTTTGAGGTTGTTATTGTTATTATCATTACATATTTAGGAACAAAACAGCCTGTCGAACTGATACTGCCGATAACTTTAGACGTTTTTGCATGTTGGTTGAGACAACGCATCTTGCAAAAATCCATCAATGCAGAATAAGACAAGAGAAAGTCCTGATCTTGCTCGATCTTGAAAAATCATGTCTTGCCTTTTCTTGTGAGGCAAGGTAAGTAATTTTGGAAAACTCTTGTATACAAATGAAAAACATGGAACTTTATTACGGATTTGGTAACAGTGGTGGTTATTCTCGGTCGGCTGCGGTCCCGCTCCGTGCTCACGAGTAACTATCGACATGGTTGATCGTTGACACTGGTCGATTGGTAGACTTTAGGTTTGTTCCAAATGCATAGAAAACCGTACAATGTACGCGTTTCAAATATCTTTGGGACGAGCATTGACCTACTGAACTGTTTGTATAGACATGCGCACTGAGTAATCTTGTTTAGATTTGACTTTTTTTTTTGATTGATAAATAGTAAATTGAATTTTAAAATGTCCATCCATGGCTCTAGTTTTTAATTTTAAATATTGACTTCCATACAAGGTTGTTTATAACTTCAAAGTTAAATTCAGAGGTAGCTGGTTATATCATATTTGTCCCCACTCATTTTTCGGTTAAGTAAACGTTCGAAACATTCGCGATTCCATGCACGGTACAAACTTGACGCATGCGCCTATTATCAGTGCATATAATCTCGCGACGGTATCGTGCCCGTACAGAAAAATTTATTGGGAACAATCCTGTTATAAAGTATAGAAACCGTCATTTTTACATAATAATAATAAGTAATATGTAATGGACGAAATAGACGAAGCAGAAGAGCTATTTATATCAAGTGAATTTAGTTCAGCGGAACTAGATCTCAATAAACTTTGATTTTAAAGATAATTTTACATGCTAGATGCCTTTTAAATAAAATATATACCTACAATAAAAATGCAATATTTATTTTTTTCAGTTAATGTTGACTTAAATATTACCTCTTCTTATCTTTGAAAAACTTCAAAATATCAATATTTTTTGTCTTATCTTACAAAACTTTTTTTTTAAATATTATCTTGTCTTGCTATTTGAGCTGTCAAATATTGTCTTGTCTTGTCTGTCTTGTCTTTTCTTGCAAAGCCAACACAAGACCAAGAAAAAACAACTGTTTTTAAGCTCAGTCAGGAAAGTTAGAATCAAGAAGGCATTGCGATCGACTGTTGTAAAGAGGTAGGAAAAGTATTAAAAATACTTAATTTGTCAAATCTGAGGACGGGATAGCAATGCTATCTGGATATGGACGCTCTATAAACTTAAAGTGAAGCTTTACAATCGTATTATAATGTTGCGTTTCATTTCACATAGAAAATGTATTATTAAAATTGTTTCATGAACGAAACTTAACCTCTAATGATATTGAGAAAGACCGTAGTTAGCGACAGTTATAAGACAGATGAAAGCTGACAATAGTGAAGCTTTTATCATATTTTAAAATTTACTTTTTCCAAATTTTATCTAAATAATCCTTAACATTTTGTATTTCACAACCAAAAAAATCATGGACCACCGCAAAACCGACATTTTTATGTTTATTCCTAAAGTTATGGTGTACTTTGTCAAAACATCCTATCTTTCCTTCTGTGACATCTCAATGCAAAATTTTATTGTATTAATCCCTAAATACCTGCATAACAGTGACACTGATTAACATTGTTTCTCTCAAATTTTATTTTATATAATATTTTATTAATTTACTACGCCACTGCACTCGGCGAAATGTAAAAATAATGAGAGGTGATGCGAGATGAAAGTTAAAGTTCGGACAATTGCCGTAGAAAGCAAAACTTGTTGAAAGAGAAACTCATACGGTTAAGTTTGTGTAAACTCACTTTCTTCGCGTTAATCCAAGATGCAAATAAAACCAACAAAATAGGGAATTTCGCCAGAAATTTATTTTTAACGATTTTAAGTGATAAATAATAGCAATGGGTTAAGGTACACTAAACAATAACCCTTTTATTAATAATTTAATATTAGTTTCGCATGCATTTAAATTCATTAATACAAATGTACTTTGCAATTGAATTCCATTGTATGCACAACGTAGGACAATATAGTACTGAATGAAGTTTAAGAGAAGAAAATATGGTTCAGTTTATTTCATGTAACAAATATATGATTGTATAAACACTGGATGTTGTGCAAAATAAATTACTATCACTATAAACTAATTTCAGATAATGGAGATAATGACATTTGGTAAATTTTAATGCTAATAAGTCATTCCTTAACTAACACATCTGTTGAACTGTATTTTTGGGAGCACATTTTTTTACATTCTAGTAAAAATACAACATGGTGATTGCACCTCTCGACGTGGTAAATAAAATTTCGAATTTACGAAAAATGACAAATTTTTTGGAAAAATTTTATAGAAAAAAATTGTTTATTTTTATATCGGACAAGGTGGAAAGGTGGTCATTTTGATCTGGTCAAAACATATTTTTTAAAACATATTGTAATGGTTTTACATAAAAGTGAAAAACTTTGCACTGCTTGAAATAGCTACTTGTCAAAAATAGAATACGATATTAGTATGCAGCTAAAAATTAGTAATTTAGTAATTTAAATATGGCGGCCTAACCACACATAGCTCTTAAAAATATTTTCTACACAATTTTATCCATACACGTACATAAGGTGTCCACAAACAATTCCTAAAAATACATGAGGTGATTCTGCATAAAAAAACATGAAACATTTTTCATACGAACATACAGGGTGTTGAAATAGAATTTTTATTTTCGATTTTTTTAAATAATTATACTTATTTTATTAAAAATTCAATTTAATTAAATAAAATTAAACAAGAAATAAAATACAAAATAACAAACAAGTAGTTGTAAAAAACACAAAACGCTCTCATCGGATGTATTTTCTTGAAAACGGTTGGTTTTGAGGATGTTTAAGAACAGTACTATTTTATCAGTAGAGAAGGTGTAAGAATGAGATTTATTCATAAAAAGTCCCATAAGTTTACTGTCAAAACAGTTAAGGGAAATTGAAATCAACCGCACATAGTGCCCTCTAAGCGCTATATAAAAATCTATACCAAAATATGATTTCTGGCCCCAAAGAAATCCCTGTTATCCAATTTTGTGAGATAATTGTATATTTTGGAAAAGATATATAAAAAAATCAAGAATAAAATTTCTATTTTAACACCCTGTATCTCTGTAACGAAGCAATTCCTATGTTCATATAAAAAATTGTTTATGTTTTCTTATGTAGACATACCCCCCTGTATTTTTAGGGGTTATTCGTAGAATCCTGTATATTTTTTCACTTTTCTAAATTTTAATATACGATTTGCTATTAATGTTGTGGTAATGTTAGTCTTGCTACATAAAACTGCTATTTTATCAACCCAAATGCTTATAGAAAGACATGCCTTACTATTAAATTTCAAAGTAAACTTTTAATGAATCATGTAATTGATGGTAAATAAACCTGTCATATATTTATAAATTAAGAACAATGCTGTTCCAATATATTCTTAAGCCATTGCAACACGGCGATTAGCATATTGACCGTTAACATATGAAGTAATAAGCGACGTGTTTTCACTTTTTATGAGCGGGTAACTGACTTCACAACTTCAGCTTGTTAATGGTTTTGAGAATGAATACTCCTAACTTAACATATAAAATCGTGCGGTGGTAAAGTAAATCTATAAATAGACTGAGCAGGACTTAAATCTATTTTAACACCATCTGTAGAGTATTGTGAATTACTGTAACACTTTTATTTGTTTTAATTGTATTTATCCTCGGCATGAAATATATCTAGACATGATAGGGATAAAGCTCTTTGGAAATGACAATACAAGTATAAAAATTGTAAAAAAATTAAGATGGATGCAGATTTAAACGATAAATTGCAAATGTGTTTACTTTCGCCATATTAGTACCTACAATTGATACACACATTTTTCTGTGAGAAAAGATTGTTGGCAAATGTGTTTAAGGACATTAAATGTCTTAAACCAAACTCCGCAAAGAAATTAACTTATGTTTCTATTTTATTTTATTCCCAGAATTGTAACTACAATAGAATTTATATCGACATTAAAATCATGTGGATTGGTTTACTTGTATTACTGTTTTAAGCATTTTCGAAAATACCTTTTTAACACTTTACATACTTATAGCACAAAATTGTGTCAGTACATCCCAACTAAATAAATTATCATATTCTTTTGTGAGTTGGATACGTGCATTGATTTAATGACATATATGTAATACATTTACAAGGCTATACCGATGAATGCAAAATTAACGAAACTTTAAAATTTGGCGTAGACTTCTAGTGTTTCTGGAAATCTGGAAATGTGGGGAGGGTAACTTTAGAGGCTACAGCACTTTGGCTCATTGGGCCTCTTGTACTTCTAGTATTTCTGTTCTAAATTTTAATAAGTAACATTTCCTGGGATAACAATAAAATTAATACTGTTGCATGTTTTACGAAATGTACATTTAATCGATTACAACGGCACACAAAAATAGTGGTCTGTACGTTTGACCAGACCCATCTACTTTTACGTATTTTAACGCAATAATGAAGTCGAATATGAGGTCTGTTTAACTGAGATACCCTCAAAATTTTGAGTAAATTGCAAAAATTACTTGGTGATCTCAAAAAATTTAGGAAAAACTTTTTCTGACCTTGATCAATTGTGATTGTTCTGAATTTTGATGCGCTGAATTTGAATCTTGAGTTTATTGAACTGCATCATTTACAAATTTGGCAAAAATCGCGAAAAATAGCTGAAATCGTTAAAATTCGTTCAGATTCAAATTCAGTATGTATGTAAATGTATTCAACAAAATACTTCAGTGTCAATCAAACTTGATTTATTTTGCTCTCACGTGATTCTTTGCAATTTTTCGCAATTTACATAAAATTTTGAGGATGTTAAACTGACTTCAGTTTCAGATTCAGAGTGTCAAATATATGAAAAAATACACACCACTTCTTTTTTGTGTGTCGGTGTTAGTATCTATTAAGTTCTTCCCAGTTATGTATCTAACTAGAATGAATTTACTGTTTAAATAGCATTATTTCAGTTCTTTTGTTGTTAACCGTTAAAGAAATAACTATGAAGCAATATTATTTACATGAACTTAACAATATTAAGGGAACCTCGTGTAAAGATACAAATAAAATTTTTATTTATTCTTATATTGAGCTTTTTAGAATTTTGTATTTCATTATTTAACAATTAGGAAATTAAAAATATGTGACATAACACGTCGTTTAATATACAGTGTGACCCATTTCATATGGAAACAAGCCTGTAAAAATGGTAAATATTATCCGATTTATTTCGGGTTTTTTCCAAAAGATGGAGCAATAAAAACTCTATTCTGGCACAAAATATTAAAATTTGTTTTTTGTTTTCAATGCCCACTTCGAAATTTTTTCACGATGAAATTTTACAAAAACTGTTTAGCGATTTTTTAATTACAAATCTAACTACAGCACTGGATTTACCATCCCGTAAAACGGTTGTATGTCAAGTTTCATAAATAAGTATTGAATATTGAGAGATTTATAACAGTTTTAATGTGGGCTTTATTTTATTAAATACTTTTGTAGTAATTTTCAAAAAATACAAGTTGGTTACGAAGAATGAATTAAAAATTTTGCTAATTAATTATTAATTAATTTTACGCTTTTAATTAATCTCATTAAATATAAAAACTTATAATTGACGGTTAGCAATAATAAGGTTTTAATAAATAACTAAAATAACAACAAAAAATTACCGCGTTACATTAAGACTAGGATACAAAAATACAATAAATTTAACGTCACAATACAATAAAATTTTACATTTTTGTAACATCTGCGAGGCCACCGTTGATTTCGTACTTTTCTAATCGCTTACAAATATTTTTTTGAACATTCCTGTAGTTGTTCTTCACAAACTTATCTTATTGTTGCACACAACTCTTCACTTATAAACACTGAATGTTATGATACCACATAAAATGTCAAGTTGTTAGGAAAGCAGTACAAATTTAACTGAAAATGAAAGTTTACTCTTTCTTGTACTGGGAGTTGATGTAATATATTCCAAAATTAATGTCTTAGAAACAGCAAAAACTGTATGCTATTCGTATTTCCCTCAAAAAATAATAGACCAATGATTTGTTTCATTGAGCATCCTACACCAAACATTAATTTTTTGAGAATATTGTCGATTACAATTAATAATCCACTCTGGTCTTTCTGTAGTCCAGTACCTTGAATTTTTGTGCCCATTCTACACTATTCGTTGTAAAAGTGGCCTCATCGCTGTATAAAATAATTTTTATAAAGTTGCTATTATTGAGGTACTCTCCTTGAGCCCATAAGCAAAATTCCAGTAAAGAGTAAATCTTCATTTTCAATTGGATTGATGTCCGGTCTATAATGCAAGAATGATCACCGATTGGATTAATGCTAACTTTCCTAACCGATGGATAGGTAGAAATAGCCCACTAATCAAATGGCCACCGAGGTCCCCGGACTTAACGCCGTTGGACTTCTTTTTATGGGGTGTCATAAAATCTAATGTTTATAATCTTGTAAATAAATTACCCCACGACAACTACAGAATGTTTAAAAAATATTAGCAAATGATTCGAAAAGTGCATTCAAATCAACGGTAGCCTCGTAGAAGAACAAAAATTTAAAATTTATTGTGACGTTAAATTTATTGTATATTTGTATCGTAGTTTTAGTGTCCTTTGTTATTTTAGTTATTTATTAAAATACCTAATTATTGTTAACCGTTAATTATAAGTCTTTATATTTAATTTGAATAATTAAAAGGATAAAACTAATAACTCACTTTTTTAATTCATTTGTCATAGCCAACTTGTATTTTTTGAAAATTACTATAAAAGTATTTAATAAAATGAAGCCTGCATTAAAATTGTTATAAATCTCTCAATATGAAATATTTATTTATGAAACTTTGCATAAAACCGTTTTACGAGATGCTAAATCCAGTGCCGTAGTTATATTTCAAGTAAAAAAATCGCTAAACAGTTTTTGTAAAATTTCACCGTGAAAAAAATTCGAAGTAGGCCTTGAAAACAAAAAATTAATTTTAATATTTTGCGCCAGAATAGAGTTTTTACTGCTCCATCTTTTGGAAAAAACCCGAAATAAATCGGATAATAATTACCATTTTTACAGGCTTGTTTCCATTTGAAATGGTTCACACTGTATATAGATAGTGTCGTCGTTCTTTCCAATTTTCTTTCCAATAACTTGACTAAACAGAAATAATTAATAAATATACATAAAAACGGAATACATAACTTTACAAAAACAAGTAAACAGCAAAATTCTTTTATTATTGCCTTGAAAGTAAACAGAATCAATTAAGTAGATACATTATTTCAGGTGTAAAAATTAAATTAATATTCAAAGCAATTAAAAGTACTCAAGGCTTAATTACTCTATGCAGAATTTCACATCGCACTTAATGTTCTTCGAAAAGAAATCTACGGAAGAATTTATTATACTAGTGGATGGTAAGAATTCATAAAACATAGCCATAACCCCGTAACCCCCTGGTAATGTAAATTTAATGTATGGAGAATATTTCCTGTCCCTGCAAAACATCGTCATCAAATCGCGTTAGTTTAATAATGGCATCGTCCAACGAACATGTAAAAGTACAAATTGAATGAGTTTATCCAAAACTCACCGACTTATTCATAAAAATATTTGCTAAAAACCATACTTAAAACTGACTATAAATCTGAAATACAAAATTCGCTTAATGAAAGAAAAGAAATCAATCAGAAATCTACATTCCTTCTGCTCTTTTCTCTTAAAAAATAATAAATGATAGTAAATAAATAAAAGTCAGTTTAAATATTTTAAGCTGTAATTTTTTAACTTAGTTCTATTCCGTCTATTGTTTTTATCGTGTTCGCTCTATTTTGCAATCAATGTCCAATAGGTTCCCCAGAAGTATAGAAAAAGTGGACAATTTACAATCTAGTCGATAGTAGGTGTAAACTCCCAGTTTAAAGTAAACGCCAAAAATAATGTTTTGTCGTTGCAATAGAAGGCTAGCATTACTTTCGTTTTTCAAGGGAAAACCTGATTGTCACTAGGGGGATATGAGAGATAATTAGCAAGCAAGATATTCAAATTGTATCTCGGTACGCTTGGTAATTAAATGAAATGCACATTTATGTAACATATCACAAGCAACTACTAACAGTTACCATTACATACTGACCGAATAGATAATTAATAAGAAAATGTGAGGTTTTCCAACATGAACTGGTATGGAGAATGTGCGTAAAGGAGAACTGATAGCGATACATTTACTTTGATCGGTATAACGTAATAGGACCAAATATGGTATTACTATATGAAATTAAACATAAATGATTGATAAGTTTATATGTATACAAATATTAGAGAACCAGAAGACCAAAAATAGGTTTAAATATTTCTATTTCAATTTCTCAAATATCATATTCAGTCAGTGACCTTTAAATTGCATACAAAATACTTTATTTCTAGTAGGTTATAACAACTAATTAGCTTTAATCTTCTAATTACATTAACAGAAAGACAAAAATAAACTCAAACAATTCGATTATAATAGATCAATTATCATATTCATTTCGTGACCTTTACATCTCATTCAAGATGCTCAAAATCCGGTTGCTGGTAACGGTTCTGTTTGTAGCAACAAAATGACTTGAAGAAAGTTAATAATTTCACACGATTATCTAACCTAGTGAAATAGAAGTGATGATGTGAGACTCGTATATTTTTACTGTTTTATGTAATAAGACCAGCGTGATTTACTTCCGCCAAAATATGTTTTTATTAAAAATTTTATGGAAATATCAATTAGAAATTTTAAAAAAAATATGAAAGTTTCAGTGAACAACACGCGGGATTTTGAAAGTGAAAGTAGCAGTAACATTAACGGCGAATTTACTGATTTTTTTATTCCTGTTTTCAAATTTAGCACCTGTTATTTTGACTAACTAAAAACAATTTCTCTTTAATTCTTATGTTAATAAGTACTTACTTCTAGATGAGGGTCTAAGTGACCATGGGGTGCTTCCCTTTTAACAATGGTTCTACTTTCTGCTACACCAAAGATGGCAACTAGAGAAATTAGAGCAGCTATTGACCAAAAAACCTGCCTCATTTTGCTGGAACAAAAAAGACCGTATTAGAAACTTAACCAGTTTACACTTCTTTTCTATATTAGGTATTTTATACACTACTGGTATTAAACCAAAGTAATATGCCGATAGTATAAATCACATGTAAAGGAAATAATAGTTTCATTTTGTTAATATACTTCCAAATATTATTAAAAAACTACAGGTTAGTTATTAATACGTGCAGAAAAAATATTTATTAAAATAGTATAAATATAAATATCTCCAGTCTTAGTAGGGATTTTCCTTTTCCATAAATCGAGACAGAATTTTTATTGAAGAATTATCGGTGCACACACTGAGAACAAATTTAACTAAAACACTATTTGCAATCGTAACAAGCACGTTTCAACTGAATTAAAAAATGGCGTCAAGCATGTAAACAATAAAAAAATAACAAAACTTCTTACACTATCCTGCGTCGAGTCTTAACTAAGGAGTGAATGTGATAATCTCCTTAAGTTCTTCTTATTTCTAAGCGCGTATGTAGGTCGTAAATGGTCGAGACTTGACGAGAAGTGCACCGAGGGGAGACCAACGAGGTCAAGGAGGGTATGGCGCGCTGATATGGGGTACTGCCTCTTAAAATTCATGCTCCCCAATTCGGTATGGATGCAGTGTTATATAATTTTTGGAACTTGAACTTGAAATGTGATTACCGACTCTTGTTTTGGGATGGCGTGAAGATTATACATAAAAACTGTTAAAAATAACCTGGCAGAATTGCTGAAATTATTGGGGATGAGTCTTAATTGTGCAATAATTTCAAATACTATGCTTTTAAAAATATTTATGAAATTAGGTAGGGACGTAAATAGTACGCTTCTGCTTTATCTACTGTTTAAAAACGTTATTCCTACATATTTTTGTACTGCATGTTCAGTTATTTTAGTAACTTTTACATAAAAAACATGAATTTTGTTTGACAAAATTGCACGAAAAGATGTTTATAAATATACAGAATGGAATATACTTATGAAATAAATTTTAGTGGCACTTAATTTGTTTTATTTCACATGCCTTTGATGCCGTCAGATGTTGAGTAATGGCACCATATATATTTTTTCTAATATAACAGTATATTTTTTATGGCGATATTACTTTTAAGGTATTTCAGGGATTTTTCTTTAGTTTAATTGGGTATTTTGCCACACTTTTGAAAAAAATAGATTGAATACACTCTTGCTCCAAAAGTATCAGCCAAGGGTTATTATGTGATACTAACTTTACCTAACCAAAAAATATCACATTGAAAAAGCACTATTACTGCGCACTTACGTATATTTTTATGTTTAAAAAAAGTTCGACAGTTCAAAATGTGTTTATCCACAATCATCTTATAATCGGACTTTTATCCACAATATGAACCGTCTAAAAAAATATAAAGTATCACATTATTCACTAGTGGGATAAAGTAATTTTATTTCACTGCTAGAATAATGAATAAATAATAATTTATAATAAATCAAAGTTAATTTATTTACTTATTATCATTATTGCCATCATATTCGGAACACATATGCCGAAGTTTGTGAAGAATTTGCACAAGTTACGGATGTCTCTTCTTGTAAGAAACAGTTATATTTTTCTTGGATTCTCCTTGCAATATCAAATTTGTGTTTCATTGAGTACTAAGAAATATCAAGCCGTGGGAATACTTTTTTATAAATTCCAATAACTCCCAAATATAATTGTGATGTGATTATGGATAAAATGTTATATTGCATTCGTGTTTTAATTGCCTTTTATCCACTTAAGAATATTAAACCGTCGAATTACGGTCTTGAGTTTAAACATTCTTGCGTGGATAAAAAGCTACTTAAAACACTTATACGATAAATAAATATTATCTGCTTCCATATAGCTATTAAATAATTTCTATTTTATTGTTTCTTACTTCTTCTTGACACAACTGTAGCCAAAAATGGTCAATGTTTACTGAACAGTTTGATACAGACTTATTTCCATTCAACAAAATAGTCGCGGTCTCTTCACAGGTCTACAAAAAAAAGTGGTGTGTGCTGAGGGTCCCATTATATTTTTTCCATGTATTTTTTCCTGCTGAATACGAATCTGAAGTCAAAATGGGGGGTCGCACAGCAAATTTTAGAGAAAACGATAAAAATCACATCAAAACTTTACACAGGTCCACAAAAAAAAAGTCATGTGTGCTGGGAGTTAGACTAGGTTTTTCTTTTGTATTTTTTCCGCCTGGACACGAATCTGAAGTTAAAATTGGGGGTTACACAGTAAATATTTGAGAAAACATAAAAAAATGAATGAAAATCACTTTCTCGTAATTTATTATAATAATAATAATAACAATAATAATAATAATAATAATAATAATTTATTCTCAACGGATTTACACTCAATTATAGAGAAAATTAAAATCTAAGTTATACATAGAAAAGTAGTAATAATAATTACATAAATAAAAAAAATACGGTAACGGTTCATACATCGCACACAATATTTGCGTTGAAACACATAACTACATAAACTAAATTTGATTAGCTGAGAAAAACAAATCAAAGGAAGGAATTATAAACAATAATATAGGTCATCACAGAGAAATCATATCTTTAAAGGTCTTAATAATGAAATCCATTTTATCATGGTGTATATCACATAAATGGGATACCCCATTAAATAACTGGGACATGTTGTAGACTGGCGATTTGACTAAAATATTAGTTTTAGGTGTTTTACAATAAAATGTGCGTGGGTATCTTGACTGACTTCTTGGTACATAGAAATTAAATTGACTTAAGAGACAGTTGCAATCTATTTTATTATTAAATATTTTGCATAACAGTGTTAAAGCGGCACAATTCCTCCTATCAGTTAAAGATAAAAACTTGAATTACTTCAGTAGAGCAGCGTGATCAAAACTCCTAGGCGGATAGTAACCATTACCTTTGAAAAACATATATTTTAAGCATTTACGTTGGACGGATTCTAAAAGCTGAATGTAATTTAGATAGAGAGGAGACCAAATAATTGAGGCATACTCCAATTTGCTTCTAATAAAGGTTATATATAATAATTTAAACGTATCTATATTTGAAAACTTGCTCCAATTTCTAAAAAAGTATCCAAGTAGTCTGTAGGCAGAAAAAACTGTTTCTGAAATGTGGGTATTAAAGGAAAGCTCACTGTCAAATACCACTCCTAGATCTTTAAATTTAATACATCTTTCCAAAGCAGTGTTGTTGAGGGAATAATTGAAAATTAATGAACTGTATTTTCTGTGAAATGACATAACTTCACATTTAGACTAATTTAATTCTAGGTTATTTTCATAACACCATGTCTGAGTAGCATTTAATGCATTTTGTAACGTATTACCATCCTCATAACTATTAATTTCTAAGTAAATTTTTAAATCGTCTGCAAAAAGTAAATGCGGCGCTGAAATATTGACTGATACATCATTGATGAAAAGAAGAAAAAATAGAGGCCTCAAATTGGAGCCCTGAGGAACTCCATATATTGAAATGTAGGCGTTTGATAATATACCGCCATATTCCACGTACTGTTTTCGATTTAGTAAGTACGACTCCATTAATGTCAACAAAGACTTTGAAAAACGAAGGGATTTTAGTTTCGACAATAAACGACCATGAACAATGCGATCGAAAGCTTTTTTATATCTGTATATAAAACGTCTACTTGACACGCAGAGTCTGTTTGAAATATACTGAGTTAAACAAGCTAAATTAGTTACTGTCGATCTTATTTTTATCTTATCTTTTATTCTGTATGATACGCTCTAAAACTGAAACAATCAGAAATGCTGTGATTACTGAATGTCATTTTACAGCTACCTTGATATACTTATAGTTGTAAAATAGTACCTAAATATTCACTAATTCACGGCATTTCTCATTGTTTCAGCTTTAGAAAATATCATACAGAATAAATTACGAGAAAGTGATTTTATCGATTTTTTTCTCAAATATTTGCTGTGTAACCCCCCAATTTTAACTTCAGATTCATGTTCAGCGGGAAAAAATACAAAAGAAAAATATAGTCTAACTCCCAGCACACATGACTTCTTTTTTGTGGACCTGTGTAAACTTTTGATGTGATTTTTATCGTTTTTATGGGTTTTTCCTAAAATTTGCTGTGCAATCCCCCATTTTGACTTCAGATTCGTGTTCAGCGGAAAAAATATATGGAAAAAATATAATGAGACCCTCAGCACACACCACTTTTTTTTTGTGGACCTGTGTTACCTTTTTGTGGCATTATCCTCCTTCTCTAAAATTTTGACCATTTTCTCAAGTGTGTTCGCAAACTTTTTATTTATGAAATTCGCGTCTTTTTATATAATTTTTATGTTCCTCAACCATAACATTCATAGACCGATATGTTTTATGTTGACAAGGTATGCTGCAGATGCAATTTTTTGAAATTTGTATATAATTTTTTGGACATGTATTTGATAAAAAGTATCGTAAAGTATTAGTTGTATGAAAAATGGTTCTAATACCAAATTTGTTACCGATTCTTCTTAATCTTTCTGATAATATAGGAATATATAGTATTTTTATCATGTGATTAGTTTCTCTTGTTTATTTTAAAGTCTTTGCTTTATCTGTAATATTTTTGAATGTTCTATCAACAAAATTTGAAGATATTCATTATTTATTAAAAAATTTTTAATAAAGTTTAGTTCGTTGTTAAAAATTTCGTTGTTTGACGAAATTAATTTTGCTCATATCATTCATATCATCATAATCATATAAACATTTAACAACCTTTCTTAATATCAATGTGATGCTTAGATCTAAAAACAATGTAACAAACAAAAAAATTAAAATAGACCGTTATTATTTTGTTGAACGGAGATAAATTTTTGTCTCTGTTCAGTAAACATTGATCATTGTTGGCTACAGTTATATCAAGAAGAAGTAAATAACAACAAAATAAAAATCATTTAACATCTCTTCGGAACTAGATTAACAATTTTTCAAACTTAATACAATTGCAATTTTTGAGATTGAAAACAAAGAGTTTTTCAAAATGTCAAAAAATACAGAGGTGCGCGATAGTGATGTCATATTTGTTATTTTTTTACTTATCTACTTTTTCGGTGTGAACATTTTTTGGTTAGGCAAACTTATTTTCAAAATTAACCCTTAACTAAGGGTTTATTCAATTAATCTTTATTGTTTCAGAGGTGTGTCAAAATACCCAATTAAATAATAAATAATAAACTAGAGTTATGCCACAAATAAATAGCTTCAGAGAGTATTTTAGGGAACCTACGCTTTATATCTTATCTTTAACAGTTCTTGACATATCAGCGCTTTTTGAAAAATAATATTAATACAAATTTTTAAAATTAGAAAAGTTGTACAATAAATATAATTTAAGAAAGCAACTGCTCCAAGTATTGTCCATCTTATTGGCACATTTCCAAAAAAAAAAAAACAGAAACCAAAAAACATTACAATTGATATATGCAAAAACGTTACATATCCACAAGAGCACAATATGAGGTAGTGGGAAATGTTTTTCCCACATTCCCACATTTCACTATTATCTCCCTTATATTTTATTTTGAAACATTTAATCAGTAGCAGTTGTTCAAAGAAATATTGTATGGTAATATTCTTAATAAGCTCATTCTACATATTTTCGTATATGTTCCTTTTTTGGCGATTCTAATTTGATAGGTAATAGTATGAAATTTTTTCATGTGCCATTCTCAGAAGCTGCCTTTATCTTCCCTTGGGAGACATTAATTTTCATTTTGCACCTATCACACAAACTAGCACATAGCACAACATTTGTCTTTAATACTTTTTGCTGTGAGTACATTTTTTTAGTCATTTTTGTTCCTTAAATGTTCTTAATATTATCTAAGTCTTTTATACGTTAGTAATATACATAATATTTTTTTTTAAATAATATCAAATATTAATGGTGATTATCGGGATAGATGTCCGACTTATACTTCAGCTTTTCCGTGAAACAATTAACTGTATTTGTAATAGTTCACATAAAACAATTGCAAAGAAACCGGCCATTTATTGGAGACGATGAAAAATTAACTCCTTAAGTATTCAAGAAAATCTTACGGTTTCTTCGCAACAAGTAATTTTGGACAATGGTATCAGCCATTCAACCACATTAAAGTGTTTCCAAAAAGAATAATTTTGTGAGCATATTAATGACTTATTTGGTACACATGCTGTATCGTGAGAGAACATCTTTTCTTGTGACGAACCTAGATTTACTTTAAACGGAGGTGGTGATGGTCAAATTTGTAGATACTAGACTGCCACAATCACTCGCAATATCGACAAGAAGTCAACGTATGGGCAGATATCAATAATCGTGTAGTGAAACCTGTCTTTTAGATAATCTTATTGGACAAAAGTAATCAAAACTTCTCAGAGTTGATTTTATTCGTTTTAGCGCCGTATCCGAATCAAGAAAATCCAAATATTGTAGTGACACCATCTCCAACAGGACAGAGGATCAGCTCGTCCAGTACTCAATTATTTAGATCCAATTTTTCCTAACCGAAGGATTGGAAGACTAGGTTCAATGACCAGCTCCATCGCCGAATTTAACCTGAATGATGTTTTTATTTGGAGTATTTCAGAAATAAAGAATTTCAAGAAAATCTATTAATTTAGATAATTTAAAAAACGAATTATAACAGAAATGAAAAGAATAACACCTTATATTTTAAATAAAGTTTTCTGTTCTGGTTGGAAGGGTATTAACAAGGTAATGGACAATAAATTGAGTAGCATCTTTTACAGTTTTTACCATTTAAGTTAATATTATTGTTGTTTTTTAAAATTAACTTCTTCAGATGAGATCCGATAATGATTTTTTACTGTATTAGAAAGGCATTTCAAGCTAATATATATTATATCAAATCTCCTACAATTCCTATCAATGAAGTCATATGTATGCTCTCTGATACCAAACATCTAGGTATGCTAATGAAAAATTCCACAGACAAAGCTCTATTCAATAATTATCTAAAAAAATTAATCTAGCTAAATTTACAAATCTGGTTTAATGAAAACATTAAATAAATATCTAAGTTCACTTTTGAAACCATGGGAACTAGAATATTCAACCACAGTAGATGAGATCTATTTTCGATAATGATTGACCACTGGATGACATGTATTCACAGTCTTCAATAATATTGTTGCCACTTGTTGAGCAATCACTGTTCACTGTTACCATAAATGTTTTAAAACATGTCCATTCATTTTATTTCTGTCCTGTGTTGAAATTCTCTGTTCAATAATAAGAAAGGACAATATGGTTGATGTCAAGTGCCAAATGTAACTGTATTGTTCTTTTACCACCACTCAACTGATTGCACCATATGTATTTTAAATATATGACCTGATAATAAAATTAAAGAAAAATATATCTAATGAAGAAATATTTTATACAGACAGGATTATAAAAGACCATAACCAAATATGGAAAATGGTAAGATTCAACTGTTGCCATATAGTAATAACATAGTAGCAATAAAATTACATGAATCCATGTGCTAAATATTTAAGAAAATTGATTTAAACTAACTGTACCTTTACAATAAAAAACTTGCAATAAAATGTATTTGTATGTGTCAGAAGATTGTTTGGTAGCAAATTCTGTATTTTTTTGTAAATCTAAAACATGAAAAAGAATAGAAGTTATTACTTATATAAATATCTCCAAATTAATTTAAAAAATGATAAATTTAAATAAGAAATTACATAAATCCTGTGTAAATTAATTGATTTTTTTTTTTTGAATATGTAATAGGTTTTTTGGTTTACACGTTTGTACACATAAATAATAAAATAAACAGTAGTTACTCCTACTACAGCTTAATTTCTAATAGCTTTTACTTGCATAATTTAATGGTTGAAAAAGTATGTTAAAACCTAAATAGCAAACTAATTGTTAAAGATCTGTTACAGGGATTTTTTGAAAATTTAAATAAAATATAATAAAATTAGTTTTATTTTATTTTGTGAAAAATCATTAAGAAAATATCTAACTAATAAGCCCTGTATTAAATAAATTACTTAGGGGTCTTTCATGAAATTGTTTTTGCTTGACCACAGATCTCACACTGAGAAAAATAGGTAAATAAAATACAAAAAACATGCTTCTCAATATGTTACTTCTTGTTAGTTGGCATTTTGAAATTTTCATTTTCAAACCTACAACTGATGTTTGTTTTTAAATATATTTAACAGTTTAAGTTTATTTTGGTGTTTTAAATAACTAAATGCTTCTAATATTGTATTTACAGAAGTCTACCGAAACATACTTTAATGATATTATTTTTCTGTTTAAATAATTTTAAATTTATTTATAATGTCAGTTAAAAATGGAATATTGAGCACTTATTTGTGAAGGTGAAGGTATAAAATTCATAACCTCAGTTATGCTACATATTTATTTCATCCCTTTATACAAGATAAATTATTGCAAACCTTAGTAAGACTACATTTAAATATTTAAGTACCTATCTTGAGGTCAAATTAGAACGTTTATTAAAACTGAATATGAAAAAACTGATAAATGAATGAATATGTTGTAATTTGTGTTATATAATATGTTTCTAACGTATTGTAAAAGTGTGACTAGGATAAAAATTTGATAAAGTAACAATGTAATTAATTATGGTATTATTACAATTTTTATGGCACAATTATTTTCTTAATTCAGATTTACTTCCTTGAATTACGATCTTATAAAGGTATATACTGTATGTGATTTTGTAAAACATGTAGAAGTTTTAGAACTGATGTCATCGAAATACTGATATACTATTGAATATATTTTCATTTTTTGTAATAGTGTGATTAGTCACATTCTAAACTATTAGACAGCCCTTCAAAATCCACTCTGAATCTAGATTCACATGAAATTAATTAAGTAATCTATATCTGCGTTTTAAACTTAATGAATGAATGTACAAGCATAGATTTTTAGTAAGTAAGCGTAAGAAATTCAACTTTCAAAAAAGAAAAAGAAACTGACTATATGAAATAAGGTAAAAATGTTAAACTTAAATTGAATGAATATATTCTTTTAGATCAAGTTTAGCCATTATACCAAATTTTTTTCCATTGATCGAATGAGTTATAATATTAATAAATTATAATTAAATATTAATATAGTATTATAACACTTATTTACTCATGTTATATTTTTAAAAATAAGGTTTTCAAGAAAAAAAATGCATTAATTAAAACAAGATTTAATAGTGTTTCTATGAAAAAAAGTCAGTAGCAGGCTTTGTAGTTAAATTATTTTATCTCTGCTACTGTTTGTTGTTGAAAATGGCTGGAAAATTTACATACAAACAAGTTGACGTGTTACTTATGCTAGGTTTCTGTGAAGGAAACTGTTGAAGAAGTGTGGAAGAATATTGTAGAAGACTTCCAAATCGAGTAATTCCTCATAGAGAAACTAATGTTGCATGATGAACTCGAGGGACAGTTTTTGGTTGAAAATCTATTGATCTCAGAAGATTTTTTCTCACTATATTGTATTATGAACACATTATACTTAGATAAAAAAAATTGTAATTGGTGTAATGCTGGAAGTATTAAAAAATTGAAAAAAAAAATTAATAAATATCAAGGAAACAATGTTATCTTTTTGTTGAATCTTATAACCTTCTGAAAGCTCTGACGTAACAGGGCATTTTTAAGCAATTTTTAGCATAACTTCATTTGTAAAAATTACTGTTTAAATGTTTTAAAACTTTATTTATCTCTTAACAGCCTTCTTGAAACATGTAACAATTTTACATGCCACTTTTATGTGATCCAATGCACCAGATTTCTGAATGCCGCGTTTCTTAAAGAAAAAGTATATGCAATTCCAATGTACAATAGAAAAAAATTTATTAAATTGCATTCAAAAAACTTGTAATGTAGCAAATAATGAGATGCTAATTGGACAAGACGCCTATTAAGAAATTGATGTCATCATTGCATACATAAATTGATGTCCATAATTTAAGCACTTTTAAATTAAATTTCTTACAAATTGTTGTATTTTTTTGCTTAATGATTTACTGACTAATTTTAAAAAGTCCGTATCCTGGGATAACCCTGATGAGAAAAAAGCTAAAATAAGTGTTTGAAAAATAAAGCTTATTAAAAAATAATGTTGGTCCCAAAGGATTATCTTCAGCATTGGCGTAAATGTTTGGGGTTCAAACCATAACAAAACTCTATTACTACGTTACTGGTTTTAGCTGAAAAACGTTATTCACATCAAAATATTTTGTCTATGCTTGTTATAACTGTGTACCATATTTATTTGTTTAGTGAATAATAAAGAAAATTAAATATATTCCATCCAGCTCTATAAAAATGAAAAGACACGCTAATGGAAGAAAATATGTCTATACCCTATAGTTGTTACATGATTAATTAAAACTCCAAAGCCAACATAAAATTAGAAAATTTCTCTTATTTTCCATATTATATTTTACTTTTTAGATTTTTTAAAATTACTTATTCAACCATTTCCAATAATTCTATGCAATTTTTTTTGAAAAAATGGTAAATAATCTTACATGCTTTGATCAACTCCAAGTGCCTTATAGTTTTTTAAATATATGATCGACTATAAGTTGTGAAATTAGTAGTTTATTAACGGCAGTAAATTTGAAAGGGATTTATTTCCAATTTATTCTTTATTGCAGGCAACCAATAAATGGTTAACGATTTACTTCTGTCTCTAATGACTACCCATAACTCTCGCTGCTGTAACGTAATAACATAGTAAATTGGGAATTTCTACCTTCTACCAGAGGAAAATAGAGAATGGTCTGGTTTAATAATACTCGTAAATTTATTGAAAGTTACTTTTCAAGAACAATTTTTTATAATACCATATACGGTAAGTCCGGGATAGAAGATGAGTTTAATATCATAGCTAGAAAAAAATTCTGGTACATTTTTTATAATGTATTGTACCTATAAAATATATCGAATATAGGTAATAACTGTACAAGTAAAGATGTTACGAAAATTTTGCAAGTTAGTGAAAAATTGTTTCAGAAAATAGGTAAGTGTTACTAAATGTATGTTTATTTAGATTTACTATCGTTTGACATGATAATTTTTTATTTTGAAAGGAAAAAATTACTTCAAAATAGAGTGTACTTGAATGAGTACAATGGGAACATTTGACATCAAAATATCGAATATTTTTTTTATTGCAGACATGGCTTCCAATTTTTTTGATAATCCGGCTTCAACGTATGGCTACCACAACTTCCTTCCAGGTATTTTAGACGCTTAGGAGAACGACGATGATTTGGATATTTTATCTAACAGATGAGGAGGAGTTCGATGAAAATGAAATCGGTCCTCTACATATTACAAACGATGTAGCCGGACACGTCAAAGTAATCAGGAATATCAATGTATATGATGAAGATTGGAATAGCAGTGATGACGAGCCACTAAGAACTTGAGGAAACGCTTGAAAAGTCACACAAAGAAAGAAAAATTGGACTGCAATTGGAATAAATCTGAGCCTGTTTATAAAAAAATGGAATACCAGCGATGTTTTAGATGAGTACACACCAAAAACAGTCTATTGATGGTTTCCTTTCGCTGAATCCTGTGCAGATCGTTTTTTTCGACAACTACTTTTCTACCCTAAATTTGATGTCAACTCTGACTAAGAAAGGTTTCAGAACCACTGCGACAATAAGGGACAATCGGATTATGAAATGTTCTTTAAAATCTTCGAAAGTATTGGTCAAAGAATTAAGGGGCACCTTTACCAATTTATTACCAGTTACTTATTACCAATATGATACTATAAACGAATTACTGGTAGTGTGTTGGGTTGATAATAATTTAGTTAACATGATCAGAAATTACAAAAAGATGGCCAAAAAAGACAAACAAAACACTGAAGTGCCACAACCGCAATTTTTCAAAAGTTACAACAAGAGAATGGGTGGAGTTGATCTAAGTGATCAATCTGTAAATACTTACCGTATTGGAATTCATGAAAAAAAGTGGTGGTGTGTTCTTTTTACCTACATGTTGGACCTGACAATGACAAATTCTTGGAAATTTTACATTTTGGCCACTGGTAAAAAAGTATCGCAGTTAGAATTTACGAAATACATTGTGATACATTATTTGCTTAGAGCCAATAAACAATTGTGCAGAAGACAGTCATCAGTACCTGACAGTCTTCGTTTAGATAACTTTGGACATTTTCCGCAAAGCATTGAAAATTTTCTAGGATGGTGTTGTATGCCATTCTCGTATAAGATGGACATGCAAAAAATTTCAAAGTACGTTATGCGTTCAAAAATATTGTTTTGAGTTATATTACACGAAATGAACTCATATCATCCTATTGTACCTGTTCAAGTACACCATGTTTTTTCCAATATTTGTGAGTAAAATTTAACTTTTTTGTAAAAAATGAATAATTTTGTCAATAAAGTCAACGTTTTTTTAGAAAAATAACTATTTTTTATGTTTATTCACTTTTGAGCAAAAATAGGTTAATATGACCATTAGGTACACCCGATTTGTCAGGGAGAGATGGCCGTTCCATTAATTTGTAGAAAAAGTGCGTAAACGAGACTATTTTAAAGATAGGCAAAACTTCAAAGTTTATTTTACTTACCTATATATTTCATTTCAGCCAAACAGCTGATGTGAAAAACCGAAATACACATTGATCATGTAACATCTCAAAACTACTTCACTTACCTTGATTTACTTTTTTCATGGCATTGCAGTAGAATTATTTGTATTATAACACAACATTATTTTGATGTATAATTGACCATATTAAACATCGGCATTTATCATTGAATCCTAATATGGCCATCTATTCCGGATCTACCCTACGGTCAGAATCGTTCCTCAAATAACGATGATCTTCCAAGACGTCCCGTAGTAACATCTGTCGAGTCAAAGCCTTTGTGCATATACTACTGAAGATGCCGACGGTGAAGACCGTCGAAATGTTTGAAAGCATGCGACCAGTTAGAGAGGCTGCTACGAGACGTCTCGAGAAACCACCATTATCTGAGTAGCTGTTACGACCATAGCATCCGTAATACCACCAACATGAATTAAAACCAATATATTGGGTGTTTAATGTAAATCTACCATACAGGGTGCATTATTTCAAAGGAGTAATAAATAACGTGAAAATGAACAATTTTTAATCATCCATGTGGCCTAAAATGTAGTTTTTGCTGACAATTGAAACCAAAGAAACAGACACTTTTGAAATAGGTCCTGTTGTGTAAAGGAAAGCTAGCTGTAACTGACGTTTCGTTGACGCTTGTTAGATTTGCATTACTCCTAAAAAATCTAAAGTAAACAGTTAAGTTTACACGTCAGGAGCGTCACCAAACATTTACAGGTTTCGTGCTTATTAGCCCTCATTAAGATGTCATAGACGAGGCAGCCGTATCTACATCTATATTCAAGTTCCAACAATAAGGCGGAATGACATACCACTTGAGAAGGGTTCAAAAAACACAAAATTACCAAAAATAAGTTAACGTTGCCTGGACCTAGTACTTTAATAGTTTACTTTAGAAATTTTATAAACTCTCTAGTGTCATTAATAATACACTGCAACATCATTATAACGGTCACACATTAACATTTATCGTAGGCCATGATAGGGTGCATTTTCCTTTACAACCACTGCACCAGGTTTCTTATGTGGCAAATAGATTCAAATACTTCACTATCTATATCCTCAACGATATTGTCGTATTCATTGTGATTTAAAAATAATAAATAAATCCTGTTTCAAAAATCCTGCCCTACTTCCATTATACGTTATTAGACGCAGACGATGTCCTTTTACAGGTGACATTAATCCAGTCAAAAATTCTTAAGAATTGTCTGCTCTTTGCTTTGGATATTGCAATGGTGCCATCGTGCCAAACTTTGGCCACCGTATGGCCTTCATTAATCTATGTTTTAACCGTGTAGTATATTCTTTGATTCAGATGTTGACTTAATATGTGTATTAAATTGTTTCGATTTCGAGTTATAAAACCTTTTTAGATATTCTAGGGAAAATTTTATCCAGTCAGTCAGCAACCCAATTGTTTTTTATTGTCGGAAGCTCATTTTAAAATACCATCTATGAATTGTTCTACGAATCGCGTATTGTGTACCGCCATAAACCTACATCTACTTCCTTCCATAAGTCTTCTTTACTTTTCGCTTCGTAATTGTGTTTTTCTTCGTCACTCATTATTGCACGTTATACGTACACTACTCACGGACACTCTTTTTAATGGTCTACATATTTCAACCACACCACTTATACTCATATTTTGGTACCGCACCCTAATCTCTTCTTGGACGTTTTTTATCATCCGATATTCCTCACTTCTGAGACCTGTAGAACTTGAATTATTATTCTCCATTCTTAAGAACACAATCACAAAGTCAGTAATAAATTAATTACAATCACAATTAAATTAGTGAAATAAAATATATTCTACGGTGCCTTTACAGATGGAATCGATGACGACGTCGTTACCAATAGAGTTCGAGTATTTGCTGCAGCAGAAGCTGTGTAATCTGGTGCGCCCTGCGAGATATGCGGAACATACAATTTTATATCAGAAACATATGGACAGTGTTTTTCTTTGTGTTGACTGCTATGAACTGTGAGCGGGTTTATAAAATGAGACTATTTTGAAACCGAACTATAGTGTCATTGGTTATTCAATGCTTGGTCTGAAAATACTGTGGATACTGTGGATACCATTGAAAGCTCCGTTCTGTTCCGCCAACGGCAATTACGATAATTTGCAAAAGCAGAATTTCAGGAAACTTCAACTCTGTGGGTTAATACCCCGACCAGCATAGAATTACACGTGAAAAACCTATAGCAAACAGCCAAGTTGGCTTGTTGGCACCACTTCCGGTTTCAAGTTTCTTAGATCTATCAGTATGCCATAGATGGCTCACATAAGGATTTGAGTACGAAGACGTAGCATGTATGAACAGCCAGTGCTGGTTGTTGGTTGCCTCACCTATGGCATACTGAAGACAGCTAACACGCTCAAAACTGGTATGTGTCTGGTGGCACTACTGGCGACTAAACTTGGCTGATCGGTGCATTAGCCCGCAGAGTAGTTGTTTTCTGAAATCCGCTTGCTGTTTAAAAATAAACATTTTTAAATTAAATCTACTCATGGCTGACTTAATTTTTAAGTCGTAACCTTGAAATAATTCAGTATTCAGTGGCTATGCCACAAAAATTCTTTGAAAAAATAATAAAATACCGTGCATTTAATATAATATTGTAAGCATCATAATCGTATACAAATGTGTTATTGAAATGAATATTATTCAGTTTAGTATTATAGCGGTTAGTTTACCACAGTCGGCAATGTCAAGTTTAGTAAAAGTAAAGTCAAGTATTACATAGTCTTTATTGCAAATATATTTATTTCATTTTTAATTCTATTCTGCGTAAAGAAATATCTGTATAAGATTTCGAAAACATGTGTTATTAAATACAAACACTCATAATTGAAAAAACTCTGAACTTATTTTTGGTGTGAAGTATGGGTATAGTTAAATATCTAACACTGTACTTATTTCAAAATGTCTTTAATTTCCAATTGCAATTAAAATACAATAGATAAATCTAGTATATAAAATTAAGTAATATGATAGCTCTTTTCTGTTTGGAAATTTAATTAAAATAATGACTTTAACGCTACTTTTCATATCGCAAACTTTTCATCCAAAACTACGTATATATAGGTTTTGAGTAAAGTACTATTATTTTACTTAATGATATAGGCAAATAAAGTAAGATAAGGCAACAATAAATTAGCAATTTTGAAATAATTAATGTAATTAGAAAGGCATTAGTGCCATGATGTTATTATCACACTATTAATTAATAAGTACATTTGCACTTTGTCACGTGCTTCTTGCATTCACATTATAATAAAATCTTGTGATTTATTACCTATAATTCATACATAGCTTTCGTAATATACATTTTATTACACACTGTATATACTAAGCAGATATGTTATGTTCACTTTGAATAAGAAATATGCAAATTTATTTAGAGTTCATCAAGAGTTAATTTTTCGATTTAATATTTTGGATACATGATCGGTCAAATTAGGGCTATCCATCTTTTATCGTTTTGAAATTAGACAAAAACTTGAAAACGAAAAGAGACTTTTTATTTGGTTATCAAGTACACTTTTCTATGAAATATTTTATGTGTATTCACTGTGACGTTTATAAGAACGAAGAAACGTGCAACTTGAGATCTGAGAAGTATTTTAATTATTTATTTTTTTACGACAATTTCGTTATTTGTTGGATAATTGTACTAAAATTTTGGAAAACGAAGTGTTATTATAAGACAAACATGAATATCTGATTTTTGTGTTAAATATACAGAGGGTTTACAGCGCCTATATCACTATATTATTTCTTTCAAATTTTCTCTAAGATATTTTTGGAAATAATTAGTTATTTTGAATGCCTTCTATATCATTACTTCAAAAAGTTGTTACAGTTAGCAATGTCTAGTAAGTAGCTGTCTGGAGTATATTTCAAAAATAAATTTAAAATAAAGGTTTGTTTTTGCTATGGCTTTTTGTTGTTGAACTGATTATTACATTGCTAACTGTACTAACTTTTTGAATTAATAATTTATTAGAATTTATATTTTGATTTTCAAGCTCAAAAAATACGTAAAACGTAGTTTTCTCTAAAATGGTTCATTGGTGCATGGTGCATTTTAACAGCAAACAATTTTCTTAAAGCTTTCAAAATAATTAATCATTTTCCAAAAACTTCTATCCTTAAAAAAATCTTAAAGAAATAATCGAGTAGCACGGCAGTTCAGAACGTACATTTACACAAAAATCAAATAGATATTCGTGTTTGTTACTATATTAGAAAAGTATTTTAAGCTAATATAAATCAAATATCCTACAATTCCTATCAATGATTCATATGTATGTCCTCTGATACCAAACATTTAGGTATTAATAATATTGTGTGAAACTAACTACTCAGTGGACAAAAGCCCCAACCTGCGTTGAATTACACCCACAATATCTACCGATATATTCCTTATTATTAGCTTTTGTAACATTTTTTACTGTATTAGAAAGGTATTTTAAGCTAATATAAATCAAATATCCTACAATTCCTATCATATAAAAATATATAAAAACTTTTACATAAAAGGTGAACATTATTCAAGTAGGTATTGTCATATTTAATTCATTGACAGGCTATCACTTTTTGGCATTGTCGATATTTAACTTCAAATAATTTTAAATTTTATAGTTAGATATTTGATTCAATTTAAAGGAGGCCACCTGAAAAAGCAATCCTAAAAATGCAGAAATAGGTCAGATCTCATCTATTGTGATTGAATTGTCGTGTTCCCACTGCCAAAAGTGAAGTTAGATATTTATAGAGTGTTCCATTAAAGCAGGTTTAGTAAATTAGATTAATTTCTTTAGATAATTATTGAATAGAGCTTTGTCTGTAGAATTGTTCATTAGTATACCTAGATGTTTGGTATCAGAGAACATACATATGACTATTGATAGGAATTGTAGGATATTTGATTTATATTAGCTTAAAATACCTTTCTAATACAGTAAAAAATGTTACAAAAGGTAATAATGAGGAATATATCGGTAGATATTATGGGTGGGCTTTTGTCTATTGAGTAGTTAGTTTCACACAATATTATTAATACCTAAAAATATATAAAAAAATTAGTGTTTGTCTCACAAAAAACCTAGGTTTCCAAAATTTGAGTATAATTAACCAACAAATAAGGAGATTATTGTAAAAATGTTGTAAAAAGTACTTTCTTATGCCTCTAGCTTTTTAAGAAAGTAAAATTGTACGGTAAGCTGACTTAAATCACATTATTTTTGTCTATAAGGAAGCTAGCCTTAAAGTATGGCCCAGTCTCTACTGAACATCTTGTATATGTTGTTGAGAATAATAATAAAAATAAACTGCTCAAAAATTATTCCAGTTTTTATTATTTTGTTGAAAATAAACTCGTTTGAAAAAATAATATCTGTTTATTGTAAAAAAATATTTGTTCTTTACCTACTTCCTGATGTAGTAGCCTAATAGGTACTTGCGTATGGATTGGTAACTGACGTCAATGTATTTTAGTACTTTTGAGAGATAAGTTTGAAGATAATATTTTTAAAAGTATTCCTGTATGGTTTTTAAAAAACAATTTATTGTGAAATTAAAATGCAAATTTTTCTAGTAAATAATGCTTTTACATATATACGACTACGTTTTACTATAAACAGAAAACAGAGCAGCCAAAAATATCTATTACCAATCAAAATGAAATAATCTGTACCAGGAAATGTAGCAGGAGATTGACCGCTTCAGTATCAAAATCACTACAGTTAGATTGTACGTATGTAATACGGAAACATATTAGGATATTAGAAATATGGAGGCAAGGATATTTATTTAACTATTAATACATAAACTATCACAGTTTTGTAAGACACGAAATCTATATTAAATTAATAAGTTTTATTTTGAGAACCTTTCACATATACAGGGTGTTACTTCAGCGTGTTACAAAGACGTGGACCTATTCTAGAAACAAAATCAGTCAAAACTTTTATCGTATCCGTTTTCAGGGATAATTTTTTTTATAATAAATATAAATATCACTGTACAATTTTGGGGAGCAATTTAACTATAACCAGTAGCATATGTTTATAGTAGGATAGGAGGGAGTTAGTTATCTCAAGTACTAGTTGTCACAAGTGTCTAAACTTCATCTTTCGATATAATGAAGTAAATAATTCGGCCAGTAAATCTGAATGGCAGAAGGGCACACCTCAGAAAATATTGTTACAATACGGCCATTGTTGTGCATGCGAGGCATTTTTATATAATACTGGTACTAACAAAATTTTTAGAAAATTATTAATCATCATTTCTCTCCTCTTAACTGATTTATCCAAACATGATAGTAGGTAGGATGATCGTGTAGGTAAGATTGCGCCCTACTGAAATACAAGTATATTTTTAGTTTCTCTTTTGTTATGTTTTATTGCCTAACTTCAAAATAAATCATCAACTCCAGGAGCCTATTTGTCATTGTGAACACGCGGTATCTAAGTTGTCACGTGTGACAAAAAAAAAACAGAATGGAAAGAAAACAGTTGCAGAAGAAAGGCATAGGGAGCAAAAAGACAGTTCTGATGAAGAAGAAACCGAACTAACCCCGACTATTGTGAAAACTACAAATTTTTTTTTTTTTAAATAACTTTAACAAAATAATAGTAAATAATTAAAAATATATTTCTCTCTTGCACTTATAAATATTTAGCTGACTGCTTAAATGCCACATCCTTTATATAAAATACCAAAGTTTGATGTCATATAATAATTATTGATACTGAACATCAAGTCTTTGTCTAACTGACACCTAATGCTCACGGCACACTCTTTTGGCCATCTCCTTAATTGTTAGTTAGCTACGTTAAATTTTAGTATTAGTATTATCATATCTCAAAAGTTAGTGGTAGGTTATGTAGTATGTATTGAATGTACGTATTATTATTTTATAAATGTAATAATTAGGAATTCGTTTTTATTTGAAGAATACATTCTTAACATTAAATAAATACTATACGTTATAGTTAAGATACATTAACACTTTTGCTAACTAACAGATGTCTCTAAGTGACTCTTATTCTTCTGCAAGTGAAAGTTAATTTTAAATACAGTATGCGCCAAAAGTATGGAATAAATTCAATAAAAACGAAGCAATTATTTTTTGGGAAAAATCCTCGAACAGGTCTATTTTTAATTTAAAAAATACATATTTTAGCGTAAAATGCGATTTTCAAATGTCATTTGTTTTCGAGTAATGACGTCATCGATTTTTTTTTTAATGGCAACACCATATTTTTTCCTTGATTCTGAAAGATCGTTTAATTCTCTATCAGACAGTACTAAAATTTTGCCCTGTTACATAGGAAAGTTTTCGAGTAAATGACGATTGAATGTTAGAAAACGTAAATCAATTAAAATAAAGCAAAAACGTTATCAAGTTTAGTTTTTCGAATTCCATAATTCTTTTATGGATCACGTAGGTGAAAATCTTTGCAAAGTGTCATTGTCACACCGACTTTCTAATAAGTATTGTAAGCGACATAGAAATTATTATTCAATTTAAAGTATTATGGCACATTTAACTGTTACTCAAAGAATAGAAATTTGAATTCTTATCGGATGCTGGAATATGACTAGAACTCAGCAGGAAGTTTGCGATTTATTTAATGCAAAATATCCAGATCGCCCTATCAGCCAATCAACAGTCAGTAAGGTAGAGTCTAAATTTAGAGAAACTGGCAATGTTGTAAATATTCCAAAATCTGGACGTGCAAGCATTAATGAAAATCAGAAACAGAACATTTTGATAAGTATGGTGGATAATCCTCATAATTCTTCACGATTGGTTGCATTAAACAATGACACTAGTCAGAGCACAGTGCTACGTATCTTGAGGAAGGAAAAATATCATCCCTACAAAATTCAACTTGTGCAGGAACTCAATGAAGATGATCCCGATCGCCGCTTACACTTTTACGAAATTCTAATAGATTTATGGAAATAGAAATTTACACCGGCAAATACTTTTTTCAGATGAGGCCACATTTTGTCTGAATGGTACAGTAAACCGTCAAACTTGCAGATATTGGAGTCGGGAAAATCCTCATTGGATGGCAGAGGCACATACCCAACACCCTCAGAAATTAAATGTGTGGGTTGGAATAGTTGACGACAGAATAGTAGGGCCTTTCTTCTTTGAAGGAACCCTTACAGGACAAAGATATTTAGAGTTTCTAGAAAATGACCTTGTTCCAGCCCTTGCAGTAAATTTTCCTAACGATAATGACCCTGACATTCCTGACGATATCATATGGTTTCAGCAAGACGGTGCACCTCCGCACTAAGCGCGCCCTGTACGAGATTTTTTGGACAATTGTTTTCCTGGAAGGTGGATCGGCAGACGCGGACCGATAGAATGGCCTGCAAGATCGCCAGATCTTACACCTTTTGACTATTTTTTATGGGGATACTTGAAGTCAAAAGTGTACATTAATAAACCACGTAATTTAGAAGAACTTCAAAATCGCATTCGGGACGAAATACGCAGAGTTACCCCAGAAATCATTCATAATGTGCAAGAAGAATTTCTTCACAGACTTGCGCATTGTCAAGAAGTTGGTGGATGGCAATTTGAACATTTAATTTAAGTATAAAATTTAATCAATTGTATTTTATTTTACATACCTCAGAATTGTTACTTTTTTATGGATAAAATTTACGTTTTCTAAAATTCAATCGTCATTTACTCGAAAACTTTCCTATGTAAGAGGGCAAAATTTTAGTACTGTCTGATAGAGAATTAAACGATCTTTCAGAATCAAGGAAAAAATATGGTGTTGCCATTTAAAAAAATCGATGACGTCATTACTCGAAAACAAATGACATTTGAAAATCGCATTTTACTCTAAAATATGTATTTTTTGAATTAAAAATCGACCTGTTCGAGGATTTTTCCCAAAAAATAATTGTTTCGTTTTTATTGAATTTATTCCATACTTTTGGCGTATACTATACTAAAGTGGACTTGAATAAAATTAACAATAAGTGTGACGGAACACGCATAGTATCTTTACATCTACCGTTTTATAATTCAGTTTATCATAATTCTTTGAATTGTTCAGGTGTACGTCTAAAATAAAATAAAAATCTTTGTGTGAGTATACACACAAATTTGTAAGACAACATTATTTGATGCCCTCATTAAATTTCCTTATTGTTTTTCTGTTTCTTAATCCTTTTCCGTCCCACTATGTGTTTGTTCCTTAGCAGATTGTACAAAATAAAAGTCCAAACGTCTGCTAGATGTTATTTACGTTAATTCTCTTGTATTTGAGAAAGATTCACCAAGAAGGTTTAATCTCAGGCAACCAGGGACTCGCATTCACTCAGGATACACTCTCCCGACAGTTATAACAGATCAATTCTTTAATTTTTCGTAGTTCGATTTTATTCTTTTTTAACTTTTATCGAATTGAGAGAGTTTGAGTTTGTCCTAGATTAAATTTCAAGATTCACATTGTTTTTCTATACAGGGTGTCCGGAAAATATGTATCAAGGTTTCAGGAGGTGATTCCTGACAAAAAATTAGGGTCACAAAGTCCTATAAAATTTTTTCGAAAACTTAATATTAACGGAGATACAGGGTGTTAAAGTTAAAATTTTATTTTCGATATTTGTAAATAACTTCTTAAGAAATCCAAATATTTACATAAAATTTACAAATCGGGGGTTTTTGCGGACGAGAAATTCAAATATGATTCTAATTTTGACGTCACTAGTAGAGGGCGCCACTTGTGGCACATCATGTTTCTTTTAAATGACAGAACTTTTTTGCATCTTAATGTATACATCTAACTATCAAAACAATAGGTTCACCTACCTGTTTCATTTGAAAAAGGTATAACTTGCTGAAGTTGGTAGGCGTAACTATTTTTGAAATAATCCTATTTGAAATGCTCAGTGTACCGAGTAAAAACTGTTTTGAAACCAAAAAAAAGTGCCTTTTCTGCTGAAAATACAGCAAAATATTACTTGAAAAAGTTGTTCAGAATCATAAATTATGGAGACGTACAAAATTTCAAGAAGATCGGCGAGATTTGACGAAACCATTTCTCAACAAAGATTTTTTCAAAGCAGGCCGATTTTTTAAAAACTTTGCACATCTCCATAATTTACCGTTCTGAACAACTTTTTCAGGTAACATTTTGTTGTATTTTCAGTGGAAAAGGCACTTTAACTGAAACCAAAACAGTTTTTACTCAGTGCACTGAATATTTCAAATAAGATTATTTCGAAAACTGTTACTCCTAACGACTTCAATAAGGTATACCTTTTTCAGATATAATAGGTAGGAAAACCGATTGTTTCAATAGTCAGATGGATACACTAAGCAGCAAAAAAGTTCTGTCATTTGAAAGAAACATGATGTTCCATAAGTGGCGCCCTCTACTAATGACGTCAAAATTAAAAACATATTTGAATTAATCGTCCGTAAAAACCCCCGATTTACAAATTTTGTGTAAATATTTGGATTTCTTAAGAAGTTATTTACAAATGTCGAAAATAAAATTTTAACTTTAACACCCTGTATCTCCGTTAATATTGAGTTTTCGAAAAATTGTTATAGGACTTGACGTGACCCTAATTTCTTGTGAGGAATCACCGCCTGAAGTCTTGACGCATAATTTCCGGACACCCTGTATATCCCCTACCGTATACCCAGTTAAGTATAAGTGCAGTTTTTTCTTTAAAATTTGGCTGTAAAGTTTAGTTTATAAGCTTCTTATAGTAACAAATTGTAGACAACTAAATTTTTGGAATTTGTAGTTACAAGAATATTGAAGTTAAAATTTTAACAATTCCAAAAATTTGTAGATAATATGCTTACATAATTTGTCACTGTTAGAAACTTTTAAATATACCTTTACCGCCACAATTAAAAAAAACTGCAGCTTAACATTCAAGTTCATTAAAAGATTTATTCCTAACATTTGTATCGATTTTAGTCCAAAGCTCTATTTGATTCTATTCAATATTTAACATAGATTTTAAATATGATTTGTCACAGAACTCATTGAAACTTTCTAATAATATTATGTGTGTAAAAGTAGTTACTAAACAGGAATTATAAAACAGTCGAAGGTCATATGAAGGGTGTTTGAACTTGACATTTAGTAAGCATTGTATGTGTATTTAAAGAAACTAAGAAAGATACACTCTAAAATTAAGATATGTAAGTACCTACATCAACAATGTAAATGAATAATGTTGAGTATACAGTATCAAACATTAAAAATAACAACATAAACATTTTTTTATTAAAAGAAGAGTATATTCCACTATTGTACGGGTTCAGTGATCAGGGCTGTAAATCTACTCTCAGAAGAGAGATCTGCAAGACAATTTGTTTAAAACTCACTTGATATGTTTTTATATTACTAATGCTTTTTCAAATATACTAAGCTATACTATACTGTCAGTAAAATGGAGATTGATTTCAGTATCAATATAGTATGTATAATCTATTGCTATAATAATGGCACTTCGAACTGCTGACTAATGATTAGTAATGTCAACTATTGTCAACTTTCAACATTAGTTCTTAGTTGTTCTACTCACCAATAGAGGTCTAATGAAATTCCTGCTCAGAATTTCCAGTAGTTCAAAATCTGATTTGAGGATGTACCATTATTATTGCAACAAATTGTACATATATGTAAGTAACAGATTGTACATATATGTAAGCAAAAAATTGTACATACATGTAATTATAATCAGAATCATATGTCAGTTAAGAAAATCACACTGTTAGCATTTTTTTGCGAAACGTTTAATTTTCTTTTGATATAAAACACATTCTTTCAAATTATATATTTATTTGAACAATTGCAACACTGTCTACTTGTTTTTAATACAATTTGAATAAAAGAATATTATGATAAAACACACCAGATTAAAATGCGAGTCATGGAAACCCGCAATGAGCTTCAGTGTTTTATTACTAAAAAATCACAGAGGTGTACAATTTTTTGCAAATTTAATGGCACTACTCTAATGCTGAAAGTAGATTTCGACGAATACGTCAGCAATTCAAAACAAATTCCCAAATTCGCTTAACAGAGTGCCATTATTATTTCAATAGATTGTACATAAAAATAAAGGTAGATACTAAAATTTTCTATACAGGATGAAAGAAAATTTAATTGCACTACTGAAAAACATGGAGATAAATATGGTCTGAATAGATTTTGTTATTTTTTAATGTGTATATGAATATAGATCTTATCTGCTATTTACTGTAGACCTTCCACCAATATCAAAGATGCACGTTTTGATCATCTTTAGTGGAAAAGATGTATATAATCCACAAAATATTTAAAACTCATCATTCTGTTGAAAATAAGTATAAAGATGTCTAAAAGGCCCCTATTTACAAAATGCTATCACACGTTGTTTGAATCAAAATAAGTTGATTTAAATAAACTTACAAATTGTTTATATCTTTATTATCAAATAAATTACACAACAACTATGATGACCAAAATCTTCAATCGATTTTTTATCCCCGTTATGCAGTATTTTTTTGTATTTACTCAAATTATTGAATCAGATGTAATCAATATACGTTAAAAATCTTCACAAATAATAGAAAAATTACAACTTTAGAATATTGCATTTTTGAAGATTTTTACTCTAAAAACATTGATATAACAATATCTTGAAAAATCCAGAAGCTCTGGTTTGAATTCCTGAGGCAAAAATTACTCAACGTACTAGATGAATCGTTAATTAATTATATAAGTAAAAGAAGGTAGCAGGTAGATTCCATTCATCTAAGCTATGTAACCTTGGCGTATCCACATTGGTACATAATTTGTGACATACAGTATTCCATCGCAAGAATGAAGAACTTTGTGATTGTATATCGGTCGACGATATTGTCATGACTTCATAAATACGTACTTGTCTTGCTCCAAATTTTAAGAAAGCAGTAACAACTGAAATTATAATTTACATATCAGTTGATTTGTAAATTTAACCATATGAAATATCTATAAGTATGCATATTCAAATAAATTCTGTATATACATACAAAATGGTAAAAGTCACATTTTTTTCTTTCATGGCATGTATTTAAAGAAAGTGCCTGTGGAATATTTAAGCAATTTTACGACATCTAATGTAAAACGAGAGATACAGAGTTATGTAAATTGTCAAAAATAAAAAATTACACTGAGAAAAATCAGGGAGGCGATCCAAAAAACCACTTCACTTAACCCTTTGAAAATGTCAACAAATATTTGTTAATTCAATATTTCATTTTCATATATTTTAGTTCGACGTAAAAATATTGCTTAGAGGAACTTAAAACTGTTCTATATAAACATCATATTGAAAATCTGACGTTCGAAAACGTTAAATTTTGTGTTTGTCCTGACAGTTTGTAAATGTTATAGTGTGCAACAATATTCTTGGCAGAATAGATGACGTCGAATGTGCGGGACCGAGATTATCTCTTTTCGCCCACATTATTGCGATATAGGACCGGACCGTCGGACGCCTTGTCTTTGTAGATATGGGCACTTGGGCCCCTTTCTCAAGTTCAGTGTCGATTACGTTTGCGGTCGATGTCGACGGCTGTACTTGGAACCTCCTACTGTCTCCTGTCGGTAAGGGTTTACCTTATCCCGTTCTACAGGATACGCGAAATGTAACCGGCTACATCTACTGCTCATTAGCTACTCCATGTCGGACGAAGCATGTGCAGTACAAATCACGGCAATGCCTTTCATTGGCCAACAAAAATTATTTTCAAGTAAAAGGCAAAATTTTTTATCAAACATTTCATAGTTTTAAACTAAAATAGCACACTTTGAAATTATTATTATTATTATTTTTGGTTGGAGAAAATTAAGACGTTAAGTCAAACAAACTAACAGTTAATTTAATAGCGGTGTAATTTTATGTCATGCAATAATGAAAATAAAAACCATTGAATTAAATCATCGAAAGTTGTACTAAAATAAAACAAACAAACTTAATATAAAAGAATATTTTTTTACTGTATTAGAAAGGTATTTTAAGCTAATATAAATCAAATATCCTACAATTCCTATCAATGAAGTCATATGTATGTTCTCTGATACTAAGCATCTAGGTATGCTAATGAACATTTCCACAGACAAAGAATAACACGTAAATGAAACTAATTATGATGAGAAATCGTTGAATTAAGCAGTATGTCATCAACATTTTTTTTTTGTTTGTTTATATAATCGGCTTAATTTTATTTTTATCATCTTTGTTTTATTTTTAAAAAAATGTTCTTGCGGTAAAAATCAAAGAGTTGACACCAAGAAAACTGTTGCTCCAAAATTTTGTCTTTTCTCAGTGTACCTTGAAACGTGAAGCTGGAAACGATATAACCATAAAAGCCATAGCATCTCGTATGTATTCCCAACACCTACCAATAACAACAACTCTGAAAACCTCAGAAAACGTTATAGTCAATCCAATTGCCTTGCAGTGTTTGTTGTTCAGCTCATCATTTTCCTCTTTGTCACCTGCATAATCGTAGAATGCCCGAACGACTTCTACAGGGTGTCCCAAAATTAACAGAGTAAGAGTAGATACTTGACAAAATAAATGCAATGCAACCAAACTTACCTTAATCCAAAAGTTGATGGTTAAAAATATACAGGGTGTCAAAGTAACAATTTTATTTATGATATTTGTAAATGGCTTGGAGATCGAGGTCTTTTGGGTGCGAGAAACTCAAATTTGTTTATAATTTTGGCGTCACTAGTAGGGGGTGCCACTTATGGCATATCATGGTTCTTTTATATTTTGCAGCTTAGTTTATTTATCTGACTATTTTATTTAAACAATCGATTCTTCTCTTTTTTCTTTGTTGAAGTCGATAGGAAATAATCCTATTTGAAATATTCAGTGCACTTAGTAAAAACTGTTTTGGTTTTACATAAAATACAATTTCCGCTGAAATGCAGCAAAATGTTACTTGAAAAAATTGTTCAGAATGGAATGACGACCTGCATAATTTCAAGAAGATCGACCTGCTTTCGTGAAACCATTGTTTAAAATCTAAAAATAACGGATTCATAACGTTGCCGATTGACTTATGTTGCATAGAACTTTTGACTATTTTGCTTTTGTAGTGTCGTATACAAACGGTATGGCACTTATACAATTGGTTATACATGTATAAGCTAAGTATAGGTATATAACTTTATGCTTATACTGCGGACACCTTGTATAAATGTTAATGAAAGGTGTGTCTCAAACACACACTTTTTTAAATTAGTTATACATTGCTTGTTCATTCTTAAAAATGTAGTATTATAAAGAAATCTATTGTTTTTATTACTATCTGATATTTGTGGTTTTTAATCAACATAGAACGGAAGTATTTTTACATTTATTATTAGTGCAAAATTGCCGAAAAGGAAAAGTTTTATCCTTCACTAAATATATATAATTAATTATACTTATCGGTTTAACAGTATAAACAAACCTTTGGATAATTTTGTTAATACCATGAAATTTAATGGTATTTAAGAAGTATACAATTTTGTACGTTGTACTGTAAATTCCACATTTTCATGTGGATCGAATAAATAAATTAGATTTCCACAAAATAAATGATAAAATAGGTAGGTATTTTTTTGAAAAGGTATATTTTCACTTATATTATCATAACGCGCTTAAATTATTTTCGGGTTTTTTAATATATATCAATGATTTTTGCAAATATATAAATGATATTTCAAGTTTTATAACTGCTTATGCTGATGATACCTTTTAATTTTTGGAAGAAGTTATGCAGAAATTGATTTAAAAGCTCAAATTGCAATGCAAAAAATCTGAATGGTTTCAACAAAATTCATTATTGTTAAACAACAACAAAACATGCAGAGTCTATTTTATTTAAACACAGTAGAAACAAAGATTAATATCCGGAACAAATACAAATAAATAATATAAACATTGAATGTTCTGTAACGTTAACAGTTTTGGGAGTTACTACTGATGAATATTTTTCCTGGAAAGATCATGTATGAGTACTATGTGGAAAGCTGATTACAGTTTGCTATTGTTTGAGATAATTAAAAAAGGTAGTAAATCAATATACTCTTTTAACAACCTATTATGGACATTTTTTTTAGTATAATGTATTATGGAATCATACTATGGGATGGATCACATATTAACAAGATATTTATGGAACAGAATAAATAAGTAAACATATTTTAGCAGTTTGAAATCACGAGAATCTCGTCGAGGACTTTTTAAAAAGTTAAATGTGTTAACAGCTCCAGCTCTCTTTGCATATGAATGCCTTAACTTTGTATTCAAACAAAATTACAAATTTGGAAAAAATGTTCAAAATCACGAATATCAGACTAGGCGTAAAGACAACCTGCTCTACCCAATACATAACACGATGGTTCTTGAAAAAAGCTGTTATTACAATTGTCTCCATTTTTGTAATATTTTGCCTAGCAAAATTAAAAACCCTGGTTTGTTTTCAGAAATATATAAGAGAATGTTTGTTACCGGCAGAACATTTTTGTTTTGCAGGAAATAAATGTATCGGTTTTTAGAAAAGTTTTATTAGGTTACTTGTTTATTTTTCTGAAATTTATTTCCATTATTTTTTTTTTGTTGTATAATTAACAGATAACTGTATGTTACTGGTATGTAATAAATCTATCTATGTATCTATCATAACATTCTGCTAATTTTGACGACAAACAAGTTTGACATTTATTCGTAAAAATGGTGAATGCGCCGGTTAAATATAGTGAATTTTATAATGGGTGCTTGACCCAAACATGTTCACCTTCCGGCTGTTATTACCTATATAGATAGTCTTTTCTATATTTAACAACTGCTTGTAGGTCACGACCATTTTTATAACTTGACATTGCTACGGAAGTTTTACATTTTAAAATATCTTTGAACAATCTGCGATAATTATAGCAATGATAATGACAATGATTTTACAATATAAAAACGAATTAATTTCGAACTTGGAAACGATTTATAGAAAGCGATTTGAAACTTAAAAAAACAAACAGTTACTTGTAGTAGTTGTCATGTCTGAAAGTATATATCAGTTTATATTTTTGCAAAAATTAAGAATAACCAAATGAAAACCCCTTACTGTTAAAATAAAAATAATAAACACAAATGAATCATCAAAAAGCAAATCAATTAATAGAAATAGTATTTGTAAAATATTTAAAATTATTTATCTTTTTTTTTTGGAGAAAGGATAGAAGATATTTTCGGTAACACAATTCACAATAATTTATGAACCAATATTGTCAAAATACTTTAACGGTGCCCAATATTTGTAAGAATTTGCTATTATTAGTATATTAATAGTTTTAGTTAATGAACCCATATTTAAATTACTATATGAAATCAATTGGACCATTCTGTTGATAAAAATAACTGGTTTTATTGCTTAAAAATATTGTCATAATATTGGATTTACTTTTATTAGTATCACTCAAAATATACAAAGACGGTTTGATGAACCGGTTCATCTTTCTTTAAGGAATGATTGGAAACTTTAGTGTATCGACACCTGTGAGTGATCTAGACGAGCTGCATCAGCGAATAGAGTGTCATCACAACCCCCTTATAAATTTGTGACACATTTTCTTAACATACTGTATACACAGAACGATGTAATTTGACTTTTAATTAGCGTCAATTTCCCGTAGTATACGAAGTAGGTTCCAAATCAAATTCTAGCATTTTTGTAATATTTTATTATGAGTCAAAGATAAAATAAGTTTGTAAATAAAAGGTCAAAGAAAATGGGTTATACCCTTTTTAAAGGGAATTTTATTTCATGGCATTTCTATGTTCAAATAACACTTTATCATAATATTAAGGGCCATTCACTTGTATATGAAGGAACAGAACAAATTTCATAAATATTTATTAACTTTCCAAAGCCATAGGTATTTAGCTTTTAAAAATAGCTGATTTCATAATGTCATTAAGTATTACAATATTATTAGTAGTATTTCTGGGGCATATACTAATACGATTTAATTAAAGTTACAGTCTAAAATTGAACGTACGAAAATGTATGCCAATAATACTTTAATATAATTTAAGTGTTGCTAAAATATCTGTAATTATTATTTAAATGGACTTTTAATTCTTAACAGATTATAGTTGTAACTATAAATTTATCATTGCAATAAACTATGCATTTATTTGGAAATAGAATAAAACATTCAGCATACTACCTAACTTATCCTTTATTGTTTAACCATTTAAAATAGTTTAGATTTAGGTTTTTATAAAAAGGTGTTGTATAAACCTTTAGACTAAATAACACAAAGTAGTGAAATATCTATATATTATATAAAATTCTCGTGTCACAGTGTTAGATGCCATACTCCTCGCTTGACCGATTTTTATGAAATTTTACATGTATATTCTGAGAATCGGTCGTAATCTATTTTTCATACCCCTAAGTCATAAGAGTGGTCTACCCCAAACACTTTTTTTATTTTTTGGACAAAATTTTTTATTTTTTTATGATGCGGCATTAACAAATACATACAACCGTTAATTTTCATCCTTGTATCACAAACTTCTATTTTTTAATGTCCATTTTAGTAATTTAATCATTTTTAACTCTGGTCGATAACTGTTCGATTATCACTAGATCAGTTATCCCCGCCAGGTGTCTACCGGTGTCACTTCTCACCCAGTAAACAGCACGGAGTAGGGATGAGAACGAAACCGGTCTCCTGTCTCTCTCATACATTAAGCCTTCTCTCACTCCCTACATAGTTTTCGACCATTATTATTGTGTATGCATCGAGCGTAGTAGTGACGTTTACAATTATCATTTTACCTTCTAAGTGTAATTCTCAAGTAAATTTATTATTAATTTGCTGGGCCATAATTATTTATTTCCTATTTTATCTATAATTAATAAAATTATTTAAAATGTTAAGTGTAGTTTTCACTACTAGTTAATTAAGTGATCTACATAACCAAAAAAATACTCAAAACGTGTCACAAGCTCCCGCCAACAACGGCTATTATTTTACTATATGGCTATTGTTTTGTATAGTGAACAATGCTAACAAGACGTAAAGGGGTTAATTTGGGCCGTCAAACAAGTAAAATTGCAGGCACGCGAAATAGAAGAGCCCAAAGAACAGAAGAACAAATCCAGTAAGGAAACACTGATGTGCGTGTGAGCATGGAGCAATTGGGTCGAGAAGAATCAGAAGATGCACGAGCTGAACGAAGATTAGAACAATGACAATCACGCCGTTTCACAGTCAACAGACGCAGAGCAAATGACCAACAACGCTAACAGGTACATCGATCATTCACATCTAATTCATTCCTGCGTCTAGCATTCGAGTATGAGCCCGATATTCAATATTATTCTCATTCAAAAGTGGTAATTGATGCTATGTATATGAAATGCCCGCATTGTAATGCTCTCAAATGTAAAAATGAGCCAGCCGGAATGTGTTGCGCGTTAGGAAAGGTGCAACTACCTGAAATTGAAACACCACCTGAACCATTGAACGGTTAACTTATCGGTACGGATCCAGATTCTAACCTGTTCCTGAAGTCAATTCGAACATTCAATTCATGTTTCCAAATGACATCGTTCGGAGCAACAGAAATATCATTAGAAATAATTCTGCAAATGGTCAACAATTCAATTCAACATTTAAAATTAAAGGCCAAATTTATGATAAAGTGGGCTCGTTGCTGCCAATGCCAAGCGAACCGCATATATTTTTACAGATCTACTTTATGGGCGGTGAGGATTCCGGAAGCGCACTTGCCAATCCCATGGATGCACGTTGTGGCTACTATAACCTCAATTCACTTTATAAGTTAGTTATTTTTTATTTAACTACCAAAATATTCACTAGAAATGATGCATATGGCAAAACAACGTTTGCCGGGTCACCTAGCATATAATCTAATTTTTAAGCATAGATTCCGGATTAGAAAATTGGTTAGCAATTTTAAAACTATGAACATATAACATTTTAACATATTCACATTAATAATTCACAAATTAATACTGGCTTTCTTTTTAATTATTTACTTCCAAATTATTTTGTTTCATATTTAATACAGATCTAGGTATATTATGTATATCAGATGTAGAAAATTAAAATTGCAAATTTGAAAATTTATGATGCAGTTAAAAACAACTTAATGATATTAAAAATGTAATGCCAGTCGCTCGTAGCTAAACGATTTCAAAATGTTATCACCGTTACAATTCAGTAACAGAAACTAAAACTTGTATATAGTCTGTTTAGAAATTAAAGAGAGTAATAAAAGCTTATTATGTATGCAAATCGTAAATAAATGTAGTACTGGTGCTTATATTCAATATTTTTATATCATGTATTATAGATGAGGTGTACTTTTAAAAAAACATTTTGTGACCGGGTTGTACTAAATTGTAGGTAGCTAAATTTTAATCCCCGACAATCCGTCTTTGTCTATGCCGCTTCAATTTTTCGGTCCATTTCTCTTAGTAGTAAACAATATAAAAACAGCATTTCAAACCATAAGGCTACTTTAAGCATCATAACCGGGTTAAGAGGGTTTTTAGTAATTCAAATAAAATTATTCAATATTATTATCAAAATATTTATTTAAATTTAATGAATAGATTTTTATTCCACACAAAAATATATTTATTTTGAAAATTTAAATTATGGTGAGTAAATGTAGTGTTGTATAAATGTACAATAAAGAAAATAAAAAGTAGGTATATTAAAATTCATCCTCTGAATATTCTGATGAATTATCTTCGTCTTCTAGATTGATAACGATAGGTTCCACAGTAACGTCAATTAAATTATCGAGTTCCCACATTTTCTCCTCTTTTCTTTTTGTACATGATGTATACATCTTTGCCAGTTATCTGCAGTTACCCGTTCCAAGGAATTTTTTAACAAAATTTTCACGTCACTTAATTTAAACGTCGTATTATTTTGCGCTACATCTCCTTTTACCTGCGCCCAGACTAATTCGATTGGGTTAAGTTCACAGTGATAAGGTGGTAACCGTAGTACAGTTAATTGGCGATTTGTTGCCATTTCATCAATGACATATTTTTTCTGATCTTTATTAAGATTGACAAGTGTCAAAAGTTCCTTTTTCACCATATTTGTTTCAAAAGAAATGTGTTTTCTTGATAACCATTGAATTATATCGGCTTTCCTCCAAGCAGTCGTAGGCGTCCGCTCGGTCTGCCGTGAATGGTAACTGGCATTATCCATGACAATTACAGACCCCGGAGGAATAAGCATCTGCGTTCATGTCTTCGTGATAGTCACCTGTATTTTTAGATTCAAATAAAAGTAAGCCACCATCTACAAAACCACTGACACTACCTATATGTGTCACTATTAATCTTCGCCCTTTACCTGAAGATGCCTTGAACCCTGTTGAAAGACCATCCAAAAATGCTTGTCGAAAACTTTTTACATTTTTGTCTTGCCATACTTTTGTTACAGTATATCCCTCGTTGACACAAGTGTCGTCTAGATAATAAATATTCCTCCCTTCGTCACGGAATTTTCTAATTGATCTTAAGTAGGATCTTCGCCAACAAATAATTTCATCTTTATCGATAAGAACTGACTTCCTGTTCTGCTTTTCCCAGCAAAAATTCAACTCTCGTAAGATGGCCTATAATTTGCTTCTACTGATTTTTGGCAAATCTTTGCCCTCTGAAAGTTCACTTAAAATTTTGTTTAGCGTATTTCTTTTTTAAAATAAAATAAGTGTAGTTTTCTGCAAATGACATTTTTGAAGAAATCATCTATAACGACTTTTGACCTCCCTGTAGATGATTTTTGCGGATTTAGAGTACAGTTTTGTTCATTTTTTTGTTTGCTTTAAAAGTCTGTAGATATTCGATTTTCCAATCCCTGTCATTTTGGAACACTTTTCCACGATGTCGTCAAAAGTTGTTTACTGCTTTACTTTTTTGCAATATTGAGCGACTCATTTCTGGATGTTTCTTTACAAACAAGTCAGACCAATATTTACCTGGCCTACAGTTTACGGGGCATGCGTTTCTTTTCAATCCTATTTAATAAATATTCTTTCAAGATTGGGGAACCTCTATTTGAAACATGGAAAATCTAGTTGGCAAACCTTCTTCATTAGCTGATAAATACGACTCTGTATTATGTAGGCCTGAGACGTTTTGTGTAGGAACTTATCCCACTTTTTATAGCAAAAAGAACATTTTCTAAATACGTGAGTGTTATACATGTACAATTGCCTCAAAATAAAGATTTTCAGCCCGAATAAATTTCATATTTTGTATAAATGTCCGTCGCACAAGTGCGTTATGGACACTTATTGATACAACTTAATCCTTGATGTCCAAATTGCTATTAATCGGCTTTCCGATTTAAGTAGTATATGTGTTGGCTTGAAACCTTTATGTGCCCCTGAGGGATCATCGTACTTAATATAAGAAATGGGCATTTCGTATTTTTTTAAGAAATAATATAAAAAACATATGGCTCATCAACGTTCTTATGGCGCATTTGTTCAGTCAGCAAAGCATTTCGTGCAAAACATACCAGCATGTTCAGCACTACCAAAAACGTACCAGTTTCAAATTTTAACCAAAACTGTTGGTATTTAAGAAAAATTACAAAAATGAGAGGCTCTAGGATCCTTTATTAAGAAACACCCTGTATAAGAAATGTGGAAAACGATTTTATTAAAGCTTAGCATATATCTTTTACAAATACATAAGTATTTTATGCTTTCCTATCCCATTTTCTTATTATGTATCAATTACTCGTTACAAATTTAAAAAGTTGTTTCGTGCATCACAGACTTTGATATATTCTTTATTACCTAATTATTCATTTCTCACCAAAATTATCTTTATAGTGTCATGAGTTTAACACCTATAAATTAATATTTGTGAAGTATATTCTCAGTAATTTCTGAAACAAAATTTCTAACGTGAATAGTAAAAGTATGATCTGTCTTTTTACGGTCATCTTACTAATGCCAGCAGAAAAACACTGAGAGAAATTATGCCTATACATTTCGTCACGCCGCGTTTTGCGTTTAACCTCTGAGTACGATAAACGAAACATAAATTTTGTATATTGGAGCAATTATTACTTAACCAGCGAAATTGATGAAAGATTATCAAAGGTTGAGTTAAATGAATAATTTATATCTATTGCACATGGCGGACACATTTTGAAACTTATTGTAATATTTTTATAGAGTAAGGATACTTATTTCTCACAATTTGTAATATTTTTAAACAGAAAACTGCTTTAATGATATTTGAAATTATAATTACACTGCTAATTATTATTGTCTTTTAACCTAGTCGAAGGAACTATGGATTATTTAAATCTGGCCTATTATTGTTAATTAGTTTTATGAAAAACAGGTAGTTATCTCAGTTTTTAAAGTAAAACAGATTTGCATAACCGTTAAAGGGACAACTGTACATTTATTTCATAATACACGATTAGAATAAATACTTGAATACTTAAATTACTAGTTATTGAAAGTCGTATGTCTAAGGGGCCATGTAAGATGCAAGTCAACTCGATCGTTCCGTTAAACGCACTATAACCGTATGACTTCTCTTACATCTTCCATCTTTGTCTGTCTTACCTTAACAGGCGGTACCACCACACTGATAAAAATGGGTCGAAATTTGTATGTTTTGTTATGCTCTTTTTACTTACTGAAAATTATTAATTTCAATTTATATTATATAGGAATAATCAAGTGTATGTGTTTTTACTTAATAAAATTAGGAAATTTCAGAAATAGAATCGTAATACAATAGAAAGATTTACTTTTACTAAATTTGTTATGAAATTATAGAAGTCTGTTACACTATTCAGGTAAATCAAAATGTAAATATTTGAATTGTTTGATGAACTTTTTTGTATATACATTTTTTAACGTGCATATTTTAACAAGCAGATGCTTTTTTCCGTAACATTAAAACTTTTTCGTTTCTTCAATTTCATCTGTCAATATACTCTCCATATGGCTACAAAAACACTATAATACATTTTTAAATTTTCTTCTGTTACACTATTCAGGTTAAATAAAATGTAAATATTTGATGAAGTTTTTGGTATATACATTTTACAATTTATTTCGAATTCTTTCGAAAACAAAATGATCTTGATGTAGTGTGTATGTTTTACCATTTACTTCTAAGTTAGGATATGACTGGCGTGGCTAGCAATCGTTGTTATTCACACCTTTTTATTTCCCCTAGTACCTAAACTACAATGTCTTTCAAGGTCGCCACTGGTATTAACATTGTAACAGCAATTCATGAATTGCAACAAATTTGAAGGTTATAAAAAATTAATAAAGTTCCTACAGACAAACGCGGAAGAATAAGGTAGACCTTTAATAATTGATTATTTTAAAAATTACCAATTCTAAATCGTAAGACAATTGTGTCTGGACATATTTGTACTATTCGAACACTTCAAATGCAATCATTGCAGTTCTTTTTTAATTCTTTTTTTAGCAGAATTATCAACCTAAATTTTATAACAGTCATTTTTTTTCAAATACCTATATTATTTTAATTTTAATTTCGACTAATTATTTAAAATGAACTCCAAAATAGAATGCGTTGACAGGTTTAGCAGAACTACTGTAGAATATTTATGAAATGCAGGTGTTATGTAATGAACCGAACTTAGGAAAAGTTTCTAAAAAAAAGTCTTTATTCTGGGAAACTTTACTGGTATTAGCGAAAGAATGAAGAAATTCTAAGAACACAATGAAAGACTGTTTTGCGAAAATTTTGGAATTTTAAAGTGTCTCTTCTGAGATATTTCAAATAAATACCCAACTTTAGAAAAATTGCAATATTTGAAGACCCATTAAAAAATGGATGTAAGTGTAAGGGTGTTTAGGGGTATATACTATATAAAAACTATATTCAGAAAAAAATAAGGTAAGTCTTAGCTTTATCTTTAACATTTTTAATTTTAAAGGAGAAGGTCTTTAGTTTGAAAACGTTAACATTTACTCATTTATTTATTTATTTTGTTTATTAACAATTCAGTATCAAAATATTGCATATTGTATACGCTTTAACATGGTTTTAACTGAATATCTTAACCAAGAATCTACAGCGTTAAACATAAACCTCTGTAACATACACAACAGTCTGACACACCAATACAAAATGGTGGCTCAAAAAAGAACTGAATATCTAAAAACTTAATGAATATCTGTTTTCAACTCTTTGAATGTAGTAGAAAGATACGCAAAAAAAAAAAAATTTTGTCAGTTACCATTATTGGTTGATTTAATATGGATATCTCGTATATTCTTATCCTTCTTTCAGTTCTTTATTATTAAGCTATTAAGAAATGGACACTAGATGGTATTTTCTAAAAGCGCCATTTGGATCTGTCCAGTATATCTTTATGGTTATCAAAAAGCAAAACCTTTTTCCAATTTGACTCTATTTTGCGGTTTCCGAGATGCCAATGGCGAGCCATGAAAAATGGACCACCCTGTATGACTTTTTATTTTATTTATCACTAACAACATATCATTTAAAATTATTTTTCTGAAAACTTAAAAATTTAATTTAATTTAAAATAAGTAAACCTGTCTTTTAGCAATCGATATTCTCAGTAATTTCAGCGTCGTTTAAGTATTAAGGCTATCTCAAATTAGAGAGAAAGCGAATTATTTTAACCTTATTGTCTCATACGCATGCAAAACAATTGCAGTGCATACATGACAAATTTAGATCATTTAAAGAAAATTGTATATTAGATTGTAATAGTTATCCGCAAATTGCTTATTAGTTCTCTTATATAACTTTAAGTAATAACCGTTAATGTTATGTTTTAACACATATTTTACTAGTAAGAGCATACACTGAGGGAAATCTCTTTTAGCTGTTAGTAGATATTCATTATTCTCAGCAAAATATCTGTATTGAATAATAATGAAAAATATTTTGCTAAAGTAAATGTTTATTTTTAATTCAAATAAATGAATTTATAGCTACTATTAAATGTTTTTTTGTGTCAATACTATGTGCTCTTAGATTGGTTAAATTATTAGCTTCTTTAAACTTTCGTTTTATATTAAAAAAGTTACAAGCAAAATACACAATACCTACAAATTGTATATACAACTCTCTAGTTAACCATCCCTCGCTTTTGAATCTCTCGCGTATCTATGTATTAACCAAATATTTACCTGCCGTTATAAAACTTGTATTTGGTACAGTATCAAGCCTTCTAACCATAGGTAAACTATTTTTAACCGTTATTAAGTTGGTTTTAACTAATGTCAGTTACTTACTGCATAAGTTTTCTAGTTACATTTAGCAGAAAGATTGATAACAAATATGTACACGTATTCCAAGATCCCTAAACAGAGGATGTTGCCTACAAACTCGTGATTTTCTTCACTCCGTCCGCCCACAAACTCACGAGTGACGTCAGTGATATTTGATATGAAAATGTCAAATATTAGTTGCTAATAAATTTAGCTTTTATTTGTATTTCAGAGATATTCCTGTGTTATTATTTTTGTGTTATTGAAATTATTTTCGTGTTTTGCGTAATAATTGTTGTTCTGATACCGTCACGTTTTGGTTTTTATTTCAGTGCTGTTGAGAAAACATACTTTAATGTCAAATCTTATAGTATGTTACGTTATAATTCTGAGGGCACAATTTATATTGTGACTACTTGTAAAGCCAAAATGAAAAAAGGAAATTGGCTAATCTATTACTTTCTACCGTGTCCCAAAAGAACCTTTATTAAGAAGAGAGCGGAATGGAAGGTGCTAAGATGCAATCGAACTTTTCCTCGAGATAACCAAAGAATTGGCAATACGCATTTTGATGCAGAAGAATTTAAAGATATATATTGTAGAAGAAAAATGAACGCATCTTCAAAGAAAGTATAACCAACAGGTATAAATTCTTGTCATGTGACGTATACACCTAGTACATTAGTTCAATTATTTCAGCATTTTTTTGCCTTAATCTGAAGTCTAAATCGTGAAATCACTCTGTGAAAACTGTATCAAGTATTACTACCAGTACACACCATGTCCAAAAAGAATGAAAAAGATAGTAACTGAACTTCCGGAGTCGAAAGCCACAAGACAAGTATGGTTGCCAGAAATTCCAGTTACGAATGTAATTTTAAATTATTTAATCAAATAAGGTAAATGTAGACACAAAATCCTACAGATAAATAAGTATCTACAATTAACAACTGAGATTGCGTTGTACAACTTATAGTTACTATTTATTTGTGACAATTAATATACCCAATATCATATGTTTAAGTAAATAAATAATTATTGTCAAGAAAATTGTGATTTTTTATTGCGTTAAATTTGTGCAACTTTCTTCTTTCTGATCTGATACAATTACAGATGAGGTAAATTTATTTATGGTCACCGTATTTCTCGGCGTAAAATTACCAAATTTGTGGTGTTTTTTGCTTACTGAAATCTCGAAAAATAAAAGACAAAGAGCAAAAGTAATATCAAAAATAAAATTACTGATGTTTTCTTTATACACTTTTACTATTTAAACTCTCCTCAAATAATATAATAACTTTTAAAATGCATTTGTATGACACACATTATTTCTCTATTCTAACCCCACATTTTAACAATTATTTTCACATACTTATAAACAAAAGTGAACAATCTTATATGCAGAACTATGTAAGCTTATGTTATGTTACAATGTTTACATCTATAGTCGAATTTAAAAAAACACGTATTTTGAAAGATTTCAGTACCTAAAAGTTTGTTGGATAAATCACTTTCTGACATTATATATTGACTTTACTTCGATACCTTTGAAAATTCACAGGTGGAATGAGATAACATCCTTGTTATTTGCTAAACTCTATATTATTCAGTTCTTAAATGTCTAAAATTACTTGTATTTGTAGAAAACACCGAGGAAAACACTATTTCAAGAATACGGCTCCCTTAAATACATTTCTAAAAGTCTTCAACCTTTAATTTTCAAAACTAAGCATAATGTTGATGTATAAATTTGTACCGAGGAAGGAGGTTAAATATTCATAAATATTTCAATCTAGATAAAAATAATAATTAGCATTCAAAGTTAAGAATTTTTATGCCGGTATGTCACGTAGAAGAGTCATTCCATATAAAATAATCTTAAAATAAAAAAAATTGTTGCCGACTCATTTTAGATTTTGGTGTAACATTGAAAAACTCTACTCTAGGGTCCCAAACAACAAAATTTACACGAGTTTGATTTTTACAAGCGCTTGTTTCCGCCTATTTAAATAAAGACTCTTAAAAATTGCTATTTTTAAGCTTTATTAATTTTCGCTGTCAAATTTTTCTATTTGAAGATATTTCAATAATCAAGACGGAATTCAGAGTGGGAAAGATAATAGTTTTAGTGTAAATGAAGATAATTGGCTCGCACGATTCCTTTGAATAACAGCAGCGTGCTGAAAATGAGTGTTTTTTAGTCATTTTTCGTGAATTTCAATCGACTCTAGCATCTTAACTGTTGAGAGTTAAAAATTCATGCTCCGCGGAAATTAAGTATACATATCATAGACATAATTCAGCCACAAATTTATCTGAGTAGCCTACTCTTTATAGAAGAAAATTTTACTTGAAGTTTTGAAATTTTTAAAAATCACAATATTCAGGCTATGAAACGAGCGTGTTGACTGCGAGATAAAAATCTGATACTCACAGAATCCACTGTTCTTACCTTCAACTTTAAATGACTATATCACTTGTTTTGTTATTTTCATGTTTAGTGCATATATAAGCCGTTTTTTTTACAGCAAAAATTTGGACGTTTTTACTAATGAATTAAAATTACTTACTCAACAATAATTATAAATATGAAAAATATTTCAAGTTTTAATAAAGTTATGGATATTTAGGGTGTAAAATTGTTTCTGGAAGTAATTATCATCGAAAATGACAGTAACTGTAAACAATTTTTCAACGATAAAATTGTTTTTTATTCAACTTTTCAAATCGACGGCATCGAATTACAAGAAAATATATAAATTGGAAAATGACAGAAATTAAATCATTAGTAATTTTATTAATACTTATGAACTCGAATTTACTTCTCGAATATACTTATATTATATTGCTAATTTCTTTTTTTAATTTACGCATATTTGTACTTACTTTTAAATGCAATACAGTCAAATAACGGAAATAAGCTTACCTCTATACGCATGCATAAAAATATATAAAAATTCTATAGATAAGACGGAATTTTTATAGAAAAAAAATAAGATAAAAACTACTAGTTATTTAGAAAAAAAAATTGAGTTAATTTTTGCTGTAAAAAAAAACGACACGTACATGCACTAAACATGAACATAACAAAACAAGTGATGTAGTCATTTAAAGTTGAAAGTAAAAACAGTAGATTCTGTGAGTATCAGATTTTTATCTCGCAGTCAACATGCTCGTTTCATAGACTGAATATTGGGATTTTTAAAAATTTCAAAACTTCAAGCAAAGTTTTCTTCTATAAAGAATGGGTTACTCAGGTCAACTTGTGGCTGAATTTTGTCTATGATATGTATACTTAATTCCCCCGGAGCATGAATTTTTAACTCTCAACAGTTAAGACGCTAGAGTCGATTGAAATTCACGAAAAATGACTAAAACACTCATTTTTAGCATGCTGCTATTCTTCAAAGAGATCGTCCGAGCCAATTATCTTCATTTACACTGAAACTACTATCTTTCTCACTCTGAATTCCGTCTTGATCATTCAAATATCTTCAAACAGAAAATTGACAGCAAAAATTAATAAAGCTTAAAAATAGCAATTTTTAAGAGTCTTTATTTAAATAGGCGGAAACAAGCGCTTGTAATAATCAAACTCGTGTAAATTTTGTTGTTTGGGACTCTAGAGAAGAGATTTTCAAAGTTACACCAAAATCTAAAATGGATCGGCTTTGCCAATTAGACGATTTCAAATGGAATGACCCAGAAGATAAAAAATATATAGTAATTTCCTATGTTTGCTAAGATATGTACCATATAAAATATGTTGCTTCTCGTACCTACACCGTGCTTCTCTAGTAAAAATAACTTGTCCATGCTGGAAGTAACTGATGAAGTTATGATTTGTAATAGCATTATAATAGTACTGTTTAGCAACATATATCTACTCAGAAATTTGTAAAAATTCTGAAAATTTAAATATAAGTGACGCTGGGTTGAATGTCGAAAATCATAATAAAAATTCCTTCTATGCCATCCGGTCTCAAAAATACTGCAACGATATTGGACAAAAGTTTGTAGGCAACCTCCTCTGGGACCTTGCACCTATTCAACGTAAGAAGATGTATTGTTTTGGCAAACAGCCAACTTAAGGTAGTAAAATTGTGGTAAGAGTATCGTTTTCATATACAAATTTTCGAATTCTAAATTGTTGAGACAGTCTAATAAAAATCTCAGTAAGTTAGGAAGAATATCTCTTCACTCTGTCAATTATACAAGTTTTATCTAAGGTGTATAATAGTTTCCAGGCTAAAAAAACATAATTTTCACCCGTTATGTTTTATCACAAAATCTCATGAATTTTACACGTCACTTGCACATTGAAAAAACTGTATACGGCATTATATACAATATCACACCCGGTAGAACTTTTTTAAGAAACTAGTAACACTGAAATTGACGTAAAGTATTTTTCAGATGTATGATACACAGTGAAGTACAATTCACGGTCTTTCATGTTCTCTAGCGCATTAATCCAAAAAAAGAAGTTACAGGAAATGATTCAAATTTAGCATTATACTTTAGCACTACATGAATAAGAACTTACTCCTACTGGATGAATTTTTTTGTGGCATCTTTAAATACGCGAGCATAACAAAACTTTTTTTATTAATCTATTTTCCTCAGTGTACTGAAATTACTTTGTATGATACTACCTTATTGTATAATATAATATAAAACACGTTAATCTAAAACCAATAAATAAGAAAGTTTTTTTTAATTATTAATCTTGTACTACACACTACTCCTCAAGCTGCGTTTGTAATAGATTATGCAGGTAGGTACGGAATAATGAAAGACGTAAATTCCATTTGATACGGCATGATAGCCATAAACGGATATACTATAAGCCAACTTTAATGAAACTATCATTTTAGTACGGAACACCTTGCTCAAAGTTTTTATACATTTCAAGGTTTACTAATATCTTTCAAGAGACAAAATGCATGTTAATAGTGTTTTTTGGTGAAATATAATGGAACTTTTACCGCTCGGTTAAAGAAATGGGTATTGCTTAGTAGTAAATTATAGAATAAAAGAAAATTTGTGAACAAAAAATTGGTTAGGCGTGCACGTACAATTTATATTTAAACGATATTTCATTTGGATAAAACAGAACTATTAGATACGTATGTGATTTTTATTTCCAACTTTATTTCCATCTAGAGAACATACAATAGAACAGAAACGTGCGATAAAAGTGTCACAACGTCAAGAGTTTGATCTTAATAATTCATCATGTTATTTAAAGTTTAAAGAAGCATTTACACCAAAAATTTCTTATTTATAGACACTATCAACATAAAGCATTACGTTAAATGCTGTCCAATCTCGATTTTAATATAAATTTAAATAGATCGGCAAAATATGAACAACATTTCAATTAATTTGAATGTAATTTTATTTGCACTAAACACATAACACTGACTATTACTATTACTATGTATATTTAACAAAATTTATTACTGAAAAAAGTAAAAAATGAACAATCTTAATATACCTACATATTTGTACGCTGACATAACGCAGTTGTCCAGATGGGATCATAAAAATGATAATAAGATTTTATTTTTTATGAGGAGATAAAACAAGAGCAACAATTACAAAAAAGTAATCTATAAAGCAAGCAATTATTTATACATTTTTTTTATTTTCAATGAAAAAAATTATTACCTTCTTAGGGCTAGTTTTGAAGTGGCGTGACTTACTTAACAGAATATGCAAAAATATATATTTTCTCTATACTACCTATTGATAAATAATTTTTTTTATATACAAGGTGTCCCTATTTTTTCTTCCTAACTTTGGAAAAATATAGACAAAGAAAACATTTTTGTGATTTTTTCTATAACATATTTATCTATGACACTTTGTTTTCTTGATTCAGAGCGATCAGCTTTAAAACATTTTTATTTTTTTTTATTATCTACTAAACAAATAAATATTTTTCGTTCAAACTTGGTATGCAGCAATGATAATAAAAAAAACATACACCAATGGTGAAAAGTATTAAAATATTATTCTATTTTCTAAAAAACAAATAAAAACAACAGTATGTAAGCACTTTAATGTAAATGATGCTCAAAGTAATATCCATTTTCTTTCAATGTAATTCAGTTATTCTTGTATACATTTAACAATGTGACTTTCTCTTGACTGAAATTCCCCTTATAAGAAAAACAAAAGCCGAACTATTTTCAAAATTTTATTTATATTTATTATTATTTTTTAACATTTTTATCTGAAATTATAAAAATTCCAAGGCGAGGAAGTAATAGATTATTATTATTATTACAATTAAAAAATGACGTCATTATGTCGAAGAATAATGGAGAAAAAATATAGTTTATTTAGGTAGGTAGGTACTGCGAAATCAGCCTTAATTAAAAATGAATTGTCAATAATATTATTCATATAATATAATGAGTACTTCTTGATTAATTATACACATCCTATTAAAACCAATGAATTACTGGGAGCTAAATTTAATGTTAAATACTGTTATTTGCATGCGCACCGGTGTTTGTATAATTCTACGGTGTTATTCAGAGCCATAAATGTTTCATATCTATACCAAAACATAATATATTTAATACGCTTTGTACATCCTTTTTGAAAACTAATTTAGAAACATATCCAAAATTAACACTAACGAAGCCACAACGAACGGGATAAAATAACACAGCAACTAATTTTTGTAGCTAGAAAGCGTTAAACAATTAGCAGATGTCCGTTTATTTAGTGTCATAAGATTATTAATTACTGTTAATTGTTTCATACAATGCAAAACAAACCCCTTATTTTCCAGTAGAATTAACTACGTAAATATCTTCGTGTCAAAAAGTTATTAAAATTTCATCACTTTTATAAATAACCAAGAAAATTTTGAGTTTCAGTAACTGAGACATTTGGTAACGCTAATTTCTCAATTAAACCAAATTGGATATTTAAAAATGTACATGCATTAGACAAAGTTAATTAATTGTGTCAACAAAATCATTTTAATGGGTATGTTTATTAGAACATTCACTTATTCGTAGGTATGTGCATACTAAGTGTAGCAATTTACATATTGTATCTGCTTCCGGTACCGCATATGGTAAAAAATTCCCAAAATGTATAACACGAAAATAATACGTCAATCTTTCTGCGCTTCTATTATTATTATATAATGGACATAATTGGTCATGTTGTCAAAAATAAGTAGCTTTACCTGCTAAATTAATATTATAATAATAGTTTCCGCGATTGTAATCAGAACAAACATTTTTTTGTCAGTGTCTGTCGGCGACGTAACGTCTGAACTACCTCGGCATAATTGCGGAAAATTATTTGTTTTAACAACGATATTACTTTTAAAGTAATATCAACTTTAATTTGACGTCTTTATCAAGCCATGTAAATAAGCATATCCGTAGTGCTACTTTCAAGTTTTCTTGTGCATTACATAACGTAATGCAAGCATTTTGCACCGTCTTACGCTTTAACTTACTTGCATCCATTTCAGATTGTCAACACCGATCTGCTTATTAACCAGATCAAAGTCGCATTCCTGGAATTTCCAAGGGGAAAAAATAACTGCGTTGTGAAAGTCACAAATATTCAAATAATTTATCACACTGCGAGTATAAAATAGTGTTGCAAAATAAACAAACGAAATGATATTGTATACCTAAGCTTAGTAATTTATATATTAAATAAACAATTTTATTATTAAATTATCTGAGACTTCTGATGAATAGAAAAAATCTTCCTAAAATTTATTTGGCAATAGAGAACATTTGTTAAGACTAAAATTTGACATTTCTGTACGATTTGTTTTTCTAAATGATCTTAAATTGACTATAGCATTTCGTTTTTTAGCAACTTGTAATCCTTAAATTAAATTAATGCGTCTTGATGCGTCTAAGTGGCCAGAGCACTGGTCCTGATCGGCCTATCCATAGATCTGGATAAACCCTATTTAAGTGCTCCCTAACTCTTAAACTAAAATGAGGAGGGGCACCATCGTGCATAAACCACATATTAAAGCGTGTTTGTAAGGGAAGATCCTCTAATAAACAAATACCTTGCAAATACTAACTTTCTATACCAAGTTATTACCTATTATTCATATGGTACAAACGTCCCCATGTTCTGTTACTTTTGACCCATACCATTGGGTAGGTTGTAACGACGTAGACTCTCTACTTTTTTATTAATTGTACATCAACTTTAATTACTTGCTAATGCTTTAGTAAGTAAATTTATAAAACTTTGTTAATTTTTTATTTATCCGGCTTTACAAAAATATGTTACTTTCGCACCTGGTCTCCCCTAATATTAAAGAAAGAGGATATTACCCGTTATATAACTTTGATAAATATACTTAATTGTTTTCAAGAAAGATGCAACTGTAAAATTTCATCGACCACACGCTATGAGGTGCCAACTTTTAGAAAAATTTCCTTAAAACAAGTACCTAATTTAGATATTGCTCTTGAAATTGAATTTCAAAGTTGTTTTGAAGAAAATAAACATATCAAGAATCTCAAGAGAAATTAGAAAGTTGAATTATTTGAGTTCGAGTATATACCTAACATATAATAAATTCGTTGAATGTAATCCTGAATTTCTGCTTATTATAAATTTTCGAAAAATGTATTCTTACTTTTTGTATACATTCATTTTAAAAATATATGGAGTAATTTAGTATAATCACATACTTTGTATAGAAAAAATAAAAAAGAAGTTTTTTAAACTTTTCGTCTTTGTTAACAAATTCCCAAATTGTCTGTGTGTGATATGCCTAGCTCCACAACTATGAGAAACGCGTTATACTATATAATGTATGTTCTAAATGTATCAAACAACATCATTTCAACTGACCCTACAGAATAAATCCAGAATCGTCAGGTCTGGCAATATTACAGCAATCTGATAACAATTTAACATGCTGAAGAACAAATTCAGAGGTCATTATTACACAGAGCCGATATCTTTATTCACTGAAAAGATATAAAACAAAATTTTTTTTTCTCAAAAACCCGCAACTTTTAAACGGAAAATGAAAAGTTTAAAGGACTTTTTTTCTTGTTTTTGTTCCTATAATACCTCCTACATGCTAAGCTTCTTGTCTGTGTGAGCATTCCAGTCTCCTCAAATGTACTCTTGAATATTTATGTTTCTTGATTTGTTTTTAAGACTGTCGTGAAAATAAATAACAGTTAAGGGGAAGGTTAAGTATCCTCAAATCCATATGACATATCAATAAAAAAGCTCGGAGTTCGATGTATACATATTTGATAAATTAGTACTATTAAGAAATTTCTTGGATGACTTTACCACAGTTTTTTGCATTTTTAACAAATTCACTAAGACCGCCTTCTTGCGTATAGATTTTTGCTATTTTATTTAAATAAAGTAATTTAATAAAGCGATTATTAGTAAGTATATCTAACATACAGGGTTTTTCAAAAAGGCAAGACAATATTGTTACAGCTAATAGAACATTGAATAAGTGGAGTTTGCTTAATAAACGTATATTCTAAAGCTACCTATTTTTGAGGTATAGGGCAAGTAAAATAATTTTGGAAAATCAAATTTTAAATGTAAATTTTATTTAAGCAAAATATGCAATGGAGCAACATATCGACGCATACAAGGCAAAACGACGTAAGCGACATTTTGGTTAAAATTGAGTTTTTGGTGTCAATAAAAAGGTATAACCACCAGCAATCAACTGATAAAAGCCCCAAACGCCAAAAAATGTTACTGGAGATATTTGAATTTGAAATTGCGCAAGCGCCATCTTCTTGCGGACATATCTATTCAGTGTTGTCAGTTTGTGACCTAAGCGCCAGTGTACCATTGTGCGTCATAGGAAAGAGTGCTAAATTTTACCAACTGTTTTTGTATGTAATTGAAGCTCCATATACTCAAGTAAATACATAAATAGCTTCCTAAATACAATTACTACATTAAAATTAAATTAAATTAATTAAAATGCAGTATTTTTTGCTTAAAGGGCTTCACTATAATTATCATTATTAACTATAATTTGTCTTTATTATTATTTGTATCAATGCAATATTGGAATATTATATAAATCAAACCATCCGCGTCGTTAGTTCAATTTTATTTTAAAATATTAAAATATAAGCGACAATGGGACGAGTAAACTAAAAAGTAATACTTAGGCATAAGTGCGCATAAGCGACAGTTTTGAACGCATGCCGACTTTTAAGTTTGTCATAAATGAGAGTCATAATAACCGTATACCAAAACTAAAAGACATAACCGACGAACTTTGACTTTTTAACGATTTAATAATTTAACTTGGATCTCAAATTCAGGAAGTCTTTATTTAAACGTTTTGTCATCATGTATGACAAGGTTATAGAAAAAAATGTGCATAAGAACGCATATTTCCGACAATTTCAGTTTTTCCTTCTCACCAAAATTTTATCCAATGGCGCTTACGTCATTTTGCCGTCGACATTTTATCAAAATTTGACACAAGTACGTTTTTGGTGGTCCTCACTATGATAATATCAGTTTTTCTATGCAAAGTAGAGGGCGTTAGTTCGTAGCACTTTTGCTGACATTTTATTCTGTATTTTTGTTAAGTTTTTTCGTTTCTAGGTCACGTGATATGACGTAAAACTTCATTGCACATTTTCGAGAGGAAACCGCTTCAGAATCAAATGTCAACGCAAGTCCAAACAGCATCTTCTACTTTGTACAAAAAAAAAACTAAAAATATACCTGTGTCAAATTTTGATCAAATATGTTACCTATATATCCAAAATTTGATGTTTTAAAATTATCTTACACACCCAACAGGGGGTTGAGGTACCTACATTTTATTACATTTTTTGTGTTTTTTTTGCAATAGAAATTATTTATGTGATAAGGTACTTACTGATTAAGGTCATTTATAATTTCCTCAAAGAAATTCATTCGACAATAAATTAATTCAGGATTTACAGCCATTTTAATTATAAATGCCATCTTTGCAATTGGATAGCAATCACTGAAATCAGCTGAAATAACAAAATTCAGTAACAAGAACTTGTTATAGTAACAGACTATCCTGTTAAAATTTACCAAACAGAATAGACAATCTAAAAACCTTGTTACCAGATAACTAAATCTCTTTAAAATAACAGTAAATAATATCGGTATATTCAAAAAGAACAACTTGAGTGTGGGTGCATTTTAATGTTTGCCGTGGTACAATGAAATAAACGAAAGCTACCTAAAATACTGTTTTATAACCTACCCAAATACGTCTTTACTGAAGTATTTAAATTCGTACCATAGAAAGTAAAACGTACGCAGATATAGTCTGTCAAATTAGAAAAAAAAAACAAATGTAGAAATGAAAAAAAGCAGACAGATAAAGGCAAAATTGCTGAGCTTTAAAGTTATTCACTTGCGTTATTGGTGCAATTTATTAAGTAACACATTAAAAACTAAATTACTGGGTCATATATTCGAGGTAAATGACCAAACTTGTGTTATGTAACGCCTGCCTACTACCGCCCAAGGGTATTTAAATGGAAATTACCTTAACGTCATTAATCCATTTGGTATTCCGGATGCGTATTTTGCAATATCCAGAGATCATTGATTACAAAATCTCGTATTTTCTTAATGTCTGTTATTCCAAGAGGACTGAAACATTTAATTCCAATGCGTCATGTTATGGCACTCTTACCTTTTTTTAGATTTTACCTGTAACTATTATTTGCAGCAATAAATTTTAAAAAATATATTAAATAAATACCTGTCCCAAATAAGGCAATAAGCCTATAAATTCTAACAAAGTCATGCATGGTTTTTGATATCAAATGTGCTATGAAAACATTTCTACAGGGTTTTAAGTGATAATGTCATTAATTTTAAGAAAAGATAGGAGAAAATGAATACAAATACACAAATTTTTAAAGGCGAAAAAAAATATGTTCAAACCAATACCTACTTTGTAAACTATGGCGGTAGTTCAACGCGGTGTCGGTCTGACGCGACGGTGCCAAATTTAAATATTTTCCTAGTACATATGATAATGCTGTTAAAATGCTGTTAATTTATATAAATGCCTTTTTAAAAGTATCCAATTAATTAGTTTAAAAAATATTTAATATTGACGTTACAAAACTCACATAGGTCAAATAATAAACCATTTGCAATTCATTACATAAATAGCGAGATAAAAAACCAATACTCACTTGAAATATTATTAAAAGATATTGAATAGTTTTTCGTAATTAAATACTGACAGTAATACAAAAAAAATAACGTTGTGATGTCAACAAAAAACAGTACAAGAAATATTTCTGCCAAAACTATGCCCTTTTCAGTTATTAAATATTTTCCATCGGTCCAGAATAAGCATCGTCTTACCAAAATCAGAGCAGTGTGATGGTCACTGAACAGTTACGGTTTATTTTTTGTTTAATAAGTATTTGAAATAATGCAAAATAATCATTTAATCCCCTGAGTGGGGGCAAATGATGTTTAAAAATATAGATAAAAATTAGATTTTCTATGAATGTATTTAACTAATATATTTCTTAAATACTGTTTTAACTTTTCTTAGTAAACGAAATTACATAGTCAAAAATATTTATTTGCGTAAGAATGGTAAAGCTGGTTAGTCTTATGTTCAGAAACACTCTGTATAAAATCAGTTATCTAATATTTAAAACTCGGTTTATTCCCTGGATGTTTCTTTAGGATTTCAAATTTAACAAAAAGAACCCCAATTCACTGCGTTACACGACCTTCAACATTTGAAATTCTCTCGAAAAATAAGAGTTTTACAAAAATATCAAGAGTAAGAAAATAATCCAAATAAAATATTTCGCCATAATATTCAAAGAAATTGTCTATGGGCGTACGACAAAAAAAATGCTGATCTAAGTTGGGGAGTACTTGTTCGTCAGTCCTTATGTTTTATTTTTGCTGTCTTCCATTACATCTAGTAATACAATAAATAGGTAGGCGTTGCTGAAAAATAAGAGGATCTATATTTGTAAAGTGTTCAAATTCATAGTTGCATAAGAGCCTGCCATCAATGTGGTACATCGTGTCTAATGAAGTTGTTACAACACTGGTATGTTAAAAAGTGCAAATTAATGTTAGGATAAAGTTTGATAGTTTAATGAATGTTTACGATTACCCAATTGCTTAAAACGCCTTATGCTAATTAGGACGTACAATGTACTAACAAAAACTTTATGTATTTTTTGTCTCTGTATGCAATTTTTTTTATAATTTTTTTATCTATTGTACTTTGAGTTGCCTATTTCAAAATAACTGTTGTTAGTATCAAAATGCAAAGCTGATTTCTAATAAGTCGAATAAGTTATCTAAAGCAAAACGTAATTAAATTACGAATTATACATCGGCAGTAGTTAACATTTCCTAAAAATAACATTGCAGCTATAGCATTATCAAAACACGATGTCTCCTCTATACTTAAGGGTGGAGTGGTGATCCTGCAAATTTGAACCTATAGCAATATTGTCTAATTTTCCCTCTTTGAGATGATGCTATATACTCAAATCTATAGTATAGTTAATGGTTATATTTCCCCAAACTAGAATGGTTTTGTTCCGAACCGTTATACTGTATCTAATCTAGATCAGTTTACTCAGTACACTGCACATTATATGGACAACAGAGGTCAAGTTGATGTAGTATATACAGATTTCTCGAAGGTGTTTGACAAAGTGGATCATGCTTTACTCATTGATAAATTAAAGCTATATGGGTTGATCGAGAGCACAATTCTATTCATTAGATCTTTTTTATGTCAGCGTAAACCGTGTTTCTTACAATGGATTCAAATATGATAATTTTATAGCAACATCAGGAGTACCACTCATTTTCATTACATTTATTAGGTAATGATTTGTTTGTCTCTCTGGATTGTAACCATCTATTTTTTGCCGATGACTTGAAGCTATTGTCTAATGTGACCAGTGTTGAGGATTATCTGTTAGGTACTTCAGAAACAGGTGGATCATGTAGATGGATGGTGCACGGAAAATAAGTTGCCTATCAATATAGATACAAAGTTGGCTCTTTTACTCTCAAAAATCAATCGCTAACATTTGCCTACACTCTTGATGATGTACTATTGAAGCGTTGTGACAATGTTAGGGATCTTGATGTAATCTATGATAAAAGATTGTCCTTTACTGATCATATTAATGGAATTAGAAATGCGGCTACTATGGCATTGGATTTTATAATAAAAAAATTCAAGGTCATTTAACAACGTCACTGCACTAAAATGTATTTACTATTCATTAGTTTGTTTAAAATTAGAGTACTTTAGTCTTGTATGGTACCCTTATTAAGCAAAATATATTCTTAACCAGTTCATGTATTTCTTTGATTCTTGCCAAATTAAGAATTTGTTATACATGTAGAGGCATACCTACATGACCTAAGCTAACAACAGATACATAATCTGAGTAGTAAGGTAACCTGACTACATTCACAGACACAGCAAGTGTATTCAATTAAACTGGTTCGCTATTGTTTGCTTGTGGAAACTAATTTGCATCGTTGCCTAATACTCCCTACCTTGTTTATAGATTTACATAAGAACCGTAGGTTATTTGACATCTTAAATATATCACTTTTGTTAGCTAAATACTGATTTAAAGAAAATATTGACCTTAAGAGCCAACTAAATTTAAATCACTTTTAATTAGGGAATTTAATGCATTCTGTTAGCTTTTATTTTTAAATATTTTACTTTTTCTGCAGACTCGGAGAATACTCCTTCTAGTGGAATAAAAAAGAAATACATAAACTTGTATTAAGGCAGTTAGACAGACAAATAAACACTTCCAATATTTCCAGACATTTTTTCGTATAAACAAAATCAAATAAAATAAGATATGTGTATAGCTGCGAAATACAAATGAACGTGTACACGCCCAGTGACCAATGATAAAGTTGATCGCCTAAGGGCTCCCTTCTACCAACACAGTTCTTCCTGCCTACTCATTCAATATTATATTCGGCTTGCTGGTGAATCGTTGCCGCTTGTCCTACAATAAATCTTAAAGATTTGATTTAATGCAAAAAAGATATTTAGATCGTGATTCCCAGTCAGTATCAATATACTGTTGAAATGTTTAATTTTACACATTCATTCATTAGATATTTTCACAAAGACAAAATCGAATACATTCCCTATTTCACTTGAATTTTGATAATGGATCATCTAAAAATATTTAAACTTGGGTATTTTTGAATAATTTTATTGCTGTGTAGAAAATTTTGCAACATACCTTGCTATTTTTCTGCCTTAGCTCTTTCATTCCAACTTTCTGAAATTTGAAAGAATTGCAGATTTGGTCTATTCTTATAGACTTAGTTGAGGATTCGTTTTGAATTAGATATCTCTGCCCTGATCTAATAATCTGTCGACCGTATTACAAATAAGTTCAAAATGTCAAGGTTATTAAAAGGTAATCTTGAACACGCTCCGCTAAAATAGCTTCCCTTCATTACTATATCATGGTTTAGAACAACTATTTGAAAATTTTAATTTAGATGATCTCTAAGCAGGTACTTATAAATAATGTTTTATAAAATCCATATATCTTATATGTGTTACAATTTCTTAACTCTATGTATTACCATATTGTTGCGTTAAAAAAGTTTGAAGGAACTATGAAAACAATTTCAGTATAATACTTTCACAATGTAAAAATTTGATATCACATTGGGTTATAATTTAAGAGCAATTTAGAAATCGTTATTCATGAAATGGATGCCATAGAACGTTGGACATGTAATTTAGTAAAGTACTTAATTTTATTCGGTGACATATGCTGCTTCATTTAGTGGTTACAGTGGTTATAATTACCTAGGGAATAGTCAATAGAACAGTACTACAGTGATATAAATATAAGTTTATACTTAAAAAAATGTATAAAAATAATAAGTGATAACGGAAAAGTTCAACACAGCTGCTGTAAAAAAAATCAATGATTTCTCTATTCGATAATATTGGCAAGTCGACCCCAGTTTTCTTCATTGATATATCTTCCGCATGCTTGCAGGTTTAAAAAAATAATCATCGTCCCGGTAAAAGTAAATATCCGCAAGTTGTAGTCTTGTTCGAGATCGATGCAAAAATAACACTATTCTCAGAGATGATTTAGACTAATTGAATACTCGTATCTGCATTGGAAAGTATGGTCACAACTATCTTTAAATGAATTTTAGCTGTGCAGAATTTCCAAGTCTAATATGACAAACTTAATCAGAGGGAAGAGAAGAACTGATTTTTAAAAATCCTTTATTTCCAGAATTTATATATATTTTTTGTGAGAATCATTTAGTGATGCCTCTTGAGTTATCACAGCCTTACATGGTAGGTACGGAATATTTGATTTACAATCTTACACTTGTTCTAATATCCTGATCAATTGCACTATACTTGGTATAGTTTCACAATGAGTGAAGTGCTAATCTTTTGATTCCAGTTTTGGTTATCATCGGGAAAGTCTTGCTTCAGATAACGAATATAAATTTAAGTGCACAGAGTGGATACAAAATCCGTTCTCACTGCAACCAACCATATGTCGATTTTGGATCTTCATAATCTTAGAATTCTCCATCTAACTTTAGTTTTTTAACTGGGATCCATAGCTTGACAACAACTCCTTTATATAACTTCTTCCAGCTCTTTCCAGGCAGCAAATAGCTCAGACTTACTAGGTCTTAACTCGCAGAATAGGCACAAGGTTTTCTTATACGAGATCAATATTACTTAAATATTTTCTGAGCCTACAATGTCTTGCTAACCTTATTCATCTGCCGTTCAGTAGATCTGCTGTAAATTTCTTCGGTAGTAATTTGAGAAGACTCTTGCTCTGATAGGAGTTTATTACCATCAATATTGAAATTATGATGTTTAAACTCCTGTAGATCTATATATGTCTTATCTGGCTAATTCATCAGTCTTTTCAATATCCCAATATTTCAAGTTATAGTCGCATCATTCTTGCCAGCCTTACCAAAATTCTTATATTGAACTAGACTTGACCTGGTATCAGTCTTTACCTGCCATATAGTTTTAGACTAAGAAACTCTTGAATTATTTTCTTAACGCTGCGTATTTAATCTTCGACTGCTTATCTTCCATTCATTTACAAGAACGAATTGAATTTAACAGGAAATCCTTTTGTCAGTCTTTTTTTATGATGTTATCTTAAAATTATTTTGAACACTGTAGCTCGGGTCTAAACACTCAAGTGACAGTCTTAAAATAGATTAATCTATTATCAGTGGAGTGTATATTAAAAGATATTTAGTGGTATTTTCATTTATGTTATTCAATAATGACACTTGACTAATGTAAAAGTAATCGTAAATAATAAGCATTTAAATAAAAGCTATACTCCTACTTCAATAATCCTTCTTGTCTACAGTTATACATAAAAACTATTTTTTCGAGAGAAAGTTGTCTTTAAAATGATATTGCTTCATTTACTTTACTTAACCAAACAGATAATCACTGTGCAATATTAAAAAAATGTCTGCAACGAGGGACACAAGCGAAACTGGAATGGCAAACTGGTTTATTTAATATTTCATATTTTGGCCAATCTTAGTCACTCAATTATATAACAATTGCAAAATTATGTAAATAAAGAATAAATGTGGTAGGCTTTCATTATGGTCGCAAAATATATCAGTTTACTAACAGTATTAGATTTGAGTCGAGAACTGTAAAGTTTGTATATATTTACGTAACTTTGAAAATGTTTATTAAAATTATAAATATCTCCTTAAATTGCAATCGGATAAAGTTAGTATTTGACAATTAAAATTTTAGATTTTTTTTTATTTTCTATAAAGCGGTTCAAAAACTTTCGTGTAATTTCTAACAGTTAGATGAAACTTGTTTATAAAAATATTTGCTTCATTTTTCACAAAGCAAATAATATAAATGTCTGAAACTTGATATAATATGCAATTTTTTGTGCTCTTGTATTTGTTTAGTTAACAGTAAAAATGATTATGATGTAAGTGTTTCATTATACTCATATTTTATATAAAATAATAGCGAAAAAATATAATATCCTTCCGATTTGACCTTCGTTTATATAAACAAATCCTGACCCTGTTTAATATTACAACTTGTACAAATTATGGAAACTGTAGTTTTACATCTTTTTTTTAAGATTTATTTATCTCGCTATCAATGAATATTTTTTTCTATTCCAAGGTTCCCTTTGCGTATTTTTTAGCAGTAAATAATTTACGATCATGGATAGTTAATCAAGTTCATGAAGTACTAAATTAGCTGTGAGTTATTACGCTTTTTACAAATTTTTTTCTTTGTAGTCTGCGTTAGGTTCGTATATTTTATCATATTCAGATGAATATGTTTTTTATAGCATATGTGAATATTACGAACATTTTGATTTATGGGTATCACTTTCATTATGCGTTGCGATAGCACAGATACAGGTGACTTTTTGATATCAAGGTAAGATGAGAAAGTTCTAGTTCAATCACAGATGATAATTGCATAGAAATATTGCTGCAGAAATCGAAATGCAAGGTCTGCCTTGATAATTCAAATCACATATTGTAATTTGTTGCAATTTACAACACCTACTAATAGGCATTTTCTAAAAAGAGAACAGTTTTCAGTAAATATTATTGATAGCAATATTCTCCAAAAAGTAGGGTACAGCATTTGAAATTAAAATATTCAACTGAAAGTGAATTATATTGTTGTAGAAGGATGACACACACAGGGGTTTGTGTCAACTCGGCAATATTATAGAAAAACCATTTTAAAAGTAAAATTGTAAAAATAACAAATGAAAAGTATATTTTAAGTTTAAATTCATCTTTATACAGGAATATTAAAAAATTAATTCCTGGCGGCAAATGAGGTAAAATAAAATATTAGATTTGAATATTAAAAATATTTAATAAGAAATTACAAAAAATACCGATCATGTACCCCACACTGCAATATATGCACAGGTGGTGTGTAGTGCAGTATAGACTACAAGATCAGTGTTGCCAGATGTGATATTTTCTTCACATTAAAGAATTTCGACCTAAAATTTGACCTTTGGGATGAAAAGAGTTTTTAAATTTACTGAAATGCGAAGAATTCTCTGATTTACATAGTTTCAAAGCTTTGTGTGGTCTATACATTTTTTATTCGATTTATAAATACTCCGATATCACGCTCATTGTTTCAATGCAGTGTGTCATAGTAAAATGTTATTAGAACTATTAAGTGTAGAGTAGACGTTCGATTTGTCATCGGTAAATGATATTTGACATTATTTTGAACAGTTGTAACCTTAAATATCTACTCAATTTATGAGCATTTCTCTCAAAGATACTTTTCTATAAACATTCCAATTGTTTTTTCTAATGAGGTTTTTGTTATGGGAAGAAATGTTGAAATTGTCAAATCAAGTTCTGTCAAATAGATCTATGTATTTTATTGTATGTATGGATCTGCATTGTATTGCGTCTGTTTTGCAGTTATGATTTGAGTAACAGAAAGTTGAATTATATTAAGTAAAATATAAGATTTCTTGATTTGGCATTTTTTAAGATGATAATCTTGTAGAAGAACAAATATTAATACTAGAATACGCACAGACTACACGCTGCACTAGCTTGTTCTTTGTAGCTCTGGTTTAAACGCAAATCAATTTTTCCTGACGGTAACCTATGAATATATTTAAGCTGTATATAATCATATTGCTTACCAAACAAGTTTAATTACCTTTAATTATCACGTCCATAGGCAAAGGTATAAATTCCGTGCATAATTTATTACTAAACGTGTCTAGACAAAACCAGTTTATCTGTCTGGAAAAATTGGTCTGTCTGAAAAGATCCAGGTGTTTCTGAAAATTTTCTAAGGAAACTATTCTACATTATCACATTATTTAAATATTATTCATAGCGGAAGAGAATAAAAGTGAAAGCTATACATCTTCGCGGAAGAACCCATGGAATATATCCGCCTAAGGTATTAAATTTGGAGAAATTTGGCCTTTCCAGATCCGGATTTCGACAAATTGCATTGCGTTAAAATTGTACAATAAAAAGGCCGTATTGCGTATATATTAGTTAGAGGAGAGCAAAAAAACGGAAAACACATCCATAAATTATATTGCAATCAGTATTCACATTCATTCATATTATCATTGTTAATATGCTTTATTTAACTTTCCATTAAAATTTTTAATTTTATTATAAATGGCTCTACTATTAATTTCTTAGATATTGTTTCATTTTGTACAAAATTTGTAATTAATACTGTGTAAATTATTTTAAATTGGAGGCATTTAATTTAATTTAAAATTTTCTAGAATAAACCAGAAAAGAAACAGTCAATTATATGTCGCATTTATTCCAGGAAAATCTTGTATATCAGTCTGCCATTAGTTTTAAAAAAGCGCTGCGTTTTCCATAACTATTAAATAAATTCATTTATTACTGTTTTTATTGCCAAATTATTAATGCAACGTAATAATAATTACTTCCACGAAGTTAAATTATTACAATTCAGTAAATAGTATTTACTATCTTGGCCCGTACGTAGATATTGATTTTAAAGTGTTTTGTATTATTAAATGAATATCGTTTCCTAACACCTTTTTCTTTACTCAAAATATTAGCAATAATATATATTACGGTAATATATCTTGTTCGCTCATATTAGAACATATAATAACTTGCTCACGACCAAATACTTCCGGACTAACTGCCTAAGTAAATATATTATACAGGGAGGTCATCCGAAAGCGTTACATTCGGCTATAACTTTGCCGAGGAGATATCGGATAACTTAAACGTATATTTTGACCAGTTTTTCACAAGAATTTTTTTTTTATCAAAGTAAAAAAACAATCAAGTATTACACTATAATTTTATATTGTATTCTTTAAGTATAATAAAAAAATACTTATAATTAATAATCAGCAATATCTCGCAAAGAGTAAAAGATAACCTATATATTATCAGTAAATCAGGAAAAAGTGAAGAATCCTAAAATGGAATCATATACAGGTTGTTCTGCAGTGCGATGCTCGAGTGTTTTTTTAATAGAAGAAATTGAAATTCTTGTGAAAAAGTATTCCGATCTCCTAGGGTAGCAAAGTTGCAGCTGAATCTAACGTTTTTGCGGGATCACTCTGTACAGAATCATAATCTGAAAATGTTTCATTCAACAATAACTTCATTGCTCTAAGGAGAATATGTTTCAGCCATTAGTAAATATTGATTATTTTCAGCAAAATATCTGCATTAATTAGGTAAAAACAATTTTACTGGAAAAACCTATTAGAGGTTAAAAAGTGTTTTTTAACATGATTTATTGCTCCACTCCCACCTTCTTATTACAGAACCTTTTGTATAATTGTTTATTTCATACTAGGATGACTAATTCTATAGTAATACCGACAAATATTCCTTTTTATTTTAAATAAGTGACTTTTTAGTCACTATTAAATAATTTTCTTACCATTAGTATGTACATTATCAATTTTGTCTTTATACTTTATTATTATTATTATTATTATTATTATTATTATTATTATTATTATTATTATTATTATTATTATTAGTCAACATTTTTTAAGAAAAGTAACATAAAAGAATGTCATATAAAATATTTGAAAAATAGCAAAACTAATAGTCAGATTAATATAATCCTTAGAAGATGATTATAAAATGACAAAAAAATATATTTATGGTCCAAATAGTTGCTTATTCATCTTGGTGTAACTATTGGAGATGTCTCCACTTGATTTATAAAATAGATAGAATAGGTAGTGAAGATTATATATGTTTCCTTTAATGCCATCAATTGCAAGAATGTGGTAGGCGTAGAGAGAACTGCACGAAAAAATGTCAATTATCTAATTTTAGTATAGAGTACTCGTATTTGACATAAGGCTTAGCTCAAGCAATATTAAAACATCATCTACATTATGGGCTGGATCTCACTGGAATATTTTGGTGGAGTCAACTAGTCGATGCTATTAAAGTTGTCAGGTCAGCTGTTGATCACAGTAGGCAGTTTATTGATTCAAGTTCGAGAAGTAAGTTGACATCTAAAATTGCTTTGTTTGTATTTTGCATGTTGTTTTAACAAAATACATTAACGAAAAAAAAAACAGACAAAACACTATCTGTCTGGGTTCGAAAGTAAAGAGATTTGTCCACTTGTTCATTTAGAAATGATTGTCTTTTTCAAATTGTAACTGTAATGTTGTATTTCAATAATTCTTGTTAAAACTATTACAATAAAGAAGAATAAAACAATACTTTCAGCCTCTAAATGTGGTATTTACTAACAAAACCTAACCTCACAAAGATTTGTAACTATATTGGAATTGGAATATTTGTTGTTTCCATTCCTTAAGTTCGTTTGTTAAGGTTTTTAACTAGACACAAAAGTTTGTCCCAGGAGCAAATTATAATTTCCAGTGATTAATGGCCGGTTTCTCAACTAGTAGATATCTATTAAATAAAATTATCGATTCCATAAACTGGAGATATCCCATGAATTCGGTTTCTGAACCATTCTTTAATGCTTATCTATTGCACAAGTTATCGAACACATATCCAAAGAAAAATTGCAAGATATCTTTCCAATAAACATTGGCGCACGCGCGCAGAGATTTAGCTGTTGCTTGTTTACATCTTTATTGTAGGCTTAACCCAACTTTCTTTGATATTTTCGTGACGATGACTGTGCAATGGAAAATTCTGATTCGTCTGTCTCATCAAATGAAGAATATTTAAATATAATCAGATATCTTGAACGGCCAAGACGTTATCGTGAAAGAGAAAACCAGTATGAAAAATACAGCGATTCGGAATTTTGAGAGAGGTTTCGCTTAAGGGCGGCGTATTCTTGAAATAGTGTTTTCTACAAATACAAGTAATTTTAGACATTTAAGAACTGAATAATATATATTTTAGCAAATAACAACAATGTTAACTCATGGCACTGGCGAATGTTCAAAGGTACCGAAGTAAAATCAATATATAACGTCAGAAAGCGATCTATCCAGCAAATTTTTAGGTACTGAATTATTTCAAAATACGTATTTTTTTAAATTCAACTATAGATGTAAACATTGTTATGACATAAACTTACATAGTTATGCATATAAGATTATTCACTTTTGTTTATAAATATGTGACAATAATTGTTAAAATGTGGGGTTAGAATAGCGAAATAATGTGTCATACAAATACATTTTAAAAGTTATTATATTATTTGAAGGGAGTTTAAATAGTAAAAGTGGATAAACAAAACATCAGTAATTTTATTTTTGATATTACTTTTGTTCTACGTGTTTTATTTTTCAAGATTTCAGTACCTAAAAAACATCACAAATTTGATCATTTTACAGCGAGAATTTCGGCCACCTTAAAGAAAGAAACTGTAAATTTACTGATAGATTTAAATAGGAGAACTAGTATTCAAGTGTCTAGTACCAGAACAAATACACTATCAGTATTAGAAAAGGTTTTAATAACTTCGTTTTTATGCAACAGGTTTGTATATATTTTTATTTAGTTAATGTGATGTGATATCATTAGGTAGGCGATAGTGGCGCCATCTACAATTATTTCTTCAAAGTGTCTTACTTCCATAAATGGCATCTGCAAACACTTGTGCATTTGCTAGCTCCCTCTATGATTATTGCAGATATTAAGATATCCATTCAACTGTTATGTATTCAACAAAATTTGGAAGGCATGCGTTCAGGAGCCAATATAAAGTGATCGGTTTGATAAATTTATGTACTCGATAGTTGTTGAATGGATTGCGCCAAATGTTGAGAAACCGGCCGTAAGTACCTTAAAGTAGCAAATGGAATATTCTGATCACACCCGGACATTCAGGTCAATTTGACTGGCTTCTACTAGTCGACTAAAATGTCTAAGTGACACCCCTGCTTTATGGTGCAGTTTTAATTACTAACTATAAGTCTTTATAGGAAGTTAAAAACAGACGTTTCCTTTTATGAAATACATTAAATTTAAGGATCTTAAATATGGAAATTTTTCCAATTCGGAAGAAAATCTTTGAATATTTTGTCCAACCTGCAGGAATTTCTGTTAATGCAGTGAATTAATTTCAAGATTAGAAATTTCATGGATTCTGCCTACTACAATTATTCGCGTTATTAGGATTAAATGGTTGTCACCAGGCTCCTGGAAACCTTGGACCTGTTGTTCTTAGGCAAGAGACAAGTTAAATGTTCCAACTAAGGCTATGGAAATGAATTGCCGGCCACGTCATAACAACACAGTTGTAATTTAATATTACTAACAGTACTGAAATTGTATAGTAATAACCAGTTTAATAATTGTGGGTCGGTCAGTGGTCGCGCGGTTTAAGGCGTCAATACTTGAATCGAGGTGACTAGATCGGTGTTGATTCGAGCCCAGCTGCCGGTAGACGGTATATAAGCTATATTCGTGGCGAGGTTTGGCGCCCTCTCTGCGGGTATGGTAGGGTGGAAGAATGTTGGCTTGGGTCAATGTGAGAGATTGATACCGGTTGATATTCGACTACCCCCCTTATTAATGAGGTTTTCCAGGTTTCCCTCATTCCTGCTCTGAATAGTGGTTAGGGCCTACCAACGTAAGTCGTTCCTGGGCGCAAATGCGGCCTGCTTAATAATAATATGCCGCCCCCTCTCCCGCACAAGTCTCCGACTTCTGGACTAATCCCTGTGATTAGAATGAGGGGTAGAGATATTATTATTATTATTATCCCACAACAGATAACATTATACATAAGTGATAATTATATGTATTGCTACATATTGTATCATTTGATTAATACATTATAATAAAAAGTATGTAAACAGATTAAACAGGAGTTGATTTGCTGAAATAAAGAATGCCATTGCCGTTGTACCTCTTTGAGTAAACATGAGTATACTTTGTCCTACAACTGAATGCAATATATTGCATTCACAAAACTCCTTCTAGGGGTTAGATTTCGTTGTTCAGATCACTATTATTATTATGTAGCACTTGCCCAAATATATCTTGGTTTAATGTTTTTTTTATTTTGTTGTTTATGATTTATTAGAATGCTATTCTTTAGAAAAACTAAAATTGAGTTTGTTAAATATTTTATTAGTAAACTTGATTGCTATTCACTTGAACTGAATTTATATATTTTTAATAAAATCGTAAAACGTGAAATACTTTACTGTAAATAAAATTGAGCTGAAAAAATAAACACTTTCATTTACACAATATACACAATTCCGTGTAAATCTCGATTAACACAGGAGTTTTATTGGGTTTTTGCCACACTTCTGAAAAATAATAAAAATTAATTAAATAAGCCCTTGCGCCAAACGGAACAGTCAAGGGTTATTTTTGAAACTAAGTTTGCCTAACCAAAAAATCTCACACTGAAAAACCCCATTGAATCACATGACCGTTTTCCCAAGCGTGTTCGCAAATCCGTCATGTGATTCAATGGGGTTCGGCAAAAATTTTAGAAAAGGAAGATAACGCGACAAAAAGAAAATTAAAAGAGACCGCGATTATTTTGTTGAACGGAGATAAGTGTGTGTCAAACTGTTCAGTAAACATCGATCATTGTTGGCTACAGTTGTATCAAGAAGAAGTAAGTAAAAATAAAATAAAAATCATTTAACATCTCTATGGAAGCAGATAAACAAATTTTAAACTGTCAAACTTGACATACGTTTAATATTTTGACTACTATTTTGAAAATGAAAACAGAGAGTTTTTCGAAACGTCAATAATACGGAAGTGCGCGATAGTGATGTGATTTTTGTTATTTTTTACTTATCTGCTTTTTTCAGTGTGAGATGTTTTGGTTAGGCAAACTGACTGTTCCGTTTGGCGCAAGGGCTTATTTAATTAATTTTTATTATTTTTCAGAAGTGTGGCAAAAACCCAATAAAACTAAAGAAAAACTAAAATTATGCCACAAATAAATAGCTTCAGACAATATGTAAATTTTTGTTAGTGTACATAAAAAATATGACTCGCCGCCTCTGTCTAACCACAAATAAAACAAAAGAGATGCCGGCTGCTGCCTATGAAACTATCAAGAGTTACATAAGCGTATTAGAAACGTCGACCAGTTAAGAGTTCATTTTCAACTTACCGTTTTAAAACTTTCCAAAATCGTCTAACAAGTCACTCGAAATTACGCGATATGACAAGGAAAATCCACAAAAAAATGTCTATCAACGTACACGCACTATATTTTGTGATTTCTATGCGTAGAATTCCGTGACAGACTGGTCACCACTCTCTCTTGTTCAATGTCATCCAAATGCATTGCCCAACTTTCTTTTGTTGTACCTAAATTATTTGAGTCATTGGCTGCAAGATTTCAATTGCAGGTTAAGTTGGTCTGAAGAAAGTTGTGTTTGGAGAATTTGCCGGCACGTTCGTACGTTATTGTATATTTTATTATATAACGACAGTATTTTTTTATATGATATAAGAGTGTAATTTTGTACACAACAAGTAACGCATATTTATTTTTCTCGAATAAGTACTTAAAGTTATTTAAAAAACCTTCATAATTTTTCTTATTTTAAAACTTTAGATAAAGTAATAAGTATTATATAAAATATAATGTTTAAATATTATATAATTCAAATATTATCCTAATCATCTAAGCATTTATTTACCTAATAAACTGCTATATTTTTTTATATATCAAAGTACAATATATATATATAAATATTTTTAGTCAATACATGTAAATTAAAAAGTTTTTTAATATTTATTGTTTTATTTATTGCAGGTGTATAGAGGTACGACTTCTTAACAATAAGAAATATTTAACATTTAACAATTCTTAAAGTGTTTATTATACAGGGTGCATGGCATATATTATATATTTGACCAAAAGTAACAAAACAATGTCAAAAACGAATAGTTTTTCTACAAATACATTTCAAAAAAAAATGCAACTGCAATAAAATGCAAACTAAGATACAACAAAGGTTAAGTAAAAGCTCCTATAATGTAATTTGTTTTTTATCAATGTTAACAACAACAATAACAGTTTCGCAAGAAAAAAGAAGAAAATAAAATAGTTGTAATGGTAGTGCGGCTAGTGCGTTTCGTTTTTCTGTACCTAGTATTCGTTTGATATTTGTGAGTGTGCATAAACAAAAAGTGATTTTTTTTATCTATCACAGGTACTTGTTAGATGCCTTTGTAACTACCTCTTTGTGATAGTATATATGCATTTTATGTAATTCCATATTTGTTTTTTTTTAATATTGTTAAGAAGTGAGAAGTTTCTTGTTGCTGATCTGTAGGTACTCTTACTGCTCTGTGGGTATTCTTACTACTCTGTCCCTTTGTCATTATTATCCAATAAGTTTCTCTGTGATTTTTTACATATTTTTTATAATATTTTTTAAATATTTAATCAGATATAATTGATAAATCAATATTAATTTTTTTTACTCGAAAGTGGTACGTCGTAGAAAAAAAGTCGAGAGACCTTTTCTCTTCCAAATTGAAAAAGAAATTAAAATAGTACATTATACTATAAGAGAGGTGCAATTTGAACAATACACTACAATGCACCGAGGACAAAATAGCATCTCTTCCGAATGGTATATACTATTTTTTCCACGGTCTCATTAACTCAAAAACACATATTTTGTCATTATGAAGTAAGTAGCACCAGAATTATTGTATTCGGATTTGAGCATTTATTTAGTAGTTGTTGAGTTATTGTCATAATTACAAAATAAACAAACAAAAAGAATTATCAAATTAAGGTGCTAGTTTGGTTTAGTTTAAAGTTTGTTTAGTGCACAATGAATAATTGTGAGTCGGAAGAGATTGTGGAGGCTGCAAATATTGCAATAAGCAATTTGCTGCCTACGAAGTCAAGATCTTTATACGATATAGCCTACAATCGGTTCACAAAGTGGTGCGGCGAGAAAAATGTTCAAGTATACAGCGAGAATGTTTTGTTGGCATACTTCAGTGAAAATACAAAGAATTACAAGATTTCCACATTATGGGCGCAATATTCTATGGTTAAGTCATGCTTGATAATTTACGACAACATAGATATAAACAAATTCCCCAAGCTGATCGCATTTTTGAAAAGAACCGGTGACGGATATCAAGCGAAAAAATCGAAAATATTGACAAAGGGTGAAATCGACCGTTTTCTATCAAGTGCAGATGACAAAGAATTCTTAATGATTAAGGTAAGATTACTTTTGTTGTTAGGTATTTCAATTATTAAGTATTTTGATTTTTTATAGGTTGGATTAATTCTGGGGATTGCCGGAGCTTGTCGAACTGATGAACTAGTCAATTTAACTGTAGATGATATTGAGAATGTAGGCTCTACCTTGATTGTAAAAATTCCAAACACTAAGACAAAGATTCCACGAACCTTTCTGGTTACCGATGTGGGAAATATGCTTGAAATGTTTCGAAAATAACCTGTCCCACCGTCCTCCCCACGTCAAGCATAAGCGCCTTTTTTTGTACTACAAAGCAGGAAAATGTAGTTTGCAGCCAGTTGACAAGAATACCATGGGAAAAATTCCGAGTGTAGCAGCTTCGTATTTAAAATTACCTGATGCTGCATGTTATACTGATCACTGCTTACGAAGATCTTCAGCGACATTACTGGCAGATGCTGGTGTGGATATCACGACAATAAAGCGTCATGCTGGTTGGAAATCAACGACAGTCGCTGAGGGTTATGTCGAGAACTCCATTGAAAATAAGACCAAAATTGCTAATCAGGTTTTAGTAGGTACCACTACTAGTGCAATCACAAAAACTGTAAATGCGAAAGCGAGAGTAATATTCCTTCTAATATTAATTTTGAAAATTGTACAAATGTAACATTTAATTTAAATGTCAATAAATAATTTCAATGTTATCTTTTTTTTTGCATGAAAAACGTTCTCCACAATGTAAACTCCCTTGGGAGCATTATACTGCGTTGGGAATAATCGACTACTTCTGTTTTAATTTTGATGTCATAGAAACTGATTTCTACTCCCGATCGTAGAAAAATAATTTTATTTGAAGAAAAATCGGTGACGGATATTTTTTTCTTTTAAAATGTTTAAAGACGTACCTGTGCGCACGCCACTGGTGAAATTAAAAACGACATTTTTATCGCAAAACATGTATTGTTATTAACTGTCAAAGTCTGTACAATTTCATTGAAATATATTGAGCAGTTTCCGTAATATTACTAACTTACTTACATTTTTTTATTAAAATTTTAACACCCTGTAAATCGGAAACTAAATGTTTTCGAAATACGTTATATTAAGGACATCACATATTACTTGTAGTATAACCTCCTGCAAAGAATGCATCGACGTTCCACTTAACACCCTGTAAATTATTTTTCAATTTTTGTATAAATTTTTTATCACTGCGAGCAAGTATCTGCAACATATCCATTTTTAGAAAGTTTAAACTTGTTATCGCTGTTGTTTATTTTAGGATCTAATGTTCCCTCCTATCAGTGTGGTTCGAAAAATGTCTTTGATGACACCACTTTCTCATATCAGCTGTGCAGATAAAAATTAAATAGTAGCTAATTTTTTATAAAAATTAAAAGATTCGTCTGTTTCAGAACATCTGTACATTAACCTACTGATATTTTGACAATATGTTTAATTTTCTAAAACGGTTTTCCCATAATTTTACTTGAATATAAAAAATAGAAATAAAATTGGAAAGTGCCACAAATGTAGACATTTTACTGAAGTCGTAATTTATAGGTTATCTTGATTCCCTTACAGATGATCAGCTATTTCTTTCACAACTTGTTACCTAACAAAAGATGTATCTCCTGCATACTAAATTTCGGTTACAAAATAATACTTTTATATCTTGATATCAGGAATGATTATTTACTTTTGAGAAGAAACGAAATTAAAAACTGTTAATAATTTATGTGGCAGAAAACTATTGCTAATACAGACAAAAAAGTAAAATATCATCGATAAAGAACATATTTGCAAGAAAATTTGAAACAAATAGTACTTTATTCATTGGTCATTATATATTAATATTGTGTGAAACTAACTACTCTACAGCCTAATAAAAATTGTTTAAAGTTAGTCAAATTGGAATCCAGTTTTTTTTAAATATCATTCATATATGACATTAACAGCAAAATTTAAAATTATCAGGTATTATACTTCTTGCAAAATAACTACTTTAATATTTTGATATGTTCAACATAGGATATAAAACATGTTTCATCAACAAATTAAGAACAGCTTAAATGTGATAAAGAGTAAGAAATGGAAAATATTCCGAAAGTTAAAATTAAATTAACAGAAATCCAATCCAATGAGTTGTTTATGATGTTAGCCGAATGAATAATTCAAATAAACGAACCGATGTGCCTTTTTGAAACGTATGCGGGGTGAATTTTCATCTAATTTTAAGATTTGTGGCATACAAGTTCTCCATATGTTACTTCGTTGTCGAAATACAGGGTAAAAAACCTCATGTATTTTTTTATAGTATTATTTTATTTTATTATGTTTTATTTCTAGTGATATTTGTTAAACATTCCCATAGAAACATTTTTCTTGTTCATAAAAAAAGAAAAAAATACAAAAAAGTTTTTTAACACTTTGTATTTCGAAAAAGAAGTAACAATAGAAAAACTTTTTATACAATACTTTCGTCTTACGAAGGTTAGGCAACACCCTGTATATATTTTTGAGAAATTAATAATAATAAAGTAATTCATTTCCAACAGGTGAATTACACCCAATTACAGGAAATGCATAAAAGACAAGGTTTTTATAAGAAAAAATGTCGAATTCTAAATATAAAAAACTAAATAAATAACACCATTAAAAATGACATAATCAATTAATACAAAAACAATTTAAAACTAAATTAAGATTTACAATCCACAAATAACGTTTGCACATTTTATATTACATAACAGAAGAGATCATACACTCTTTAATTTTTGAAATTATGTATAAAAATTAATATCATACACATCACAAATCGAATAATAATGTTAGACAAAGCATGTATTGGAACTTTTAGCAGCAAATTGCTATGTGGTCTAGATGAATTCAAAAGGCGCTCATCTCGACTTTCAACTCTTGGAGTAAGAAAATATATGTTTGAAAGCAGCTCACTACAGTCAACATTATTGTAAAGTAAGTTGTAGAGGAATGTAGCTGCTGTAATCTTACGTCTCATATGTTATGACAAAAAACTGTATCTGTTCAATAGATCATTATCTATTCCCCTTAGAGACACTAAATGATAAACACTTCAAGAACCGTCTCTGAACAGATTTAAATGAGTTTACATAACTTTGATACAATGGATACTACCAGAAAAAAATATTCTAACTTTTATCGTACTAACGTATCAAATAATAGTTTCAAAGGTGACGCATTTCTAATTTTTTACAATTTCTTATTATGAAGACAAATGATTTCGAGACAGAACCAACAGCATTATTTATATGTTGCTTAAAAATGAGACAACTGTCGTCATACGAACAAATGAATAATTCATTATATTTTCATCAAAATATTTAAGAAACTGCAACTGATAGTAATAAAACTATATACTACACTAAAAGTTTGCATTATATATTGCACTAAATTGCAAAAAATAATTGTTTTTAACGCGACCAAATATCGAAAATTACGTTGATAATAAAAACAAATGTGTAACGTCAGCCGTGACGTAAGACGTCTGAATTCTTGACGCGAGTATACCAGGTTTTCTTCTTATGTAAAACACAGCACTGCATTTAGATGTATTAATATAAATGGTTGTTTTAAATATTTGGAACATTTAATCACATTTGATAAATCGTTGATGAATGTTAGAAGCAACAATGGTTCCAAATTATACCCCTGCGGAACTCCTGGGTTGACAGGGTAGGTATGAGAATTAGTTCCATTATATTCAACAATCTGATATTTGCCTAGTATGATTTAAAAAATAACAATACATTTTCGGAAAATTTAATATAGTCTAGTTTAGATAATAAAACATAATAGTCAAATGCCTTTTGAAAATCGAAATAAATAGCATCAACCTATTTCTGATTATCTATAGTAACTCAGAAAGATATATGTTATGCATGCTAAATTTGTTATACATGATCGTTTTTCTATAAAATCGTTTTAATCCGGAGTAACGCAAATTTTAAACACTGAATAAATATGATTATACAGTATTACTTCAAGAAGTTTAGCAAAATTAGAAAGGATTGAAATTGCTCTATAATTATTATCTAAAAATGGATCACCTTTCTTGAGAATGGGGAGAGTTATAGCAAATAAATGTAACGTAATCGAATTCACTGTAAGTATTTGAAAGTATTTTTCTTAACCTAAAGGTTTTATTCTGAAAACATACTCAACTAGAATGAATAAAAAGTTTGTTCTTTGAATTTTCATAAGTCATAATGAAGGTATTTAGGAACCGGAAAAGAATTTATCATAGAAAGCGCATCCATAAACGTTCAGCAGATGCGGTTCATAATTATTATTTATGACCAAAATTGTGTTAATCTCTGGTATTTCTCCCAGTGCGTAACTTTCCACAAAAATATTCTGGTGAAAGGAAATAAACTAGTTCATTATCTTATAATTAGTGCCTTATTATATTAGTTGTTAGTTAATTGTATTATCTTATTATTAAACTTCAGTTAACAGTTACATATGATTCATTGACTATCCTCAAAAACTTGCTAAACTCTTACGTAATGGATTCCCAAAAGTATACTCTTCCTATGTTGTTTACTTTCGCCACTAACAAATTATTACGTACAAATGAATATCAAAAAAATCGTGAACACCAGATTTGGCGAGTAGACGATCATTAACAGACTTTTTATTTGTTTGTAGTTTTTGTAATTGCATAATAAGTGAAGTAATATTAACAAAATACAAGGAAGTTGACAGAAAACTGTGTAAAGAATGATCGATTTTTAGACCATCAAATGAAAGGTCAAACCAAAATGGAAAACAAGAATTTCCATTCTAAATCAAAACTAAACGAATATCTGTTGTTGGTAATTGTTTTAAATCTTCATAACTACGCAACTGAGAAGATTATGAGTTTTAAACAGTAACATATGAAACATAAGGTGAGGAATGTAAACCAATAAATTGTGCACTATAATTTTCATGACAAATAATTTATTATTGAAACTGGTTATTATGCATTATTAATAATATATTAATAAAATGAAACAACTATTTGATAGATTACAACAGACAATTTAATAGATTTAGTTTCAGGTAGCTGGTTCACCTTTGGTTTTTCCCATAAAATGCTTTGCTAATTGGATCTCTATTATGTACCTAACTAATATATCAATATTAATATTATTAGTAAAACATGTATTAATATATAATAATAGGTCACATTTATTATACTCAGTTGAGCATTACTTGCTTAGCTATACAAATATCAACGAGCTGTTACTATAAACGACAAAGTTAAAAATTAGGAATTATCAATTTGGGTTTTAGTTAGACTTCATAGTAAAGATTGAAGAACTGATCGATGATAATTCACAACCAACACAAGTGAAAAATGTCTTAGTAATTGAAAATTTTAAAATAAATTAAGTATTTTTTATCTTTACCAATTTAACATTATGAATGTAATTCATTTATTAGTGATTTTGTGTTAAGAATGGAGAATCATTCAAGCTATACAACGTATTCTCAAAATTGTAAACGCCCTAATTTAACAAGTGAGGAATATCGGATGATGACATATATGAAGATATTAGGGCGTGAAATGAAAATATGGGAATATGTGTAAGAATGTCCGTGAGTAGTGTATACGAGGTGTGGCAATTAAGTTCCGGGAATTTGTCAATGAAAAAACAAGCAAATTAAATTTCGCCAAAATTTTATTATCGACCTTCACAATAGTTTCCCTCTAACTCTACGCAACAATTCCAACGTTGCTCCCACGATTGGAAGCACCCTTGATAATTCTCCGCAGTTGACCCGTTCAGCACCACGGTTACAGCTTTTTCGACCTCCTGTACGCCGCAATGATGAGTTTCCTTGAGGTCCGCAGGCCTGCAGCCGTTCCAGGACGCCAACATAGAACTATCCAGTCACTGTCTGGTCGACAGGAACATATTCACGAGTTAACCCGTTCAGCACCACGGTTACAGCTTTTTTGACCTCCTGTACGCCGCAATGATGAGTTTCCTTGAGGTGCGCAGGCCCGCAGCTGTTCCAGGACGCCAACATAGAACTGTTCAGTCACTGTCTGGCCGGCAGGAACATATTCACGATGAAATATGCCGTGGATATCAAAAAAACGATCAACATTGCCTTCTGTCGCGACTTGGATATCCTCGCTGACTTTGTTTACGGGTCTCGGAGTCATACTCAAATGTCCAGGTCTCATCTCCAGTGACTACCCGACTCATCCAGTATCTACCGTCGCTCCGAATGAGGGACAACAAATCCTCGCAGATCTATTTTCGCATGTCTTTCTGTTCACGGGTGAGAACTTTGGGAGGTGAGGCATCATCTTTGTGCAAATCTTTCGAATATTCAAATTTTCGTGTAACATCTTGCGAACGGTTTCTTTGTTGACATTTAACTCGTCAGACAACGCACGGAATGCTTAGGCGCCGGTCAGACGTGATCGGTGCATCTTATGCATGAGAACAAAAGAGAGATAGCTGCCATTTCGTATAAATTATTCAAACTGTTTCTTGAATAGTATGCACCATTTTAATAGCAAACGATATTTATGCAGAAGTGAATGCAGCACCAAATTGTTTTTTTTTTAATTTTACCAAGATGTTTTACTCACATTTTTGCCTTGTTACATTTTTTACGAAATGGTTATGTCCCTCAATTAATAATTTGTGAACATTAATTTTTCAACATCTTAAATTTAAAAAATTAATGGCGTTGGAAAAATAAATTAATGTCCTTTAAAATGATGTTTTGCATACTACCTCTTCCTTTAAGGGCGCCATAATGTGAAGCAAATAACAAGAATGTTACCTCATGCCATCTGTAAATATTTAATGGTACCGAAGTAAAACGAATATATAACGACAGAAAGCGGTCTAACCAATAAATTTTTAGGTACAAAAATCTTTCAAAATACGTATTTTTTCATTTTTAACTGCAGATATAAATATTGTTATAACATACATACATTACATAGTTCTGCATATAAGATTGTTCACTTTTGTTTATAAGTACGTGAAAATAATTGCTAAATGGTGTTAAAATAGTAAAATAATGTGTGCCTTGCAGACGTTTGTTAAAAGTTATCATTTTGTTCACACAATTACTTAGGAAAACAATTGCTTTTTAAACGGCAAGTGCAGTCAAAGGATACCCAAGTAAAAAACTAAAGGCGGTAACAAATTAATAATGATAGACAAAATAAAGAAGTGTGCATATTTGTAACGGAATCTCGATAGATAACTGCGCCTCGAAGAGAGTAAAAGTAGAATAGTAGTACCTAATACGCGTTACGAGTAACAGCAGAAAATTTCTTTCGGAACAGAACTAATCCAAACAAAAAATAATAAACTACAAATAAAAAATATGTAGATATAAATGCGTAGTTTGCTTCTTGCAACATACATTGTATTTTAAAATTTCTTATTTCCTTATTTAATAAAACAGAATATCTGAATACTTTATTTTATTTATCTTTATTATAAATATAAATACGTACATATAAAAAATTAAAACTGGACTAGTTTTGTCTTTGGTGTCAAATAATAAAAATATATAAGCAGGTTTTAATTTGATTTCAACTATTTTTCATTAAAATATCTCAACACTACACTATTATTATTGCCATCTACCTGTAGAGTCCAATAATCGATATCAATGGGATTTTGACGATGAGGAAAGAACTGATGTTATAAGTTGGAATATGATTTTGAACAGGTTGGAACCACCGCCCTAAAAATTAAAAAACGTATTTTGAATTAAAATAAATTTGTTTTAACGAAGCACAATTACTAGTAATCGTTATATAAAAATATTTTCAGTCTGAAGTACTGAAATGTTGAAATTTTAGGTATTTAGTCAGGCTTCGGTAAATGGTGGTTGACCTTGTTCAAAAAGGACAAATAAGCACCTGCCTATAGCTTCTCAATATCGAATATATACAGGGTGTAATTAAATAGTTTAACTTCGAAGATTTCTGAAAATATGCACGTGACATGACATTAAATCTGAGCAAGTAATTTTTCTAAACATAAGGAAAGAAATTTGTATACAATGTAAACTAGTAGCGATGAGACTGGATGATACTATCAGCAAATGTCAGAATCTAAATTTAAGTGTATTTGAAATATTGTCTGTATATTTAAATATTTGGAAAACAAAATGTAATAGAAAATTGAAATTTCTTATTTGAAATAGTATCACAAAAAACATATTCTATTGTTTTCGTTAAACGAGTAGGAATTTTTAGAATTATCAATTTATTTAGCTTATATGGTACAATATGTCCTGATAACATTGGCCACAAGTGTGTATTACAATCTTAATCTTTACACATAAAAAGAGTTCTATCAATTAATTTCTTTGTGATATATGAAGTTTGTTTTATCTTTTTCGAGTTGAACAGACTTATGGAATTGAAATATATTATAAATTACCCCTTCTTGATCATTCCCTCCGCCGCTGGAGCTCAATATAGTTTTCAATAATCCAGATAGAAACCCTCCGGAATCTAATCCTTGTGGTGGTGTATTCATCATATTCATATCATCGGCAGGTGGCTATAACAGTGAGAATTCCGTTTTATAGTTTTTATCATATATTCGCCTTCTTAAATGATAAGAAACGTATTGTCAACAAGACTTTACTTCCGTTTGTTTAAAAAATTTATATTAATAAACATATGGTATTAACTCATCGGCATGTTCAGAAACGAATAAGCTACACGTCAAGGCCAGACGTCTTTTGATGAAAATTTCACACTAACGTTTTCTATCCAATTAGAAGCGTGTATTTTGTTCTGTTACCATAGTATCCTTAATGTTTTTAACAATTATGTATACAGGATGAAAAATAGAGTCAATATTGTAAAAAAATCTTTTGCAAAATCCAAATAGTTTCCGAGTAAATAAATTATTAAAGTTGTAGTATTTTCAACCTTTACATCGCTGGCCTACTGTAGCTCTCTCTTCACGTAACTCTAGGCGATAAAATTCGATTTTAATAATACAAACGTATTGCAATAAGGTTTACATTAGTTTTTCAATGATAGCTTCAGTATCTCCAGTTCCTTCGAAATTATTTGCATGGACTTCTGGAAGGTGTGCCCGTAGTTGTTTGACTCTGAAAGTGGTTATAATACGATAGTTTACGATGGATTTGATAAAAATGGTACCATGGCGGTCACGATCTCCTGACTTAAATCTTTTTTGAACTTCTTTTTGTGGGGATATTTAAAAAATGAAGTGTATCAAACCCAAATAAACACTAGTGATTATTTATGCTAACGTATCATAGCTGTGCTGTCAATAATTTACTAGTTCAAAACAAACAAAAACTAGAAACATTTATGTCAGTTGATAGAAACTGGTCAATTGTACATATTTTTTTTGCATAAGTTCTAAATCACCCTGTATATTGACGTTTTATTTGGCAGAACTTGATATTTTAATTATTTTTTATTCTAAAGTGGTCTATAAATAAATTAAAAACAAAAAAGACAGTAACTTATTATTATTTATTTTCTACTACATGTACCTAATTATTTTCAATTGCCAAATCTAAATATCGATTATGTTTCAAATTAATAGATCCGTATTTTGGTGTGACATATTCAAATATCCCACGAACTTAAAATAATAACCATCTTTTTTTCCTCGAAGAATAATTAAAAAAAATAAATTATTAAAAATTGCCATGAACATTTCAGGAACTACACTAGTAGTATAGGATCCCACTATAAAACTACCTTCACCGAGCTGGTTAATAGATGAAAAGTATTTTAGATCCAATTAAATATGTCAATAAATACATTGCAAATGGGTTGTCTAAAAAATTTCAGTCCAGAATATGATTAATTAACAATTAAAAATTGTTACTTTTTAAACATTTCACTGGATGGGTAATAGACAAATTCCATACCAATCGAAAGTATGAAGCCCATAGAATATGCAAACGTTAAGTTGACTATTTTTTTCCTGTCACAACTCTTGGGTAGGCAGGTATAAACAGGTAAATCGATACTAGTAACTTGCACCGGTGTGGTTAATAAATAAAAGTTAAATTAAAGTAAAGATTATTTCATTACCAACACGATGGTATAGGGTTGTCTACGAAAAATCACTCTTGAATTCCGGTTGTCGAATTTTAAAAAGTGAAATATTCCCCAGCAAACCATTCCATGCGATAGAAGAATACACAGCATTGCAGCTGTGTGTAATTCGTCCATACCGAAAACGAAGACGATCCGTTTATCCGTTTCTCCAAAAAATCGAATAAAGTCCGGGGGCGGCGGTACCTATTATTATTAATCTGCTCCTAGGAACCCCTAACGCCCTTCAATGACAATAAAACAACATTTTCGACCCTACTAATGATATGTCGAGATCGAAAACCCGTAAAAAATATTTTTTAATAATCCATTTACCGCCCCGAATTACGTTTAATTTTTTGTTAAGGAAACGATACATATAATAAAAAAAAATTATTAGACTTTTCGATAGGTAAGGTGAAGAAGAAGCCACAAAAAATTTTCAATGATTTTAGACAAATTTCGTGTTTGCAAGGGCCGCCCCCGGAGGGGCGGCAGGAACGTTATAATATCATTTCAAGTCACTACCAGGAAATAATAGTCTATACCGAAAATGAAGACAATCCGTTTATCCGCCTATCCCGTAAATCGTTGTTTGTACAAAAAATTCTATAGAAGCATTTTTCCATATTTTCATAAAAAAACATTCGAGTATGTATTCGAAATGAAACAGAAAAGGTCGATTTCTCGAATTCGTAACTTCGAGACTCCACCCCTCAGTTATGAATTCGGGAAACCTCCGATCCCGTCCCACAGCCGCCGTTTACCTAGCCTCATATTCGTCGTTACGAGTAAAAAAAAAATCATCTTACGGCCACAAATCGAATCCGATCGACCTCAATTTTATGTACGTATACCGCGATAAGGCGGGGGCGCATCCGGTAATGTACCGAAACAAATTAAAAAAACCGGGATGCCGCCCCGGGAGCCGCCTCTTTGAGACGCGGAATCGAAAAAATTAGTCCGTCTTCGCGTTAGGGGTTCCTAGGGGCAGATTAATAATAATACCGCTGCCCCCGGACTTCATTCGATTTTTTGAAGAAACGGATAAACGGATCGTCTTCATTTTCGGTATGGACGAACTACACACAGCTGCAATGCTGTGTACTCTTCTATCGCATGGTTCGCTGGGGAATATTTCACTTTTTAAAACTCGACAACCGGAATTCAGGACTGATTTTTCGCAGACAACCCTATACCACCGTGTTGATAATAAAATAATCTTTATTTTAATTTAACTTTAATTGATTAACCACACTGGTGCAAATTACTAGTATCGATTTACCTGTTTATACCTGCCTACCCAAGAGTTGTGATGAAAAAAAAATAGTCAACCTAACGTTTGCATATTCTATGGGCTTCATACTTTCGATTGGTATGGAATTTGTCTATTAACCAAACCAGTGAAATGTTAAAAAAAATAATGATTTATAATTGTTAATTAATCATATTCTGGACTGAATTTTTTTAGACAACCCATTTGTAATATATTATTTATTGACATATTTAATTGGATATAAAATACTTTTCATCCATTAACCAGCTCGGTGAAGATCGTTTTATAGTGGGATCTTAGACTATAGGGATATTATAAGTGAAACATAATTTAGTTAGAACAAATTATTTCAGTATCTAGAGTTTCGCATCTGTAAAAGTTATTTCTTGTGGTTGCTAACATTTTAAAATATATTGTTTTTGAAAAAAATATGTTTGCTATCTTTGTGGTTAGCTTTGCTTTAATCAAAATAGTATTTTATAAATGTTAAAATTTTACATTATCAACTATGATTTTACGTAGCTAGAAAAACTTAAATGGCTGTGCATTTGTTATTTTTCTGTCGTTAAGTTCTGGACATGTCGAAATAAAATAGATGAAATTGTTACTTTCATAGTTTTTTCCAGATATAAGCAATCCAGTAAAAAATTTCTGGTTATAGAGATAAAATATTTCTACAGGCTTTTTCCAATTTTATTTTTTAATATAAATATAAAAATTTGCATCGCCATAATTATGCATAAAACATATTTTACAAACCTTCTGAGAAATCATTTCATACGTTAGCGAACTTTGAACAACTCCTTTGACTATTTATTCAATCGTACGTTCTTCCGTGATATAGTAAAAGGACAGGAGTCAAATCTTGTGAATGATTTAAATATATTTTCATAAAAACTGTAAACCTACATAACGCAAACGTTAACGGTTGCTTAGTTTCACTTACCGGCCCACTCAAGGCTGGTAGAATACCAGTTACGACCTTTCCTGTAAATATTCCAGCTCCCTTCTAAAAAATAAAAAAAATTGTAAATAACCTTACCTATATCATAGTGTAGAAAAATCAAATAGAACAGGAGTGTTTGTCAATTAAATGGATTAGTCAGCAATATTTTAGATAATAAAAAGTTTTATATGAATTGTACAGCTGAATAATATATCTACAGGGTGTAGCATTGTTACGTACAAAAACAGTAATTTTTAAGAAATCATAAAAAGAAACGCTTTTCTAAAACTAATCTTCAAAAACTGATCGGGTATAGGCGCCTGATAATGCCGACATTTGATGTAGAATAAGGAACAATATTTTTTTCTATGCAAATTCGCTTTTATTTAAATGAAATATCAGACAGAAACACATCTTCATCATAAGTATTTTTTTCAATTGGAGGGACCTTATTTCGATTATTCTGTATTTCTATTCCTTCTTTGTAGACATTTGGCATTTGCTTTCTCTCTCTGTGTGTTTCTCTCTTTATGAACTAGAACACTTGGAACAAGCACTATGTCATCTGCAGCCAGCTTAGAAAGCTGGGTATACGAACAGAAATGCTCCACAAGTCATCAAGAGGACGTATGAGATCAAGGCAATCTGATAGCGTCCTCTCTACCTTACAAATACGCCTTAACAAGATATACTGCGTCATAGAGCCCTTTCAGATCAGAATACTGTATCTCAAATATTGTATATGAGATAAAGAACATATGGTCGAATTTTAACAGCGACTTGCTTATGGGATGGATGTTGAGAATGTGCGGTGTTGTGGTACCTGAGACACTGTATCCTGGTCTGAAAGGGTTATTAAGAAGATAATGTTAATATCATCTAAAACTCCTTGAGGAAGATAGATGCAGTCTTGTCTAAGACCAACTACAGCGCACTATAACTTTTTCCAAGGTTGTAGGTAAGATACACCGTCCTATGTATGTACATTCCGAAAGTAAAAACGAACTCAAAGTTGGCTCTGAAAATTTGGACATAGAGCGTATCGTAACGATCAACTTAATCTCATCTGTCAACGCGCTATGCTATCGCTGTTAGTTTCCATAATTATATTTTAAAAACGTCTAAAATGGTGTTTACTAAAGAACAAAGCTGTGCGCTACGCTACGCACTACGTCCAAATTTTCAAAGCCAACTTGACCCAGTTTCTATATGAACGGTCGTTACATATTGAATAGACAGGACCAGAGGTGCCACCTAAGGAATAACAAAAGTGAGAAGTCAGCAATTGGAGAAAACAGAACGAATGCAGGATATTCATCAGACCTTAATACAGCCAAGATAGAAAGCAAAGATTATGGCTACTCTACACAGAAGTAACAGAAATCTATAAATATCTAAATAATTTCAACCGAGACCATCATTTATAACTACCTAGAATTCTACTATTCTTAGGTAAGACTCGAAAACCAGACGTATGCAACAATTACCAATGCATACAACAAATGTGTCTAGACCATAAGAGGATTCTATAGGTATCCTAGAAAAATCGAGTTTCTGGGATGACCTAAATTACATTTTTTGATATGAATAAACTAGGGTTTAAAACAAACTGAATAAATGGACATCCTAGAAGCGATGAATTATTTTGTTATACGATAATGCGTCAATATTTCGGGGGGTGATTCTACACGAAAAATTAACATCACAAATCCCTAGAACATTTTTCCGAAAACTCAAAATTAAGAGAGTTACAGGGCGTAATTTTTTTAAGAATTGTGAGTCCAAAATGAGTCCCCTTTATTGTTTTTTGAAAACATTTGCAAAATTTCAATTCAGCTACATTTTTTTATTCAATTTGATACATGATTACTAATTGCGGGAACAAAATTTAAATACAATATACTTTTTCTTTTTTCTATGCACAAACATTTAAATATGTTTAGAAAAAATAGCCTTTCACTCTATGGTTTCTAGTATTTTTCCTAACAGATGATTCTTGTGGAATATTACATTAAGTAGCCTAGTTTTTATGTGATACAAATATAGTGTTTATATTATACTGTACAATTCACTTTATGTGTTATATAATTGTTAGAGTAAATATTTAAATTTTATTAATTTGTTTTTGCAAGAATGCAGGATATGTTTCTAAAAGTGCAACAAAATCCATCAAAACGTCTGCAGTAAGACATATCTACTATAAAATATCGCCTTGTTGGCGAAAACCTATCATGGATTGTTGAAAAAATATAAAAAATTTGCTTATGATGATATATTGTCATGTTGTCATGAACAATTTTATCAATTAATATTTATTTAAAATAATACAGAAAATTTAAAACATAAAAATTGTTCGAAAATTGTTGTGAATTGATAAACGGCTAAAATTGCGACGGAATTATTTTTTAAATGACTAAAATATTTATATGAGAAAATAATTAATAATAGTTAATTTTTTAAACGTTTAGGTTTTTTAAGTAATTACAAATGCATTCAAAGTCTCTGACTCAAAAACTTGTCTGCGTAGGTTTTTTCCATGACTAAGGATATTTTCAATGCTACTTATGTTAAACAAATAACAGATAACAAAAAATTAGAAGAACCTTGTAATTCACAATTTTCAGCGTCAGTAAAAATTATGAATGTATGAAAATTGAAAGTAAGTACATACATACTTAAATTATTTATATCCTTCATTCGATCGCGCTCAAAACAAAAATTATATTTTTATATAATTACAAATTTAAGAATTAATTTCGTACGTACTCTACAGAGGAAAATAATTATATAACCCTTTCTGCTATTAACCTATTTTTAACTAATTTTAGTTCCATTTTATCAGAAAAATTTAATTTGATGCAGTGAGATATTACTTGTCAAAACAGATAGAAATATTTTTTAAATTCCTTAAACTAAATAAAACTGAAAGATTAAAGAAACATTTAATACATAGGTATGTGTTACAAATTACATCTTATACAATACAGGGTGTCCGGAATATGAGTGCCTTTTTATTGGATGATAAATTATTGTACCAAACAAAACATATTTTATATAACAATTCTTTTCTCTGAACGATGGTAACAACATGTTTATATAAAATAATTACAAATACACATACTTACTGTGAATGGTCTTCCGAGAGCTCTTTTCACAGCGCGTAATAAAATGAGAACTAGTTAGAAGTGTTCAAAATTACTTACGCTGCTTGCGAAAAGCGTGTACCGTACAAACGTCTCATACCCAGAGAGTTTTGCCCAGATTCGCAATAAATTAATATGTCATGCAGCTGGTGATGGTTACTATAAATTGTTCCATTTTTCCACTCACAAATATTAAGCGAGCACAGAAAAACCAAGCGCACTGATATAATACTAATAATACTTTTAGGTTAATAGCAGAAAGTAATAGATTCCAATGTTGTCGTACGTTACAGTAAGTTACGAGAATTTTCTGGGAAACTTCAATTGTGTACTTCATTAATACTAAAACAAAAAACAGATTATGTTGTAAGAGCTTTTACTTAACATTAGTTGGATTTTAGTTTGAAATTTCGTAGCACAGTTTTGTATTTTAATGCAGTTGTATTTTTATTTTTGAAATTAATTTATGGATATACTATTCGTTCTAGACATTTTCTTCGTAATAGGTTTTTGTTGCTTTTGATAAGATATACAAGCTCCTTAGGTATCGGTACATATTTATAATCCAGACACCCTGTATACTTGATAATGTTCACTCAACATTTAAAATAAGTACTAGTTTTAAATATTTGTTGTAGAATTTGGCTTGAAAATAGTATTTAAATTTCTGATTTTTAACTATTACCTAATTTATATTAATACAGATAAAAGCCAATGACTGGAGCGACTTTTTTAAGTAACCAGGATATATTACATTCATTCGTGTAACCATTATTTCCGTTTTATACAATAAGTTTATAAAAAACAGACTTACCGCACCAGGAGGATTAGCTACCCCTTTTATAAAAGCTCCAAGAAGACCTCCTAGGAAACTTCCTATATCGGAACCGCCTCCTTCATCACCACCACCCTAAAAGTCAAATAACAAACAAAAAATTTACTTACTGTACATATAATTAGTTATTTTATTCATTGGAAGACTGTTGAAATTTACATTTTTAAAGTACACTAGAAAATGTTCCAAAATTAAATCATTATTTGTATATTATTAACTTTGTTTTGTTTATCCACAGGTACAGTAACCCAGTTACGAAACAGGAAGCACAGTACAATATAAAAAAGATAAAATTAAAATATAAAATAAGGACATTCAAGCAGAAATGAAACTATAACTAATATGTAATTATTATAGGGCGACCGGTAGAATTTACTCCAGATTATGGTATCCTTTAAAATAAAGAAGGAAATCTACATCTACATACAAGATCGTTAATAAAAATAATAATAATACCTGAAGTTGCTAAGTACTCAACATATTTACATTCATTATAAACAACATATTGCATCCTATTGTGAAAATATGATACAAATAAATTTAATAAAGTGTTAGATGAGTTCAACTTAGTAATATACTATGTTATTCAGCTTACCCCAAAAAATCCCCTCAGTAAATCTGTTAATCCTTGAAAATCATATGAACCGTCATCGTTTTGCTAAAAGAATTCAGTAAAAGTTAATTATATTAAATTAATCTGTATTACTTAATTATTTTTGATATTTTATTTTTGAATAAATGAATACTTTACCGTACTCAGGCTACCCAACAGTCCAACTATTGCTTCCAAATCTATGCTGCCATCAGGCTGGAAAAAAATTAATTAGACAAGATTATACATACTTAATTAAACGTCACAACATTTCTATGTTTGGTAAAGTGTGTATAAAATATGACTTTGAACTTATCCTTGACTTTAATGTGGTTCCCTTTGTTTATTACAGGATTCAAGAGCTAGCTTTTTATTAATAAATACTAATATTTTACACTACTTTTGATTTATAGACAATAACATATAATTTGACCTTACTTTAACAATAATTCATTTTATCGCGGTTGAAGAAACTTTTTTTTAAACAAATTGTATCCTAGATGTATTCTAAGAATAATTAATTTTTATTAATTATATAGAGCAAAATAAATTTATTCGCGATAACTTCTAGAAAAAATATATCTAGCAATTGCAAATAAGTAGATTTTGTTACACTAATACACATAATCAAAAGTGTCAAGCATATTATGAAAAACTAGAGACCTAGGAAAATATTAAATGGGTACATTAAACAATTTAATAGGTTATAATTGCGAAAAAATATAAATAAGCACTTAAAAAATAAATGTGTATATTTTTGTAGAGAAATGATTTAGCATCGATTTCATTCTGAATACAGATTTATTATAGTGTTGCGGGTGTTACACAAAGCTCTTAAACAATAACCTCAGACAATTTGCAAAATATTGCAGCTAACAGGATTAACTGTTACCTATCAAGTATTATTATTAATTAAATTAATTAATATTTCGTCCTTACATTTGGCAACGCTATAAAAGACGTCAAAACGTCCGCATGGTACTTGACAGATCTAAACATCTCGAAAGATAGATATCATAGGCGCCGATTTTCCGAAGAAAAAGAATGTTTTGCCCTATTAATTTATATATAATATAATTAATATTAAACATCGAGTATATTCTTAATTTTGAGACTTCCACTGTACTCATTAATTGTGAATTATTAAGACAGTTTTTGAAATGCATTGGAAAATCGAATTGTTTTCAGTTAATATGATTCTATCTATTGTACAACAGTAATTTTTTCGTGTTCTTTTCAAATTACAATTTCATAAACTATAATAAAAACAGAAAGGAGACTCAAACAGCATCAAATTATTTAATTCCAAATTGTTTCCAAATGTTTTCAAGGACTTATACAAATTAGTAATTTCGAGAACATTTTGCGGTCACCTAAAAAATAATTAAATGTAGAAAGTAAACATTTAATTGTGTATAATATATTTATGTTCAATTATTTCTGCGAATAGATTATAAAAGATTTTTTTTTGAATCCATCTTAATCCTGCACCAATATAAAAATTGTTTCCTGATTTCGTAAAAATCTAATTTGAATTTAAGATAAAAATTATTGAAAATACATACCCTACTTAAACCTCCTAAGAAGGCAGATATTAATCCTGTAACCATGTTTCCGTTTTCTTCGCTACTATCTTCCTCCTGACTTTCAAATTCTGGATCACTTTTTGTGTCATTGAATTCTTGCCTAGGCAACCTATTTGATTCGTTTTCTTGATTGCTTTTATTGCTTTCCAAGTTTGATTCAGAAAGTCTTATATTATCAAATGATATATTCATTATAGGTGCAGAAGTTGTCACATTTTCAACAGTCTCAGAATTATTTAGTGCAGATTTTGCATTTTCCACCTCCGAATTGTTCACGGCTGTGTTTTCCTTAAATGAAGAAACATATTTTTATAATAAATAAAATTAGTAGTAGTAGCAGTATTTAGTAGTAGTATTTATTGACCATGTTAAATTACATAAAATCTGTATGGTAAGTCAAAGAACAACTTTCTGTAGACACAGAAAACACACAAGAACCAAGCACAATAATTAACATAAAAAAATAACATTTTGAATACAGTTCAATAAAACAAAGTAAACAAGAGACAATTTAAACATATTAAAAACCTAATAGGTGCAATAAGACCATTACCACAACATATGCATTTCAGAACTATTTAAAAATTTATCAATAGAGTAAAAACAGTGTGATAGTAAAAAAGATTTTAATTTATTTTTGAAACTAAAAACATCCAACGATTTTAAATTAGTTGGCATAATATTGTACAATCTAAGATTTAAGGAATTTTTCTTTGATTTGGTAAGCCTGTATCGTGGAACTAGAAGATGATCGGAATATCTAGTTTCATAACTATGAAGATGTTTCCGAGAATGAATCTCAAGCAGAGTGGCATATATGTAAAGACACGGTAACGGCAGAATCTTAAGTTCTTTAAAAAGCGGGCGACAGTGTTCAGTATAAGAAGAGTTAGTTATTAAACGTACAGCTTTCTTTTGTAGCTTGAATATCTTATGGGACGTTGTACTGTTTCCCCAAAGCATTACGGCATAATTTAAATGAGAATGGAAAAGTTAATAATAACACATTCTCAAACAATCCCTGCTTCAATCTACGAATTAAAAAAATGGCACTAAATAGTCTACCTCCTAAATTATCAATATGGACATTCCACGTAAGAGAGTCATCGAGGAACACACCGAAACCCTTGCAGATCCACCATCAGTCATACCGTTATGTGTAGAAAAAATTAAATTTTGTGTTTTAGTTTCATTTAACTTAAGATTATTTGCTGAGAATCACATCCGTGCTTTTTCAATCATTTCACCCGAAAACAAAGTAAGATCAGTCAAATTATACGCAGACGTGAAGATGGTAGTATCATCAGCAAATAACGTACTGCGAAAGGGTTTTAAGTATTCAAATACATCATTAATATAAATAATGAAAAGTAAAGGCCCTAAAACAGAGCCCTGTGGAACTCCGTGATGCATTTGTTCATAACCTGAATAAGAATTATTGAAACAAACAATTTGCCTACGGCTACTGAGGTAAGACTGCAAAAGCTTTAACGGTACACCCCGGATGCCATAGAAAGAAATTTTTTTTATAAGAATAGAATGTGAAACACAGTCAAATGCCTTTGTCAAATCACATAATGTTACTGAACAGTGTTTGCCCTCTTCAAGACTCTCAATAATATTTTCTACCATCTTACATATATACTTAGTTGTGGATAAATTGCTTCTAAAACCGAACTGGTTCTGGTTAAAGAAGTTATGTGTTTCAAAATAATTCATTAGTCTAATTTTTATAATACCTTCTAAAACTTTCCCAAACAATGGAATAATTGAAATTGGACGATAGTTGCCTGGTTCATTTGGGTTACCTTTTTTCAGGAGTGGTATAACCCTACTATCTTTAAAACAGTCAGGAAACACCCCCTCTGAAAAACATTTATTCGCAAGAGCAGAAAGAGGAATGACAATTAAATCCCAAATTTGTTTCAGTATTGGAGCATTAATACCGTACACATCAAAAGCATATGAATTTTTTAATTCCAAAATTGCATTTCGAACATCATCTTTCGTTACTGGCTTCAAGAAAAATGAAGCCGATGGAGCCTTGTGGTGTTTAGAAATATCACATTCTTCATATAATACACCAGGAAGTGATTTTATAATGTCATCTGCTATATTGGAAAAATATATGTTCATCTCATCTGGAGATAAACTTGAACATTCTTCAATACTGTGACTTTGACGTCGTTCATAGTTAATAATACGCCAACTATCTCTATTTCTGTTCCTGGAAAATTTTAAATAATTATCAAAGGACGCTTTTTTTGCGTCTCTTATGCATTTCGTATAATTATTTCGGGCTCGTTTATATAATTCAACATCTTCCGGATTATTTGTCACCGAACTAATTAGTTTAATTGTAGACACATTTTCTCGGATTTTTTTCAAGTCATCATTCATAAATTTAATCGGACATTTATTATTCTTATCTTTTTTTGAAAAGGGGAAAAATACTTACAATCAAATTTGAAATAACTTCCATAAAATTCTCAGCAGCTTTATCAGCAGAATGCTGTTCAATGGGCCAGATTAAAGTTTCCAATATAGATCTTAGTTTTAATATTCCCGTATCATTCACCTTCCTGGTCCATAGAACATCAGGAATGGATAAAGAAGTTATTATTATTCTAATATATTGACCTCTGTGATCCGAAAGACATGGCTCAAAGACACCTGTTGTACATTTAGTAACATCAATATTGGTTACAATATTAACAATACAAGTCTTAGTTGTTTTAGTGACTCTAGTATAATCCGAAATTGTTGGCTGAATACCGAAAGAGTTAGACAAATTTAGTAAATCTATACTTATGTAATTCTGCATTTAATGGACTCCTTTTTTAGTCAAATTTAAAAATAGAATTATACTAATTCCACAAACGTTGTCAGAATTTTCTTTAAATAATTGTTTGTAGAAACTTTAGTTTCGATATTCTGGTATTTTGTATGAGCAATTTATATTATTTATTAGGTGTTTCATTGTATAAATGTACATACATTAACAGTGAATATAAGACATCTAGGAGGCCTTAAAAAAACTGTTGTTGACGTGTCTAACCATTGTCATTACCGATACAGGGCGTTTTACCGATTTTGGCTATTTCATTAACTTGTCATAAAATGTGAACCACTCTGTATAATCACTGAAATTTGGTAGAAGTATTCTACTTACTTCACTCGATCTACTGTTCATAAAGGTAACATAAATACAGGTTTGGTGGCATAAAATGTTTTATTTTGTTTATTCGTAAAAACAACCCCCTGTATGTAGGATTTTAAAAAATCTGTTGTGAAATTTGAGTAGAGCAGGTATAGTAGAGATTATGGTGCAGTTGAGCGTTTAAGTCATTCAGTTTTATTACCTGCTCAAGTTTTTAATACTGCAGTAAATGCTAGAAAATAAAAGCTTGTTTGTCAAATTTGAAATACCTAGTTATCTTTTTTTTAATGTGAGCTAATAAGTATTTTATATGTAGAAATAATAATACTTACAAAAATGTATTTTTTTGTAGTTTTTTTAAATTGTAAATTTAAGATGTAAGTGGTCTGCCTACTTCCTGCTCAGTCTAGCGGCTCGATTTGCAGGAAGCGACCTAAATTACAGCAGGTACTTAAACGCAGACCTCTCGCCCTTGGCAACGCGCCATTAAATCTATAAATGATACTGCAAGTAACAACTACTCCACAGACTATTGCCCCGACCGGCATTGAATTACACCTGCAGTATCTGTGTGAATAGCCAAGAACCCTTTTTGGTCACACCACCAGACATAGACCGGTTTCTGGTTTGTTAGCCCTCATCAGTATGCCATAGGTGAGATGACCGACAATTGAACCCTGAACTGAACCTTTTAAGTACCTGCTGTAATGTAGGTCGCGTCCTGCATGTCGAGCCGCTTAGGCCGAGCAGGAAGTAAGCAGACCACTTATATCTCACCTTGATTTGGTTTATATGTGAACATATATATGAAGGAACAGCCAGTTCAATTGTTGGTGAGATTTCTATGGCATACTGATGAGGGCCAACAAGCCCGAAACCGGTCTATGTCTTGCTTCTCAGTAATGACAATGGTTCGACCCTTAATAGGTTTTTTAAGCCTCCTAGATGCTCTATATTTACTGTTAACCAACAAAACAAGCTAGAATAGAAGGCATTTAAGAAGAGACATAAGGATAACTGAACGAAACAAAGTTAGAAATGAGTTAGTGAGAGAAGAATGTCAAATTGAATTAATAATTGAGTTCATAGAAAATAATGGGGATATTGAAACAGAATAATTATAGGTATTTTAAAGTAGTGGATAAAAGGAAAAAAGAGAGGCCGAAACAAACATGGGATAGCTTAACTGAAAAAATCTTCAAGAAGAAGAACAAAACCTGGAAAGAGGCAAGGCATTTAACGCAAAATAGAAACGGGTTGACTAGGTACTGTATGCATACATGGATGAAAGAAATTAAAGGAAAAATATCATATAATGATGACGTTCGTCGTCATACAGCTAATATCTGGAGTTTACTTAGGAGGTTATTCTCCATTGGCCTTATTTTACTGATCTTACTCTATCAGATTTTCATCTTTACTGCTGTCTATCGAATAGCCTTCGAGAAATATCCTTTAATAAACACGCTGTTCTTCTAAATTCACTTGGTGAATTCACCACTTCAAAACCAACGATATCTATATTTTATGGCATAGCATAGAAAGACTGCCAGATACTTGGAAAATAATCATAAACAATTAATAAATATATACCCTTGACAAATTTATGAATAATGATTATTACAAAATAACTTTGAATTCAAGAAAACGCTACCATCTAATGAACCAACTCAATATTAAAAATGTATTAAGAAATAACACGTAACTCAGTTATGTTAGAAGTATAATGCTTAGCACCAGTCAGAATTAATCATTTCTTTAATGACTTAATATCTTATACAAACAAGAGGAAATATAGTCATGTACCCATTCCAATTCTTTCTATCTCATGCAACATATAGTTTGCAAAACAAAACATTTTTTTTTAATAAGCGCCACAGAAGTTACATCACGCCATCCGCGATCCCTATAACTAGTACATGCAATTAGAAATTGAAGTCAAAGGTCAACAATGTTTTCGTTAACGAATTTATTATACCCAAATGGGTTAGGCAAATTGCGTGCATGGCGCAACAGATAACGCATTTAGAAGCTTTCAAAAATATTTATGTCAACCTAATCTAGTAGTTACAAAATTACACACTTAATGGCTTAGAAGTGTTAAATTGAGAAATGAAATTTTATGTGACTGATATTCACGGTGCAGTTTCGCACATGGCGATTAAACGTCATTATTTCGAAGATAAAAATTAATTACCTGTTTCGTATGGTTGATAATTTTAGTTTTAATTGCTATCGTAAATTGTTAGCAACATATTGGTGAATTGTTTACTGTGGTTTCTAAAATTAATAAATAACTAGCATCATTCTATATGTTTTGTAATTGCACCTAATATTTATTAAAAAAAATTGAAATAGAAACAAGCTTGAAATAAATTGAGCTGTTTTTTATTTATTTTATTTAACCATCCAACAGTGCTATAGATGAGAATATCCAAATCCAACTTAATTTAATAATTTAAACCTCTTTATATCCTCATTAATGCTTGGAGGACTAATGTGATATTTTGATCAACTGATCGCCATTATCTCTTCCTCCATAGAAAATAACCCAGTAAGGTTAAGTTCGAAGATTTGGGTAACTACTATATTGGATCACAATTGCTATCCAATTTCTGATAATTTCTAATACCATAAAAAATTGTAACTTGTGAGTTCCATAAAAATATAAAAACGTAGTAGATACCGTCCAATTATACCTTACCATACTACTTCAAAGTATTCCCCTTGACTTTGAATTTGAATTAATTCATGAGAATTTTCATCGGTTACATAGTTGATGACAATCATCGTTTGCAAGCATTTGTACATTTTGTATTTTATAGTCAAGTTATCACCTATATCTGAATGGTCAATCCAAAAATATCAAAAGCAACCGAAGTCTGTCGAACTGAATTTTTTGGATTTTTGATAAAGTAGTTACTAATTTGCTCTGGACAACATTTAACACAAAGCCACCTGGCCAAATGTAAGTTTCTTCTTGCTTTCCCAAATAATCAACTTATTCTATAACAAATAAGAGAGTATTTTAGCCATATTTTTATAAATAAAAGCATTATTGCCCATGAATGCTTGGAGAACTAATCTGATATTTAGTTTCAACTGATCGCCATTATCTCTTTCTCCATAGAAAATAACCCTGTAAGATTAAGTTCGAAGATCTGGTGACTTCTGTATTAGATCACAATTGCTATCCAATTTGTTATAACTTCTAATGAAATATATTCCAATATACCACCAGATATAGATACCATAAAAATTGATAACTTGTGAGTTCCTCAAAAATATAAAAACGTAGTAGATGCCATCCAACTATACCTTACCATACTACTACTCCAAAGTATTTCTCTTAACTTTGAACTTGACTTTATTCATGAGAATTATCATCGGTTAAATAATTGATATTTTGACGTTTTGGTAAACCATCATTTAATGATCTACTCTCATCAGGCCGTGATATATGTAACTATAGACGTTAGTTTACTATTATTTGAGTAAATAATTTAACATTCAATGATAATCATCGTTTGCAAGCATTTGTACATTTTGTATTCTACATTCATGAAAGTTATCACCTATCTTAATGGTGAGAATATTAAAAGCAACCGAAGCTTGCCGAACTGAATTTTGTGGATTTTTGATAAAGTAGTTACTAGTTTCCTCTAAACAGCATTTAAGTCACCTGGTCAAATGTAGATTTCTTCTTGTTTTCCCAAATCATCAAGTTATTTTAAATATCAATCACTTTATACAACTGAAAAAAGAATTATTAACGTTATATAATTCTTTCTTCTACATGTGTATATTTTATTTATTGAGATGTCTTTTTGCTCCCATGCCAAAAGAGCCTTTGAAATAAAGCCTTGTCGACGGAAATTCGCGGATATTCACCCGAATTTCGCAGTTTTTTATTAAAATTATTAGTGGCGGAAAAGTGTCAACTTTTAGCGAATTGTGCAAAACAGGAATATTTTTGTTATTTTCATTACTATGGTCTTTTTGGTCTTTTGTTTCCAACAAATCTGTTAATAGATCTGCGCCTAGTTTTGTTGCCTTTTCTCAATACGACAGTATTTGAACCTTCTGATACTCAGTCAAATGTAAGACTAATGTCACCCAATTTTAATAACCCAGTATCAATTCACAGTATTTTACGTGACCAAGTACTTGCTCAACTGTCTAAATTGGATATCAATAAGGGATCTGGACCGGACGGATTGCCTCCTTTATTTTTTAAGTCATGCAAAGACTCTATTGTTGAACCTCTTGTATTAATTTATAATAAATCTCTTTCAGAAGGAATTTTTCCTAATATTTGGAAAAATCAAATATTATACCAATACATAAAAATGGCGATAAGAATTTAGTGTCCAACTACCGACCAATTTCCATGTTGTGTGTACCGAGTGAAATTTTCGAGGCAGTCATAACAAATGAATTATTTTTTAGATTCAAAGGTGTTATACGTGTCGAACAGCATGGGTTTGTCAGAGGCGGTCGGTTATAACAAATCTTTTACCTTTTGTACAGGAAGTGTCAGAGGTCATGGACAGTAGAAAACAAGTTGATGCAGTGTATGCTGATTTTTCTAAGGCATTTGACAAAGTTCACCATCAAACATTGCTTGTAAAACTGGAAAATCTCGGCATGCACGGCAATTTACTCAGATGGATCAAATCATATTTGACTGCCAGGTATCAATGTGTGAAAATAAATAACTGTACATCAAATTATATAAATGTTACATCAGGCATTCCACAGGGATCCCATCTTGGACCCTTGTTGTTCTCATTGTTTATAAATGATATTTATACCTGTTTTTCAAGTACAAAATTTTCCCTTTACTCCGATGATCTTAAAATTTATAAAGTAATTTCTACAATAGATGATTGTATAGTTTGTCAAAAAGATCTTAATAATCTGGCTTCTTCCTGTCAAAAAAATAGATTATTTTTAAATTGTAACAAATGTTATTACATCACCTTCTCACGTTCAGTTGATCTTTGATTTACATATTGATATCGTATCGATAGCGTATCGGTCGTTAGGTTTGTTTCATTCTACGTTCTACAGTGTCATTTAAAAAAACTTGTTCAATTATTACATTGTACAATTCATTAGTCAGAAGTCATTTAGAGTTTGCAAGTATAGTTTGGAATCCTATGTACTACGTTTATATAAACAGGTTAGAAAAAATTCAGATTAAACTTATACGTCACCTTAATTATCGTTTTAATAGATATTTGCAGTTCGAAACATATGATTTTTATCTTCACCATTATAAAATGATAAAACTTTGTTCACGAAGGTATATAAGCTGTGTTATATTCTTACATAAATTACTGAACAATATTATAGATTGTAATGTCATATTAGAAAAATTACAATTTAATGCTAGGCATTACTATGCTAGATCAAACTCCTTGTTTTATATCAATGCCTATAACACAAATTATGCAAGTAATTCACCTATATGTCAACTTCAAAAAGTATACAATTCATTATTATCTATCATTGATATATTCCATTTGTGAGATTTATTGCCAATCACTTCATATATTGAGGTTGTAATTCAAAAATAAAGATCTTAAGCTTAAGAATGAATGAACTCGTTTAAAAAATATGTCGTTGCAAAAGAAATTACTGGTTCTTTAACCAAGCAAGCAGTTTAATTTCACCTCACGTAAGTAAAAACTAGAAAAATGTTCCATTTTATGTTTGCTGCTTCCGCATGGCACAAAAATAAAAACAAGCATGTAAAATCGTAACTAGTAATAATGACATGTCAAGCCAACGACAGCTGAAATTAACGCCTCGTTAAAGCACATTAAAACCAACAAATATAGTTGTTATTATACCAATCTGCTGTAAAAATGATCAGTGTAGCTCCTAATAGCACGTATAAATGTTTATAAAAGTACTAAAATATCTAATTGCGATAGTGAGAATATACTTTTAGATTTACAAGAAATATGATACTTGATTAAAGACAACCAACAGGAAGTGAATTTAAACTTTCTGTTAAGGTCATGAATCATTCAAGTGAATTCGAGTTAATGTTAGTGTTACTGAAATAGTCTTATAGTATTCACTATTTTGTATAATTTCTTTATACAGAGTGTTTTAAAGTAGAATATTGTCTCTTAAATCGATGAAAAGTGTTTAATTTCGTGTGTAATGGAGAAATTGCATGATTTTTCCAAATACGTAAAGAGAAAAGAATGTATTATTTTAATCGATTTGGCGATTGTTCTATATAATTTCGTAGAAAAAATAAGCCTAAAAACGGTATTTCAAATTTCTGTCTGGCCACGCCCCCAGAAAATGTTGCCGACACAACGAAGACAGACCTAATACAGCATTATGCTTTATATCGGTATACGATTTCCATTTTCGAAGAATGCAGTACATACATTTATAAGAGTTAATTTGTCATTTTGGATATTATTAAGTCTAAAAATGAAAAGAAGAATGTAGAGTGGGGCAATGAAGCTCGACAAAAGAAAAACGATAAGCTCTCCAACATTGTTTGTTTGTGAAGACCATTTTAATATAGTTTAATTGGAAATACATAAGTAGGTAGGTTTAAGTGCATCGAAAAAAATTAAATGGGAAGTTATAAAGAACCAATTAAAGTTTTCTATTAAGCTAGCAGATTGTATACAGGGCATTTATAAATAAATGGTAAAGTAAACATTTTTTTATGTATTCAAGGCTTTATTCCGATTCCAAATAACATCTTCTGTATTTGCTCCTACCATTTACAAGATGTAGAATGTTATTTGTGACTTTTAAATTATGTTATCTGACTTCACTACATTTAATTACTTGTTTTATTCTGAAAACATAATAAACTAAAGTAATAAACAAGAATTTTTTTTAAATATTTAAGGAGAAATGCAATCAGTAGTAAATATCAATAGAAAATTAATATATTAATTTAAAAAAATAATAAATGTTAAATATCATTATTCATTACTATTATTTATTATTTCACAAATTAAAGCAAGCAGTTTAATGTGAAGTCAGATGGCATAATTTTATAAATACCTCAAGTAAAACCCTTTATCTGGACGTAACCAACAGCATTGTCGCAATTTTCACGAGTGGAAGTACACCACATCGCCATTAGTAATTATGGTAATGTTAAAAACGAATAATAGACACCTGCACTAATGAACTTGGGATTCGCATCAGTTCAATAAGCATAAAATTAAATAAATCAATTTGTGGCAAATTGTTCGATTATGCTTACACAAAACCCGCCATTCCGTTATCGTGGAATTTGCATAGCATCACCTACAACGTATTTACACTATCTAAAAATGCCACTAAGACGCAAACACACAAGAAATAAACGGCTGTTTACATCACCAACATCGCGTTTTCGGCCACGTGGTTTTGTTTACATTACATGACAATTTATTAATGTTAATATTTTACTTATTATGTGACGGATTGATGTGAATGATTATTGCCGCCAGGCACATGTTCTGACCTTTCAATATGTTTAAAAGATTACCCTGTATTACAATAATTACAATTTTCGTGTTCATTATTTTTTAATAAACCTTCCATAAATATATCTACTACAACTGCACAATTTGTATGGTTATTGATTTTGCAAGAAGTTGCAAGGCGGGAACATAACCTAGTAAAAGAATTATTAGAAAGAATTGATTTGACTAATATGCTACAATATAATGAATTTTTGTTGTTTGTAAAGAGATAATGATATACATTCAAGAAAATTGCAATTATTTAGCACAATTTTAAATTTTGAATGATTCTTTTGTTGTTAGATTAAGATATTATCAAATTTTGTCATTCTTCAAAGACATAAAATAAATTTAGATGATATTGTGTATCTCATTTATTTTAATTGTACTTGTAACTAGATGAACTACTCGTCGAAGAAAATATAGTTTGTTTAACTTTAATACTTTAAACCTTCACGCCTACTGTGGAGAAGTGATGGAGGGAAAAATACCAAGTGACGCGGTGAGTGGACGCGGGGTCAAAATGACGCTTTCCTTGAATCATTTTTTTTAATCAACAGGTTTTTTTTGTGAAAAACTCTTAATTCAATTTGTAGTGTAAATTTAACACTTATGACATGCAAAAAATTGGAGACTTTTATACCCGTGAGCCTCCTGCTTAGGACACACTTAACTAAAAATTATAAACCAATGAAGTGTTTTTCATTAAAACATTAAATTTGTGCCTCAGATTATTACAATTCGTAATTTTATCTGTAATCGTTTTGGAAATATTTTGAAAAAAAAATTACTTTCAGTGGCCTTTGACGGCTTAGCCCTCTGAAATCATTTTTCAATCATTATTTACAGTAAAAACTAACTTTATATTTGATCGCATAATCTACTGGTAAATTATGAAACACGCTGTATAGGTACAGCACAGTTATAAAATAATAAACCTGTACTATTTTTTTCTTCCTAACCAGCAACCAATTTAAAAATAGATTACTATTATACATCTTTTTTATATCGACACATTAATTGTTTAATGCAATGATTATTATATTATTATTCTTTAATTACAAATGCAATTTTCTCTTCTAATTGACCGTATATCGACAGCATTTATGGGAAGGGATATGTTGGTATTAATTAACTTTTGTCTACAAATTAATATATATTAAAACTATAACCCAACCGTGACGTCTACGACTGTTCTTTGTCAACGGAAAGTATAATAAATAGTTTTTATTGGGCAATAATAATTAGCAAGAGGCGATACATTTATGTGAACAGTACGACCTTCAAAGTACATTTACTTTGTGTACAAAAAAATGACCGTTGTACCGGACTTGGAGTTTTTCTATGTCTCAGTTCAATGAAAAGGAAATTTAGCTGGCTAATAAATCGGTTATTGAAACTAAATTTAGATAAAAGTTAAGGTTAATAGACAGATTCGGATCATTTTCTTACTTAATTCTAAGAATTAGAAATAGTTTTATAGTATGGTCAATTAAAATTTCGACTTCATTTATTCACTTTCTTTTTAAAAATAAAATTTGGGGACTTGGAGTAAATTTCAGTACGTTCAAATTAAATGAAAAATTAAAAATAAAATAAATATAGTTTCTATTTATCCAAACTGACGTGTAAATACGTTTGGTTAAAAAGGTAAAAGCTAAACCTACTTTGACGTGTTGATGACATCAGTGAATTTGAATTCATATTGAATTATTTTCTACTAAATAATTTCATCAACATTCTTAGATATTTGGTATCAAAAAACATAGAAAAGCTCTTGTTATAAGAAGTGTAGAAAAATGCCACAGTGTCCTATAAAAAAATTAAAATAAATATGAACATTTTTGCTTATTTAAATACACTGATAAAAATGTTAGTAAAATTACACGTTGTGCACAATATGTATTACTGTAGAAAAAAATAACAAATATACACTATACTATAGAAAACTTCACAAAAATACAGTACAATTACATATATGATGTGTATTTACATAATGTATCGTGAATTTGCAAACAAGATGTAATAACATTCAATATTGTTTGCAGGTCTAAACTCGAATACGGTTCCATAATATGGTACACGATTTATAATACGCATCAGCACCGGCTGGAATCAGTTCAAAGAAGATTTTTAAAACTTCTTGCATATCGACAAGATGGCGTTTATCCACTTCAGGGTTGTAATCACACTAACCTATTGAATCGTTTTGGATTAGAGTCGTTGGATTTACGTCGTAACGTATCTCTTATTCGTTTTCTGTATAATCTTTTAAACAACAGAGTTGATTGCCTCATACTATTGAGTAATGTTTACTTTCGTATACCACGTGGGTACACGAGGCAACAAAGTTTGTTTTACTGTGATTCCCCTAGAACTGATATACTAGCAAAATCTCCTATTTACTTAATGTGTAATTTGTATAATAAAATTGCTAAGGATTGTGATATTTTTAATGGCAGTTTAAAGTCTCTGTGTTATTGTGTTTCTCACTTAGCGTAACTTATACATTGCTTGTGTGTTATATGATTTTGTCTCTTTATTAGTGTATATTATATGTATTTATTTTAATTTCTTATTACCACTTACTTATGTTTATTACTTATTCCTGTAATTGAGTGTTTCTGTTGGAATAATAAAGATTATTATTATTATTATTATTATTATTATTATTATTATTATTATTATTATTATTATTATTATTATTATTATTATTATTATTATTATTATTATTATTATTATTATTATTATTATTATTATTATTATTATTATTATTATTATTATTATTATTATTATTATTATTATTATTATTATTATTATTATTATTATTATTATTATTATTATTATTATTATTATTATTATTATTATTATTATTATTATTATTATTATTATTATTATTATTATTATTATTATTATTATTATTATTATTATTATTATTATTATTATTATTATTATTATTATTATTATTATTATTATTATTATTATTATTATTATTATTATTATTATTATTATTATTATTATTATTATTATTATTATTATTATTATTATTATTATTATTATTATTATTATTATTATTATTATTATTATTATTATTATTATTATTATTATTATTATTATTATTATTATTATTATTATTATTATTATTATTATTATTATTATTATTATTATTATTATTATTATTATTATTATTATTATTATTATTATTATTATTATTATTATTATTATTATTATTATTATTATGTTGCTTTCAAGAAAGCATATTTGTAATTATTTTTTGTGCTGTTATATTTTACAAAGTATGTAAAATTGAACTAACATATATCACTTTATATACTTATTTATGATTGCACTTTTAAAAAACAACAGTTTCGAGAAATACATAGGAAAAATAAATGCTGCAGCATGTAATAGTGCTCCAGTGGCGGCTGGTGAGATTTCAGGTATGCCATATCTCAATAGCCAGACATGAGACCCAAACCAAACTTTAGGGTATAATGTACTGTGGCCATATAGAGAACTTTGGTAGAAGAACGATTTTACAGTTCGCGAAAAAAAGTTGAAAAAAACGTGGGCCTCACCTGAAATTTTCAAAATGGCTTCTTTAAATTTTGAGAAACATTTTTTTCCATAAACTAAATGTAATTTTAGGGATAGGTTTCAAGTTTTATTAAAAAATAACTATATATTTGTAGAATTTATAGCATTTTGAAATTTTTATAATGTATCACAAATACAATATTAATTTTCAAACTGCTGTAACTTTAACAAAAATTAAAATTTTTTAATAAAATCTGAAACCTATTGGTAAAATTATGTATAGTTTATGAAAAAAAAATGTTTCTCGAAATTTAAACAAGCCAATTTGGAAATCTTAGGTGAGGCCCACGTTTTTTATAACTTTTTTTCGCAAACTGCAAAATCATTCTCCTTCTACTGAAGTTCTCTATATAGACACAGTACATATATACTAAAGTTTGGTTTGGGTCTCATGTCTGGTTATTAAGATATGACATACCTGAAATTTCACCAGCCGCCACTGTAGTGCTCTGTCTCAGAAAGATTATTTGATGTTTAATTTAAAATTTACAATTCGGGCAGCAGTAACGTTGGAATGCTACAACGTTTCCATTCTAAATTCATCCGGAAATTATTGTATTAGTAATATAGGTATAGTAGAAGGTTATGTTGCGTTAGTTTAGGCAAAATACAGAACATGGTATGTTTTTTAGGAAGTTGCATTATGGTGGCAATATCTACTTTATACTTTAAAGAGTATTTTTTCATTAGAGTTGTAACATTCTGGTGTGTTATTTCAAACTATTTACCTAAGAATTATATAACCAACAACCCACCGTGTAATATCATAAATAATTGTTACATCACTGAGTAAAATACATTTTATGCAATTTGGAATAACCTGTAAATATACAGTTTCAGTGCGAAAATTTCTATGAAGTCTAAAAAGAAAATTAAAATCGAGTTTATGTTATTAAAATGTTAACGATTTCCAAACCAGAGACACTCACAAGCTTTGTATCTACGTCACTGTAACCGAAAAATGTTGTTTTTTTTTTGTTTCATGCCATATCTATTCACAGCAACAGCTGCACAGTTGAAAATCATAAACTAAATAATTTTTTTAAGTGTATAAAGTATGAAAAATTACTTATATATCACCTAAATTGTACATTTAAGAAAGTAGAAACCTAGATGTGCAGATAGCTAAACATTCTCACTCATCGATATTCCTAATAAATAAACAATTTATTTAATATTAAAAGAGTACCAAGAGTAACTATTTAATTTATTTTATAAATCAAATTTCACTGATTAACAAAAATACTTACCTCAACACTTAATTTTGGATTTTTTTCTTGGACGGAGTCTTTATCTTCTTTAACTTCAACTTTTAGCACTAAATCTTCATCTTCAAAATCATTAGGTAATTGGTAACTTATAACATCGTCGTACTTGGGCAAGTAATTGTCAAAATCCTTAAAAAACAAGAAGAATAATTTTTCTATTGGACCTAGTACCATTACTCCTGTTTTTAAAAAATTTAGCTTTTTTTTAACTTACATTAAACCGATACCCTTCTGCAATTCCCTTAATAAAATCCAAAGGAAAAGCACTAATTACTGACACAGAACAAGAAAACAGAAAATAGAATTTAAACATGCCGTATGACTGATAATTTTACTTCGACAACAATGGACTTAACATTGACAACTTATTTAGCTAAAGGTTCAGTGAAAACTGTCACTGGATCGTCAATAATACGTAGAAATATGGGAAAGCATTGCAGCAATGCATAATAAATATTATTTTACTTAAAGCTTACTTCCACTATTTGGAAATGTGGTCGAGAACAAAAATTAAATGGCTATTCCAGCTATTTTGTCAGTATACTTGGACATGGACTCATGGCATCGAATAATCCGTCTTGCTATAATGCATGTATTGTAATTACATGTAATCTTTTCGTTAAATTATAGTTTAAAAATGAAAGTTTTGTGATAAGTTGGAGTAATGTACAAAATTATATTTAATATTTCCGTTTAGCCATTAGGATAGGCAAACATTAAACTCTAGAAATATACATATATTTTTTTATTTTTAGCTTATTTAGTTTCAAAGCACAGTTTTTTTAAGGTTCATCCGACATGCGTATGTTACTATTAAAACTAAAACTGATCTTGACTTGGCAAAATTAAAAATACTTTCTATGAAAATTAAATTTGTGTTGCCATTTGTTATAAATGACACTGGGTTAGCGTCGACTGTAACTATCTATCTCCTCATTCTTTAAGAACAGAGACAACAAATCTTTTGGCACTTCCATTTGCTGCAGTTGGTTTAAATCAGTAAATGACACTATTTCTTTTGCCTTCAAGTCATCTACAATTTGCTGCAGATATGTTTTATTTCTCCAACTCTCTTTTGACTTTTATCGACTGCATTAATCAACTCGACACTTTTATTATTCCATTACTGGACTTAAACTAAAATAGAAATGAAATATTATTATTTCACTAAAGTATTGGTTTTTAAAGATAAATGTAAAAAAATATATCAAGGATGTAACCTAATATTATACCTATACCTAACATTAACTACAAATCAATATAACTACCATTATCTACTTAAAATTATTATTTTGTAGTACTTGCACTGTAATTTATAATCATAAAATCAAACAAAATAGTATAAAAATGATCATAGAGGAAGTTAAAGTGTCTATCTAGATCTCCCCATTGTAACTTTGGAACACCTATTATTTCGAAGCGATCACATTTAGGGAACCTGTAAATTAGTCTTAAACATGCTTCTTTAAAATAGAGCATTTGCAATTATTTATCGATATTGTTATTAACTAATAATAAAACTACATGCAGTAAGAAGTACTTAATTATTGAATTTAATGCATCATACAAATAGTATCTCTACGTTTACATTATTTACCTGTGAAATGTATACCGCTGTTTAATCAATTAACGTTCTTACATCTGCAAATTTTACAAATGTTCTGTTCAAAACGAGAAACAAATAAATACGATTCTTTGTATACTCAATATTAAGTAGTTAAACATAATGCCAATAATAAACCATCTCTATATCTAAAACTCTTACCTCTATCCAAAAAAAAGAAACAATATACCTATTTAAGTACTGCACTATTGAAAAAAGTGTGTAACACTTAATTAATAATAATTATTATTTTTATTAAGTGTATAATGTAAATAAACACATAATGTAACCATGGAAACGTGGCTCAAAATGGCAACCACTAGAATTTTATATCATTGTTTAATTGAATAGCATCTCAAAAGAAAATGGAGTGTGAAATAATAAAGAAGCGAGTATATTCTTCTTTATTTTGTTGACAGAAATCGGTGTCGTTTCAACCATTGATCAAATAGGGTCATTTTGACGATTGAGGAAAGCCATGTTCCAAAGCACAGTTTTTTTAAGGTTCATCCGACATGCGCATGTTACTATTAAAACTAAAACTGATCTTGACAAAATTAAAAATACTTTCTATGAAAATTAAACTGATGTTGCAATTTGCTATAAATGACACTGGGTTATCGTCTACTGTAACACATAAAGTTATAACTTATATAATGTGGATCTAATACTTATAAAATTAATAGCAATAAAAACAGAAAGTACACATACATATATTACAAAATGATAGGCAATAAAGAACCTAACTGATGTTCAAAAGATCGCGTATTCTACCAGCAACACCGACCAGCAACAAATTTAATCAGATGATACTGCTCTGCGAAATCTTATGTTTTTGTAGAAGATGATCGCAAAGCTCTAAAAAAATTTTTTTGTTTCATTCGGAAATACTGAAAAAAAATCATTGATGTCTCTCCAGTTTAGGAAATAAATGATGAAATTCGCTATATAGCTCTCAGTTTTTTATGAGAGAGCTGAATCCAACACTGCCTAATTTTACTGGTTTCTTTCTCCTCCTCCTGAGTTGAGACAGGTCAGGCAACGTTCTAAAGATATGTAATCTTTCTTCATACGGAAGGCTAGATGCTGACGTCAATAAAATTGCAATCAAACAGCAGTTCTGTTTTCCAATATACATAAACAGACGGATTCGGTTCGGAAAATTTTAGGCTTAGATGACGTACTAAGACATATGTTGAGACTACAAGAAGTTTGAAGAGATGAAAAGACCTAAGTGCTTGTAAACATCAAGCAAACGATGCCTAGACAATATATTAACTGACATTCGTCCCAATACAAAAGAAAATATATTTATTGAAATCAATATTAAAATCAACCTCTCGAGATGACAACTATTACTATTTTCAACGAAGAGAAAACAGTTAGTATCTAACATAGCAGGATGCATAAATATAGTAGTAAGTATACATGAGCTCTAAAACAGAGCTTTGAGGAACACAACTTCAAACATATTTCAATAGTTAAATTGCTGCCTACTTTGACAAAAGGTAAAAATTTCAGCATCTAATAAAGAAAAATTAGTAATAAGCGAATTTAATGATCTGAACTTTACACCTTTAATTTCTCGAGAACTACTCATCCAAAATTAAAAAAACTAGATGGCTTTTAAAAGATAATTAAGCACACAATACCAATAAACGTTTTAAATGTAAAAGGCATCCCTTTTAAGCGATAGAAATTTGGAGAATGTGTACATCCATAAAATATGTCTTCCTGAACATAAACATTGACGGATTCAAGCGGTTTTTTAGTGTTGGCATCAAAACTCAGCAATAATATCTGGATGGCTAGTTTCGGTTCACACCGTATGTTTCTTCATTGCAACCATGGTTCAATCATTTAAGCTAGTCAGGAGGTTAGTAGTACCATCATTCATGAAGAAAATCAAATTGTTGGTCTAATGAAGGTATACTGACAATGTTGGGACAAGATATTTAACACGTATCAGAAAAACAAAATAATTTCAGAAAAAGACGAGCTTATAGGAAACTGATTAGTTTCCTGTAAGCATCTCAACTAAGATAATATCACGTTGTTGATTGCTAATAAACAGCAAGTTGCCATGAGGAATGTGGCCATTAGAATCTTTACTGTACTTACTGTGTACTATTGCATGCAGATTGTACAATATTATTAAAATAATTCCTGATATAAAAGGATATAGACAAAAGATGTCAGAGAATGTCTAATATACCGACAGAAAGCAAATGAATGTAGAGGATCCCAAAATATTGACCAAACATACCTACTTTTCGATTTCTTCTAATTACACTAATAAAATCTTTTAATTAGTACATTTTTTCTTGAAAACATTAACGTTTTTTAAAATTTAATAAGAATGAAAAATAAAGTCTTTTAAAATGAAATTCTGGGCGGAATATTATCTTTTTAAATTCAATCAATGGAAACAAAAATTTCCATTGATAGTTTTAGGGGTGACTCACCCTCAAAAAACACCTTGTAGTCTTTCAATTTAATAATAAACCTAAATCATGTATCAAATTTGGTTATTCTAAGTAATTAAGAGATTTTTTTTTATGTTAATAATAATTTCTAAAAATATTAGAAAGACTTTGACAAAATGTTTATATTTAGTTGTGATACGTTATCATGAAATAAGGATATGAATATTAATTTGCTTATGTTACTTATGTGCTGAAATATGTGACAAAGTGACAACACTTTTTCTTTTACACACTAAGGAACGCATATCAAGTAATACCTAAGATATTATAGCCTGTAATATAATTCTGGTGATAACAATCATTGCAATTGATCCCTGTTTTAACCTATAAAAATCTCCCCTATAAGTAAAAGTATCAGTTCCTCACAAAAGTCACAGATTAGAAAAATGTTTTCTATAAACACTGTGTATAGTCTAGATTACGTAAAGTATCTACGTATTACTCAAATAGATTTTAATCTATATTTAAAGAAGATTAATTTTTTTACATATAATTTTTTATTTTCTGACGATACACCCCTATATCAATTACTTCAGTAATTGCTCCAAACAATCTCATTCATAGAAAAAAAAGTGAAAAAATTAATTGTCTATGCAGATTTTCACAAAAAAATAAGTGAGCGAATCGGTTTACTTAATTGTTGCCTTTATGAGCTGGGCGACTTTCGAAATTTTTTCATTATCAGAAAGTAACAGAATTACACCCATAGAAATCAAGGTTACCGTTTAACTCGTTTATTTACAAATTGGAATAATTAATAAAATGTATAAGCCAATTCACTATTGTACTTTTTATTTCGCGGAAAATTATGTCACACAATGAACCAAAGAACGACATTCAGTTTGAGGTAAGAGAACAACCACAATTTTTTTACGTTTAGTGTTCAGTGAACAACCAAACTAGGTAAAAAATTAATGCAAATTTAATACTACCCACTAAAACTGTATAAAGATATGAATTCGAAGCTTGACCTCTACCCATTCTATTCCTTTTGACAGTTTTAGGGAGTGGACATACACTTATTATTAAACAAAAAACGTAATTTGCTCAATTTTTGCTTTTAACTATTAAAACGGAAATAAAAAAATAATATGTAGGTACAATATATGTTTTCTTGACTAATTAGAAAATTACATACAAATTTAACTCATTTTCTCAATATTTTTTTTGCTATTTCCACTTTATTGGACATTGAATTTTCAATATTGCATTCAGCAACAGTAGTTGATTTCCAACCACCATGGCGCTTATATTTAATATTAGTCATACCGGCTCTAGCATCGGCTAATAGATAGAGAGAGAGAAAGAGCTTTATTAGCAAAAATGCTAGCATACACTTACAACATAAAATAGAGTAACCGAAGAACGTCGAGAACAATGCCTGGTATATTTTTTTCGGATTTATAATTTAAAATAGTTTACTATTTTATACGGAATCTGACACAGTATATTTTTCAAACCACTTACTTGGATTTATTATTGTTAGAATATACAAAAAAACATCGATGCTCAGTATCCGGCTGACAGAGAACGCATATCTTCTGTACATATCCAAATACCTTGGTGACTTGTTTTTATTATCAATTATACTAAATATGCGTTGTAGTCTTGGATTTTTTATAGTTACTAGCAAAGATTTATTTATATCCTGATTTATATCATTATTTTATCCTCTCATCTCTCCAACAAGCTCCACATATGCCAAAAATTAGTGCTACCTAATTAAAAAAATAATGTAGGTTCATTTTATTTTACATTTGAAGAAGAAAATTTGATCATTACAAATATTTCATTGGAGGCATCTCTCAGAAAAGTGTCGATTTCCTTTCTAGTCAATATTCTTAACTTCTTCGGTTTGTAACCATCATATTTTTGTTTTTAGGAATGTTATGATGTTAAAGCATCGTTACTTTTAACATGGAATAGTACGACCACAAAGAGGACGGCATACACTTCACACATTTTTCCAAGAAATATGTTAGGAACACATGTTCAATGTAGTGTTTTACGCTTCTAAAGAAACGCCATTTGTTGATTGTTGTAAAACTTTTTTGATTTTGCAGTTAATTTTAATTTTATTGTAACAGCATAGCTAATCTATTTATTTTATATTATTAAAATTATATAAAACTTCTTTCATGAATAACAATAATGTCATAAAGTCGTCTATGATTGCTATGGGATGAGTTATTAAGTAGATAACTCAGGCACAATAATCGCCATGCTTCTATTGAAATCCATAAAAATAATTATTTATTATTTGACACAAAACTTCGTCAGAAATTATTGAATCAGCGCAACAAATAGAGTGTAATTTATTACCGGAAGAAGATATATCAGCAAACATATAAAAAAATAATTGATTTTTAAATATTCAAATGGAGAAGCTATATATAATCAATTAATAAGAATTCATACATTTGGGAAAATGCCAAAACAAGTTGCTGCGTTTGTCAAATTAGTGGATGCTCACAAATATACCGGACACTGTTTCCGAACTTCCGCTGCACTATTAATAAATTCAGAAACTAATAACTTTAAAAATGGATGGTAGACGGAAACCTTCAACGGTACAGGCTACATTGAGGGATCCATAACTCGTAAATCAGTTGTTAGCAAAAAAAATTCTTTACTGCAAGTACATTAAGTGCTGGAAGCAATTTTTTAATTAATTCAACCACTTTGGAAGATTCAATAGTTCATAAACCATTTATAAGTGAAAACATTTCAATCTATATACAGGGTGTGCCCGTAATTCCACGTAAATATTGAAAGGGGGTATTCTATAGCCTAATTTAGGGGGAGTATTTTCTATATTTTTTTTTTCGATTTGAGCCCTCCCTGCAGAGATATTCGCGTTGGTCGGTGAACCTAATATTCTATTTTCATTTTTTTTCAAAAAACGGCTCAATCTAAAATTTTGAAATTTGGTACGCGTGTTCTACGTTTTAGCAATAAATTTTTATTTTTATACGTCACTTCGAAGTGGTTGAAACAAACAACCCTTCCTGATGATTTGGCTAGAACTTTTCTCTAGATGAATCAAAATTAAAATTACGATTTTTTGGACCTATGATTTAAGAAACTTTTCTTGCTCTTCATAATCATAATAAAAAAAAACACATTGGAGGTGTGTGCCATTTTGATGTTTAATTGTTGTGTAGTCTTACTGACAGTTGTCAACTGCTTCACCGGTCTTGTGAAACGAATTGTGTCTTAACAAGATGCAGACAGTTTTAGCAGGCAGGAATATGGAGATATGCATTTGAAAACTATGGAATTGTCAATAAGACTCCACAACAATTAAACATTAAAATGACATACGCCTCCTATGTGTTTTTATTTATTATGATTTCCAGTTTGAAAGGGTGGTAATTGATAAGAAATATTTTTTTGCTCAGAAAGTATTAATATTTTGGAAAAATTGAAAGAGCAAGAAAAGTTTCTAAAATTATAGATCCATAAAACCGTAATTTTAATTTTGATCCATAGCCATGTAGAAAAAAGTTCTGGCCAAAACATCAGGAAGGGTTGTTTGTTTCAACCACTTTGAAGTGAAGGGTAAAAATAAAAATTTATTTCTAAAACGTAGTTCCATCAGAGAACACGCGTACCTAATTTCAAAAATTTTAGGTTGAGCCGTTTTTAAAAAAAAAATAAAACCAAATTTTAGGTTCATCCCACCAACGCGAAAATAAAATAGAATATACGACCCCCCCTTAAATTAGGCCGTAGAATACCCCCCTTCAATATTTACGTGGAATTACGAGACACCCTGTATATATGAAGTAAATAGATATAAATGTTCATATGTCAAACTTAGATTGAAAATATTCTCATGTCTTCACGTTCTTTTAATCTGAATGATTCAATACAATCTCTATAAAAATAATTGTAACATAAGCAGAAAAACAACTGAATAATAGATAAAAATTGAACAATATATCCGGTTGAAGTATTTATAACAATCGTAAGTGCATGCAATATACTTAGGTTAACATTGTATCAATGTTAACACCAATCAATTCCTGGTTTGATACAAAAGCTAACCTTACAATAACAAGATAACATCTAAGTACTTGGTAATAGTTAGCTGAATTTATCTGTTACTAATGCAAAAAATATGTAATTATTAACCCATATTAAAAATAATATAGTACAGTTAGATACATATACAGGATGTCCCGAAATTAATGGGACACAGAGCAAGAGCAGATTCCTTAGGTACATCAAAATAATGCGATTAAGCCAAACTTACGTTGGTCCATTTGTGTCTAATAAAAAAAGTTACAGGGCGTTAAAGCTTAAATTTTGAATTCGAAATTCTTAAAATTCTTAGAGTTTTCAAAAGATTCTTTCGGGACATCCTGTAGATACCATTAATATGTTTTCCTACTTGCCCATTCAAACTATTTTTTTAAATATATATATCTAATTCATATAATTTTATCTTATTGCGAATTATTTTTGAAATAGTAATGCAGTAGAAGATATTTTCAACAAAAAATATTAAAAAATAAAAATCAATGTCATATTATTATCATGCCATTTTTAAGATAGTAGATTTAGAGAAACCATGTAAAACTTTATAAACATGTTTCTTTGGTTATTTTACATCAAAATCTTTATGAAATAAGGATCACTATTTTCAATTTAAACAGCGTCCAAAATAAACTCAAGAAACACTCGAATTAAGATAACCTCTAGATTTAGAAAATATCCTGGATAAAACTATAAATATTATATCTATATTAAGTTGATAAATACATTGTACATTTGGTATTATCATCGTATTCAACGATTTACGATATAATAGTGGCTATGTAAGTTACGTGGATCAGCTTTACAGAAGCCGCATTTTGGTTCTATACAATAATGTAAAAACTTTTTACAGAAACGCTGATTTAATTTTAAACACACACCAAAAAGTACACAAATAGAAACTGCATCTTTTAATGAACATAACTTCCTACGTATATGTTGCATTTTTGTTAATTTAATGGAATTTTTTCTCAATGGATAACCGATTTTTTCATGTTTGTAATTCTGAGGAACTGACTTTCTCTTTCCTGGGAAAATAATGGTTTCTATTTTGCACCTGTCATACAAACTAACACATAACAACAATTAAGGAGTGCACAATCACAATGAGTTTGCCAGAATAGCAAGTGTTCCATCAATAATAATCCATATTTTTACTTTTTGTAAAGGTATTGAAATTAATATAAATCACTTTTTCTACAATTCCTACTAATTAAATCATATGTATGTTCTTTGACACCAAGAATATATACAAAGCTGTATCCAATAATTATCTAAAATAAAAATTAATAAAAATAAATGTATTACAGGAAAATACGCACCTGGCTTAATAAAATAATTCTATAACATTGAAAATTCAAATTCACTTTTGAACATATGTGGGAACCGTAAATTCAACCACAATAGATAAAATGTGATCTATTTCTGCATTTTCACGATTGTTTCTTCAAGTAGCCTTTAAGGTGATTCAGGTATCTAATTATAAAAATTGTTATATAAATTAAAATTATCTACTGATGGATTCCACCACAACAAACTGCTGATTCTAAGTACAAATATAATATATTTGCAGCTAAAGTGAATAGAAGACATATATCCTGTTTGATCATTATCATGCAATCACTTATGTGGGCTTATTTTCTGCAATAACCCAATTTTAAGCAAAAACGGACATGTGTTATTTTTGCTTTTTCCAAACTAATTGAAATGAAACGAGAAATGTAAGAGATGAAAAGACTACATTTAAATGTGTGATGGCAGTTTAAGGAAACTGATTTGGAGCGTAACCAAGGCAGCTTGCTACATGAAAACATGCAGAATGCTTAAATAACACAATCAAAAAGTCAGTAGTAAGCTTATTAACGCATTTTTTCTTGAAAACATTAAAGTTGTTTCAAAATCTAACAATAGTAAAAAAGTGTTTTAAATTTAATTATACGCGGGATAGTCCTTCTCCTTATATTCGATCAATGGAAAAAAGTTTGGTGTAATCTTAGGGATAACTCGCCGTTAATGAACACCTTGTAGTGTTTCAATTTACTTTAACTCATAGTCAAAGAAGGCCATTAATTAATCCAGTAGTAGTGCTACGGGCGGCATCAGTCTGGCAGTTAGGCCCCACGGGGGCCATTTTTGCCTACCCTACCATCTCATCACCTCTCCATTGTCTGCCCTCAGTCTTTCTCGAACCTACCCGACGCCCTGATGAACGCCCGTATATTGGTCCATGATAGGCCCCTTATCTCTTTCCTTTGCAGCTCCTCTATGCCAAAGATCCTCTATCTTAGTCTTCCAAGGGCCGCACAATGTCTTAAGAAATGGATAGGGGTCTCCCCCCTCTCTCTACATTCCGGACATAAGAGACTCACTCTATGCCTATTGAGTTCAAATGCCTTCTGAGTCTGTAGTGGCCTATCAGAACCACCACCATTTGGTTCAGGGACCTTCGACTAAGGCTCAGCAGCCACATCGTCCTATATTTACTCGGTTCATTGAAGAAGTCATGGGCCTGTCTACATCCTCCATTCTTTCTCCAAATCCCTCCTAGTATTTGATAGGCCCATTTATTAAGGGCACTATTAAGACTACCTCGCGTAATTCCAAGAATGGGTTCGGGTCCCTGGCGAGGTGCCCCAGATCCGAGACGAGCTAACAAGTCAGCCGTCTCATTACCAGGGATTCCTTTATGGCTAGGAATCCAGACCAACTGTCTCGTCCTTGGAGAGCTAAGGGTCCTGAGTGCAGTCTGACTATGACAGCAGATGAAGATTTTCTCCTCCACCACTTAATAAACCTATATCATGTACCAAATTTAGTTACTTCATGTTAAAGTAATTCAGAGATATAATTTTTTTTCTAAATATTTGACCCCACTTTGAAGGCATTTATCGTTTTCGGAAGGCGAAGTGGGCAATAAAGCGTTGGTGGGACGAAATGTATACATTTATTTAATTTCAATTTATATTATACTTCCTTATGACAGGTAAAACTGGGTGGTAGCTGGCGAGCCAAATTATGCTAGGAAGGACGTCTTTAGGAATGCATCCGCGGTGGAAAGATTAGAGTAGTGCAGGTATGTCGATACTAAATTATCTCCATGTAAATTGCCAGGATCCTCTGAGAAATGTTTTCATTGGAAATCTCTTTTTTATTTTGGAAATACTCCAAAATATTTAACACAAACGACCAACGTTACCAGGAAGAAAATCCAATATTTCAACAAGACGGGGCTCCTCCACATTATGCATTACCCGTACACCAGTTTCTGGATGAAACGTTTCCTGGTAGATGGATTGGGAGGAGGGGTGCTAACGAATGGCCGACGAGATCGCCCGATTTATCTTCCCTTAATCTTTTTGTGGGGACATTTAAAATCCAAAATTTATGCCACCCAGCCTGAATCCTTAGAAAATTTACGGAACCGCATTACTAATGAGTGCCAATAAATTACACCAAATGTTCTTCACAATGTCCGAGAACACTTTGAACAGTTGTTGTACTATTGTATGGAGGTGAATGGCAGACATTTTCAACATTTAATAAGATAAGAATTACATTTTTTAAAATGCAATTCTCGGCGGCACGTAGCTCAAATTTAAAAAACGAAGCTCCATTTTAAATAGAATTGAATGCTCTTTAAAAAGATGTATAACAACATACCCCTCCCCTTTTAAAAAAATAAGGGCAGTAGCCACCCCCGCTAGGGGGTTGAGGTTACAGGAATACAATTAATAGTAAAACGTGTCCCCCTGAAAACAAAAGTTTACGGGTCCGACAGTTTCTTTTAATTTTTACGTACAAAGCCGTAAACCTTGCTGGACTATGTTGGATGGGCCACCCTGTACGTCGGGTTTCACCAACGTTTTATTGCCTACTTCGCCTTCCGAAAACGATTCTATTATAGCTCTGTCTGTGTGGTGCAAATTTGTACCCCCATGCACTTGCTCTGTGTTGGTTTTTATGCGAAATAACCTATAAAACGTTGATGCATTTGATTAAAAGCATAAGTGCCTGTTTTAGTTAATGCAGTACTGTTGCTGTTATTTGGCATTACACAATCAAAAAATTATATATGGTTTATCAAATTTGTTTGTGTTTTTTACTACGGTGTTCTAAATACATGCAAATCTAGACTATTATTCGACATTAATTATGAAAATTCAAAATAATCGGTTAACCATGGATATAAGTTAATTTTGTTATTTTGCTGTCAAGAATTGCATAAAATAAACCGAGGGTCAGCACGCATTGCATTGTTTTAAAATAAATAATTTTTCTCGTACACAATGCACTTATTACCTTTACAGATAATTTAATCTAGTTATTGCGTTGCATATTTTAACACCATACCTCCCACGACTTGCACCGTTACAGCGTTGTCCTTAGATTTACTGTAATTACAGTTTATCTGCACCGCAAAGCGTACCTATTTGTTCAGCAAGTATATTTATAAATTGTTTACTTTCAGTTGTACCCAAGGCGATCGGGGAGAAAAAACTGCCCCAGATTTAATTCGTAGTTGGCATGGAGCATATGCAAACGATTTCATAATAGGAGATATTTTGTTGATGTGAAGAAAGTCCCAAACTGGTTTTCTATTCGGAATACACGGAATCGTCGGAGATGGTTTAATTTAATTAATAAAAATTAGATTGCGAGGATTTGACGTAGGCAACTTGCAAGACACGCAAGCATAACTGCAGTTCTCGGTGATTTCACTGCTGAATGTAACGATTTCTCCATTTATCTTATATTACTGAAATGGTAACATTCAAATTAAAGTTAATTTGTTTAAGTGTACTGCTAAAATTAAGAAATTTATTTAAATAATAAAAGGTTTCCAGGTTCATATTAGTTTATAGCCAACTGAGTCTTGCATTACCATAGTGATTTTCGAAAGTAAACAAACACTTTATTTTGCTGTAAAAATCAAGTATTATTTATGTACACTGAATGTCTTCTCCCTTCATTTTCTACAGGGTGTTTGTAAACAAGTGCGAAATATTTTAGAGGTGGTTGCCGACATTATTTTATGAAAACAAGTTCATATAAACGTAGGTCGAAATATGATTCGTTTCTGAGATACAGAGTGTTTAAATTTTAATTTTTTATTAATTATTTCAAGGAGTTTTAAAGATATTGACTCGAAATTTGAAACACGTTTTGAGATAAATGAGAATATTTTGAGGTGATCCGAAAAATAGTAGGCCACTGACTTTGATTTGATATTTTTGTAGAAATCCACCATCAATTCTTAACGAAATTCGTCTCTTCAATATTTTTCCTAGGATGCACCATTTTTGAGGAAAAATATAAAACATATTTTATTGCAAGTTCTGTATTTTTAGTTTCTATTATTTGTTTGCTACAAAATTAATGTCAATAAGTGAATAATTTTTGTGTTTTGTGTTCAAAAGAAAAAAAAAATTACAAATGGGGAAATGGCAGATATGCATTTTGCCTATAGTAGAAGTAATGGAAGTGCTCTGTAAGCTTGACGACTGTAAGCTAAGTTGTATCAAGAAGAGAGTAGCATACTTCATCTCACAATATTTCACCCACGTTTGCGCAAAAATGGTACATTTATGAAATGAACTGCTGACTGTGGGCGCCCTCAAGAAGTATGAACTGTGCAACTAGAAGAAGCAGTTCGTGATATAGTCTCGGAAATTAGCACTCGAAAAATTACCAACACATTGAATGTAAGCAACTTCACGTATTTAAAATTCTAAAAGAGCAGCAATTGTATTCGTTTCATATTCAACGTGTACAGGTGCAAAATCCTGATTTTTTAAATGGCGATTTGTTTACTGACGAGGCAAGTTTTTCAAAAGATGAAATTTTCATAATAATCACTTATGGGCTGATGAAAATCCACACGGATTTTTTCAAGGTCATTTTCAACATCAATTTTCAGTAAACGTGAGGCTTGGACTACTTAATGATTATTTAGTTGGTCCATATTTCCTCCCATTGCGATTAAATGATGAATATTATCATCACTTCCTACAGGAAGAGTTACCTGCTCTTCTTGCAGAAAATCCTCTTTTGCTCAGACATAATTCATGGCTCATAAACGATGGTGTCCCAGCACATTTTAGCATTAATGTACTTCGTCACTTAGATACAGTATATCCAAAGCGTTGGATAGGTAGGGGAGGTACGCAACAATGGCAAGCTCACTCTCCAGATTTGAATTCCTTAGATTTTTTAATTTTGGGTTTTCTCAAGTCATTAGTTTACTCCAGCCCTGTCGAAAATATTGAAGTCCTGAGGATTCGAATTACAGTCAATGAGACGATAAGAAATACAGTAGGGCTATTTCAGTGAATACGACAGTCAACAAGGCGAAGGGTTGACTCTTGTATCATTTGTAAGGGAGGTCATTTTCAACATCTGTTATAGGTTTGCGACTACTCAAAAATATTTGTATTACTGTTGTTTTGTGTAATTGTTTTGGTTTAATGTTTTTGTATTGTTAACTAAAATTTTTTGAAATATTGAAGAGAAAAAAACTGGAATATTAAAATGAACACCCTGCATCTCGAAATCAAAAATTTTTTTACGCACATATCAACATTTTATTTTCAATGTTTAATTTCATTTATACTTTGACCATAATAACACTTTAGTAAAAGAGACCTTTAAATAAAAGTTTAACAAAACCTACAATAAAGTAAGTATGTTTTATTTTTTCCTTCAAAACGGGGCCTTATACCAAAAAATTAAGAGACCAATTTCATTCAGAATTAATGATTTCTGAAAAATATAAAAACGGGAAAAAGTTTTATATTAAAAAAGTTCTTTCTAGCATGAACATAAAATGCAATGGTGCAAGTAGAAATATTCGGATCACCCCAAAAAATGCATGTATCCCTCCAAAGTATGTTTCAAATATTAATAAAAATAAATAAAAAATTAAAATTTAAACACTCTGTATCTCGGAAACGAAGCATATTTCGACCTACGTTTGTATAAACTTTTTCCACAAAATATCTTCGGCAACCACCCCCTAAAATATTTCGCACTTATTTACAAACACCCTGTAGAAAATAAAGGGAGAAGACATTCAGTGTACGCCGTCTCAAATTCGGAAAAAAAAAACGTTAGAAACGTGATTTGAAATTCTACCACAAAAATTAAGAACGTTAAAAATAGGGTGATATGGTAAAATAGTACATTATACTATAAGGGAGAGAAATGCGTTATTTTGGTAGAGGTGCAATTTGAAGCACGAGGCTACAATGCACCGAGGACAAAATAGCATCTCTCCCGAATGGTATATACTATTTTTTCCACGGTCTCATTAACTTAAAAACACATATTTTGTCATTATGAAGTAAGTAGCACCAGAATTATTGTATTCGGATTTGAGCATTTATTTAGTAGTCGTTGAGTTATTGTCATAACTACAAAATAAACAAACAAAAAGAATTGTCAAATTAAGGTGCTATTTTGATTTAGTTTAAAGTTTGTTTAGTGCACAATGAATAATTGTGAGTCGGAAGAGATTGTGGAGGCTGCAAATATTGCAATAAGCAATTTGCTGCCTACGAAGTCAAGATCTTATACGATATAGCCGACAATCGGTTCAAAAAGTGGTGCGCCGAGAAAAATGTTCAAGTATACAGCGAGAATATTTTGTTGGCATACTTCAATGAAAATGCAAAGAATTACAAGTCTTCCACATTATGGGCGCAATATTCTATGGTTAAGACATGCTTGATAATTTACGACAACATAGATATAAGCAAATTCCCCAAGCTGATTGCATTTTTGAAAAGAACCGGTGACGGATATCGAAAATATTGACAAAGGGTGAAATCGATCGTTTTCTATCAAGTGCAGATGACAAAGAATTCTTAATGATTAAGGTAAGATTACTTTTGTTGTTAGGTATTTCAATTATTAAGTATTTTGATTTTTTATAGGTTGGATTAATTCTGGGGATTGCCGGAGTTTGTCGAACTGATGAACTAGTCAATTTAACTGTAGATGATATTGAGGATGTAGGCTCTTCCTTGATTGTAAAAATTCCAAACACTAAGACAAAGATTCCACGAACCTTTCTGGTTACCGATGTGGGAAATATGCTTGAATTGTTTCGAAAATACTTGTCCCTTCGTCCTCCCCACGTCAAGCATAAGCGCCTTTTTTGTACTACAAAGCAGGAAAATGTAGACCGCAGCCAGTTGGAAAGAATACCATAGGAAAAATTCCGAGTGTAGTAGCTTCGTATTTAAAATTACCTGATGCTGCATGTTATACTGGTCACTGCTTACGAAGATCTTCAGCGACATTACTGGCACATGCTGGTGTGGATATCACGACAATAAAGCGTCATGCTAGTTGGAAATCAACGACAGTCGCTAAGGGTTATGTCGAGAACTTCATTGAAAATAAGACCAAAATTGCTAATCAGGTTTTAGTAGGTACCACTACTAGCGCAATCACAAAAACTGTAAATGTAAGCGAAAGTAATATTCCTTCTAATATTAATTTTGAAAATTGGACAAATGTAACATTTAATTTACATGTCAATAAAAAATTTCAATGTTATCTTTTTTTTGCATGAAAAACGTTCTCCATAATGTAAACTCCCTTGGGAGCATTATACTCCCTTGGGAATAATCAACTACTTCTGTTTTAATTTTGATGTCATAAAAACTGATTTCTACTCCCGACCGTGGAAAAATATAATTATTTTTAAGAATAAGAAAGTCATCTCTTTAAAAAAGCTGTCTTCCCATCATAAGTTTTTAAAGCAGTATTATAAATTATACAGTTATATAACACTTATTGTAACCTTATGTTTTGTATATTCAAAAATACTATTTGTTGTATTTGTAATTTTGCGAAATGGACCTTTGTTTTTCACGTTTTACTTCTGTCCGTGAACAATGTTATTTAACAAAACATTTTTTCAATTATAGTCACATAATCTTCTACATAACGCGGCGTACATTTTTTAAAACCAGTATGACGACATTACGTATTGTAAATAACCTGATATTTACAAATAGTTGAAAATTTGTTTTCGTCAAGGTTTCGTGGAAATAATGAAAGTAATAGATACGTCTGGGAGGACAGAATATTTATTAATGATATTAGAAAGTTTATGAAACTGAAACTGCTTGTGTGAATCATAATGTTAATTAATAATCAATATTGGTACCATTATTGGAGAAACTAATGAAATAGGCGGTAGACTGTGGATGTCATGTTCAAGGAGAAGTAGGTATATGGTTTCGTAGTTTTGAAACTACAGATATTGATAACTATCTCTTCAGGAATGGTAGGTAAAGCGTAGTTTTTCATAACCATTTCCGTTTGTATAAAAGTAGTAATGTCAAGGTTTATAATTTTCTCACAACACCTTATTTAGTTGAAAATTGTACTACGACGTATTGACTAAGCCATCAATATACTCTAAGTATATGAATTTAAGAAGTTTGTAATTTTGGTCTTATGCCTAAGTTTATAGACTATAATTATGTCAGTCAAGTGTGACAAGAAATCTGGCAAAATTTAAAAAAGCGTGTAGTCTTGTAAAACAATACAATATTTCTTTAAAGTGTTATTCTTCTTAACAGCATAAATAAAGACAAATATAGAATGTGCTTGGAGTTTCGTAAACAAACATTATTCATACCGGTTGTTTTTCCGATAATACAAGAAATCAATTTCCCTACCAGTCAATTTTAAAACGCTTAGGATTTTATATATCTTCTTTAAATTCTCCTCAAATATATATTTTTTTATTATATAATAACTCAATTAATAACATAATTTTGCATAAATAGATAATATTTAAAATTTAATATAAATTTATTTTATAAACGTTATTAGTTAAATAAAAATACATTGAGCAAAAATATATATTTTTTATTACGTATAATTAGAAAAATATCACATTATATTTAGAGCTTTTCTTTTACTTCGCCGATTCATCTGTTACATAGTTATATTCAATTTTGTAGTACGAATAAACGCTTGCCTAACTGAAAAGAAAAGAAAAGGTATATATGTATAGATTTGTACATTTTTTCCTTTTGTACTTACAATTCACCTAGTAATGAAATTATCTATTTTTTCATTTCCCTCTCTTCATTCTTTAAGAACAGAGCCAACAAATCTGTTGACACTTCCATTTGCTGCAGTTGGTTTAAACCAGTAAGTGACATTATTTCTTTTGCCTTCAAGTCATCTACAATTTGCTGCAGATATGTTCTCCAACTGCTGCACCTTCTTCTAACTTTTATCGAGTGCATTAATCAACTCGACACTTTTATTATTCCATTCCTTGACTAAAACTAAAATAGAAATGAAATATTATTATTTCACTAAAGTATTGGTTTTTAAAGATAAATGTAAAAAAATATACCTAAAAATGTAATTGTGTAGAAATTGACCTAATGCTACTCTCTTTTGTTTTGTACTGCTCGATGTACCAGCAGATGACTAGGTTACTAAAAAAATATATCAAGGATGTAACCTAATATTATTATACCTATACCTAACATAAACTAACTAACTACAAATAAATATAACTACCGTTACCTACTTAAAAGTATTATTATGTAGTAGCACTGTAATTTATAATTATCAAATCAAACAAAATAGTATAAAAATGATCATAGAGGAAGTTAAAGTGTCTATCTAGATCTCCCCATTGTAACTTTGGACTACCTATTATTTCATAAAGAATTTGAAGCGATCACATTTAGAGGACCCTTAAACATACTTCTTTATAAATAGAACATTTGCAATTATTTATCGATATTGTTATTAACTAATAAAAAAAAACTACATGCAGTAAGAAGTACTTAATTATTGAATTTAATGCATCATACGTATATTCATCAAGTAGCAAATATATTCTTTTTTATTTTGGTGACAGAAATCGGTGTCGTTTCAACCATTGATCAAAAAGGGTCAATTTGACATAAACGATTGAGGAACGCCATCTATTACTTACCACGTTAATCAACTTAGAAATTGGCTAGTATGGTAAACTGTGACAATTAGGCTATACTACTACATTTGCATTAGATGACCAAAGTTCAAAACAGATATGAGGAAAAATGGTGCAAATATATCACTGCCGAACTGGAAAAGAATAGCTTAGCTTTATCAGAATAGCAACTCCAACAAAAATGCCCTGACTATAGTCATATTTTTTCCCAATTTTAAATTTATTATCAATAAATTGCTTTATGTAAAATCACATGTATAAACTGCAACTGTATGTAAACTGCTCTCTTTATTGAATAGTATAAATATATATTACAGACGCATTCCTTCACTTTCAAACTGGAATTTCCCGAGCTCAAAGAAATGTCTAGTGAGTGATGAAATGAAAGAAAAATATACATATTTCTTTAGTTTCCAATATAAATTGCCTACTATTGTTAACAATTTTGGAGTCCCACAGGGTAATGTTCTAGGACCAATTTTGTTTATAATTTATTTAAATGGCATTGTGAAATATATTAAATTGGCTTTTGTATACATCTTTGTTAATGATACTCTAGGTACCACAATGGGCAGTTACATGTATAGCTATTGAAAAAATTAATAAAGACGTTGCAATCATTGATATTTACCCGTTATAATAATTCGAATGTCCAAAAAAACTAAAGCAATGATTCTTACAACCAAATATAAATTTTCTAAAATTAATTTAAATGATTTTAAAGCCTCTTTGCTAATACAAATATCGAATTTCTAGATAAAATGCTTTGGTTTTTACTTAGATAATACCTTAAGCTTCAACATTTTTTATATACCTATAAAGAATTAGACATTAAAAAAACTTCTTTTCAAGACTATCAAAATGTGTGTTTATCATGATAAATATTACTGTATACAGGTTAATTGTTCAACTGCATTTTGAATATTGTCCAACTATCTTGTATTTAATATGAAATGTCAACTTCAGGCTTTCCAAAACTAAGGGTTGAGTATAACAGGTATACAGGTATAGTTATTTGACTACGTGGACGTCACTGGAAATATTAGTGACGGCACAATTTATTTGTAGTCTAATTATTATAGCATTTTCAACTTATCTTCCTATTATCTTTACTTGTTAAATAGATTTAATTAAATCTCTTAAAACCAAAGAAAGATCTCACACATTTGGTTAAATTGATAAACCAGCCTTTAGTTACTTAAAATCCGTTATTAAATTTTCATTGAAACTCTATGTGTAATCCTCGTATTACCAGTTGTTAAGATTCCTATAGAAAAAAAGTAAATAGCAAGAAAATAGGTACGTTGAACGTTCATATACCTACACATACTCAACATATTAAAAGTGCTTGTCAGTGTTGAATAAGCTAATAACAGCTTATGGGAAGTTTGATTTTCTCAAAAATGATGATCATCGATGGGACTTTCACATGATTCTGTATCCTAAAATAAGTGATGTAAAAGCATCCAAAGTATTACTGCCATAAAAACTCCCCGGAGACCGTGCAGGAAGTTAAAACTGGTACATACAGTGAAAGGGGAAATTCCTAATTCAACATTTCTCCAGGACAATACACCTCTGTTTTTTAGGTGGAGCCATGTGCAATATTACATTGCATAAAAATAAATAATGCGATGACCTACATTTGCGAATATATTAATGTATAAGCAGACGTGTTTAATGCTATTAGCAAATACAAAGACTGTTTTATAAAAAAATGCTAAAGTAAATTTATATAAAAAATCCATATAAATTAACACAAGAAATGTGAGCAGTTTTAAGTAATTAAAAGAGACAAAATTATTCATTTCGTGTAGATTTTGGAAGATTTATTTTACATAGTTTAACGCAATCGAATGAATTTGTAACAGCTCAATTAATTAACATAAATAAAAGGCGAATGACATATTTACATACATTAAATATACTAGATAAAATACAAAATGACCAAAATCGAATTAACTGCATATATCTAAAAACATCAGTTCACCATAATCTACTTTGAAAGAAAGTTGTTCAGGTTTTATTATTTATTATTATATTTATTAATTTACTTAAAAATAAACTTATTCAGGACGTAATAATCCAATAAATTTTTATTCCTATTGATTAATATAACTATTTAGATTTTCAGTTAAATTTGGTATAAAAATATATTTCAAGTGGCTGAAAATGAATAAAACTTATTTTTTATCTAAAACATAGTTACTGAGAATAATTTTTCTAACAATATTTTTGGTACAGATTTTATCTTATTGTTATCATATTGTTTAGTCAAAAAGATATATTTATTGCATGCATAATTTCAAAGAAAAATTGATTTTATGCTTTTTGCCGTTTTTAATTAATTAATCAATAACTTTAATGGTTAGTAGAAATATTCAAAGAAGACTATTATTCTTAACGAAACCTATGTAGGTAAAAAAATACACCTATACTAATCTTGTAACTTATCATATGTGGGATCTTCGAAATGTTATGCATATTTTTAATGAAGGGTTTTAAGTATTAACAAAATAAAAAGAGTATGGAGTATAAGACTAAATATTGAACTAGACGCTTTATCATTCTTTAATTCTTTCATATGCGCCAATACTAAGATGTGGGAAATAACCTTACCAACTAATGGTATGTATTTAATCTTTAATATCAATCGTAGTGTCATGATATCGTTTATGTTCTTACTTTGGTAGTGCAAACGAAGCTGACCAGATGACTGATATGTTCGAGAGTAAGCAATAAATTTATCGTCTGAATAATTCTACTGGCGCCAAGTATGTCTCTTAACTCGACAATGTTAACTTAAAACTTAATATTTATTTAATGCTTTCCCTCATTCTGAGAATATATCGACAACGTTTGGCGTTTGTTACATCGTACACCTAAAAAATCTCTATACCAAATTTCACTGAAATATTTTAAATTTTTTCTGAGACGTAACATTTTAAGTACCTAAGCAAAATTTGACTAAAATGAAAATCTGTTTTTTTCAGTTACGACATTGCCCTTGAAATATGGCATATTGACTTATACGCCTTATAGTACTTCGAACATATTATACATTATATAAGCTTTTATTATTTCGAAAGATAGTAGTAGTATTTTATTTCAAAAAATTCAAATACCTACTGACTAGTATTTCTTTATGAAATCAGTTGAATACCTTGACAATTTTTATTTCAAAATATCTTTAGTTGTTTAAAACAACTTTTACTTGACTTTTCTTTGCTTAATTTTGAAACACGCTATTTTTGAAGATTTTTTTAAGGTTTGTATCCCTGAATTTCTTGCCCTGTTATAAACATGGTCTCCAATAACTACTGAAATATTACATTGTCTTCATCACTGCTGGCTTAAATTCTGTGCTATTGTTCGCTGTGAAACTGATAAAAAATCTTAAAGTTTTCATATCTTAAAAAATTCAAAGATAATAGATATTTATGATATACGTATTTAAAGTAAGATTTTATTTTGTGAGTGAAGATGATTTAACTTCTATTTTTTCTACAAAACAATCGGAAGAACTTTAAACTCAATAAAAATAAGAAATTAAAAAATACCACACAGATCGCAATGTTTATGAACCAAAATTTTCGTAGCAACCAGTGCTGTTGTTAGTTACGGAAAAAACGCAAAAATATTGACAGCATTTTCTAGTAATATTATAAGTATAATGAATAATCTCGATAATGAGCGTAACGAATCCATCCCTGCTGAAATCGAAGAAGCCGCCAGTCGAGCAACATTGGAATTATTGCCAGCGAAATCAAAGGAACAGTACGAAATCGCTTATAGACGCTTTTCGGAATGGTGCAACATTAAAAAGGTCCCTGGGAAATGTAACGGAAGTGTTTTACTGGCATATTTTGAGGAAAAAGCCAAGATATGGAAATCGTCAACGCTGTGGTCAAATTATTCCATGATCAAAACTATGTTAAAAATAAAACAAGATCAAGATATAAGCAAACATTATAAACTTATTGCTTTTTTAAAACGAAAGGGTGAAGGATATCAAGCAAAAAAGTCAAAAGTTTTGACGAAGACGCATATCGACAAATTTCTCACAGAAGCAGAAGATGAAAAGTATCTGATGATGAGTCACAGCAATAGTGGGTGTCTTAGGGGTGTGTCGTCGGGAGGAATTGTGTCAGATGACCATCGACAATATCGAATATTTGGGCACTTCGGTTGTTGTGACCATACCAGATACTAAAACGAAAGTGCCTCGGACTTTCAGTGTTGTTGGTGAATTCTATTTAAACTTTTTTAGAAATTATATGGCACTCTGGCCACCCAACGCAGACCATAGACGACTTTTTCTTAAATATATGAAGAATAAATGTGTGAAGAATCCAGTCGGAATTAACATGTTTGGTAAAATGCCTGCCGACATTGCAGAGTTCTTCTACCAAATCCTCAACTCTACACCGGACACTGTTTTCGTCGTTCATCGGCGACATTGTTAGCAGATTCTGGTGCAAATCTTACTACCATCAAGAGACATGGAGGAAGGAAATCCTCGACGGTAGCTGAAGGCTACATTGAAAATTCACTGGAACAGAAGAAGGAAATTGCGTGCCAAATACTTCCTACTGCTGCAACTACTAGCAAGACCACCAGTACTACCAGTAGTATTTCTACAGAAAATAGATGTGTCACACATGTTGACAGTAAAACCAACTTAAGTATGATGACTCTGCAGGGAATTACAATTTCAAATTGTTCTAATTTTACTATAAATGTTAATAGTAATAACTAGTTAAAATGTTGGTTTGTACTTATTTAAAATAAAAAGTTGTTCATGTGTTTGTTAAAACGTTTTATTAATTTTCAAAACAAAATTTAAATAAACTTTGATTTACTTTTAACACTAGTTACTTAACGCATGTAGCAGCGCTCCAGCATATTTGTAGCCTTAGAGCGTTTACGCGATAACGATACGATTTATCGTACACTGTAAATCGTTACGATATCGCGTGCACTGTAACCAATTGATTTAAAATTAACAAATTATTGAAGTTATAGTATTTTCAACCACACATCGCTGGGCTAGTGTAGTCTCTAACGTTATCGGAATGCATTCTATTCTCATTTTTAGTATTAAGGTTTTTGCAATAGTGTCTACATTAGCTTTGACTTGATGGATATCGTTTTAATTTATGGTGAAGTAAGATAAAATGCTTTAGCAGCTTTTCGTCTGTACGCAGGACGGCTTCCCGGTAAACATGTTCCAAATACAGCTACTTTTACCGTTATGGTGCAACGCGGGCTTGATACGGGAAATTTGCAACCGAATAGTGGAAGAGATGTAGGTTCAGAGCGTATTGCAGCAGCCGAAGAACACATTTTACAGATTGTTGAAGAGTATTCCCGAATAAGTACCATGCAAACTGCTCATCACGTACAAGGTATGTCCCAATCAACAATGTGGGGTATCATACAACGAGGCTCAGTTATATACGTATCATGTACAGCGTGTTCAAACATTAATACGAAGGGATTATCCCTTACGAATTAGATTTTGTGAATGGTTGCTGCAACAAAGTGCCCAATCCCAAATTTGAGGTGTATAAGGTTCATAATACTTACTCATGTTTGGAATTTTGAAAATCCGAACGCGATTTAATATTTTAATTCATTTGTAAAAATGTCCAGATTTTTGCTGTAAAAAAACGGCACGTACATGCACTAAACATGAAAATAACAAAACAAGTGATGTAGTTATTTAAAGTTGAAGGTAAGAACAGTAGATTCTGTGAGTATCAGATTTTTATCTCGCAGTCAACACGCTCGTTTCATAACCTAAATATTGGGATTTTTAAATATTTCAAAACTTCAAGCAAAGTTTTCTTCTATAAAGAGTGGGCTACTCAGGTCAACTTGTGGCTGAATTTTGTCTATGATATGTATACTTAATTTCCGCGGAACATGAATTTTTAACTCTCAACAGTTAAGACGCTAGAGTCGATTGAAATTCACGAAAAATGACTAAAAAACACTCATTTTCAGCACGCTGCTATTATTCAAAGGGATCGTCCGAGCCAATTATCTTCATTTAGACTGAAACTACTATCTTTCCCGCTCTGAATTCCGTCTTGATCATTCAAATATCTTCAAACAGAAAAATTTGACAGCAAAAATAGCAATTTTTAAGAGTCTTTATTTAAATAGGCGGAAACAAGCGCTTGCAATAATCAAACTCGTGTAAATTTTGTCGTTTGGGACCCTAGAAAAGAGATTTTCAAAGTTACACCAAAATATAAAATGGGTCGGCTTTACCAATTAGACCATTTCAAATGGAATGACCCATTTTGATTATTTATTTTTAGTAAGAAATTGGTAGTCGCGATATTTATCGTATGAAAGCACTACCTTGACGCGATACGATTTACAGCGTACGATGAAATCGTATCGCTATAGCGTAATGTGCAAAGGCTTTACTGTCTAGCATATGAATTAGGATTTCAAAGGTCAAGCTTAAATGGCCGACCTGTAGTAATAAAGTAGTAAGTAAATAACATCATTTTAAATTGTGTAGTACGTAACTTACTCGGCAATTAGTAGAAATAAAATACATTTTAACAAACCTTTCAAACACTTTTTATTAACGTTAGTAGATAAAACATTATTTCTCACTTTTATGGATAATAAATGATACATTTATTTATTTATTTATTTAGGGGACCAAATTTCCATGGGACATTGAAGTCGCTATCTTTATCCCTCTAGATAGGGTAACCTATTAAAAATTTTAAATAGTAAATGGGGTTAAATAGCATATCTAAAGAAAGCCCATTGAATTGTGCAATTTCTTAGTATTGGAATCAGTCTATGTGATAGATCATTAAAACAAAAACGACATTTTTTTTAATAATCATATTGAAAGATCGAAAAGCGTATCAAAATAATGCTTTTTAAATTTTTGTTATAATGATGCACTATTTCTTTAAGCTGATTTAATCATCTACGACATATGTCCTACTCGACAATATCAATAAAGCTTAAACAAATAGGAACTCCTTATTGGTATCTATATATTTGGAATTAGTTATTATTTGGAATTTTCATATTTCTAGTCAATCTGTTAAGAAAAATGGAAATAGAAACTCAATTATCTTTTCAGAATGAACAACTTTAGTGATGAATTTCATTCAATTTATGTACGTTATGTACATCCAAAAAAAGTAGAACGTTGAAACTTATTCTGTCTGCACTTTTAAAACAAGAGTAAACAAATTTAAGCAATTACCATTGAAGTGAAATTCACTACTAATTTCACGGATATTTGTAATAAATTCAGCTTTCTGATGATGAAAGATGCGCGTATCATTCCATTCATAAGTTTATTAATGCCTGCGTCAAACAAATTCATGAGCTAAATTACCGTGAAGCATAGTTGAAAATTTCCAAAGAATTAAGACACATACATATGTTGTCATGCCACGTACTATCATGTGACAGGAAAAATATAACCAACAACTTTGTACATATTTTTTGTTTTATAAGTATAAATTCAGTATTAAAATACTATTAGTAATGCTTTATTTACACGAGCTTAGTGCTAATCGTTAGTACTAAGTACTCGCACTAAACACTAAGCACTTTTGTGGTGAATAGAGGTTTACAATAGTCGGAAATGTGAACTCAATATAGATAGTGGTTAGTATTAGAGTCTTTTCACACGGGCCACTATGCAGCGCTGCTGAGTGGAGCCACTAATTTATGGTTGACGTTTCGCTGGGAGTCGGCGACTACGCGCCACCGTAGCGCTGCTAATTCTGTGGCGCGCCCGTGTGAATAAGTCTATATAAAATAATGTTTCATCAAAACGGACCACTCAACGGCGCTTCCGAGAAACGCTGCACGGTGGCCCGTGTGAAAAGGCTCTTAGTGTGATATCAGCTCACCATTTCAATTTAAAATAAATCAGGCACAAAAAATTGCATAAGGTATAAATGAAATAATCAGAATATACTCGTATGGTTTCGAAGACTATCTGTCACCTTAAGTTGTCATTAAACACTAACCTCCCACCAGGTTGGATCGTTTACACAGTGTAAGTACACACCGTTAGTAGTGGTGAGGTACGATTAGTACTAATACTTCAGGTTTAGACGTCACGACGTAAGTGCGAGTGTTTAATACTTAAGATTAGTACTATCCACGTGTAAACAATACATTACTATGATACCACCATAAAAGTGCTTTGTGTTTAGTGCAAGTACTTAGTACTAATGATTAGAACTAAGCGCGAGTAAACAGTGCATTATAGCAAGCATGAGAGATCAGGTTGAACACTGCTAAACGTTTCTTTATAATATTATCTAATATGTGCCTGGTGTCCATTTAGTGTGTAACTAGCCAATTATAGCCTCCTGAACTGATTTTTGAACAGAAACTGAGTTTTAGGATTGCCAAATGGAATAAAAGTAGCACATTTTAAAAATACATATATGTAAGTTTCTTAACGTACCAACAATGTGTGCATAACTTTACTTTGACGTACATTTCATCAAAATGATATTTTAATTGTGAATTTAATAAATAATTGGTGAAATTCGAGCAAATTTGCTGGACACTATTAATGAAAACATCTTTAAAATGTGCGGTTTAAATGATCTAAAAAATTTATTGACAGCAGCTATTGGCATACTTTCACAAAAAGTCTAAAATATAAAAATTGTCAACGCTTTGGTCAAATTGCTTTATACTGAAGGCGATGATGAACAGAAGAAGTCAGGATATAAGCATGTTGCTTTTTTAAAGCGAATATCGACCGAAAAAATGAAATATATCTTATGCAGAAGGTTGCTGTAATTTTCGATGCATTTGAAACCTTTTGTCGCAAAGAATAATGCATTCAATAATATAGAAGATTTGAGAACTTCACTAATTATGTATATACTAGACACAAAAACTAGTGTGCAACAAACTTTCAATATTACTGGTAAATTATTGATTAAACTATAATAAAAAAGTGCATATCTCTTCGCCCTGGGAACACTAACCATTAAAAAATTTTCATAAAATATATTAAGAATACATGTGCCACGACTCCAGTTGGAATCGACACTTTTGGTAAGGTGCCTGCCAATACTGCTAAATTTCTAAATTTGTCTGATTCTCACCTTTATACTGCTTCCAACGATCATGGGCTAGTTTGTTGACAGACTCTGGTGCTAATCTTATTATAATTAAGAGATATGGTAGATGGAAGTCCAGCACAGTAGCGGAGGATTATATAGAAGACCCGTTACAAAACAAGAAGAATATATTGCAAGCCAAATTTGGTCTACCCTGGTAAAAGTTTCACAGAAATAATTACTATAGTACAATAATTTTTGGAAGGCGAAGTGTGCAATAAAACGTTGGTGAGACGAAATGTATACATTTATTTCATTTCAACTTATACCTGCTTATGACAGATATAACTGGATGGTAGCTGGTGGGCCAGCCCAAATAATGCTAGGAAGGACGTCTTTAAGAATGCATGTGCGGTGGAAGGATTAGAGTAGTGCAAGTATGCCGGTACTCAATTGTCTCTAGATGTAAATTTTAAGGGTCGGCTGGCCCACAATGAAAGAGTAAAAATTTTAGAGATACTCCAAAACATTTAACACAAGTTTCCTACTTTGCTCGTTCAAGACAACACACCATAACATAAGAATCAACACATTCCAACTATTCCAAGTTCAGATTTATTCAACCGTCTGATTTTGACAAGAAGTGCATCTTATTGGCTATCCTTCTCTAGTGCAGGTAATTTCTCCGTAACGTTAGTCGTACCTAATTAAGGGGCGTACCTGAGCATGACTTAGGTATATTACAAACAAGTTAAAAGGGTTCAGAGATATATGTCGGGTTTCACCAACGTTTTATTGCTACTTTACCTTCCTAAAACAATTCTATTATACTATAGCTACTAACGAATTTGCTCATGGAATTACTTATTCTAATTATAGTTTTTCTAACTGTATATTAAATTAAGTAAATAAATATTTTTAATTGTTTAATTTTTACACACCAGTATTAAAAGTAAGACGCATTATTTACTTTTAGTCAGTGCTAAAAGTAAATTATTTTAACACCAGTACCTTAAAATAATATTTTAAACACACAAAAATTGTATTTTTGCTGGCGTTTGTAGAAAAAATTTAAAATGCAATGTTTACTATTTCTATGAATTTATTTTCTTTTAGTAGAATTTGTGTCTTAATCAATAAAATTCAACAAAGTTCATATTGCACGATATCATCTTCCTGTAAAATACAAAGTATCGTACAAATTTTAGTAGATATCAGGAGAAAAGTAGAAGGTACTTATTTTATTTAATAATAATCCAAATTCTTACATATCAAGTAACCAAAATTAAAACATTCAATTAAAAGTTATATTTTAAATTATGTTCAGTTAGTTTTATTCAATGCAGCATTTGTTTTTCATTTTCTAAATATGCATATATTGGAATATTTAGCATAGAAAAGATTTTATGTGTGAAAAAAGTCAATGCCATTAACATAAAAAACAATTTTTTATATCGTCATAAGATATATTGTGTTTCATCAGAATTCTGGATATCAGATCTTACAAGCCATGTCACATAAATAGAGAGATATTATTTTATAATTAATTATGCAAATGCGCTCAATTTAGAGTTAATGATTTATATTCTCATGGCAGCACATTGTAGTTGAATAGTGTTAAATTAGTGAAATTTGTTTCATTACATTAAATTATTTATCTACACATATACAAGTGATTAAAGTAATTGTTGTAACAATGCATGCGAGAACTAGTCATTTACTGCTTTATTTCTTACTTCCACGTATTTTGACCCTACTTTTAATTAACAATGTTTTACAATGTATCTAGATTTGACATGTTTCTGTATAATAAATTAGCTTTACGTAAAATAACAGTACAGTTTTACTCCCAGGAGTAGTGACTTTTACGCTCAAAACTCACTTCGTTTTAATGGCGAACTGTATATACAATACTGAAAGAATAAAACAACTTGGCGCGCATGAGCCATATCGTATAAACTAAATAACTTTTATGACTGCCCGGAAAAACTTCATTATTTTTTTTCTACAATTTCACGTAGCACGTTAAAAGAAAATGAACTAGTAGCAAAATACATATAATTATTACCACAGTTTTAATCAAAATAGGAATTATAGCATTACTTCTGTTAAGTTCAGTCAGTTGTTAATTACCTTATAAGCGAAATTTCGTGAAATTTGCTTCAAGCGATAGAAAGATAAGAAAGAAAATGTGATTTATTTCTCCAATTTTGTCGCCCTATATCTTTGTTATTATTGATTTTGGTGGATTTTTGGATTTTTTTAGGATAAGACTTTGTAAGTTGACTTATTTTGGTCGCAGTATTATGTTGTTACAGTATGGTATTACTTACGCAACAATTTAACTTTACTTTCAGATAAATTGCATGCATCATGAGATTTAGATGCGTTTTTCTCAGAAACCATTGCTTCTAACGAAGGTGTACTTTTTTTAACTAAAAAAGAGAAGAAAAATTTTCTAGTCCAAAATGAGATACAGTGTAGCACAAGAAAGCCGTAGTGATTTAAAGGTGTTCAAACCATCGTTGGTTTGACACCCCCCTATAACAAATTTCATAAAAAACGGTCGATGGGATCGAAAAATAATAAAGAAAATGTGATTTATTTTTTTAACTTTGACATTCTGTAGATCGAAAAGAAGCAACATTTGGATAAGGCATATTTTCCTTAATCGCTCTATTTTGAGATCAGCAACACGTCCCATTATTAATGAATCACCCTGTATAATAGCTATAATTCCCTTGGGGCTGATTTACGACACTAGCCTACGCCGTAAGCTTCACCCTCGAGAACACCTATGCTTCTCGAATAATATAATATTGAAATATATTACTATAATAAAGAAAGAAACCATTACAAATTTGGCTTTTACAAAATTTGTAGGAATCAGCAATTTTTCCTTAAATTTATTGAACTGACTTAACGAAAAAAGAGATAGAGTTAGAGAGAGTTATAAATTTATAGAAGCTTTAATACCGGCAACATTGAACATATCTTTCATGGATATCCTCATCCACCCACTTTATATCATTACAAATATTACAATTTATAAAATATTCATTCAATATATTATAATTAAATTCAACTTAAACGTCATTGCCCATATTCATTTTCTAGTAGATGCTAAATTTCTGTGACTTCTAAAGGGCAAAATTTTAATCAAAACTATTTTTTTTACAATTACAGTTTTCACTTTCGGTCTCAAAGAATGATCAAATGGTTTCTTTATTTTTTCTTGTTTTATTTTCTTTCAATATATAGATTTGAGAGGTTCAAATTATATCTTTAATATTTTTTATTGCACATGTTAAATAATTCTTCTAACCTCGTCATGGTAATCCTATTTGAGCTACGTAACAAATTGCGGCATTCAACTAAAGATTAATACTAATAATTTAAATATATCATTTTGAATTTTATTTTAACATCATAATAACTTAATATTTAATGCACTGCAAAAATTACCTTCAACCCGACAGTTTTTTATTGCACAAATATTATCAACTTCTTTTTTCTCCTATTTTGATGAATAAGTATGACCAACCCTCTAAATTTTTTACAATACTTTTATGCTGCACTGAATGGTGGGCACCGTTCCACCATTATCTGAGGGACGGTTCCTACCGTAGCAGTCGTAATACCAACAACAGAAACCGAAATCAATATATGGGCGGGTCCAGAGATACCGATAGCGGGTCTGGTCCCCCACAGAACCTAGCCTGAGAACAACAAGGGCAGGTTAGGAATGTGCACTTTGATTCTGTTACTGTCAGCGACCAGTTACCGAGGTCACGGCATTATCCGGAAAATCACTATATATCAAACAATAATAAAATAGTCAATGAAATACTAATATTATTTCCAAATAGCTCTTTAATATGATTTAGATAAATAAACATTAATTTATGTATAATTAAATCAACCATATCAGAGTTATTTGCTATGTCGCAAATCGAGAAATTTTTGGATACAACACAGTTGTGTCTGACGTAAACCATTTATTTTATTATCTCATTCAAGTTAGAAGAAAAACTTTTTTTTATCTTTTCCCTAACTTTTTTTCTGACGCAGCAAAGCTATTACATTTAATTTGTAACACTCTATATAATAAACTATTAAAAAATTTATACTATATAGTTTGGTACTTATTTATACAAAACAATACTTATATTTTCGCTTTTACATTACTGGACTCACATGATTCAAGTCTTTGCACATGGCTAAAAAAGTTAGCATCATAGTAACCAGTGCTGACAGATTGTGTGAGTCTGCCTTTTACTATGTTTCCTTACCTTAATTAAAATTTAAACTACTACAAGACGAAGAAGTACCCCAAAGAACACAACTATACGAAAACGTGAGTAAAGGCATACCTAGCAGAATATTACATGAAAACCTAACGTCACAGAGCGTTTTGCGCGTTTAAACGAATATTCTTATTTATTTTGGATTTTTTCCATTTAACAATTTTTAAAAAATTTTGTACATCTTTTTAGATGATTATAAAGCTATTTTTAACGATATTATGACTTTTAAACAGAATTTAATTTTTGTGTGAATATCCCTATCCCTATTCTAAGGATCCATATCCTGTATTCACCTACACACAGATTGCATAATTAAATGCATAATTGTCGAATTACTTTCAATGTCATTTTTTACGACAAGTAAGTAGTGAAATGTAATAAACTTTGTACCATTGGAAACGGAAGTAACTTTCAAGTAAAGTGTCACATAATCCATTTCCCATGAAATATGTTTTAGGGTACACAAAATTATTTAGACACATTTTCTAAGGGGACATTTTTATTATTGATAGAATACATAGAACTTTCTTCATAGTTGTCGTGTGATATTGTGGAAATACTTTTAAATACCTACGTACAGGCCTTGACCATAAAGCGTATATTATATTTCATTTCTGGCCGTGACAATGAAAGCTTTAATGTAGTATATGAATTCCTACAACTGTTATTTCCTATTTTTAAATTAACAATTTCAATCAGTTTCAAGGCTATGTAACTTAATGATTACAAAATATTTTATAATGTTGTACCCTTATCTGACAATATATTTTAATAGTGATATCATAGACATAAGTCGGTTTTACTTTTAGTAAAACTGTTAAACTTTTTCTTTAGTTTTATTGGGTTTTTGCCACACTTCTGAAAAATAATAAAAATTAATTAAATAAGCCCTTGCGCCAAACGGAACAGTCAAGGGTTATTTTTGAAACTAAGCCTGCCTAACCAAAAAATCTCACACTGAAAAAAGCAGATAAGTAAAAAATAACAAAAATCACATCACTATCGCGCACTTGTAAATTTGACTGATCATATTCTGTGGTAAGCGAATTAATGGAGTGCGGCGATTGAACATCATTCCACCCCAAAACATTACGGAACCCCCTTCATACGGAGCAACTTCACGGGGAAAATTAAGTCGCTGTTGACGCTGTTGATACTCTCTAGACTCTTTGTCGATTGTTATCCATAACCAGCGTACCTAGAAAATGGACCCTGAGAGCTGAAGCTGAAGATGTGCGGTATCTACGAGCATATTGCACCAAATACCGATCCTTCCTTTCCTTAGATACTCGAGGACGTTTACTACGTGGTCTGTTTTCTACTGTATCAAATTCTTGATATCTGTGTACTATTCGTACAACAGATGATCTAGAATGTCCTACATCATGTAAAGCTGTCATTCTTGCTCGAATAAACGCAGAAATTTTACGTCCTTGCATTATAATGTACAGAAATTCAAAGGAACACTTGGCTGAATACACTGATCAAATTTGAAAAAAACATTGGTAATAAAGTAAAGGTTCATGGTCTGCAATTTTTTATTATATTTTTTGTTCCCTAAGTACTTGTACTATTTTACCACATTAAGAAAAACCACTAGGTTTAATTGAATCATTTATCATTATATACAAGTCTTGGACTTTTCGCGTTGTGTGTATTTGCGACACTTTCACAGAGACTCAAGACAAGACAAAACATGACAAGACATGATCTTTCAAGACTCAACAAGAACAAGACTCTTGATTTCTTTTACAAGACAAGATATTTTTTATTCAAATCTTGCAATTTCTTGTCTTAGTCAACACTCGCGTAACAAAAAGAGCAACAATCGTAAAAGACATATTCGGCTCAATCGTTATATTTTGACGTTAACAATATATTACACAGCCCCACAAAAAAAAAAAAATTCATACACAAGAGAGTGACATATGTATTCCCATGTATTTTTCGTCGCTGAATTCGATCCGGAGCTCAGAATTGGGCCTACACGTCTGGAATTGGCCCCAGGGGCCGAAAATAGCCTAAAATCCGGTTCCCGGGATAAGGCGAAGTCGACGCTGAATTTTGGAGCTAAAGCCGGATTTGTGCTCGAAAAGTTTATGGCCAACTGAAATTCCGGGTTTGGGTCCGGTAAAATGACCCCTTTGGGGCGGGAAAATCCTGTTTTGCACGTCCCGGTCGCGACTGTGGTATTTTCGTGTGTTTTTCAATTCTGGACCTGAGACTGGGTGTGAAAAGTTTTTGGCCAGCTGAAATTCCCAGTCGCACAAGTTGGATTTTTATGTATTTTTCAATTCTGGTCCTTAGAGTATGCTCAAAAAGTTTTTGTACAGCTGAAATTCCCAGTTCGGGACCGGGAAAATGACCCTTAGGGGTCGGAAAATCGTGTTTTTAGAGATTCCAAAGGCATTCCAAACACGGTATGAGTTACGGAATTTAAAAGTACATGAAAATACCAATGTCTTAACTGACACGTACAAAACACGATTTTTCCCGCCCCAAGGGGTCATTTTCCCGGACCCAAACTCGGAATGGCCATAAACTTTTCGAGCACAAATCCGGCTTTAGCTCCAAAATTCAGCGTCGACTTCGTCTTATCCCGGGAACCGGACTTTAGGCAATTTTCGGCCCCTGGGACCAATTCCAGACGTGTAGACCCAATTCTGAGCTCGGTATCGGATTCAGCGTCGAAAAATACATGGGAATACATATATCACTCTCTTGTGTATGAACTTTTTTTTGTGGGGCTGTGTTATTAGTGGCTCGTCCTATATATTGCAATCACAAGGAACTGTTAAATTTTTACATTGTTACCAAAATATGGATGCAGACAAAAAATATTTTATGTGATTTCCTCTTCTCATATACAGGATGATTCTTATTCTATATTCATAAACTTGGAAAATTATAACTGAGGACAAATAAAGACTAGTAGGTAGTGAACAATAAATGTAATAAAATATTTTTAGTTTGTTAGTTAGTTAGAGAATTTATCAGGTGACATTTTTTTGTTTATAAAAACTAAGAAGTAAATGGGTCAGGACGATATGTTTGGTATTTGTATCTGTTATCAGTTGTGGTCCTATTCGAGTTTATAAAGAGCACCAGTAAACTGATTTCCAGAATGGCAAGGTAGTCAGCCTACACATTTACTGATAATCTTTTTTGAAACTGTGTTCACCGAGTGATGGATTTTTCAATACCCAATAATACGTTTTGTGAACATTATGAATACCATTACATGTGAAAATTGTCTCATCCGTAACTAAAATGTTCTTGGTAATGTATAGTTTTAAGTGCTGCTGATGTAACAACCATTCGCAATAATTCACAAGTGAGTACCCACTGCACGTGAAATGGCTATATTAAATTGCGCCTTACGTTCGAAAAACTACGGATTATATATCCTAAATTGGGTTGCAATTGTCCTAGTACTTATGCCAGACTGCTTCTCGATGGCGTTTAAAACCTCTTCCTCGATATTCACAATTTGCTTAGGTCTAATGTCTCCTTCATGTTGCCCAGGCTTCGGCCGCAAATTGTCAGTTTCTCTACCCCACTGAGCCACATGCAAAAAGGCACGTCTCGGATGATATCTTTGGGAAAAACTTTGGGCATAAAAATTAACTACAGCCATTAAATTTTTATGTGATTCACCGTATGCCAGTATCATTTCCATAAATTCTTCATTTGAGAAATTATGCGCCATACTTTTATAATCATGTGAATATAAACTCGAATAGGACCACAACTGATAACAAAGTACTGCTACAAATACCAAACATATCGTCCCGTCTTGTTTACTGGTTTTATAAACAAAATATTTTAACTGTAAATCAATTTCTATTAATATTGTTTTCTTCAATAAACATTTGGCCATGACATTGGAAACATATTATCATATTTATTTAAAGCACTCGATAGACATATGTGACAGTACCTGCCTATATTGAATTTAGGCTTAAACAAAGATAAATTTCAGATCATTAAACTTAGAATAGAGATTTTCCTAATTAAATATTTAATATAATTTAGTACGTCTCTATCGTCTCTCTTAACTTTTTTTATTATTTAAATATTCGTAGTTTGCAATTTTATTAGCACCATGTGTTAATTTAAAATTGCAGTAAAAAATATGAATTTTTCTTTTACATAAATAAAAAAAGTCGACTATTAACGATAGTTGATATATCAATATTTAACAATTTCATTATTTTTTTATTATTTCCATATCTAATCAATTCATAACAACCAATAGTTTTAAGATTCATACTACAACTGAAGCAATGTCCACAAGTTTAATGGGAAAATCTACTTACCTGATACAAAACTATTGTTCAAGATTAAGTAGCTACCCATGTAGTTAGACCTATCTGCAACGATATGCTCATTAATTACGAAGAAATGATATTGTAAAGAAAGTAGTATTGCATTGTTGCAAATAAGCACTTAAGTTATTATAGAATATTTTCATTTCGCCAAAAATTTTTACTATTATTATTATAGCACATTATCATTTACGCTTACATAAACAACAATAAGCTCACGTCAAAGTCAATTTAATATTTAATAATAGTACTTTATAACGTTGTATACACCCGAATGTAATTTGATAGCTATATGGAAACAACCACTTATCGGACTACTATTTAAAAAGCCTCGAAGGCCCGTGCAGAGCATAATAGTAGGTGAATAATAATTAATAATTTAGGCAATTTGTTATTATATAACTTTTATAATCGTGATATATTAGAGTGCAGAATTGATAGGGTCGAACTATTTCACAACATTTTATTATTGACAAAAAATGTACCAAATATTACAATATGCAGTAGCAACGGATTAGAGTTGCAGTACAATTTTGAATTAAAATAATTATACTTGATTTTGATCTAGATATATCAAATTGAGTAATTTAAACGGACAATACTATTGGCCAAAATGTGCAACTTTTGAAATGATCAAAGTAACTAGAAAGTTAAAGACTAAGTTAGATAATACAGTTGTAAAAGCTTCAAAGTATCTAAGTAATACGAGTATAATCAACCCAGATCTAAAATTAAAAATTACAAATACATATTTTACACTACATAGTGCGTGGCCTATTAAAAACCAACATATTCTTTTAAAACATTTTGGGACGGGCTATTCTGATAATTTTTTTAATACGGTATGAACGCCGGCTGTAGAACGTTATAAATTTACAGTTCCCTATTAATCTAAACGGGTGTGAAGTTATCCACATCCACATTTTCCGATAGGACTATAATTGATAAAGTCGTCGTCTCAGAAAAAAATTCGCAAACGTCATTAATAGTAACAAAATCGTTCAATCTATGAACAATAACAACTTTTACTTATTAAAGATAGCAATGTTTATTTGTCAGCACAAACAACGGGTCGCAAGAGGGTGAGTTGTACATAAAACATGAGTTATGACAAAAAAAAAATAGCATTCGTTTCTTCAGCGTTCAAACTTTTATTATTCCGTAAATTAATAGAAATTAAAAAATGCATTAATTAGTGGCCTCACATTCATTTGTCAGACCGTGCGAAGGGATGAAAAGGGGTGGGTAACATAAAATAAATTCGTAGCTCCTTCAATTATTAAGCTCGAACTTTTATTTTACTATAGGTTGATAGAAAATGAAAAAATGCATTTATTAGTGCCCTCGCATTTATTTGTCAGCCTTTGCGAAGAGATGAAAAGGGGTGGGTAACATAAAATAAATTCGTAGCTCCTTCAATTATTAAGCTCGAACTTTTATTTTACCATAGATCGATAGAAATTTAAAAAATGCATTTATTAGTGCCCTCGCATTCATTTGTCAGCCAGTGCGAAGGGATGAAAAGGGGTGGGTAACATGAAATAAATTCGTAGCTCCTTCAATTATTAAGCTCGAACTTTTATTTTGCCATAGATCGATAGCAAATGAAAAAATGCATTTATTAGTGCCCTCGCATTTATTTGTCAGCCCCTGCGAAGGGATGAAAAGGGGTGAGCAACATAAAATAAATTCGTAGCTTCTTCAGTTATTGAGCTCGAACTTTTATTTTGCTTAATAATTGAAGGAGCTACGAATTTATTTTATGTTACCCACCCCTTTTCATCCCTTCGCAAAGGCTGACAAATGAATGCGAGAGCACAAATGAATGCATTTTTTCATTTTCTATCGATCTATAGTAAAATGAAAGTTCGAGCTTAATAATTGAAGGAGCTACGAATTTATTTTATGTTACCCACCCCTTTTCATCCCTTCGCACGGTCTGACAAATGAATGTGAGGGCACTAATTAATGCATTTTTTAATTTCTATCAATTTATGGAATAATAAAAGTTTGAACGCTGAAGAAACGAATGCTAATTTCTTTTTTTATAACTCATTTTTTATGTACAACTCACCCTCTTGCGACCCGTTGTTTGTGCTGACAAATAAACATTGCTATCTTTAATAAGTAAAAGTTGTTATTGTTCATAGATTGAACGATTTTGTTACTATTAATGACGTATACGAATTTTTTTTCTAAGACGACGATTTTATCAATTATAGTCCTACCGGAAAATGTGGACATGTTTAGCATTATTGAAGAATCTTTCACTTTGAATGCTTAAATAAAATCATTATAAAGAACATTTTTATTATTTTTTATAATAATTATTATTATGACCTATGTGTTGGTTTTTTCCTTTTTATACACGTAATCATGTGAATAATAAAAATATAAATTTTTTAATCATAAAAAGCTTACTATAACAGGGACCCTACTATATTTTTTAGATTTAGGTCTTCTTTAGTAGTAAGTAAAGTATAAAATAAAACATGCTTCATTAGATAAGCCTGTCAGGTCTTCAATGTAAAAAAGGGCAGAACCCCAAATAGAGTCATGTGGAACACCTTGTGGTACGCTTCTTGTGCCTGACTTAACATCAGCTACTGACACAAATTGGGTTATTTTAGAGAGAAAAATTGATATTCAGAGCAATGCCACACCTCGGATTCTATATCTTTCTAGTTTTTCTAACAGTATATTATGATTTACCCAGTGCCCTGCTGATATCACAAAATATCTCAACATGGCACTCTTCTGCTTCTAAAAAATTCAATACACGATTATAACAAGCACGAATGGCCGTAGAGGTGAACTTACTAAGAAACCATGTTGGTATGCAGAAAATATATTATTTTTATACAAAAAAAACATGTATAACAAATGTATGCACAAAAATAAAATTATCGATATTTTGTGTATTCATTGTTATACTATTTAATAAGTGTTTGCCACATACGCATTTGTTCCTAGGTTAACTCCACATTTTAATAAATATTTATAACACAATTTATGCTCTAAGAATATTTATTTATAAAAAAAATTGTAGATGTTTACTATAACCTTTTTTACTGTATAAAAGTCACCGTATTGCTGGCTAATATACATATGATCAAATCTCTGTTGTCTATTGGTACCCAAACCTAGAAAATTTAAATATATATATCAAAAATAAGCCCTCAAAAAAATGTCTTCATATGCTCAAATAAATTGTTAGCTTTTAAAAAGCGTTTGTCAAACACACCAGATTTTAACAATAATTATCATACACTATAAATAAAAGCAACCAATAAATATTATTATATAGAACTAAGTTTATATTATAAAAAATATTTTCTTGTAGAGTTATTTAATTAATTAATTTAAAAAGTAAATATTTTTAGTATCTAAAACCTTGGTAGACCGTTTCATGCAGCTATTGTTGCTATTACTTCTGTATACTTGAAAATAGTCGAGTGTCATGAGATAACATTCAAGTCATTTACTGAGACAGATTATTCAAAATCATTTATGTGTCTCTGCAGAAAACATTATTTCAATACGGCGCACGACACTATGTGAGGCTTGTAGCATTTAAATCTGAAAATAAATTAATAACTTCTATGTTATTCAATTAACAAGGACAAAATATCCAACAATGATAATTATTAACATACGCATGTATCCTTCTGGTAAGTAAACGAATACGTCAAACTTTTTCTTCAAGTAAAACAATATACATGAAATTAGTATTCGTTATAGACACCAGCTACGTGAGGTCACCATATATTTGTTGGAAAACGGTCAAGTTGATTTCATTCTTACTTCATTCTTTTGAAACATGCTTATTATACACCTTTTATTCAACAAAAAATGGCAGTAGTCCAGGAAAACATCTTCTGTAGTTATTAATTTGTAGAAGTTTTTATTATTTTTTTATTTTCTGCAACTTGCAGCAACTGAAATATAAACAAATTCTTGTCTTGAGTTGTTTGAAAGTAAGTAGTGTCTGGAAATAATGGAACAAGATTAAATATTATCAGATTGTGTATCGGACGATGTATTATTAGAAGCATAAGCGGCTTTATGCGAAATAATTCCGGAGAAGTCCAAATTACTTTATAAGAAATAGTACATTAATTTCTCTGAAAGGTGCAATGGAAAGTAAGGAAGGGTTGTAAATGACAAAATAATCATGGCTAATATACAGGCTGTATCATATAAGAGGGCCACTCCCATGTATCTCGTTTAATATGCGAGACACGTCAAAAATCTTTAATTGTTTTTTGTTGCATTTTTGGAGGCCTTTATGCTCGTAAAACAAATTTGAGATCCATGGCCAACTTTATGAGTAATAACAAAAAAACCTGTTAAGTGCCCAAACTTTAAGGCTGTCTAACTTTTGTATTTTAAGAGATAGAAAAACTTATTAGTACCAAATTTTTATTGCAAAATTGATACCTTCCACCCGATATAAACAGATTTTTGAAATATCGTATGTGGTTCGCTGCGCCCTCTAGGCGGATAATTTTTTTTTTATTGAAGCAGGCTATGGCCACAAAAAATTGTCTGTTTTTTCGTCTTTCATGCAATATACTACATGTTGCCCTTATCTTTCATATTTATTACATTTTTTTCAATTTTAGTTAAAAAAAATGAACCTAAATATTTTCGTGTTGCTCAAGATAATGTAGAACCTGTTTTAAAGACGCCAATTGCAAAAAAATAATAAACAGAATGTACTTTTTTTATGCAAAATACAGATTTTCTTATAATATCATTTTATTACATTGTCTGTGTCAAAATAATTTTAAAGACCCAATTGCTTCTAATGTGAAAAGCAATAAAATAATATTATAAGAAAATCTGTATTTTGCATATAAAAGTACATTCTGTTTATTATTTTTTTGCAGTTGACATCTTTAAAACAGGTTCTACATTATCTTGAGCAACAGATATTTAGGTACATTTTTTTAACTAAAATTGAAAAAAATGTAATAAATACAAAAGAAAAGGGCAACATGTAGTATATTGCATGAAAGACGAAAAAAACAGGCAATGTTTTGTGGCCATAGCCTGCTTCAATAAAAAAAAAATTTACCCGCCTAGAGGGCGCAGCGAACCACATACGATATTTCAAAAATCTGTTTATATTAGGTGGAAGGTATCAATTTTGCAATAAAAATGTATTACCAATAAGTTTTCTCTATCTCTTAAAATAAAAAAGTTAGACAGCCTTAAAATTTGGGCACTTTATAGGTTTTTTTGTTATTACACATAAAGTTGGCCATGGATCTCAAATTTGTTTTTACGAGCATAATGGCCTCCAAAAATGCAACAAAAAACAATTCAAGATTTTTGACGTATCTCGCATATTAAGCGAGATACATGGTAGTGGCCCTCTTATGTGATACATCCTGTATATGAAAAATCGAAAAGGGTAAAATCTTCATCATTATGGTCTTATTCTTCACAACTTAAGAAAATGTGGACATAAACAGGTAGGTTCCCATTTTATCTAAATAAAACACTCTTCCGTACTTACATAGTTTTACTTTTTGTTGATATTAACAGGTGGATGCATTTTTGAAGCTAAATCTAAGGGTTATGTGCCAAAAAAAGTGTGTTTACCTGAGACGAGACGAGACAAAATTTGTAGGTACAGCCTCTGATATCAATTATTTATTGTCAAAGGTTGTCCTAATCATGACTTGTAATCGTAGTTATCTATAGTATTGGTTGTCACAATTCCAGATACTGACTTATAAATAAAGAATATTCACTGTTGCCAAGAAATGTACCATATCGATTCTTTTTAACCTATAAAAATCAAAAATGCATAGTGCAGCCTGTAGGTTTGAATACATTTTCTAAAATGCCACAAAAGATAGCAGAGTTTCTTGGAAATTAAAATGTACATGAGTGTAGTGAGCACAGTTTTACAAAACATTCTGTAACTTTACTTGCTGCAGCAGATGCTGATTTGCCAGTATTAAAAATACAATTCAATATAAAATTGAAATTTAAAAAATATATAAATTAACTGCATTGGAATTATTTGGGCGTCCTGAGGTGGTTATAGTTAAATTAATCAAATATCAGAAAATAAGTTATCTACAAGTTTCTTCTACTGAAAATGAAATCATTAGAAATATTGTTTCTAACGTTTCAGAGTAAATATCCATTCCAGCCGGTAGTGATAAACAATTCATATTTATATCAATTAAATAAAGTCGCAAAAATATTTATGATTAATTTTATTATTTGGATACTTTGAAGGCAGTTTGAAATAAAATATTGTATGTACCACGGATGAAAAGTAGCTTTAGGGTACCCGTAAATTGTTATGGCCTCGTTTACGCCTTTGCCATAAAAATTTACTCATACCTTAAAGCCTCTCTTTTCGTCCTAGATACATAACTTACTTACATACTTATTTTTAATAATTTATTGTTATTTTAAAGGTTCTAATAAGATAATTTTTGTTCAAATGTGACCACTTATTCAGTGATCAGATGAATAGTTTAAATCACAGACCACCTAGACTGTACTTATGCTATTCAATACAACTATACCAATGAAGCCTCGACAGGGGAGCGGTGGAGTGTGTGCGGAAGTTCTCCGCCTCTTTTGACAGAGTCGGATTCAGTAAAATGTATATTATTATAATATTTGATGAAATTTTAAAAAAGTTAATAATTTTTATTTAAAAGTAATGTGAAATAGAAAGGAATATATTTTTAATAAACTAACATAAAATATTTAATTATTTTGAGAAGTTTTGTGAAATATGTTTAAATCAGGGTTTAAAATAAGATTCTAGTTATATTAAAATCTTTATTGCCTTTTAAATAGTGTTACTTTATTTAATACTTGTTGCTTCGTGCCTTTTAAGGAATTGAATATTTTTGTTTTATGATTTATGCTTACATCTACATATTTTTCAGAAATTGCTCTAATAAGTTCTAATCACTGTGTAATTATGGGGAAGCGCATTGTTGACAATTATAATAGCCGATCAGATCGGAATAGTGATGAAATTTCATTTTTTAGATAAGCAATAATTAGAAACAATGGAACACGTTTTATGGCATTAAACGGGTCTGTGTTTTTTAGTGCCCATATGTTTAACAATTATTCTTAGCGAGGTAACAAGTATTTAGTGGTTTATTAAATAATACCATGTAGAACATTTTGGTGATGAGTGTACTGGCATCTTGGAAACTATAACCGATACGAAAATGGGCAGTTGGGGGAAAAAAACTTAATGACGCTTGCAACTAGATCTAGGTTTCTGAGTTATTTAAAAAAAAGTGAATATGGCGATATTCGTCTGTAACTTTTTTATTTAGAGGTCTTTTTAAAATCTGAACACTTTTCCGCAGCAAATTTTTCCGAAGAATTTCACTGTATATTTATATTTTCAATGCGACGTTTCGGTTGTAAGAAAATTCAAATTCAATATGGCGCCCATACCAAAAAATGAATGATGGTTTCGCACAACCGTACCTGTTTGAAATTCTAATATTGTGAATTTCTTAATTAGATTCTTAACTTATTATTATTTAGCAAATATAAATTATAATTGTAAAATTAGCCATTCCATGTAAAGAAGGTTATAAACGGCTTTTATGGAGGGCAGTTATATACAGGCTGTATCACATAAGAGGGCCACTCCCATGTATCTCGTTTAATATACGAAACACGTCAAATTTTGACGTGTCTCGCATATTAAGCGAGATACATGGGAGTGGCCCTCTTATGTGATACAGCCTGTATATTGGAAAACCGTTCTTTGAGCGTTTTGGATTATTTAGTTTATGGTTACAGTATATTGTAAAATTATGTATTACTTACGTAAATTAGGGTTTAAATATCAGTCTAAGGACAGGAGTCAAGTTAGTTCCTCGAGTTACTTCATTCATTCTTCATTCATCCACAACATCAGAAGGCACATGCAACATACTTTTTAATTTCTGTTACATATTCTTTTGTGTACATATTTGTTGTATTTGTAAATACATTGTTGGGAACAATTTTTGCGGTTTTTTCTGATCCTTCGAGAATTAAATGAGGCGGAGCAGCACAAGGAGCGATTAAACATTTCTCAAAAAAAGAGAAATTAATATCGTGACAAATAAACAGTAACATCACAGTAAAAATCTACAAAACATTGAAATTCCTCGAAACAACTTGCTGCGGAAAAGTGTATTCAGATTTTAAAAATTCCTCTAAATAAAAAAGTTACAGACAAATAACGCCATATTAATTTTTTTTCAAACTAACTCAAAAACCTAGATCTAGTTAGAGTCATTAAGTTAGCAACAGAATTTTCCCCCAACTGCCGATTTTCGTATCTCTTATAGTTTCCAAGATGACAGTACACTCATCACCAATATGTTCCACATGGTATTATTTAATAAACCATTGAATACTTGTTACCTCGCTAAGAATAATTGTTAAACATATGGGCACTAAAAAACACAGAGCCGATACTGGAAATGTCAGCACAACGCCTGCGCAGAGCCGTTTAATGTCATAAAACGTGTTCCATTATTTCTAATTATTACTTACCTAAAAAATGAAATTTCATCACTTTTCCGATCTCATCGGCTATTACAATTGTCAACAATGCACCATAATTATACAAAGAAAACTCGTATATTTCACGAAATAATCACAGTGTTACCACAACGAAAGTCTAACATTGACTGAGAGCATGAGGCTAGCTGGGCCGAGGTTAGGCCGACGAAAGGCTTCACTGGCTTTGCCCTATAGTTCAGTCTAGGTGATTTGTTGTTTAAATGTTTTTTTTTCCAGTTTAGTGAATTTCTCATTAAAACAAATAAATCTATTTCCTAGACAATGCCAATAATTTTCCATTTTCATAAAAAATCACGGTTTTCAGTTTTTTATATTCTAATTCTTTCAAAACATTTTTAATGCCTTTTACAGCTGCATGCACTGTGTAAACATTAAGTCATATTGAAAGCATTTATTACCTTGCATGTTTGAAAGTATGTCTAACGTTAATAGAAGGGTACTTTTATTTATTTTATACGGTCAACTATAATTTCCGTAATTTTCATATATCTAACAAAAAATATACTATATTAAACTTTTGTTAAAGTAAAACAATGTCTATATCACTTTTAATTAATCTGGGTTAAACTTTCACATGGCGGATATTTTTTAACACGTATTTTTTTGTAATTCCTTAACATATCATTCCTGCTATTTACGAAATTTTACAAGCATATACAATTTATTTTTACACAACGTATGTTTGAGAAAAAATACAAAAGAGAAAATAGTTGTTGAGGTAAGCTGTAATTAACTAACTGTGTAAAGTTATCAATAATGATAACGTTTTATGACCACTCATTCTATAAAATCGGTGCACATTCATGTAATTAAGAAGTAAAATGAAATACGATGAAATTAAGGTATTTTTACTTTCCACGATAATAAATAACACATTTCATTAAGAAACGCATTGTTACGCTAACTGATAAATTAGCAAATCTCGTTTGAAAAATAGTATATCTATTATCTAGTCCCAAATAAACAAGATGAGCTATTTAACAATTTCGTTAATATCTCTTGGAAACTATTCAACGCATTTTGAATTGATATAAGCTAAAACGGTAGAACAGTTAAGGGTTAAGACAAAAATTACAAAATAACTATTCACATTTTGCAGGTATTTATCATACTGGGCAGTGTGAATAAAGCACTAATTATGCAAAAGCCTTGTCTGAAACATTAATTTTTATTCACAAAACTTGCTAAACTATACAATGGAAAATTTATAGCTTTAGATTAAAAAATTGAAGTTTCAGTTTTAAATTCGAGGAAAAAGCTTTTTCTACATTTTTATTCACACTATCAATTGTCTGAAACTAACTACTCTGCTTTGTCTGAAGCATTAATTTTTATTTACACCACTTGCTAAAATATACAAAGGAAAACATTTATAGCTTTAGATTAACAATTTAAGCTTTAGCATGAAATTTGTGGAAAAAGCTTTCCCTATATTTTTATTCATATTATCCATTGTATGAAACTAACTACTCTGCTTTGTCTGAAACATTAATTTTTATTTACAGAGTTTGCTAAAATATATAAAGGAAAATTTATAGCTTTAGATTAAAAAATAGAAGCTTTAGCTTAAAATTTGAGAAAAAAGCTGTTCCTACATTTTTATTCACCCTACCCAATGTGTGAAACTAACTATTTTGCGGAATAATGCGTTGAAATATATACCCATAATATTTACCCATATATTTATTATTAGCATTTGTACATTTTTTACTGTATTGTCAGTATTTAAGTCAATTAAAATCAATTTTCCTACAATTTCTATCAATAAAGTCATATGTTTTATGATACCAAGTATCTAGGATATGCTAAGGATCAATTCCATAGACAACGTTAGATTTAATAAATACCTAAAATAAAAATTAATCCAGCTAAATTTCCTAACGAAAAAAGACATACCTGACATAAATAGTTTTCAAAACTCAGATTCACTTACACAGAGCTACTACTATTAGCTATTACTATAATAGAGCTGATAGAATATGGAAAAGTATTGTATATAATAATTCTTGTACTTAGATACTTGACTCAACATAAAGGAGACCACCTAAAAATGCAGTAATAGATCAGATCTCATCTATTGTGACTGAATTTTCGAAACTGAATATTATAGAATATTTATTTTTTTGTAGTAATTTTAGCTACATTAACTTTTATTGTAGATAAATTAACTCCCATATAAAAATGTGTATATAATAATGACGTTTTTGTAACTTTGACAGCGATAAAAAGGTACGTAGCTTTTAATTATGCCGCATCCACACTCCCAAGATGTCTCGACAAGAGCAGACGAGGGCTATAGCGAGCGCGATACTCGACGAGGGCTCCATACACACTTTCGTGCTCGAACGGTCTCGGACTGTCTCGCCAAGAGTGTGGAAGCGGCATTACACATACAAACTCCTATTGCTCTAAACTAATAAAGATATTTTTCTACAAAACTGTTAAAAGTGGGATTTTTAATTGTCATTTTTGATGTTCAAAATGTCATTTTTTGACACTAGTGTTAAAAGTAAATCAAAGTTTATTTAAATTTTGTTTTGAAAATTAATAAAACGTTTTAACACACACATGAACAACTTTTTATTTTAAATAAGTACAAACCAACATTTTAACTAGTTATTACTATTAACATTTATAGTAAAATTAGAACAATTTGAAATTGTAATTCCCTGCGGAGTCATCATACTTAAGTTGGTTTTACTGTCAACATGTGCGACACATCTATTTTCTGTAGAAATACTACTGGTAGTACTGGTGGTCTTGCTAGTAGTTGCAGCAGTAGGAAGTATTTGGCACGCAATTTCCTTCTTCTGTTCCAGTGAATTTTCAATGTAGCCTTCAGCTACCGTCGAGGATTTCCATCCTCCATGTCTCTTGATGGTAGTAAGATTTGCACCAGAATCTGCTAACAATGTCGCCGATGAACGACGAAAACAGTGTCCGGTGTAGAGTTGAGGATTTGGTAGATTCAAGAACTCTGCAATGTCGGCAGGCATTTTACCAAACATGTTAATTCCGACTGGATTCTTCACACATTTATTCTTCATATATTTAAGAAAAAGTCGTCTATGGTCAGCGTTGGGTGGCCGGAGTGCCATATACTTTCTAAAAAAGTTTAAATAGAATTCACTAACAACACTGAAAGTCCGAGGCACTTTCGTTTTAGTATCTGGTATAGTCACAAGAACCGAAGTGCCCAAATATTCGATATTGTCGATGGTCATCTGACACAATTCCTCCCGGCGACACGCCCCGAAGACACCCACTATTGCTGCGACTTTTATCATCAGATACTTTTCGTCTTCTGCTTCTGTGAGAAATTTGTCGATATGCATCTTTGTCAAAGCTTTTGACTTTTTTGCTTGATATCATTCACCCTTCCGTTTTAAAAAAGCAATAAGTTTATAATGTTTGCTTATATCTTGATCTTGCTTTATTTTTAACATAGTTTTGATCATGGAATAATTTGACCACAGCGTTGACGATTTCCATATCTTGGCTTTTTCTTCAAAATATGCCAGTAAAACACTTCCGTTACATTTCCCAGGGACCTTTTTAATGTTGCACCATTCCGAAAAGCGTCTATAAGCGATTTCGTATTGTTCCTTTGATTTCGCCGGCAATAATTCCAATGTTGCTCGGCTGGCGGCTTCTTCGATTTCAGCAGGGATGGATTCGTTACGCGTATACCTATAATATTACTAGAAAATGCTGTCAATATTTTTGCGTTTTTTCCGTAACTAACAACAGTACTAGTTGCTACGAAAATTTTGGTTCATAAACATTGCGATCTGTGTGGTATTTTTTGATTTCTTATTTTTATTGAGTTTAAAGTTCTTCCGATTATTTTGTAGAAAAAATAGTGTACGATATACATGTTAAAAGTGATTTTATTTTGTTCGTGAAGTTAAAAAACTCGCTACGCTCGTTTTTTAATCATCTTCACTCACAAAATAAAATCTTACTTTTAACACGTATATCATAAATAGCTTCTCTACAATCACCTTATAATCGGACTTTTATTCACACATATCAACCGTTTAAAGTGGAATAAAGTAACTTTATTTCACTAGTAGAATAATGGATCTTCTCTTCTTGTAAGGAACAGCTATATATTTTCCTAGGATTTTTTTTTGCAATATCAAGTTCGTTTTTCATTGAGTACTAAAAAATAACAAGTTGTGCGAATATATTTATATTAAATTTCAATAATTCTGCACACAAAAAAATATGATTGTGATGTGATTATGAATAAAACGTGGTATTACATTGAACTATGTTCTCGCGTTTAAACATAGTTGCCTGAATAAAATGCTACTAAAACCCTTATACGATATATAACTATTATTTTTGTTGTTCATTCACATATCTGATAGTTAATTTATCTTGCTAAAAACCACTCGAGCTTTTCTTTTTATCGATAAATTCCTTTTTAACTCAAAATTTTGCTAATCAGCAAGTTTGCTCGAAAAATTGACATTTGACAAAATTGCTAGATCTGCCATCTCGTCAATGTTTTTCATAAAATTACTGAAAGACAAATTTGTTCGCAAGTAAAGGCTTTTGCACCTTACTGTTGACAATTCTTGAATACAGCTTTGTCTATGCAATTGTTCATTAGCACATCTAGATGTTTGGTATCAGAGAGCATACATATGACTTCATTGATAGGAATCATATGAAAATTAATTTATATTATTTTTTATTTAGTTTTATTGGGTTTTTGCCACACTTCTGAAAAAAATAAAGATTAATTAAATAAGCCCTTGCGCCAAACGGATCGGTCAAGGGTTATTTTTGAAACTAAGTTTGACTAACCGAAAAATCTCACACTGAAGAAAGCAGATAAGTAAAAAATAACAAAAATCACATCACTATCGCGCACTTCCGTATTTTTGACGTTTCGAAAATCTCTCTGTTTTCGTTTTCAAAATAGTAATAAAAATATTAAACGTATGTCAAGTTTGACAGTTTAAAATTTGTTTATCTGCTTCCATAGAGATGTTAAATGATTTTTATTTTATTGTTACTTACTTCTTCTTGATGCAACTGTAGCCAACAATGATCGATGTTTACTGAACAGTTTGATACATACTTATCTCCGTTCAACAAAATAATCGCGGTCTCTTTTAATTTTCTTTTTGTTGCGTTATCTTCCTTCTCTAAAATTGAAGCCGAACCCCATTGAATTAAATGACCGTTTTCCCACGCATGTTCGCAAATTTTGGATTTTTCCCGTCTTTTTATATAATTTTTATGTTCCTCAACTCTAACATTTATAGGCCGAGACGTGTTTCTCCAACATAATGTTTATTGCATTCACAAGGTATACTGTATATGCAATTTTTTGAATTTTGTGTATCATTTTTTGGACGCGTTTTAGACAAAAATGATCGTAAAGTATTAATTGTTCGAATATTAAATTTATTACCGATTTTTCTTAACTTTTCATATAATGTAGGAATGTTGGAATTTTTATTCTATGATTAGTTTCTTTTGTTTGTCTTAAAGTGTCCGTTTTATCTGTAATATTTTTGAATGTCTATTTATATTAGTTTAAATACCTTTACAATACACTAAGAAATTTCCAAAAGCTAATTTGAAAGAATATATGGGTGGATATTGTGGGTGTAATTCAACACTGGTAGTACTTTAGTCCGCAGAGTAGTTAGTTTCATACAATATTGTTAATACCTAATTAAAAAATCTAAAAAACATCAGTTTCATTGCAATATCTGTAATATCAATTATCTAAGCATGTTAAAGTATAATGTCATAGACAAAGTTAGATTCAATAAATACCAAAATATTCAAATCTCAAATTAATTAACTATACGAAAACACATACAACCACAATAGATGATAGCTGACCTTCTGCAATTCTAGGATTGCTTCTTTAGGTAGCTCCTTTATTTAAAATTGAATCAAATATCTCACAAAAATTAAATTTTAAAATGACAGTGTCAAACCTATATAGATTAATATAAATTAAAAACATCTACATACTTCATTCAAACATTTGATCTTTATGCAATCGTTTTTTATACATTTTTTATTAAGTGTGAAACTAACCACTCTGAGGACTGTCCTGACCAGCACTGAATTCATCCACAATATTTACCAATATATTCTATATTTTTAATATGTAGGAGCATTGTGAATTTACTGTTGACAATTAGAATTATTAGAATCACCAAGAAGTAAATAGTTGGTTATGTTTGGTTTGGTTAATATATAATATTTTGGGCACCCCTGCTCTTCTCTGTCAGTTGTTATATGAGACATCTTGTATATTTAACATTTAATCAAATTTAAATTTTCATCTCCAAATATATTATGTCTCAAGATCTATGAGATCGCGCATAATTAATAAAGGTATAGACGTGAAACAAAATAAATACTTCTAAAGTAAAGTAATCTAAAAGTTAAAATATTCGTAAGACTGTTTGTTTTGTTTAAAGAGTTAAATACAGTTATACAATAAAAATTAACTTATCAAGCTCTATGTTTTATTTGGTATTGAATACATAGTACTTGACATGGTGAAATATACAAGGTGATTTTTTATTTGAATGTAATTATTGGGACGAGGTAATTATTAATTTCTTTCCATTTAAGTCTAAAAACTATTAATGCATGTACTAAAGGAAGTAATAAGTGTGCCTAACGTCATACTTTTGGAAGTATGTTTAGATATTAAAGAATTATTTTATTTATTAATTTTGCATACCATTATCTATCACATTATCATCAAATAACAAATTTTTGGAATAACTTTTCCCAATAAAAAGAAGAGTCGTAATGCATTTGTTTCGTAATTGGCAAAAAATTATATTAAGAAGTTAAAAAACTTACCTTTAAAATATCAGATATACTTATTAAGTGATTAATTTTGCATTTTTGTAATTTTTTGTTTGGAAAAATATAGTTAGATATTTCAGAATAAGCAGCATCAGAATTATATTTCGCATTTTTGTCTTTTTTTGTATGGAAAAATATAGTTAGATATTTCAGAATAAACAGCATCAGAATTATATTTTGCCTAAAATTTTTATAGAACAGAAATCATGTTATTTCGTTCGTTCGAAAATAAGAGCAGAAAAAAGGAACCGACTTAATAAATTTTGTCCTGTAAAACCTTGTAGACATACATAGTTATAGGTAGTAAATATAGAATACCTACACCGACCTAATATAGTTCCTATTCCAGTTTTTCTTCTCAATTTTCTTTGTTGTCTGGTACAATAATATATTGTCACGGAATTTACAATACGGCCCAATTCGACGACTGTGGTATCGCGAAATTCTAGATTGCCCCGATGGCCCCTACGCGATTCTGGTAAACAAACAAAATGCCGTGTATCGAGGCGTGACTGGAAAAATGGGGAATCGACGAGAAGCGTTCGAGTCATTCGAGAAAATGGATCTAGAGATTCTAGAAAATACCTGGAATATTTGTTTGGTCTATAAAAGAAGAATAAACGGCCCAGTCAGTCAGTATTGAATTACAATCTTGAATTGGAGTGTTTAGGTGGCAATTTCGTAGAGATCAAAGCGATTTAAATAGTGATTAGTTAAACAGTGTTTAGTTGAGTTGTAATTAGTATTCAAGTGTACAGAGTAGTTGATAAAGATAAGTGATTAATTAATGGATTGTTTTTACTGGCAGTTAGAAATCCGTGACAATTTGGTGTCAGAAGTGGGATAAATGTCGTGACAATATAGTAACAAAAATTTAATTTATTTAGTGCTATCATAATTAGTCTATATCTATTAAAAAATATATGAAAATTTTTTTATACATTTTTTATTAGGTATTAGTAACATTTTGTGAAACTAACTACTCTGACTAATGCCTCGAGCAGAGTTGAGTTAAACCAACAATAGGTATGTCCCCACAAGAGTTAGAGACTAATTTTGAACTGTTAGAAATGTTTGTTCAACTACATCTTGAGTTACATTTAGTGAAAGCACATCCACAACTTACCTGGTCGAATAAACGAATCCACGCAAAAAAATCAGAATAATGACCTTGAGCTATTGAATTGTATCGCTCATAGATTTTGCAAAAATTACGAGAAACATCTGGAAAAGGCGAAAAACGTTAAAAACACGAAAATGACAATAAGGGTCGGTTGTATAAAAAGTACCTGAACTGTCGTTCAATAGAACTTAGTTCAAATTCTGAACCTGGCTTATTTACATGTGTGTTGTATAAACGAAACTAATGTGTAGTTCAGCTGAACTATGCGTTACCGAGGTTGGTAGAAGTGCGGCTTGCTAAATTTTGATTTTTAACTGTGACATTTGACAATTTAACCTAAGTTGGCGCGAAATTTGTTCAATTTTGTAAGGTTATATTCTACCTTTTGAGTTTTATTTTACTGTAGATATCTTTAACATTCTCTTTACGTTATATGTTACTTAAATAATAAATTATATAGTGTTTTATACATGTTTCATTTAACTCACTTACAGTGATAGTAGTAGTGGGTATGTCTCTCCCATTTATTTTAATTCATTGCTATTGCAGAACAAATAAAGACAAAGTAGTGGTGGAGTTTTGTAATAATATTTTTCTTTAATATCTTATAATTAACTATTATAATAAATAATTAAATACAAAATGGTTTACATTCTCAGTTTCTGCTCCAAGTGGAGTCGACTAAAAATTCTTGGATTTTTTAAGATGCTTCTATAAATATAAAATTATTCGATTGTTCTCTCACTTGACACTTCTAGGATGTAAGACAGCATTTACTAAAACCCTTCATCATCTGTTACGGGTTAATATAGTCCATCATAACAAAAATACTCAAAAATGTATAATTCAATATTCGAGTTTATAGTCACTTGTCAAGTGTCAAACCGTTGAACTGCAGTTCACTTGGTTAAACGGCCGAGATCGGTCAGTCAGTTTAAACTACGATTTGATCGACGTTTAACGTTTATACAACCTGATTTTGCCTTTGATTTACAGTTTAACATTAAACTTGAGTGCAAAATCTTTATACAACCGACCCCTAAGTGGGAGAAAATTCAATTTCTTTTTCTGATCTCGATCAAGTATTTTCGGATGGTTAATCAAATTCCGTTTTTTTCCTCCTCCTCGCGAGAATGATCCACATCCATAGGTTCAGGAACCACAGTTTCATCCACGACTGATATTTTCTATGCCCTCATTTTGCAGTATTTTTCCATCGCATTAACATGATCACAAAATATATGTGGCACCCAGTTCATATTTTGGTTGGTAATTCTAAAGTAGGCACAATTTATGTAAGAGATTCTAATTTATCAGATGATGGCCTGAGATTTGCAAGTCTACATTAGTGGGTAACTTAGCCTCTGTAGGGTAGGTATATTACAAGAAATAAATCACATAAGTGTGATAAAAGTCTTGATGCATTTTGTTTTGTTTGTGGTGAATTTGAGGTTTTCAAATATCGGAGGGCTATTTGATAAACTTAAATCTCTTTAGGTATAGAGATCGCTTTAATTTTGAAATTACCAGTCTGGATATTAACTGGGTATCACATATAGTTTGTAGTCCGTATAATTAACGCGATGGAAACTTTAAAATTTACTAAGCCGATAAAACAGTCTGCATCTTCGTGACGAGATATTGCTACTTCTGTATGACAAACATCATTACGAAAGCTAATATTTCCAAAAACAAACAAAAAAATAGAAGTCGTCGATAAAAGTGTAGTTCCCGAACCTATGGATGTATATCATTTTTGCATGGAGGAAGAAATAGAATTTGACGAACCCGAAGACAGTGAAGACGATAATGAAGGTGATTAATACATGCCAGTTTTTTTTTTGCGATTTTTACAAAACTTATGGGCGGTGGGGTTCGACAGATTTCAAATTCAAATTTGATTTGCCAAAATATATGAGAAGAACACGCACCGAAAAATTACCAAGCCGATGATATAGTCTGCACCGTCATCGCCAATGATATCTTTGAGTTAGACATCAACTATTGATAAATCTTCCCAATGGTTATTAGCAGCTAAATATATTTTGTGTTTAATATTAATTTGTTTAACTAGACAGTAAAGAAAATTTAATGCCTTGACTTGTACTTTCCTATCTATTTAAACAAATAACTATTAAACAAAAAATATACTTAGCTAACCATTGGGAAGATTTATCACTGGTTGAATTTGGTTCAAACATTTGCCCTTTATGCTAACGTTTTTTATACATTTTTATTAGATATTGATAATATTTTCTGAATCTTACTACTCTGCGGAATGACCTAACCAGCATTGAATTACACACACAATATTTACCCATATATGTACATATGTAATTTTCTTTAGTATATTTAGGTAGATTAACTTTTACTTTAGATATTTATTGAATCCGATATTGTTTATGACATTATTCCTTAGCATAAATAAATATTTCCTTAAATACCTTTGCAATACAGTAAAAAATACTCAATATTAGTTTCTGTAGATTATGTGAGACCTAGATTGCCGTCGCCTCCTCGTACATCTCCCCAGAAGTCGATGAAGTACCCGAAGAGATAACCGTCCAAGTCGCCCTGTATATAATTTCATTTCACTATCGGATCCAGTCGCCTGGTGGTGGATTTTAAGAGAGAATGGCGGGAGGAAAGTTTCGTATAGGATTAGAAAACAGCCGGTAGATCAGTGTCGGTTTAGTTCTTTTCTTGTATCCGTGCTGTGTGCATAGTTATTTTTTACACAGTAAGTGTCCTCTTCTTCTTCTTCGCTTATTTTGGATTATACCGGCGCTTGTTGTAAGCTTATTTGGGCAGGAAGTCGGAGCTTTTAGTAGGTAGCCTTGGAACATGACGGTGCGAGTTCGATTCAATATGCGGGTATGCAACAGTTTATTCGTTTTAAAAGGATAACTATTCTTCAAAACGCTGATTATTAAAATTTGGATTTTAAACGAATTTAACACATATAGGTACACATAGTTAACCTGTTTAAAATAAATAAACTGATAAGTGCCGGAAACAAATGAATTATATTGAGACTATGTTATTTTAAATGAAAGATATTTAAACTTTAATACCTTTTAAGTAGTGTTCAGCATACATTAAGGTTGTGTGAAGAGTTGAACATTTCAAAAAGTAATTAATTATTTGAATTGACACAAAACCAATAATTTATAATATTATAAAAAAACTGAAATTATAAATTAGGATTTATAATTAAACAAGATTTAAAATTTGCCTTTCATTCCAAATTTTGTGTGAAATTGTTTAATGAAGTAAAAAGCAGATTAAAAAGTTCGTTGAACACGGTTCATCGTCCATCAAATTGAGAGAAACGAATCACAGGTTATCATTGGCGATTCCAATCGGCTTATAATTGATGTATTATTCACACTTTTCGATATTGCAACAGAAATAATTGTTTATGATTTCTAAGGTCAGGATAATTAGTACGTGTTAATCAAATTATTATTAATTTATTATATCCGAAATCAGATATCTATCCTTATTTTTTATAGTGCTGTATGTCTTTACATAACTTTTCCGTAATAATTCATGTGTAACAATTATTACTAACTAGTAAGTTAGATGGTGTTAATTGTTTTAGATTAGATTCATTCATATTTGCTAGAATTATATAGCTAGTAAGTCCTGATAAAATGTATCCATGTGAACGTGGACAAATAAACAAATGGACAGTTAACCTATAAATGATACTTTCTATGCGACACTATGTCGAAACCGCAATGAAAATTGAATCGCAGCGATTTTATTGTTGCGGTTGTTTTCTTTTCCATACAATCAGTGACTTCATATATAAATATATAATCTATTTCACGATCTTCAGGCCTATTGTCAATTAAGCGCTGTCGAATATTTCTTAGTTAAGTATCACCTTTACTAACCAATTACTTGTTTTATCATATTACTTATACATTCCAAGAGTTTGTTCCTGTTTTACAAAGACAAAGTTTAGTATATTAAATTTGTTTCGTTAATTAAGTTTGGAGTAACTTAAACGATTAATTTTATATTCTGTCCCATGCTCAAAGGTTAAAGAATACTAGTTAGTGTATTTTGGAAATGAAACTCTCTGTTCGAAGTCTACTGTATTACTGGCATGAAACTGAAATAGGAAATTAATTATACTCATGGACAAACATTTACTTATGCTTATTGGAAAAAGTATTACAAAATATAACACCAGGAAGTTGTCACTTTATGGTAAACAAACAAAAACATTCCTTTCATTATTGTAAAAATGTTATATCTCTGTCTCTTTAATACAGATATTTATTAATTAGAAAAACTAGGAACAAACATTATTCGAATTTATTAAAAATAATTTTTTACGCTTGGCCAAAATTTCAAGGTTTCCCAGATATATTTCATTTTTTACGACTTTTTTTCGTCGCTGATTAATTATTCATGTAAAAGTATTAGTTATACTCGTGTTACCTTCTATTTCGAATATGTATAAAGTGTCTGCTGACTGACAAACTAGGAATATTAGGTGCTTTGTTGATGCATAATAAGTTCTCGAATAAGGTCATAGAGAAAGTTTTCCTTACGAATATCTATATGCTAATAAGTATAAAAAATTGAGAGAATACATTTCCCTTTTTAGCAGACACTTTGCATCTTTATATAACCGTCATAACTCATCTGCATGATTACATACCTTAATGCGACTTGTACATGTTAAGTAATAGGAACACATCCTAAACAGGTTTGATGTGATATTTGGAACATGTACCAGCGGTTTTTCTCTATTCTATCTTTAAGTTTCTTATTTTCCATTTTGTTAGTAATTTCTAGGCCACCTTTTTAATTTTTAACTTAAAATAACTGATTATCGTTTCCCCCTCTCAAACATAAAATGTCTTAAGGAATAATGAAATGACTTGAGTTATATTTTAGTCAATACATCTCAAACTGCATTATAATTATTTCTAAGGAAACACCCAAAAGTTTTTTAGTGATTTTATACAATCCTAAGGAAATGATTTCCATATTTTATCATTTGACATTTGAAAAAAGTAATGATTGACGAGGTTTTTAAGAATCTCCATAACTTTTTGCGTGTTATATTTAGTTTCTGGTATAGCATAAAGTCTTAAGGTGTTGCCTTTTTTGTATGGATACTATACTAAGTGTTCCATTTTTCCGGTTTTATTATACCTACCAATTTCAGTCGGCAAAGTCTTTCTTAAAATTTAATTATTTTTGAGAACTTTGTGAGTGACGACTACTGCTTCCTGAAATACTGGAGTTTTTCCCGGAAGCAACCGAAAGTTAAAATTATTTTCATTAAAACACCCATTTCTGAAATAGCCTGTATAACAATTTTCAAATCTCACTCACTTGACTCATAGTTAACACAACCTAAATTAGATCTTATATAAATAGCAACAATTAAAAAATCAAATGATCATTTTCAAAGAATCCTACCTCCCTTAGCAAGTATTTTTGCATGATATATTTGGTGTCAATCATGACATCATCCCTAGGATTGTCTATCTTCGGTCGGTTTAGTTTCCGGACACCCTGTATATCTTTAGTTTAACGTCTGCATCATCCCTAGGATTTTCTGTCTTCCTTTGTCGGTTTAGTTTGTGGACACCCTGTATACCTTTACTATAGGGTTAGCATGACCATGTACAGATGCAGCTCTCAGACTTTGGGTTGAACATTTTTAATATATCAGATTTATCTTTGGATTTTGTCAAAGAGATTGGAAAACTAAATTTAGTATCTAGTATTTATTTAAATACCTGCGCAAAGGCTGCCTGTTTTCCGCGACTGGATGATTTAGGTGGGGAAGAAAAAACAGACATAATGTTTTTTGATCAATAAAAAATATTTTTTGTATCTGTTATGTCACCTATACAAACCTTGACAATTCTTAGTGTACGTTTACATCTGACATTAATTCCTCGATATTTATGTCGGATGGAAATTGCACCTAATGTAAACAGTGCAGAATTTCTGACAGAGAGATATGCTTCAAACGTCCGCGATATGTATCGACACATCTAGGTGTCGACACATCTGCGATTAGATGTAAACACCTATTCGGAATCGTCTGACAGAAAATACTATAGCTGACTAATCGTCTACTTTTATGGTAGTGTCGGCAGCAAATTATTAATATTGAGTGATAAAAAATAATGGATAAAAGGCGATATTGATGAATAGATTAATTTATATCACAGTAAACCTTAACTACTATTTTACAAATAAGCCTTTCAAACTAAGCTGATTACATCTCCAAAAATTTTTAAATTACACTTCTTAAAAGCCATGGTAGGATCAGAAAAAGCGGATTTTGAAGATATTTAAAACAAAAACAATATTTGTTAGATTATCTTGAAGAATAAAGTTTCTAAGGATTTGCACAAAAATAAAACTAGACGTATATACAGGATGTATCACAATAAGTGTGCATTAGACGTATTTAGGAAACCGTAAATGATAGAAATCTGAAATTTCTATTTTAGAGGATTTTGTTTTACTTTCAACATACAATAACTGCTAAATTGATGCAAAATATTTACATTATACGTCAACTAGCTTATTTTGAATGGAACAGGTATTTTTTATTTAATTTTCATATACTACACAATTCTAAGTAATTTCATTCACAAAATTATTACTTTTTAAGTCGTTAATTACCTGAGAGACTGAATAATTCAGTCATGATTAAAAAATACAAATAAAGGAAACGAAATAATTCAAAAATCATTGAGCTTGGATATATGGTATATTTAATAAAGTTGATTTAAAATTGCACGTAGAATCTGAAAATGAAATAAAAATACTATTTTTCGTTTAAAGTTAACGAATTGACGTCTACTTCCGGTACTACCGCCACGTTACTGTAAATATTATATTTCAACTTAGCAGTATTGAAAACTCCTAGAAACGAAAATTCAGATTTCTATCGTTTCCTAAATACGTCTAATGCACGCTTATTGTGAGCTACCCTGTATATATCTATATTATCAGTGTTTTTAACTGGATATAGGTAGATCAGATAATCTTTTTCTGCTACGCTAATAGTTTTTCTGAATTTGGTATCTTCCTTATTTATTTTACAAACAAGCTTTTCAAATTGAGTTGGTGTTATTCTCAAATAGTTTGAAAATTCTTGCGGATTCTCGCCACTTAATTCTGAGATTAACTAATTTATAGACACCTAATTCATCATGTTTCAAAATTCATTCCCAAAACTACACTGAACGTTTTTTTTTCTTAAGTAACATATCCAGGGCAATCACACGGGTAGCAAATTTTAGTTTCGATACTCATCGTGACACGACTGAACTTTGTCTTTCTACTATGAATTGATGTGTATGACACAAGTGTATTTACTTAATACATATGTATAAACGGTTCGTACACATATAGCGACGAGAAGTGTCATACACATCTCCATGATATAAATATATAGTAACTTGTGTCTGTAATGTAAACAGTCACTAGCGATATATATCTGATGCTTGACACACATATCGGGACACAAGTGTCGGATGTAAACGTACCCTTAATCAGTATGGGTTATTAGTATGACCATTCTTTATATAGTTATACTGAAGAAAATAAAAAGAAAATTATAATATGAACTAAATTTCTTATAAATTATAATATAAATCAAAATCTATGCGCAGTAGTCTTTGGCTTATTTCCCATTTTCTAAATCTATAAATTTTGCTGTTATTGCGCTTTTGTTTATTACTTATTAAAATATTTCTTCATTCTTATTATAAAAAGTCACATCATAATAATGGCATACTGTAATCAGATTTGTTTGATTGCCTATATATTGTTTCCAATTATCATAAACTTAAAAAATTAAAAAAAAAACATAATTATTTCAGTATATATACTCTTTTTGAGGTATTTTAATTTCTCTTAATAAGAACTTGTTTTTGTATGAGCCATGTTTACATACAATATAAACTTATCTACAATTTTAAAATTGTGTTCTTGCTAAGGCGTTTAATTATATGATAGAAAACTAATTATTTCTCATGACTTTAACTCGGTTACATAGAAGTTATATCGCTTCTATTGTTTAGAACTGTTACAGTGTTTTCGCACGTTTTAAATTTATAATCGCAACGTGGAGAAAACTTATTTAAAATTGTTTAAAATTCAATGCGATTTTAAAGGACAATACAGTCAACAACCCTTAGGCGTATGGTAATATTATGCAAGTAGAAATATAAATTGATTAACTAATATGACTAATATACAATGTGTTTCACTTTTCACCACCAAGCGCTTACTTGGCATTCTTCTGAATTTTTGGCAGCTTATACATACTTATAAAGTAACTATTTTGATACTGTAAGGTATTAATTCAGTTATAGGATCTCATATAGAAAGGGAACCAGTTTTTCAAAAAATTACATAAGTGATTTTTTAGAAAATTATTTTTTACGACTTTTTTAGCTTCGTCATAACCTTCTATGTATCAAATTTTCCCAACCTACCTTACACTTTTTTATCGTGAGCAAAGAAAAAAGTTTTTCTGCTTTAAGCAGTAACTGTTTGTCTAACTGTATTAGTTTAAAAGTTAACAGATATACGACCGTAAAAAACTTAACTTTTGAGTACCTACTCATGTCTTGAACACTTTTAAAAATATTTAATTTAAATTTGGCACAAAAAGTTTTTTTCCCAACACATCTATCCGATGTCTATGACTAAAATTCCATATTATTATGTATAACTATTTGTTGTCTGTAATGTATCTTAGCTGAAACTATTTAAATAACATCACTCACTCGAATTAAGGGTTTTAACGAACCTGTACAGTAATTCATTAAAAATAATTTCCTATAAAAATGTCATTTTTCGAAAAACTTGTCCCCCTTTTAGATCGTACGTGGGACGCCTATGACTAAATTCACACCTTACAGTGCCAAAATCGTTACAAGGGTGGCTCTATGAAAAATGAAACAAACAATACATAGAAATTAAAAACTGTAGTCTATATTATGCACTTCCTTGTAAACAATTTCCTTGAAAATATATAAATACTATATAGACCGACAAAATTATAAAAAACATGGAGAAAATGGAGAAATATGTATTTGAACTAAATATAAATTACAAAATTAAGTTGAAAATGAACAATGTCATGCAGTGAGCTTTTCATGTAGTTTTTCTTTAAAAAATACGTTTATATTATCTTTTCAAAAATTAAATATGTGTAATTATATAGAACATTTTATTCTAGAAGCAGACGATTGGAAAAATAAAATAAAAATACATATTTCTATATAAAATTACATTACTTTTGTAACTATACAAAATGCAGCATATTGACAGCAATATTGGAAAATATTGCAAGTTACTATTGATTCAATATACAATTTTAATTAGAGATGATAGTCATCGTATTGTTATGGTTATGTAATTGTCTAGGCAACAAAGTATGTTCATCTAAAAAAATCACTCGTTATTACTTTTTTTTGTTTCATTGATTTAACATATCACGAAAATTAAACATGCAACACACTACTTCCTTCAACAAAGCACAAAGATGTTATCAAAGCAGGTCGATTTTTTTAAAATTCAACACATCTCCATAATTTACCGTTCTGAACAACTTTTTCAAGTAACATTTTACTGTATTTTCAGTAAAGGCACTTTAATTGAAACGATAACAGTTTTCAATCGGTGCACTGAATATTTCAAATAAGATTATTTCTAAAACTGTTACTCCTAACGACTTCAATAAGGTATACCTTTTTCAGATATAACAGGTAGGAGAATCGACTGTTTCAATAGTCAGATGGATACACTAAGTAGCAAAAAAGTTCTGTCATTTAAAAGAAACATGATGTGCTGCCCTCTACTAATGACGTCAAAATTAGATACATATTTGAATTTCTCGTTCGCAAAAACCCCCGATTTACAAATTTTATGTAAATATTTGGATTTCTTAAGAAGTTATTTACAAATATCGAAAATAAAATTTTAACTTTAACACCGTTTAACTCCGTTAATAATCAGTTTTGGAAAAAATCCTATGAATTTTTTGCTCATCATTTCCGGCCACCCTGTATATTGCAAATATCTCAAATACAAAAATTAAATACACAAAAATCATATAAAAGTCTCATTTCAGTAATATGAGGGATCGAAAAATTGAATTAAAGTTATATAATTAATAAGTTGGTGATGACTTAGAACGTGATACGCGATTATACAGGGAGTCAAATTTTCAGAAAAAAATAATTACTACGGCCATGAAAACTTCTTATTTAATTAATATTATTATTATGATCAGTATTTGTGATACACATAGGTATATTACACAGGGTATTTTGTAGATACTGTCGGCCAATTGTTGTTAATAGAATTTACAGTGAAATAAAAGGAGCTGCTTAACAAATAGTTTAATGTTCATCAGCATCAACACCCTGTATCTAGAAAACAAAGCTACAATTTGTTCTCATTATTTTCTTCAGTGAACTAAAAACTGAACAAAAGGAAGCGTAAAACATAAGTAAATGTGCATACAGTTTTTATTACAATAGAATCGGGAAACGTATTTGAATAAGAAATAATTTCCTATTACAAAATACTTAAATATTATGCAATGACATGTGCAGAAGTTTCCCGAAGGATCATTTGTGATGGGTTAAAAAATTAAAGCACTGAAGTATCAAACCAGTCAAATTTTAATTGCATTTACTAAAAAATTTCCTAGTAATAATTAGAGCTTAAATAAAAGATACATTTTTATTAATTTATGTAGATATTTATATTGTTTTTAAAACGATGACATTAATTTTAAGAATTCTATTATTAACACTATATCATTATTTTATGTTTATTAATATTTTGGCTTCATGTCACATTTTTTCGACAAATGTGTCAATATCTACAAAAATGTTATCCAAAGGGTGCACGTCATTCTTAAACCTACATGTATAACGTATTACATAAGTTATAATGAAAATTTCTTCTTCTACAAATTGATGATATTTGAAAATGTAAAAGTGTGGTTTCCACACCACTTTATTTAATTAGTACTACTCGCATATGCTATAAATCTAAAGTAAACTCATAAAGTCGTCTAATTAGTTCCTAAAAGTTCATAAAATGAGTCTCCTTAAATAGTAAAACATATGTTTCGTGTGTACGTGAGTATAAAATAAAAGAATTATAAATTGAATAAAAAATATAATATATTTTTTAGATAAAATAATACAATGTATGGAACCATTCATCCAAAACTATAAACATATTCAGAGCATTCCATTTAGTAAAACCATATAAAATCTAGTATCGCTGTAAACCAATGTCGAATTATTTGTAACTTATAATATTATTATATATACATGATTTCACATCTCGAAAATTAAGAGAAAATATGAAATGGAACTTGTAGTAAATCACCTAGTATTATTTAGGTTTGTGATAAGACTTTATCAATGGTTGCTAAAAATGCCTTATGTTTAAGCAGGATTTAAGGCTCTGTACAAATGTACTTCTGGAAACTCTTCCAGCAGGACAACGACATGTACATTCCTTAAATGTCTTTAAATGTAAAAATGTTTCTGAGCTGTATTGCCGTGGTCGATGCTTAACTGCAGATGTTTAGCTATACTTCATCTTCAGTGCTTCATATACGAAAAATACTGAAAATGCCATCTTTAAGTATGACGAAACGTATGTAGCTAAGAATCAATCACGAGATAAAACAACCCAGAAAGTGTACATCAGGGTTAACTATGACTAAGTACAAATATTTTAAGAGGGGATAGACAAAATTAAGAATTAAGCGAAATTGTATTAAATGCTTATTTAACTCCGCCGCACGTTTTACGTTTACAGAGTAAGAGTAGGTAACCAGCAACACGACGGTAAAATTTGCTGTCATGTTATAATTTAGTAACATTCCTGTGTTTACGTTGTAGTTTAGTGTTATTCTTCAGTTTTTAGTGTTTTTTATATTTTAAACGTTTTATAGTTTTTAAATAAAGGAATTTGTATCGGGTATAACTCGCCGGTTTGTTTCCCTAGGTTATGGAACAAGACTGCCGCGGGTGCATTTTTATTCTATTAGTACCTACCTATTCCTTTCGTTTAAATTTCTTATAATAAATAGGCATTTTATCTAACTGTACAAGCAGTGTGCTTTATCAGTAGTGAGTGGTTGTAATGAGCGAAAATGTAGTTTTGTCAGTTTGTAATGAAATAATGAAAAACGAATGCAATCTGCTGCAGTTAATTGGATTAACTGTTACCTATCTATCAGGTATTACTATTAATAAGAATGTTAATTTTTGTTGTTTCTGCGTTTAGAAACGCTGTAAAAAACAACCGCATGGTAGTTGACACTATTGATAGTTGTAAGCTTTATCTATGGCGTCGATTTTCCTTAGGAAAAGAGGATTTCCCTCCATTTTTTAAATATCGAGTTAAAATTCTGGAACAATTTTTTTATTGTCATTTAGGCCTTCCTGAGCACGTGGTCAAAATGTTTCTACTTAGTCATAGTTAACCTGTTTACAACATTCAGAATAAAGTGTAAAGCTGTACAAAATTTTAAAAGTTTATAGCATAAGAAAACCGTAACAATAAAAATATAAATAAATTAACTACAGTTATTAAAACGTAAGTATTTGATGTATAAAAAGTGGCATTGATTTAATAAAGTAAGTGTTGTCAGGCAGTATGGTGGCAGTCACTTTAGGAAATGAACTTCAATTTAATAAAGTAAAAAAGCTCTATTTCAGGGGCAAATTAAAATAGTAACAATACATTGCGGTGTCCAGAGGCTGTAGAAATGTGGATAAGAAAAATTAGTATTTTACTCGAGTGATTTGTCATCAGTTTCACAAATAATTGTTGCTGTTGCAAACACCAGTGACAAACTTTAGTCAACACAAATAAAATACTTGATATTGACATTAGCTACGGTGGTTTTATAATCAGAGCCCATAACGTTTGGCACAGTTACTACATTTTGATTTATCGATTCTAGAAATGTCTAGATGGGAACGTATGTTTAAACATGCATTTAAAAATGTGTTACTTGTTCCTCAAAATTTTCTTCCAGTGAAGATCTTTTGTTTCAATTTAGTAGGTATTCTTTTTAACAGTTTTTCAGAATAAATGCCAGTTAATTTATATAGAACCACAGTAAGGCACGAATTTAAATTATTCCAAGTATCTACAGGATGATACGCAAAAATTTTCAGCCTGATAATTTGATAAACGAAGACATTTTTTATTCTTTTTTGGTTAGATATGTAAACATCAATTAAAACCACAAAAATAATTTTCCAAAGCAAACTGTACATGACATTGATATCAAGAGAAATGTTTCGAAGGCTACATCTAAATTTAAAAAATTCACTAATATTGAAATACCATAATACAGATATTCAAAAGAGTAGATCAAATTTTTAAATTTTAAATTGAATTTTACAGAGTGTTCTACGACAAACTTTGGCAGATGGTAGCTGGGGTAATGTCAAACATTTTTTCTTATACGAACATAGGTTCGATCCAATTATTTTTAAGAAGTTGCAAGCATTTAAAAAAATATAATTTCAATCAAATTAGCCTGATAAATAAAAATGATGGTTGCTGTAACAATAATTTATATTCGTGTCATCTTCTTTATTCATCTGACACTTTTATTTTACAATTTAGGAACACAACAAGTCAAAGACCCGCAATAATTTCCACTAATTTAGTAACAAAAAGAAAAGTCATGGTATATAAAATTACATCAACTATCAAATATATTTAAAAAGAGAAAGAATCTAAAACCTAGTAAAACAACGGAAAGAAGTACAGTACTAAACCTTAAGAAAAAAAAGAAAACGACAACTTAAAACAAAACTTACTACTAATGATGCTGAATTAGGCCTATCATCATCATTTGAAATATAATTATTGTAGGACGAAGTCATTCGACAAATAGAGCTAAATTGGTTCTGCAAAAATGTATGTTAAACATATAATTACTTCTAGTATTAATAGGCACTTAGCATTAAAGTGCTAAATAAAAAATGCATTTATTTACAACCGAAAAGCGTGCAGATACTGTCAATGGGAACGCCAGACAAGCAGCCCGAGAATATCGACGAAGATACCTAAAAAGACATCAACCTGCCCGCAGAGTCATTAGTCATCATTTCGTAGACCTCAAGAAGAAGATAACCCCGCTCCGAAAATGACCATTCGTCCCACTGAAATGAATGCACAAAATGATGAAGATACAATAGATATTGTCGTTGACAACTCTTTAATTAGTGTATAGCAAGCAATCTTCATTTATCACCGAATTTTGTACGGCGTGTATCGAACAGAGAAATGTTACATGTACAATCGTTTGCAATAATAATGACACTCTCTTAAAACAGTTTTTGAACTTCTGGAAGTTCTGAATAGAAATTTCATTGTATCTCTCTTGGTAAGTCAATCAACTAATAACTAATGTTACAAATTTAAAGCAGATTTCAATATGAATACGTCAGAAGTTCAAAAGAAATCGCAAAATTCATTTTAGTGAGTGTCATTAATATTGCAAACGATAGTACACAATGTATAAGTGTTACATGTTGGAGATGCTCCTCAGCGATTAGAAGTTTGTCGCTACTAGGAACAGCATAAATAATAATTATAATGATAATACCTGGGCCTTACAATATCCACATGCAACCATTATTTTTTATTTATTATTACTATGATTGAAATGTGAAATAACATTTTTTTAAACGCTTATAACTACTAACTAACTAAACAAAAACTAATCCGACCTATGTTCATGTAAAAAAAACTGTTGGACATAAACCCAGCTACCATCTGCCAAAGTTGGTTGTAGAACTTGTAGAAAACCCTGCATATCTTCGAACAATAAAACAAAAACCTAAAGATTATTAAAAATCAGTTATACCTTCTAAATAAAATGACATATTTTTACAGAAAAAACACAATCCTTAATCGAGGTTCACACGGTATAGTGTATATCTTATATTGTAGAAGGTTTATCACAATCCACTGTATTATATGTATTTTTGCACATCTAAATATTATATAGTTTTATCATTAAAGGTGAAGAGTTTACAGTGTTAATTTCATTGTATTATATTTAATATCTACAAAATTGAGGTGTGAAAGTGACACCTTAGTTTTTATGATTCTATTGAAAATGTATACTTTAAACGAAATTATTTAACAGAGTTACTTTTAGTTTTTGTACATATTTTAATATATGATAATCTGGTAAATTAACAAAAGCAAAAAGGAAACATGTATCACAGAGGTATTTAAATACAACATAGCAGTTTATAAAACCTAACTTGTAAAAATCTGAACATATTATTATCTTCCTCTAAAATCCTAAGAAAAACAAAATATTGAACATACTGCAGCTGTGCTGTTATACATAACCAGGAACATAGAAGTGCGTAAAATTACATAACGAGATAATCCGAACAACTATCGGTAAATATTACAAAGATCGCATCGCATAAAAAGCAATTATATTTATTAAAATAAGTTGATACGATTTATTTGTGCAGCTTTTTCCAAAAAAGCAATCCGTAATTAAATATTCAACATATTAACAGGTGCGAAATTTAAAACAAGAGGAATATTGTATCAAAATATCACTTTTCATTTTATAAGGACAGTCAATCGAAATTTTACCCTATATTAGTAATAACTTGTCCAGTTTTTATTTGTATGGTATACTTTTTTTTCTGTAGGATATTTAAGCAACTAATAATGATTTAAAATCTAATATGTAATGCACTATATATTATAGCTAATATTTAATAGGTACACATTGAAAATGTCTAGAAAGTATAAGTACCTACCTACCTATCCATTTCATAATTTGATAGATATTAAAAAAAAACTGAAAATATTTTCTGATAGTCTAATGTCTCTTAAAAAGAAGCAAGCTTCATTACATCTACTGAGATTCATAAAAAGTTATATTTGCTACTGCATTCGACATTGCACTTAGAATAAGTAGAGCGAAACAAATTTTTCCATAATTTAAAAGGTGATGGTTCAAGTACCATGACGAGATTTTATTTAAAACCCCAATATTTTCTACATGATTTCGATCAAGCTAACAATTTTATGTTTTGTACAGATAAATAATTTCTCACCAGAATTTCGAACAGAGAATTTTTTCAAGAAATACAGATACCTATCTCTCAAACTGTATTATTTTATTTCTGAAAACTGAAATATTTCTTGTCGTTAAACACAATTTCTTAATTTAATAGCTTCCATTGATAACTATGCAAGAATTAAGTTCTTAAAACGAAGTGATCCAAGACATGAGTTAGCGGTTTGACCTGGCATTGATATCTCTTGTGCACCATACCAATAATTATCCTTCTAAAATATTCAAATGTAGAGTTATTGGCCTCGCTCAATTGTAAAAATTTCTTGAAGTATGAGATAAAAACGTGTAAAAATATGTTAATCGTATTGTGAACCATTCAGTGTAACCTGCAACCTGAATAGCTTATGTTCACCATTCTAGAAATCATCTAAACTGATATCATTAAAAAACGAATACATTGATTTTAGACACTCAGACTATTAAATGGTTTTAATAGCTTTCAATGCGTAATAATCATTCGTTCAATTAGAAACTTGTTCTATTATTATTTAGCACAAAAACATTTTTAAAAGTACCTACTTACCCACCTATTTATTAAAACGCGACATATGAACGGAAAAGAAATTGTTAATTAATTTAAATATACCTGTTTTGCCAAATTAAAAGTAGTTAATTGAAATATATATGCAATTTAATTACACAAATTGTTAAAACACATAATATATCAATTGTCTAAAATGATTCCTAAAATTAACAAGACAATTTTGTTCTATTTTAAAATAAAATAAAAGAGAGAGCGCACGGTTCATTGGTGCAAATTCAGTAATAGTTTCTCGTCTTTTCTTTGAGAATATCATATTGCTTTATCTCTTATACTCACTGTATTGTCAACTTTTATTACGGAAAAAAATCACTATACATATTTTCGTTATGGAATCATGTTTGTGCATAAAATTCTTGTACTTAATTACTATTATTATCTGCTTATTTTGAAAAAAACAAGATATTTACATATGATCTTTTATTTTTTTTGCAAAAATAAATTGATTTAAAAGCATAATTGTGTAATGTTTACATTTATTATTTTTGACATCAGTAAATATTATTTTATTGAGTAGCTCTGTTGGTTATGACACAGGTGAACATCAGCCACCATCTAACTATCAGCTAACAAGCCGATAAATGTCTGGTGACACCATTATTGACAACTAGCTGTGGCTGATTGCAATAGCTTTTTCAGGATGTAGGAAACAGCCCAATATTTGCACAGTCCATAAATTACATTTAGTTTTAGTGAAATGGTAATTTCACTAATTAGGAAATCATATGTTAAACAATATTATTTTAATATTTTTTTAATTTCAAGATTTTCTTGCCTATAAATTCTTTCTTAAGTTATAAATTGTTAATTTAATTTATATGAGTAATCAAGTGAATGTTAAAATTGATTGGTCCAACGAATAGTCTTTGAACAAAATATATTTTTATGTTAACATTTGTATTATCTTAACGAAATAAAGTAGCCAGAATGACTTACTGATTCTAAAATGGAACCAAATATTTTGCTAGTTTGAATAAATACTCTAATCTTAGAGAATGTATAATTGTCTTAAGCAAAGGTATATTTAGAAATCAACAGAAATAATCAATTGGTTGGAACATATATTTTGTTGCGGATATGGTCAAATAATTTTTTGAATGGAATTACAATTTCTTTGACTTGATCAACTAATTTTCTCTTGTGAAAATTCAAGGAAATAGCAGTTGAATTAGTACTTAAAAAATATATTTATCTACGTATACATACAGTTTAAGAATTGATTGGCCAAACATAAAATCTTATTTCTATTTCTTTCTTTTTATGAAATGAGTAGGTATCTATAGCTAAGAGTTATTTCATATTTATTTACTAAAGTGCAGTAATGTAAATTAAATAATGATATAATGCGATAATGATTCATTTTTAAAAGAAATATAAGAGATCCCTTTCTTATAAATCCATTCTAAGAGTTATAAGCATAAGTTATAAACTATAGTCAAAGTATCCTATTCGCATTTGTCAATCTTAGGTTAGTTGCTTAACCTAATGTTGATATCTCCAGCACAATAGTTTCTTAAGTAATTATGAAACATAAGTATACCTACAATATTTACATAGGAAAAAGATTATTATAATATTGTAAGTATACATGTTGATAATGCTTACGATATTTCTATAAAATGGAGCACAATTTTAAAAATAAATATTGCTTGTTCGAAAATCTGTTACCTATATCTACAACTTGTTTATTTTTATTACGTTTCGCTTCTGGTACCTAAATAATCATTAACTTTTCCTTCTGGACCCAAATATGCTTTCAACTTCTTATATGTATGTACAAAAAAAGTGTGTAAACTACAATTTCGGCCCTCCCTACCTACCTATCAATACCTACAACTTGTTTATTTTTACTACGTTTTGTTTCTGGTAAATAATCATTAACTTTTCCTTCTGGACCCAAATATGCTTTCAATTTCTTATATATATGTACAAAAAAAGTGTGTAAACTACAATTTCGTTCCTCCCTACATCAATCAATCGTTAATTTCTTACACTGTCATGTCTCATTTAACTAATTTATATAATACATAAGTTTGTCTCCATAAAAGGATAATAAACGTTAATTTAGCTATATTTTACGTAATTGTGTAGTGATGCTCCATTATTTGATTCTACGAGTCGAATCGATATATGTTTTTTCTTTGCGTCTGTATGAATACCATAAGATACAAGTGCCTTTGTTAGTAATTAATTAAGTACATTTGTAATATTACATGTGCAATAGTTAACCATATGTTTAGCATTCATAAATTGCATGCATACCTATATTGCATTTATCATTGAATAGTTAGTGACATATCTAAATGAATCACTTATCTGAAACAGCCTAAGTCACGTTTCACTACTTTGCAGGAAACGAAAAAAATGTTTGAAATATTGATATGACATATCTAGGTACATATGATCTAGACATACTACCTGACGTGAAATATAACCTAACTAGCATATTTAGCGCTAGGTACATATGATCTGGACATACTACCTGACGTGACATATAACCTAACTAGCATATTTAGCGCTGTTGGAACGTAGCTACGACTATTGTAGGCACTTTAAAGTATTTTGGCATTAGTGATGAGCACGTAATAGATATCTTCCCGTTACGTACTTACGAAGAAAATGGAAAATAAGTTTTTGGTTTCTGCTACGTTCTAGTTCTGCCTTCTAAATTCAGCATGCGCCTTTAAAATGTATATTATAATAAAAATGTTGAAACTGTCAATATGTAACTTTCAAGTAAAATTTACTACAAAGAATCGAACCAGGCTGTATAGTTATTATAAAGTGGAAGTAAAGTTGTGACTACCACTTGTGTCTGTTCAAAGTTCCTAGTGTCACTTCTTAGTGACATTTTTCCTGCCGTTCATTCTGAATGCGGTACATCCTATATTTACACTGAACGTCCATAGTTATAAAAAATATGATAATACTAGCAAATAACTTTTATTATTTGGTGAACATCATAAATTTGATCAAAATGACAGAAGATTTTACCTACTTAACTTGCCTTAGTCAAAAGTTAATGGTTAAAAAGATACAGGGTGTCAAAGTTAAAACTTTATTATCGATATTTGTACTAAAACTTTTTAAAAAATCCAAATATTTGCATACAATTTGAAGGTCGGGAGTTTTTGGGGGCCAGAAATTCATATTTGTTTCTAATTTTGACGTCACTAGTAGAGGGCGCCACTTACGGCACATCATGTTTTTTTTAAATGACAGAACTTTTTTGCGGCTTAGTGTATTCATCTGACTATTGAAGCAGTCGATTCTCCTACTTTTTTTAACTGAAAACGGAATGTTTTGTCTTTAGGAGTAACAGTTTTTCAAATAATCCTATTTGAAATATTCAGTGAACCGAGTAGACACTGTTTTGGTTTCAGGTAAAAAGCCTTTTCCACTGAAAATACAGCAAAATGTTACTTGAAAAAGTTATTTAGAATGGTAATTTATGACGTGCAAAATTGCAAGAAGTAATTTTAGTCCTTTTTCCATATCACGATTCAATTAATCTCATACTTTTTTTTCTGACATTAATGCATTTAATTCATTGATAACAACAAACATTTATTAACAACAATTTTCCATATTCAATAAGCAGATACGAATCTAATCAAATTAATATAATTAGTAATTCACGGTTTGCTGCCTAAGATAATGTAATATAATTTTGTCCAATGAGATAACTCTTGATTGTGCAGAATATCTGGTAAAGGAATCGAAATGTACTGTGAAAGTTTAATAATACATTTCTAACTGTTTGTATTTCACCACATATTTCGTTAATGGCTAAATGAGCTAGCAAGTTATTAAATATAATCGTTGGAACAGATTTCAATTCCACTGAATTAACTAAATGTGTAATTTAACAAAAACGCAAGTGAGAGTTTTTATAGTTATAATTTTGAAAGGGAAATATTTTGTTGTTTTGGCTAAATTACATATTTAAATATTAATTTTTGAAAGTTTATTTCAAGTACATCTACATATAGTCGTAGTTCTCATACTGGAAAACAAAACAAAAAATAAAGTTTAAGTTTGCATAAATTAGTCAATACGTGGTTAAGGTATTAAGACAAACTTTTTTTTTATTATTAAAACAGGTATGTTCAAATAAATAGTAGACCGTGAATTACCTGTTCGTGAAACGTATTTTAAAATAACTTACTGAACAACATAAGATAAATCTTTAGAGTTCGTCTTATCTGTACTATCTGTGTAAATACATTTCTTCCATCTCACACATTTTGTTTACATACTCAAATATGGTACAGTTCTAAAATGTATTTACTACTAATAGAAGTTAACCTTTCCTCTCATTAAAGAAAATAATGTTCCCAAATTATTTACACGCAAAACCTCAAATTAATTTTCAAAACTAAATTTTGACATATAAAAAATAAGATGCTACACGCTACTGAGACATGTTAATTAATTTGTTATGGTTTTAGTTACCTTCATTTAAAATTTGGACAATTATTCTGTTGCGACACATATCATGTATTTTTTTATTTGGAAGTCAAGTTGTATATTGTCACGAATGGGTTAATATTTTAAAGGACAAAGTATAATATGTACTTTTATTATATATTTTTTTGCAAACAGGTTCTCTTATTCCAAGTCAAGAACATCAACCAAAAGAAAAGCGCATTTAAATAATTTTGAGGTTTTATACGTTTATAAATAATTCGCGCAACAATTTTTTTATTGAAAGTTTGTAGACACCTAGTATTAATTCTGCTGCTATTTCATATTTAAGTAGATCTTATTCTCTTCTCGAATCATGTGTTTTGTGTAGGTTCTAAGTCTGTAGATATAGTTTGATCGATGGATATTCTTAAAATTTATTTTTTTACATAATAGTCCACAATTTTAACACGTATAAAAGTTATAATATAGCTATATATCTAAATATGAACTTCTATAAGTGTAATTTGAAGTCCTTTACTAGAAATACTTTGGAAAACTAGTCTTATTATACAAACTAAAAAATAAGTTGTCTCTGTCAAATTTTAAGAAAGGTTTTACATATACCTATTTCTATAAATTAAAGCCTCCCCTAAAAAGTTATAGCCCTATAAATATTTAAATCAATCTACCTAAAATTTAATTTTGATTAAGATATTCAAAAGTAAAACAGAGTTTGAGAAGTAAACATGGATGGAGTGGTTTATTTCCTCTCATAACACACTAGTAAAACTTCCTGCTTTACAGGAAATATGCCAAGAAAAGTATCATTTTTGTAAATATTACATACATTGTTAAATGGGGCTGTCACTTCTTAAAGAAGGTTCTAATTGAAAAAAATTATATGAAGGACCCCCCTTAAAATTTATCAAAGTAACTACCTCTAAACTTATTGGATAAACTTATGGAACACCCTGTATACAATTATACAATGGATAATAATTTAATAAGGGAATGTAACAATGTCAATTACCTTGGGGCGACATTTGACGTTAAATTTAATTTTATAGAAATATCAATAATATTCAGGGCGAGGCATATAGATCCTTGGTTCAATTTTAACAAACTCGCGATATTTACTGGAACTAAAGCAGTTTCTTTATCGTTCAATGTATTTGTTCTCTCGAAACTAGAATATATACTACCCTTATTTGGAATTTACATTACAAATTTCATGTTAATAAGTTAGAGCACATTCAACGTAAATATGTAAAATTCCTATGGTTTAAATCTGATACTCGTTATCCTTCCTTAGAAGGTTTCTCAATATACTTTGCTCAAACGGTTCAGTCTAAATGATCTAACTTTACGTCGTTTAATTTTTGACTGTCCGGATTACTTAAATAACGTATAACTCCTTCTTTCCTACTCTGCTATTCGATCTTCCTGTTTGTTTTATTTACTTACTCCTGGAATAAATTTATAAAAATTTTCCCTGTACAGAATGGTTGATGTATTAATTCTCGACAGCAAAACTTTGTAGATTTTTGTCAAAATATTTCATATATTAAGAAAGTTTTTTTAGACAATAATTTACAGGACTGATTTTTTTTTTCAATTTTTGTGTCTTCTCTTGTAGAACTTTATTTTTAAGAACGTTTAATTTATACGTATTTAAGAACTTTTTATATTTCTGTTTATATTTTTGTAAAAGTTCTATTATAAAATAAGCCATATCTCACCTTACAGTTTTTTGTCAATTGCTTTTCTATTTACACGTATTTTTCATGTCTCTCTTCATCAGCATGAATTACAGATAATTCACTACTGTACAGAATAAAGAACCATAATAGAGTAATATTATAATGATACTGAATTTTATATTGCGTGTCTTTTAACTTACAGACATAGTAATTGCAGCAATTTTATAATTCACGTATTATTTCTTGATACAATTAACCATCAAACTACCTACTATTATTATACTTACATACGAGAACGTCCTTAATTCTCTACGTCTACACTCTGTGAAGAATATTTGACGCATTATCATGGTATTTTAATGTACTCTACAGTTATTTGTTCAGATATTGATGTATTTAACAATAAATAACAATGTATTTTTTCCACGGTCGGGAGTAACAATCAGTTTCTATGACATCAAAATTAAAACAGTAGTCGATTATTCCCAAGGGAGTATAATGCTCCCAAGGGAGTTTACATTATGGAGAACGTTTTTCATGCGAAAAAAAGATAACATTGAAATTATTTATTGACATTTAAATTAAATGTTACATTTGTACAATTTTCAAAATTAATATTAGAAGGAATATTACTTTCGCTTACATTTACAGTTCCTGTGATTGCGCTAGTAGTGGTACCTACTGAAACCTGATTAGCAATTTTGGTCTTATTTTCAATGGAGTTCTCGACATAACCCTCAGCGACTGTCGTTGATTTCCAACCAGCATGACGCTTTATTGTCGTGATATTCACACCAGCATCTGCCAGTAATGCCACTGAAAATCTTCGTAAGCAGTGACCAGTATAACATGCAGCATCAGGTAATTTTAAATACGAAGCTACTACACTCGGAATTTTTCCCATGGTATTCTTGCCAACTGGCTGCAAACTACATTTTCCTGCTTTGTAGTACAAAAAAAGCGCTTATGCTTGACGTGGGGAGGACGAAGGGATAGGTATTTTCGAAACAATTCAAGCATATTTCCCACATCGGTAACCAGAAAGGTTCGTGGAATCTTTGTCTTAGTGTTTGGAATTTTTACAATCCTACATCCTCAGTATCATCTACAGTTAAATTGACTAGTTCATCAGTTCGACAAGCTCCGGCAATCCCCAGAATTAATCCAACCTATAAAAAATCAAAATACTTAATCATTGAAATACCTAACAACAAAAGTAATCTTACCTTAATCATTAAGAATTCTTTGTCATCTGCACTTGATAGAAAATGATCGATTTCACCCTTTGTTAATATTTTCGATTTTTTCGCTTGATATCCGTCACCAGTTCTTTTCAAAAATGCGATTAGCTTGGGGAATTTGTTTATATCTATGTTGTCGTAAATTATCAAGCATGACTTAACCATGCGCCCATAATGTGGAAGACTTGTAATTCTTTCATTTTCACTGAAGTATGCCAACAAAACATTCTCGCTGTATACTTGAACATTTTTCTCGGCGCACCACTTTTTGAACCTATTGTAGGCTGTATCGTATAAAGATCTTGACTTCGTAGGCAGCAAATTGCTTATTGCAATATTTGCAGCCTCCACAATCTCTTCCGACTCACAATTATTCATTGTGCACTAAACAAACTTTAAACTAAACCAAACTAGCACCTTAATTTGACAATTCTTTTTGTTTGTTTATTTTGTAGTTATGACAATAACTCAACAACTACTAAATAAATGCTCAAATCCGAATACAATAATTCTAATGCTACTTGCTTCATAATGACAAAATATGTGTTTTTGAGTTAATGAGACCGTGGAAAAAATAGTATATACCATTCGGGAGAGATGCTATTTTGTCCTCGGTACATTGAAGCCCTCGGGCTTCACATTACACCTCTGCCAAAATAACGCATTTCTCTCCCTTATAGTATAATGTACTATTTATTACACTAATGCAATAAAATACTACTCTTTTCACTAAATATAATTCAATAAAGTTTTGTTTTTTGCACGAACGTAGAAAAAATTATAAATAGTAATATCACAAATTACAAATACCTATTATACTAGTATACTTTAAAGTACAGACGTACAACTATATAAAAAAGAAATGTAAATCAAAATATGAATTTATAATTTTATAGAGGAATATTATTGAGTGCTTATTCTACGTGAATCCAGAGTATTAATATTAAATGTACTTAAAAGTGTTACATGGCTATAACCAATTCCTGGATATATGCTAAAAAATTTAAAATGTACGTATTTAAAAAACTTTTTTTGAATTTTTTCAATATTTTCACAATGAATTATGTATGTTGGTGCCCAAACAACAGGAGCATATTCAAGTCCTGATCGTACAAATGCATTAAATAAAAGCTTGTAGGTGTTAATTGAGGCAAAATCTGGTGTGTTTATCGTTATCAAACCAAGTCTTTTAAGGAACTCTTCAACTATAAGGTTATAATGATCTATAAAATTCAATTTACTTCAAAAAACTGTGGACGTTTAATAGCTGTACTTGATAATAAGTAATCATACATAATTACTTTTTTCCTCGTAAAAGTAATGACATTGCACTTGCTTACATTCAACGGAAGATCGTTTTCACAACACCATCATTGTTCATCTCTAAAATACACTGATTTAGGCGATTACAATCCTCAATTGAGTTAATTTTAAGACAAATTTTGATATCAGCGTATGATAAATATCTAACGTTATATTTAATAAATATATCTGTACTGTTATTAATACAGATGTTAAATCACAATGGTACAAGGATTGAGCCTTGTGGAATACTTGATAGAACTTCTATATTTCCTGTATTGCACAAACTGTAATCTATTCTCCATGTACGATTTCATAAGATTTAAGAAACTGGGCTGTACAGATGCTTCGTATAAACGCATTAACAATATAGAGTTGTTCAACATATCGACCATCTCCCATGTTCTTCAAACCAGGAATTTGCAATAGTCCGACTGCTGCTAAATTGCTCTCTGAGAGCTAAAAGTCGCAACAGACGATCTTTACGCTCTGTGGTTCCTTTACGACGACTGATGCCTGTCGCTGTGTCTCCATGGCCTCCCTGAGTACACGCCTGGTAACACTGTACTATGGTACGTTAGGATCTGTTATTCCTTCTAGAAATGTCACCGCCAAACCTGCTTCGCGCAATCCAACAGTCTGCCTCCTCTTAGAGTCACTAAGTTGGGATATCTGCTCAAATCTACAAACTCTAGGCGTAATCAGCACTATCACCAAGTATAACCTATGCAAACTCTAAAAAAAACTCTTAATTCATAATTTTTTTTCTTTCATCACGACAAATAAACACGCAGATAATGTCAAAATAAAATCGCAAATTAATAGTTGATGTTGACACTTACATAACAGCTATAATTCTGTATATCATTTTTTTTTTATAATACAAACAATGGAACCAATCAGCCAAAATCAATTACCACTGCAAAAAATTGTTAATTTTTTAGTGCACATAGCAGCAGTTTAATTATATGTATAAAGACGCCACATGCTAATTATGATCAATTCTATTCAAAGAATTCGATTATTGCCTTGAAATAATCGCAAGGTGCATGAAAATAACTATTTAACATTAAGTTACGTCCTACTAGCCTCAGTATGAGTGAAATACAGACCTAGTCAGTCAAAAAAGGGTACGTGAAAATACTTTAAACGAGTTGAGGCACATGTTAATTTAAATATAGTTACGTATATTTTCGTAGCTTTCATTTCAATTACAAAGCAGCTGTGATGTATTGGTGCGGTTATAGTTTTGAATTTTATATGGTTTTGAATATCTAGAATCTTGGATACCATAGGACAAAAGTGCAAGTCAAGTATTCTTAATATTTTTTAATGTATACTTAAAATAATTAACAAATCTATTTCCCTTGTTCTAGTTGTCTTACACTTTCACATCTATTAGTTTAGGTGTGAAAATTGCATGTTCAAAAATATTATTTTTCATTATTTGTACCTAGTTAGTGTAATAAAAAACGTATCTTTATCTAAATTAAAAAACAACTTACAGAGGTAGTAGAACATTTTATTACAAAATTTATAACTATAAAAAAATTGTCACAATATTTTTATTATTGTAATCATTTTGAAGTACACAACCTAACAAATTTTAGTGCAAAATTTATTGGGTCGTGTAGTACAGTGTAATGTAGGTCAGTAGTTTAAAATGAATATATATTATTTTTTCAGTTTAATAGGTATATTGCAATGAAAAATCCTGCATTAAACTTATATTCTTTGTAAGTTACATATAATGCCGCTATATGTTCTTTTGAATAAACATTTTAGAGTTAATATTAAAATTAATTTCCACTATTCTGGTTGTAATTAATTAATCAGTTTTAATATTTCTTATTTAACAAAAATTGTTTTGCAATATTCCGTCTAGTATTTCTAGGTTAATATTTTTTAGGGTTAAGGTTAAAACAAAACTATGAAACTAGGAATTCCCAATTTATGAAAAAAAGTCGAAATCAGTCTTCCGCAGCAACTAATCTACCTTAAAGTAGTATTCACACTGACAAAATTTCACAAGCAGATGAATACCAATTATTTATTTTTTGTATACAAACAATTGAGCAATAACTTATTGTTATGCATACAGTATTAAACTTGCTTGCGATTATTTATTGTTCTTTTTTTTAAAAGTTCTCTGTAACACATGAAACTTACTGTAAAATTAATGTATTTAGCGTGATTTTTAACCTATGCTCATAAACTTTTGAAATTATAACTGAGGACAAATAAGGACGAATATTGAAAAAAATGTATCGGGTGAAATTTTTTGTTTATAATAACTAAGTAGTAAACAAATCAGGACGATATGTTCAACATTTGTAGCAGTATTTTGTTATCAGTTGTGGTTCTAATCGAATTTATTTTCACGAAATTTTAAAAATATGGCGCCTCAAACGAGGAACTTATGGACGTGATACTGGCATACGGGGAATCACATCAAAATTCAGTGATGCATCTCATCTTTATGCTCAAACTTTCCCCAAAGATATCATCTGAGACATGAAGGCTTTTTACGTGTGGTTCAGCGAGGTAGGGAAATTGGCAATTTGCGGCCGAGGCCTGGGCAATATGAGAAAGCCATTAGAGCTAGGCAAATTATGAATTTTGAGGAAGAGATTTTAAATGCAGAATTCAAGACCAAATTGGAATATCACAATCCACAGTTTGGCGAACGTTAAGGCACGACTTACTCTATCCGTTTCACGTGTAGCGAGTACGAAGCCTTACTTCTAAGGAATTTTCCACCTCGAGTACACTTTTGCGAATGGATGTTACATCAGCAGCACTTAAACGCAAACTTTGCCATGAACATTTCAGTTACAGATGGGGCAATTTTCATACGTAGTGGTATTCACAATTTTTACAATACGCATTATTGAGCATTGGAGAATTCACATTTTCAACAACGATTTTCAGTAAATGTGTGGGCTGGAATTATGAACGGAGTACTTATTAGCTCTTTCAATATAGAAAATCGGTAAACTAACGCTTTTTATTTATTATTTTTGCGTAATAACTTACCGATACTCCTCGAAGAAGTTAATCTCAACGTTAGACTGCATATATGCACCATTACCATATTTTGCGCAATTAGTGCCACCTTTGGATCATTTTAGTCCAATTGGGTGGTCTCGCTATTTTCCTAACTCAAGCCAACCCCTATGGGCAAATTTTATAGCAAAAACCCAACAATTCAACATGGCCGATCTAAACAAAACGGCTGTAAAAATAAAGTTGTAAAAATAGCATATTATATTACCTATTTATTAATCAAGAAAAAGCTTCTTCGGATTCCTATTATTTATATGTAGGTTTTAGAATCTAACCAGTGTTTAGTTTTTTTAATGAAAGCGGTAACGAGTCACGTGTTTTTCAGTTTTCATGTCTCCCTTTAGTTCTTTCTGTTAGTGTTTTTATATACCTCTTCGCTATCTATCATACTATCAATAAACAATATTTTTGACAATTTCTTTCACTTTATTTTCTACACTTCACGCAGAATCCTGTAGAGGAATGTAGTGGTTGACAGATAATTGTTGATTTATATAACAGCCTTTTACTTTCAAAAGGTCCATAAAATTTGCATTTCAACATTACAGTATTTTACTATCACCTATTGATATGCACCTAATTTGCTATTGAAACTAAAGTTTAAGTTATACGTATCACCTAGGCATTAATTATCGATTAAAGAAAGGTTATTCCATTCAATTTGATAAAATATTCTGTATCTCAACCGTCTATCATTGCACGTGCTAGTTAACCTAGAAATATTGCAATTTTTGAGCATACAGCACTACATGACCATATCTGGTTCAAAATTTTTTCCGTCTCGATTTGTCAACGGTGTCCAGTCTATAAACTAGTATTTCTCAGTATTTACGGCTTTATATAGAGTATTAGTGGAAAGAGAATGGAAGTAAAAGTTGTGTAACGCCAACCACAGTCCCATAGCCCTTCTCAGAACATTCTTATAGAAAAAACTGCCCACGTTGGTAGCCTTGAAGTATAATTAATTAATTAATATTAATTTTCCGTAACAGGATACAGACAAACGTGATATTCGTTTAGAGACCCCCCCGGATATATTTACTTTAATTTTTGAGCTAAAAAGGTTTGTAGGAATATTTATCGTTGCCTATGTTCTTAAAAAGGCCATTGCGTGAATAATAATAATAGTTGAGGAAACTGAAAGAAATTGACGATTGTATATTCCAGCAAAAAATTTTTTTGTTTATAATAACTAAGTGGTAAACTAACCAGAACGATATGTTCAACATTTGTAGCAGTATTTTGTTATCAGTTGTGGTTCTAATCGAATTTATTTTCACGAAATTTTAAAAGTATGGTGCATAATTTCAAACGAGGAACTTATGGACGTGATATTGGCATACGGGGAATCACATCAAAATTCAGTGATTGCATTTCATCTTTATGCTCAAACTTTCCCCAAAGATATCATCTGAGACATGAAGGCTTTTTACGTGTGGTTCAGCGAGGTGTTCTTAAAAAGGCCATTGCGTGAATAATAGTTGAGAAAACTGAAAGAAATTGACGATTGTAGATTCCAGCAAAGCGATCGTTTTAACCATTTGTCAAAAATATTTATTATTGTGCAAATAAGTTATAACTTAAACAACCAACTGTATCTATTTGTGGCACATATTTCTAATACATAAAATATAATATTTATACTTTAAGACATTTTACGTCATAAAATACAAACAGAATCGCATATGGTCACCATAAATCCTTTAGTGTTATAAAATTAGCAAGTAACATTTCTTTAATAGACTTTTTAAATTATTATTCAAAACTTAACTCTAGGATAATAGTTTCAATCAGTTTAAGAAACACTACAAACATATCAAAATTAGTATGCAGGCTGATAAGTCATTAAGAATAATAAAGAAGCATTTTTCTCTTGTTATGTTTCACCATAAAGTTTTCTGAATTTACACTCCAGCTGTACACTAAAAAAAATTGTGACATTATTAATATTAAGTTTTCTTCACGGTGCAAGGTACAAAACTGGAAAGTCATGTTCCCTAACACATTTTTCTTTCAATTGTTAAATAATTTAGCAATCAGCATTATAGTTTGGCTTTACACCTCGTGGTCTTGATCTTACTAAAATTGTGATTATGCGTTCATAAATCATCAGCCTTCAATTAAAATGTAGATTTTGACAAAATTTTAATTCAATATTATATATTTTTAGACAGACCTATCAAATCAATTATATTCTTGATTCAAAATAATGTTTTTTTTTTGTGCGCGAATATCTATCATTTTTTGGAAATTATTTTGTTGTCACGGCAGTCAATTCAATTTATATTCCTTTCCGTATCGACTGTGACTTTCAACCATCTGTATCACGGAAAGAGTTTTAAAATTAATGTTCCAGATGAAATCGAACGGAATTTCCAACCAGTTCGTAAACAGCAATGCTGAATATGTACTTCAGAGCAATGTTTTTATTCTTCACCACGCATACTTTCGTTAAAAGATAGTTACGTAATCGCGGACTTTCTCTTCGTAGCCGATAGTAAACTTAAAATCATATGTTCATCAAATAAATTATTATTTAGTCACACTTTCAAATGGATATTTTGTTGATCATAGATCACGTAGATGTCTCGTTTCCTAATCTTGCAAAAAAATAGTTGTATTAAAATAAATATAGCGTTTGCTTTCGGTGTTTTTCAATGTGCTATATGTTTAAAACGGCCACTCATGTTCCAACACTGATGTACTGTATTGTATGAATTGTCAATTGTTTGCTGACCAACGAAATTTAACCGATAATTTCATAGTAAAATACAATAGATGAGAAAGGAATGCTTCTAGATCAGATGATATTAATATTTCTAGCAACAACAATATTGTTTGTACTGCAACGTCAAATTGTTGGCGTTGGATAGTGTGTGTCTATACCATAGAAATCATAAAATATATAGAACGCCAAAGGATGTATCGAAAATAATCATCCTGTGGAGTAACTTAGCCTTTATGAGTTGGTTCCATCAACGGGCTGCACACTAATAGGCGAGAATTTCAAAATATGAACATTTTACGTCCAATTCTATGGTCCAATTGCAAACATTCCATTTTTTGGTTTCAGTTTTGTACTGGGATTAAATAAATAATACCAACAGCTTGCATTACGTTTTCCCTAAATGGCTGCTTTCTAAGCTCCTCCATAGTCAATTTTTCAGTGTGTAATGTAAAGGCTTCTAGCGTTCTATATATTTTATGATTTCTATAGTTTATACCCAAAATTCAACAGAATTGTACAATAATGTCGTACAACAAAATTGTATGATAGTGTTCGACCGTGAGTGGTCGCCTTTACACTCGTGTCAGTGTGAAGGATTCAAGAGAAGTGTAGTGTTGACGTCAGAATATCCTTTCAAACCAAATAAATATGGATATCAGTTTGCAGAACTTTCATATCTGTACAGGGTGATTTAGTTTTAAGTGAACAAACTTCTATAATGTTAGTCTTTTATAAGAAAAAAATATTGGGGATTTTCTATAGTAGATACAAGGTGTTGTTACCAAATTGATCTAGTGTACTTTTTAGTTGCCTTTACCTGTGTATATATGTGGCATTTTCATGTACCCCCCTTAGTTTAAAGGTAGATAACTAAGCTTAAAAGTCCATATTTTTTTGAGAACGTCAACACCCTGTACCTCCATTGTAAAACCCCAAAATAAAAAATTTTATGTAACAAACTGATAATATTTTTCCAAGTTCTGCTGACTCTGAAATTTTAAAACTTTCTACTTGTATATTTCAATAAAAGAGTAATCTTATATTGGCTTGTTTGTACCATAATAATAATAAGATAATTTTAAATAAAAAATATTTCATTTGCTGTAGTATGTGTAAATATTTATCCTAGAAATTAAAACCTTGTTTCAATTACTAAACAAACCTAATGTAAATAGTTGAAGTAATTCTTGATTTAGTAAAAGGATATATAAATGATTAAAAACTATCATCGTTTAGTTGAAAATAAAGAAAACACTCTGAAGTATATATCGAATAAATTTTGTAATTCGAGTTTGTAAAACACACCTCAACCTTTTGTAAACATTAAACGTAATTCATTGCATAAGTACTATAACAATAATATAATATTTTCATAATAGAAAAATAGAAATTCGGAACAAAATGTAAATAAAAGATTAAGATAAAAAATTTAGTGTGCTGTAAATATAAAGTTCTGGAGAACAACAATTTATTCGTTCATACTTTTGTCGAAACTGAAATTTTACAATAGAAATAATTTTTCATTTCTAATTTCTGGTCATGTTACGAATTTAAAATTTGAATTTTCAACCGTTTTTCATAAAAATTTTTATAATTCATATAAACTTCTTCTTCTGATTCTCGGAACTATGTTAGAAAAAGTCTAGTAAAATAATAATTACATTTTTCTATATTTTTTGTCATATATACCAATATAAGTTGTTAAAATCTATTAAAATATATTGTTCCGAATAGATCGTACTTATATATATAAAATGTTTTAATTGTTTAAAAAAACTATGGTTACATCTTTTAACATCACTTAGGTAGGTTTAGGCACACTTATAACTTTCGCAATTACGCTGTAAAGTGCTTAACCAATGACAATTAATTAAAATTTAGTGATTACGGATCATAATTTCTAGAAAGTTTTAAAATTTATCTGCAGTTACCTCTTCCGTTATTGAATTATGGATGTTTTATACAGGGCGATTGAGGCGGAGATGTACATACTTCAGTATGTTATTCTACGTTCAATTTAAAAAAAAAATTTTCCTATGAACTTAGATCTGGAAAAGCTTGCTTTAGGATATACAGGATGTCAAATTTTAAAAAAATGAATTGCATTTTCTTTAATAGCTCTCGACTACTTTCAGTTAAATTGATGAAATGTTGTATGCAGAGGTTTCTTGGGACGGGAAATTCAATTTTTATGCACAATTGGCTGTGGCTGCCACGGTGTATGTCATTTTAGAATAGAAAAACATTTTCCCCTCTCTTTTCTACTTAAGAAAAGTACACATTATTGAAGTCTCTAGGCGCAGCGTTTACTGTTATAAACTCATCTAAAGATGGCGAGATTATTTAGATTTTATTTTTGCAGTTCTCACAAAACATTCAGGCTGTTTCGATTAAAATTTAATTGTTCTTAAGGCGCGTTTACACATGCATAGATTTAGTGGCATCAATAGTTACTGGCGTGCCAGTAAAATAAAATTGCGTGTGTAAACTTGTACTGGCGTGACATTTTTATTAGTGCACTGATAAAAATGGCATGCCAGTAGAAGTTTACATATGACATTTTATTTTACTGGCGCTCCAGTCACCACTCGGCCAGTAAATCCATGTATGTGAAAACCAGTAACATGGCAAGGTTGTACATTTCTTAAGTAGAAAAGGTAGAGGAAAATAGTTTTCTGTTCCGAAATGACATGCACCGTGGCACAAAAAAGTTGAAGTGATTTAAAAGGATCCTAATGGCCACTTGGGGCGCCCTCTTGGAGATACAGCCAATTGTGTACAAAATTTTAATTTCTCGTTCCAAGAAATCTCCGCATACAAAGTTTCATAAATTTAACTCAAAGTAGTCGAGAGGTATTAAAGAAAATGTAATTCATTTTTTTAATTTGACATCTTGTATATCCTAAACAAAGCGTTTCCAGACCTTAAAATTGAACGATAATATCATACTGAAGTATGTACATCTCCTCCTGAAACACCCTGTATAGTCACTTCAAATTCAGAAATCTACTTAGTATGATACACAACCTTATATTGGTTGTTGTTTTCCAAAATTGAACACTGTATGAAATGTAAGAAATTTTCAGCGTCATAAAAGAAATTTCAAAATAATTCTAAATTTATTCGTTAATCAATAAAAATAATTTTTTGATCCCTTAGAAATCCTGATCTGACTTCAATGGTTTTCATTTAATTACCATTAGCTTCTGACAACTACTACATCATCATAACTAGACAGACCATTTAAATGATATAAAATTATTTCTGCTTGAAATAGTGGCGTAACATTTATTTTATTTCATACTGTACTGTAATGAGTTATTTCCCGGACTCATTTATGTCGGAAAATGTTTACTTCCAGGACTGCTTTAAAAAAACACAATATTCACATTTTTAAAAGATTTTATCTTTAAAACTACAAAATCAAGCCTATAAAAACTAATTATAATTATAATTAACAGTAACTGTGCAATGTTAATTTCCTTGCAGGCTGAATGCAGGAATACCTTTAGGGACAGAATCTTCACTAGACACGGTAGTGGTGGTGGTTTGTTGCTTGGTCTGAAGACCCTGAAGTTTTCTCCATTTTGAATCATCCTTGCTGCTTTTGTTTTGTTTTCTAAGGAATCTTCAATGTATTGTTCCGCAACAAATGAGCTTTTCCATGCATCATGACGCTTCAGTGTTGATAAATCAACTCCCGCATTCGCCAAAAAAGTGGCAGATGTTCTGCGGAAACAATGCCCCGTATATTTTTCTGGGTGTTCCAACTTCAGATATCCCGCAATTTTTTTTTGGTGCCCACCCAATGTTATCTATGCCCCCTCTTTGGAAAACACATGTTCCTCTTCTATAACCCAAAAAAAGAAAATCTTCCATCATATTTTTAGGTCGAAGCTTAACGTATTCTCTGAATATGAAAGTTTATTCCTTCATTGTCATCACTCAATACAGTAAATACCCGTAAATGGTTATAATTAGATTGGTGCCACAATCTTCAATCACCAATCTTCAACCAAGAAATGTATTTTTTGTAATTAATTGACATTGAGTACCTATATCATTCAAGATGCACATTGTTTAATTCAAAACTAATGAAAAGGTTAAACTTGTTTACCTTCTTCAAAAGATACTCTTCTGATGGGGCCTCCTTCATGAATCTATTAACTTCTTCTCTTGTTAGAACTTTTGATTTGTTTGCCTGATGACCAAATGCTTGCCTTTTTAAGAAAGCCACCAGTTTTGGATATTTTGAAATATCACCTCCTTCTTTTACCGTCAGCATAGACTTGAGCATCGAATATTTTGCCCACATTGTCGCAGAGTTCTTCTTTTTGGAGATATCCAAGAAGTACGCCAAAAGAATATTCTCATTCAGGCCGTTTTCCACCTTATAGGTTTTTCTCCACACGTTGAAGAGCTGGTATTCCTTCTCATAACGAGCAGAAGACTTTGTAGGCACCAATTTACTGGTTGCTTCAGCACATTTTAGCTCGATTTCTTCCATTTTTTACGAATATTATCACAAAATACGCACGGGATGACAAACTGTCATATTTGTTATTTTTGTTAGGTACATCACTAAGCTAAATCAAAAACTATGCGATAAAACAAGAATCGAAGCCACGCTAACACCTACATACAGGCAGGTTATGTAAAATAAAACATTAAAATTTCATTTTTAATACAACACAGTATGAAATAAAACGTTGCACGATACACGGCCGTGAAATGTCATTAAATAATTAATAATATACCATTTCCCGGCCTTGTAACGTAAATAACTCTTTCTTTAAGAGGCCTCGAAAAACATGTTTACATGTGAAAAACTATTTGATAGAGGTTCGCGTTCGTACTCTTCGATTTAGAAAAAAAATGCTTCCGAGATATGCCTAAAATGATTTTTACTTTTACAACTTCTCGGAAAGAAACTAATTTCGATATATATAAAAACATTTTTTAAATTCGTAAAAATAAAATAAGTTACCTTCTTTAGTTAGTTATGATTTCATGTTTTTAAATATAAATGGACATTCTCGCGAAACCTAAAAGTCACATTAAACAAATTACTCGTTATTTTTCAGAAGCTATCTATTTTAACCATCGAATTTTAATTCAACCCATTAACGTCAAAGTGTAAGAGCAGTTATTATTTATTACAGTATAAATTGCCTTTTAAATGCCATTACTGTATTAATTCCTTTATTATGAATATAAAATGATTTCTTATTTTCAAATATCACTTTCGATTGCCAAAAACATAGCGAGTATTCAGACCACTTTCTAGAAGAGACCGCTCTTTCTTCTCTTATTTGGTGAAGGTTATACTTAATGGGACTGTGGTTACAATCGACGAATAAAAAGCTGCTTAGCATACCTTGTTGTAACATTTAACATTAATATCGAATTTGGAACTAAAGTGTAATATCGATTTTAGGATGAAATCTAGATAGCCATTCTCATATAAGTTATAACCAGTAATTATATAATATTACCCTACTTAATAATAGAAATTAATGTTATGTAACATAACTGACTCTTTATATTTTCAATTCTGTTAAGCTAGTAACGGACGGTGAGCGATAATATAATATATATATATATCTATTTTTTTGTAATGAGATACTCTTACAGACAAGTAAACCGCATAGATATAAATATATATTATAGCGTGAATGTGTAGCATTCTATGCATTTTAACCACAAGTGATATTTATATCAGATATATATTATAGCTCATCGTCGACGGCGAGCGATAGTACGAGCCCCTTCCCATTTCAGTTGGCCCACCATAGGATTTGGCAGAAATTTTGTTTTTATGAAGCAAAAATAAAAGTATAACATTAACCTGTAAATTTATTTATCTCTTAAATAGTATTTTAAACATAATAAATAAATATGAAGCAACGAAAACCAATATTTAACAGAAAATAAAGACAAATAGAGAAAATAAGAACAAGTAGCGTAAAACTAACAAAACAATTTTAAAATTCACCACTGGGTAACATCGCCTTTATTTTTTATTACAGCCGCAATTTGTTGGGGCATAGTATTAACCAAGCCTTGACATAATTCCGCTGTAAAAGAATCCCATATTTCCTGAAGTCTTTGCTTCAGCTCAGGGATATTTCTAGCAGGATGTTTTCGTAGCACCTTTTTCATCTCATGCCACAAAGTTTCTATTGGTGATAGATCCGGACTGCTAGAAACCCATTCTAAAAGTGCAATACCATTATCCTTTATCCACTTTAATGCTTTCTTTGAGGTGTGACATGCTGCACCATCTTGCTGAAACACAAATTCTTGGCGGGATGTCAAGCATTCTTCCATGATCGGTAAGAGCGATTCTTCCAAAATGGCTAAATATTTGTCCGTATTCACAATGCCGTCAATAAAATGAAGTTTTCCCACTCCTTTAGCTGACATGCTACCCCAGATCATGACTGATGCAGGAAATTTCACCTTTCGTTTGAGACAGTCCGGATGAAACGCCTCATATTTTTTTCGAATAACTCGACTGCGACTGTCTCCAACACACACTTCAAATCTGGCCTCATCACTCCATTGTATTGCACGCCATTGCTGAGTTGTCCAATCCTTATGTTGTCTTGCCCACCTTACTCTATTTTTCTTCTGCTGCAGTGTTAAAAGCGGCTTTTCTTTGGCCTAAAGCAAAATATTGTTATTTCTTATTTTCCTACCGCAATTTTGCTTATAAAAAAAATTACCTTATAAGTGCCAAAACCCATTTTATGAGCCTCCCTGTGCGTTGTGGATCTCGAAATTCGTCTCCCAACAGCGTCAGTCCATAGAGCACTTAGCTCTAAGTAATTAGCTCGCCTATTTTTCTGGATAATCCTCTTCAACGAACGTCTATCCACATTTGTAATTTTGCTTTTTTTAATATATTGGGGCCTTGCAGCAACTGAGCCGGTATTTTTATACAGTCTAACTATGTTTCTTACACTATACCGCGATAACTCTAATAAATTTGCAATTTCCGAATTTGATTTGCCGGAATTGAAAAATTTAATAAGTGAACGAATTTTCTCATCAATAACCTTTCCTCTACCCATTTTAAAAAAACACAACTACTTAAGTACTTGAAGCTATACTAAATGCGTACTGACAGCTATATGAATATTAGCAACTGTCACGGTGTCAGTTTTCCACAGCAATCTTTGAATTATAGGCATCCTTTGTACCAGAACAAACATAGGTTGATTTGCTGTATTTACAAAATTTTTGCTTTTCCTTGCAAATTTAAATAGAGAGCAAGGACTTTGGTATTTTTTACTGGACATTATTTAATATACTCTGCTAATTACTTTGGGGCCTGAAAACAACCTGTAGTATTTGTTATGTTTTGGTGCTGGCCAAAAAACTAATATTTCAGTAGGTGGGCCAACTGAAATGGGAACGGGCTCGTATATATCTTTGCAATGACCAACAAGTAAACCTCAGAGATATAAATAGCTCTTTTCCAACACGGCACCTGACTGGTTGGAAACCTGTCCCAAGTGGATAGCCAAATCGTTCACCGACTTACTGCAGCGGAGTTGCATCTAATATTAAACTGACTGACTGCTTCGGACAGGTTTCAAACTAGTCAGATGCTGTGTTGGAAAAGAGCTAGTTATAGAACAGCGTCAATGCGTAGCGTTCCAAGCATTTTAATCACAAGCGATATTTTTCTAATATATCAGATATATATTATAGCTCACCGTCCGTTACCGGCTTTAATTAATGTAGGCATATTACTACGGAAATATATGTTTTTTTATTAAGTACGTACGTAATTAGTTTTAGTGAAAGATTGCGCAAATGCTGAATCAGATTTAAAATTCTTTAGATATATTATTTGAAATATCATTATCACAGTTACAATCTTATTAATAATAATGGATTGAAGATTTATTAGCAGACAAATAATATTATAAAATAGATATAATAAATATAATCTAATAGATTTTATAAGTATCTACATGTACAATAACGTACACTAATTACATATTGTAATGTCAAGATAAAAATTCCAAAGTAAAAGTTGATGAGCTTATAACTTATTTCTAATTGATTATATGCCAAGGATGTAGGAATTACATTCTAGTTTCCAATCATGCAGGAATAAATACCGTTACAGTGGCACAATTATTTTTTATAATGTTTTCAAAGTGAACTGGTCTCAAGTGAGACTAAATAAGGTCTATTGTACACTAAATATTTTTTTTCGAAATTTCTTAGGTATAACATCAACGGCACCTGTTTACCCATGAACATACACAAATGTTTTCATCATCAAAAAGATTAAATTTTTCTGAACGATATTTCTTAAGCACACAAATTTTTCTAAAAATAAACACAAATTTGCGTTGGATGCAAATTAGAAAGTCAGTACTCTATGGAGATAACATAAAAATTGTTTAGTTTTTAGTTAAATACCAAACAGTTGCATTGGCTGTGCGATATGATAATAAAAAAATAAAACAGCATTATATTTTGAAAATTAAAAATAAATAAGAAGTTGATATGTATTTGCCTATAAAAGGATGGCGTAAAAACAAAGATATAGCTCGTAACGTTTGTTCCTGTAATATTATACACGCTTGGAAAGCATCAAGTCTGAAATGTTCTGTATATTATGTACTTACAGAATAGGTATACCATTTATAATTAATAAAATAAAGTTTCTCGTTATGTGTCTGGATATTCCGTTATTTTTTTGTAAAATATAATGACAATCTCTTCAATTCATCTATTAATTAAAAGCACGTTTTTTGTCTTCAAAATAAAAACAAATTTAATTAACTTTTTAATTTCAAATGCGACTTAGCAGAAGTTAGTGCTGTTAATGATTTTGATTGATTCTTTTTATGTGATCCCCATCTATTACGTCATTTAAAATTAGAATAGCTAATAATTATTAATAGTGTTATTACAAATCAAATTTAGATTATTACTGCTGCAGTAACATAAAGGATATATGTCTAAATACTGTCATTGTTAAATAACATCAAAGATTTACACGTAAAAGCTATTATCTCGTAGTCATTTTTTATGTTAATTTTGTGTTATTAATATTCATTTTTAGATTATTTTTATTCTATAAGAATTTAAGAGCTACTAAGATTTTTGATTGTAATTAGAAAATTTATCATACTAAATTATTCAATATAAAGAATTTTAGTGTTAATACATACTGCAATACTAGTAGCTTTTTAACTAATTCATTATTCATTATTAAGGCACAATATCAAAAAATTGCTGAAAATATGCAAATACATGTTATATACAAGGTGTTACAGAAAAGTTGGTCAAATCAGTAACCACAGACTATATTTGAGTGAAAATAATAAAATTCTCTATAACACTGTTTAAGATTTGTGTCAGTGTCAATGTTACAAATAAAATACAGATTTGTATTAACATTTAAAAAATAAAAACAGCAAATCTACTAAAATTAGATTAAACATATTAAGAGAATCTTTAACCAAAAGAATGCCAAGCCATAAGCGTAGCGTAAACAAATTGCTATTGCAGAGTCAAAAAAATTGCAGCATCCCGAAATCAAACATCAAAAGTTTGCAATGATGAAAAAATATGAAGACAAAAAAAACGTTTGATCTAAAAAAAATACAAAGTTGTGGAGAGCCAACAAATACATCTCGTTCGTCAAATACAAGCTTTGAAAAAATTCATAACCCTTAAAAAATGACGAAATTGTTAACAAATTTCTCAAAATATTATTAATTGCTACAAGTTAAATACATGTATAACAAAAAAATTGTCACAGGACGTTCAAGATGTGTATGTATATTCTTAAAAACCTGTAATTGATCGCGTTTATATATATTTTTTATTTTAAATGTATCTCTCAGTTTATATAGTTCATAAAGGCATGTTATTAGTTGAATTATTTATCTTATAAGTTTCGTAATATATAATTTCCAATCCATACCTATAAAATTATCTAATTTTCAGCCTACATAGGTATTAGTCTGGGTCAATTTAACAGTTAAAATTTGGGCAGCATAACGAGATTATTGCTAAATATGTCAATATATAAATTATATATATATAAATTACATAAAATTTTATATATATTTCTAAATCGTACATCCTCAATTCAAGGATTTTCTCAATTTACAAAAATGTGCTAGTTGAGCAACATCAGTAACATTATTACTAACAATTTTGTAGGATTTATGTCTATATTTCTCATAGTTATTCATAAAATAATTCAAATGTATTTTAAGTAAAAGTAATTTGCTTATTAAAGAAAAAAAAAAGTTAATATATGTGACACACATTACGACTATATTTGTGAACGAAATTACATTCATTCTGAAATCAGATTACCCAATTGCTCCTATCAATGAAAATTGTTTCAACAACAAACGCTTATTTTTTATTAAACATTTTTGGAGCAAATTGCGCAAACAAATTGATTAGATTGTTCATATTGCCAACTAAAGATGTTAATTTTTTCAAGCCATTACATATTATGTAACAAAAATTTGTTACAGACACTTAACAAATGCGCTTACATTACATAATAATGATTGTTTAGTCTATATCTGTTACGTAAAATATGAACCCAGATGACATAGATCTTGGAGCGTATTAAACTTAAAATTTTTGCAATCCTAAATGTCATTGGCTCTGTGTATATTCGTGTTTATAGTTTGTAGGTCTAGGTCCTTGGTTCAATGATAACTTCTTCCCTCCTCTTTACTAAATTATTTTAAACTTTAAACCGAAGCGCTGAAGTTTTTATTTAGTTGCAGAGCACAGGTTATATAACACGATTGTGTTTAGTAAAACCGCACCTTCGATAATGTGCTAAACCGTACTGTGCCAGTGAATCTAACGTCATTCATTCAAATTATTTATACTTGACAGTTTATAAAGTGTGACATTTTGTAAAACAGAACAATTGTATAACAAATTTAATGTTTGTGTGTGTGTAGGTATTCACGAACGCTTAAGGATTAATTTAAATTGAGTAAACCATAAGTATGACCACAAAAGTTTTTAAATTTGTTCATTTGGTGTAGCGTCATTGTTTGCGGATGTTTTATTGTTTGATTTGTAATACACCATATTAAAAAATGGCTTTGGTAAACGCTGTGAAATTTTACAGCATTCATTCCTTAAATAGAAGAATGTGCTGATACACTCGTACTTTTTAAGTTATTAAATCGATTTGCAGACTTAATTTTAAAAATGTGATCATTATTTCTTCGCAAGAAAGTGCATGGTTGACGCATATAACAATATTGTCCACGGAGTGAATGTTCACTGAAATTTTACTTTTATTTGCTTTCTTTTAAAAAGAAAAAAAACCAATTTATTTGAGTCATTCCACCGTGAATGCATTGAAGTCAATTTCTCAAACATGAAGTTGGCTTTTTCATCGGTAACAATGTCTTTTATGTCTCTGACCTTCAATCTTTCGTTTAATAACACTTAAATGTTACTCTTCCTTTAGATAATGCCTTACTAATGCTTACTGCAACTAATTATAGCTTACTAACCTAAAAATTTAGCGATAATAGCAATAGACTAAAATTAGACTAAGGATGACGGCTTAAATAGGGAAAGTTGGAATTTGAAGAATGTACCAAATACCTTATATAAATTTAAATGGCATTTTGTTGTTTCAGAAATTTTAATCTACTCTAGTCAAAATGAAGTGCTACGTAAGTTTCGTGTGTTTCTTGAGTGCGTTGGTGTTCGTACATTCAGCTCCTCTTTACCCCGTAGCGGGTAGTTTGAGTGCCTCAACGAATCTCCAGGTCAGTGATTGATTACTATTTTAATTTCAGGGCATCTCTCCTAAAGGGTTGTATCTAATTTAAATTGTCACTATTTTTATATTTGAACAAATTTAACTAATCACAATTCCAAATTCAGTTTCACAAATACGTGAAATTGTTTTGTGTATTTGTTGATCAACACAGCAATAGTTTAAATTCGAAATTTTGCAAATATTCTTTACAGATACAACCCTTCAGCATATAATGCATGACCCAAACCTTTGAATCATCCCTGTAGTTGTTTTCATTGGTATTATCAAAATCATATTGAACATGAATAGCCTACGAGTACAATTAAATAGATTAAGCAAAAAGTACGCTATCATTCTGGTTTCCGATTGAATAGACAATTTAAATGTCACACCTTTTTTCGAATGTTGTCAACTTCTGGTTAAATCAAATGTGACAGGAAAATTGCATACTTATGAAACAAGTTCATTTGTTCACCATTGATGCTCTTTGTCAGATAAGTTAAAATAAGGCCTACTTTTGTCAACAAATATGACAAATTTAGCTTTTTTCCATTATTATTTTTTACATTTATTACTTTTTTACCTTATTATGATAGTATAAGTAACAAATTGATATTTTTGAGCCATCCTTAGGTCTAATGGTGTTGATCGTAATGCCTGGATCTTGGTGGTCTAAATACGTTAAAATTTGTGGACAATGTCTACAACTAAAGGTATCTTCTTGGTCCTATATATCTAATATTACTCATATTCAATATGAAATTGCTAAAATTAATGAAAAATGAGTTATGTAAACTATCCCTTTGTTTTAGATATCTATTAATTAATTAAGTAGGTAGATATTTTTCTTATGTGTTATAAAGTTTGTAGTTAAATTGTATATTTTATTTCATATATGGAAATATCAGTAAAATGTTGTAGCTTTGGTTGAAAAAGTGTAATGAAAATTATCTGTTAAATATTTCTCTTTCAACCATTGCAATTTATATCAATGTTACTAACAGTAGTATTATAATCACTGTGATATAAATTTGTGTAGCATTATATAAGAAACATTCACTCGTATGAAAATATTTCTTTGCTATATGTTGTGACAACAATATCTTTCAATTGCGTTACTTGTTTTATCATTTGTACCAACTAAAAAAATTACTTTCCTAATACGATCAAATTTCTGATCTTTCTAATCGCAGTAGTGCCACATTTCTTGTTTATTTATATTTAAGTTGATAGAAAGTATTTAGATATGGATATAATAATTAAAATATATATTCAGAATTGTTATTAATCGTTATGTAGATGAATTTGTAGATGCGATTTTTTACATTCAGGGTCAATTTTAGTAAACAAAGTCTTTGTTATGTTGTCCATGGTTGCGTGAAGTAGGTAATCCATTTGCTGAATATTTATTACTACTTTTCGTAGTTAACTTTTAGTAAATACAAGGACCTCATATTATTAAACCAGTACAATTAGTATTTTACTACATTATAATTATGTTATTTAACTATATTAACTATTATTAACTTCTAACAAGACAAGTATTCGAAAATTTTCTAAACAACTGCTGTAGTTACTGCATTTAAACATTATTAAGTCTAGTTGTTTGTCCAATATATACTAATTTTTGCGCAATAACACCTTTCATAAATTATACTCAATGCAATTTGCCGGTATATATTATAAGATATTATTATACTATATTAATAATAAATAACCTATGCTTTATTTGCTTTAAAGTTTAATTGTGTTAAATACAGGTAAAAGTAAGCAATATCTATAATAATTATCATTTTAATGTCAACAATTGAATATAGAGTATGGAATAAATTAACGAGTTGATAACTGTAAATATTACAGAAATATGCTTCAACAGGTAATCTAGTGATTTTAAGTGAAGCTCAGTTTGTGTTATTTTACATGTATGTGACGTCACCAGGTTTGAATTATGGCGTCATATACAGTATGCGCCAAAAGTATGGAATAAATTCGATAAAAACGAAACAATTATTTTTTGGGAAATATCCTCGAACAGGTCGATTTTTAATTTAAAAAATACATATTTTAGCGTAAAATGCGATTTTCAAATGTCATTTGTTTTCGAGTAATGACGTCATCGATTTTTTTTTTTAAAAACACAACAACATATTTTTTTCCTTGATTCTGAAAGATCGTTTAATTCTCTATCAGACAGTACTAAAATTTTGCCCTCTTACATAGGAAAGTTTTCGAGTAAACGACGATTGAATGTTAGAAAACGTAAATTTTATCCATAAAAAAGTAACAATTCTGAGGTATGTAAAATAAAATACAATTGATTAAATTTTATACTTAAATTAAATGTTTGAATTACCATCCACCAACTTCTTGACAATGCGCAAGTCTGTGAAGAAATTCTTCTTGCACATTATGAATGATTTCTGAGGTAACTCTGCGTATTTCGTCCCGAATGCGATTTTGAAGTTCTTCTAAATTACCTGGTTTATTAATGTACACTTTTGACTTCAAATATCCCCATAAAAATAGTCATTTATTAAAAGTACAGCTGGTAAATGTACAGTTATTAAAATTTAAGGCAACATTAGACACCATTTTTTTAGAAGATTTATTACCATATATATTATTTATGATCTTATTGTGATGTTCTTGGTAGATGTTTAAGTATGGTGTTATAGAATTTGGATTGTTATGATCAGTAATTTTCAGCAATTGTTGTTCTTGCACACAATTTTTTGCCAATTCGCTAACAGCAGTTGACCTGTTTGAATAATTTGTTATTTTCTTGTCTTTCACATTCAGGCCAATAGTCTCAGCAGACGATTTAGTCAATTCATTAATAGTAGTTTCTCCAACTAGAAAAATGTCATACCAATTATCAGTTTCCGTTCTTCAGTGTAGATTAGGTTTTAAGAACAGCCGTAGTGAAATATGTTTGCCTCATTTTGATGTCAGTTTATGAAAATGGCGTGCAGGACAGCTTTACTTTCACTATTGGCAATCAACACCGCCTTGGCAAGTTTTACTGAACACCGGATTATATTCAATGCAATTTGTTGAATGGTCAACTGCCTCTCCTTCTCTCCGTGCTAACTATCAAGAATTTCTTTTGGCTCTTTTATGCGCTTCACTCTCTAAATATAAGTTTGCACCTTATGCATTTTTTCCCTTCATGTATACTATTGCGCACTGTGCACTATTTTATACATAATAACCCATGACTTCTTCTGAAATTCTAACAATTATTTTGATTAGTAAGACGTAATAACTTTTATACATTGTATTATATTTTCAAGCATATCCATTGTATCTAAAATTCTGGATGCATTAACAAGTAAATATCAGCAATTTATTTCTTCGCTTTGTCATTCCTTTACTGTACTTTCCAGTTCGCTGTATGTTATGGTAATGACACCTTACATTCTATTGCAATTGCATTTCAGGTTTACAGATCCTTGAATATTAATAATCTACTGAGAAATTAGATCAGCAATTAGTAAAGTATATACAAGTAGGCATAATTTCAATAAAATTAACTTAATCTATATCTATTATTAACCATTATGTAACAATAATGTCGCATAATTGAAGTAAATAGATAGGTAATATGGTTGTTTAGTCAAATGGTACTTTTCATGCTTAATACTGCGGTTCATTATTTATTAATATACAATATAAATTGTTAAATCCTTTAGCATTTTATTGCAGATGCGAAAATATATGCACTTTTTTCTATAACGTTTTACTTTACAAGGACGTTCTCTGGTAACAGGGCGTTGAAGTTTAGAAAAAATAAACAGTTTCTGTTGTATCACACATTTTTAATAACATTTAAGCAAAATTGGAACCCAAATACCAAGTATACATTCATGAAGGTCTTTCAATTGGTATAATTGTAGTTGTATTACATAAACCGCTGGTGTGAAACTGGGTAGTGTATGTCCTCTTTTTTTTAAAAAAAGTATATATAATCGTGGTCCGGATTTTCACGACTCACTCATAAACCGTAAAACCGGATAAACCCAACAGTGTCTGATCAACAAACAGTTTAGAAAGAATCGACATTTTTTACCAACTTTGTTTTTATTATTGGAAGGATTACTTTTTATAAGTATTTAAAAAAATTTAGGATGGAAATGAAGTATGCACTGATAATGTTCTATTAAATTAAATATACAATTATTAGAAATGGTTCAGTAAAATGGGGCAGGACCTTATAATTCTGCAATGATGTCCCAATATTTAAACTGACGCTTTCCAAATATATAATTGGACTGGCACCCATGGGCTTGTTGACTGGCCTAAACGGTATCCATATCAACCCATTAAATTATTTTCTTTAGGATATACCGATAGATAAAATTTATTACAGTACCTATGAAAATATAGAAGACCTTTCACAAAGTATCCAAAACGTTTGTGTGCGCAAAAATGGGCGTCAGTTGATAGTATGCATACAGGGTGTCGGGAAAGTGACATTGACGAATTAGACAAACTTAGATCAGTTCAAAAGTGCTTCGTTTAGAAGTTGTCTTCTTGTTATGGGTATAATTAAGAAATGAAACGTCCAATCATATTAAAATAATAATACCCGTAACAAGAAAACAATTTTTTTTCTTTGAAGACTTCTAAACGAGGCACTTTTGGATTAAGCTAAGTTTATCTAAATCGGTTTTAATTGATCAGATGTTCAAGCTAGGTTATTCTTATCCCTCTGTACCAAATTTCAGTTCTTGTTGATGCGAAATAACGAAGTTAACTGACATTTTCTAAAATGGTAATTTTTAAATTTGAACCACTCTGTATATTATATCATGAGATATAATTTACCTATGTATTTATACAATAATTATTTTTCTTTGAAGTTTAACTCTGTATGCCAAAATTAAAGCCTACTATACGTTATAGAGCACAGTGTACTTATTTTTCAATAAGTAATCAATTCATTTAGATTAAATATTTAAAGAGAAATCGCCCTGTACCATTAAACATGTGTTAAATTTAAAAGTTGCAGACCATTTCTTAAATAATGTTAGTATTATGAAGATGTTATCCATTTTTGCTTACGAATGATTAAGTTCAAATACGACAATAACTTAAAAGTTAGTTAATTAAAGGTAGGTAGGTACATTAATATCCTAGAAACAATAATAAGAAACGCCTCGCATCTCCTAGTTAGAAGAATTGCATTCTTCTCTCTAGTAAATAAACTACTACTTAAGTTGTAAATAAGAATTAATTGACGGTCTGAATGTTTCCTTTCTAACATGTAAAAGTGGCCTACATTATCGACTATACTTGAAGAAATAAATAAGTTACTATTCTAGACGAATATCCATGTACGAATAATTCTACTGAGATGACAACATTTTTTTCCAAATTCAAAAACAAAGATCTTTATCTATAAAAGCACCTTTACAGGCCAAACTTTGAATACTAATTTTAAGATATTTCAAAACTTTGTGTGCGCAATATCTAATTCCTAAATATACATATTCATAGAATAACCCACTTTATACCTTTCAAAAACACTAAATTATACTTAGAAATTTATTCCACATTTCATTGCACAAGAAAAATTTGTATTTGCTGCCAACTGTATCTAAAAATACGGCAGTTATTCCTATGCAAAATATGAACAAAAAATAATCTCAAGAAGAGCTAGTTATGCGTAATGTGATACAGTTTTTTCAAAATTGTTCATTTCCACTTTTTTCTAAATCCTTTGACATTGCATTAGAAGCACCGTTTGATTCTACACAAAAAAGTACTGTTTACTTGTTGTTATTTGAATCTTAATTTTCCAGAAAAAGTTGTTAAAGTTACTGGTACTGTCATTCACAAACTTAATAAATTATGAATGCTTAAAATGGAAAAAGTGGCTGCGAAGATAATTCAAACAGATTGTGTGACAGATATCGATTCGTGATTACCATTTCCATTTATTTGCTAAATAGAGTACCTACCATAAATCTGAGATTTTTTTTTTGTAGAATACCAAGCCTTAAATGAAGAAAACATTTGTTCTAGCATCTTATGCTATCCTTATTAATTATAGGCTCTACATCTTGTTTACGGACTTTCCAGTTGCATTTGTCAATAGTCGTACCTTAGCTTTAGCAACTTTTTCTGGAAAATTAAACTTCGAAGGAAAAGCAGCACTTTTTGGTGTAGAAACGAAAATGAAAACAAAAGTTTTTGAAAAAAACTGAGTGGCATTAGGCATAACTAGCGCCCTCTGTGGTACTTGACAAAACTTCTTTCTTAATAATATTCAGATAGCCTATCTACAACCCCATACCAAATTTCATTAAAATCGGCTTAGGAATTCTGAACATATTTGCAAAAAACAAAACTTTAGGTTCAATTTCAAGGGGCCTCAAAACTCCTAAAAGTTAAAAATCGGAAAAACAAAAAAATACGCCACCTGTATATGAAAAATTCGTAAATATTTGAAACAATGAATGGCGGCAATTCTGTTCCATACTATCAAAGAAACTCATCTTCATTCTGCCCATAAACTGCAAAATTAGCTATTTAAGGGCATTTTCGGAGTACACTGTACATTAATTATGAAAGTTGGTACCGTAAAGTACGACTCATGTCCGTCAATTTTCATTTTGAACCTTCAGCGTTCATTTGAACACTTTAACCCATTTGATTTTGGCTAATTTTGGAAATACAATCATATTCTGCATGAAATTTGGGGTTATCTGTTTTACTCTTAGGAGAATTTGTTAAAACAACATAGTTATCTTCTATACAGACAAAAATTATTGTAAATTTACACCTTGTTCACATCATACATTAATCTAACAAATGCTAAATCCATACTGTATTACAAGAATCTCCCTGTAAATCCCCTACGTTTACATCTTTCTTATAAAATTACATGAGTTTTTCTAAAAAAACATAATAACGTTAAATTACAATTCATGTATACAAAAATATGCTTTTACTATATACGAAAAAATGCATATTCATAAGTAGTATTTTTCCATTACAGTTGTAATATTAGATTTTAGTGTATACTACACTAATGACCTAGCCAATAAATAACCAAAAATCCACCGAGTAACGTCTTTAATAATAGTGGCTAATCAGTGTACAAAGCCCGCTACAGACTGCGTGTATTCGCGATTCGTTATGCGAGAAGTTCGCGAATATTGTGTAGGGTCTTGTTCGTTAAAAATCCATTCATAAAAGCTCTACACACGATGCACGGATTCCTTACAAATCACGCATCGCGAATTCACACCTTTTTCACGACTTTTTTCTCAAAGAACACCTGTCACATACCTCTGCCTATGCCGTAATGCCCATATCTATTCTAAAAAATATATTATGTGACTTATTTGCTATTCTAATTAGATACATAACATTTATAGTACATTTTGTAGTGGCACAGATGTGTAATAGAAAACAACTTGTCAGGTGGCTTTTATTTCCTTAATTTTATCCTTAAATTCATTGTTAACGTTGACTGCAGACATCCGTGTTTTAGCATACTTATATAACATTCAGTAATAACTAATAGTCATGTCGTTTCAATGGCTCGTCATATTCGAATTCTTTCCGAAGCCACTTTCTCCTCACTTTCTTGCAACCTTGGAATTCTCTTGCTAACATCTTCGCCATCCTTCGTTAGAGTCGTTAAAATGACGTTGCAGCATAAGTCTGCCTGTGTTTGCATACATTTGCATTTGTGAAAATTTAAAATAAATTAAGCAATATGTATGGTAAGAGGTGCTTTTAGATAGGAATTACTAATAGATTTGCAAGTTGTATAAATTACGCACAAAATTAATTGCAATATATATTTACTTTCGTTTAGAGTTAATTATTCTGTTTTCAACATGCATTTTATTTTTTCAGTATGTACGATATGCATTTTCCTTGAACTGTTATACAATTAATGCCTTTCAATGCCTACTTTTCTTTTTCATTTAATAAATGATATAAATGTAACTACCACTCATAGCAATTTTTTAAGAAGTCCTTAAAATATCTAGCTAAACTGATCACAGTTATTTTGGGTGGAAAACATCCAGACAGATAGATATATCGTTTTAGTAAATGCGTATATGTGCATAATATTTGAAAAATTATATATAAATCATTGACTTTCACACAGGGTGTTACACAATGATGTTAAGAAAATCTAGGAGCAGGTCCTATGTTGAAAAATAAAAAAAGGTTATATAAACGCCTCTCGATGAAGCAATGTATCTCTATGAAGATTCATTCCCTAGCCGCCAATTACCTTACCTCTCGAACATTCATAGACATTTGAGGACAACGAGAAAAGTATCAAGGGATCTTGTAGATTGTGGGGCGCAAAGAATTGCACGAACAATAGAAAATTGCAGATTATCTGATAGGCTTAGGCATTGATAATACTGCAGTCTAACTGGAAAATCAACTTCAGAGAGGGCTTGAACTCTCTGCAGATGATGAGGATATAGTTGCTGCTCTTGGAGGATTCGCCATACATTAACATGATTCATATTCTCTAATTAATTTGCCAGGCGCCTTGTACTAATTGCAGGAAATTATTCAGTTGCTTGTAAAACATTTTCCACTGTTCGTGCATCACTTTGCGCCCCACAATCTACAAAATTCCTTGTGACTTTTCCCGTTTTCCTCAAACGTTTATGAACATATCAAAAAGTGTTTGCACAAGGTAATTGGCGGCTGGGGAATGCATCTTCATAGACACGCTTTGCTTCATTAGAATTTTCGATATAAAAAACTGCACTTACTAAATTTGAAGTCTATAATAGTTCTTACATGGAGCATACAATTTTTAAGAATCATTGCAATAAAAGATAGCTCTTAGTTTGTTTGCGTTTGCATTTAGATTGTATAACATTCTTTGTTTAATTTTACCACAAATTTAGAAGAATACTGTGGTATATAAAGATTTATTCTAAATGGTAAAAGTTTTTCAACCCAAAAACATAAAAATAATACTTTAACCATCAAAAATTATTAGTGTAGATTTTCATTTTATTTTCTAAAGTCACCAAGGAACAACCTTCCAAGGTTATCATCATGGAATTATTAAAACATGCTCTCTCTACTGAATAAAAAACAGCTACTAGTTATAGTAACAAACAACTATCCATTATCTTGGATAAAACTATTAAGAGATATTACAATTATCCATACTTTCACTTTGATAATTTAATTAATACAAGTAATCATTTTATATATTTTTATTTAATTATATAATTTCTCTTCTTAATTTTTATATATGTGTAATACAAAGAAATATTTTCATTTTAATTTCACTAACACTTTTATAAGTTGTACTGGTACAGATATGTATTGTGTTATGTAGAATTTAGAAATATATTTAAAATGATAGTGTAGTAGGTATGTATGTCTAAGTAAATTTTATACTAAACGTTAATTTATAAGTATACGTATTACTAATATATTGTAGATACATGTGTTTATATTTAGTTTAATACAATCTATTACTTAAAGTGCATGCTGAACTATACTGAAGTAGAAAAAAAATCAAGTCTACACAAGGTGTTTCACTGAGAGTGGCACAGAGCTTACTTGGTAATTTGTGTGTTCAAAATGGAACAATTGAGACAATTCACAAATTGTTAATTAAAAAATGATATTTTTTTTTGAAAAACTATTTCGCCAATAAAGTTTAAAAAGTCATTAAATATATTTCAAAATCATTTATTGCGTCATTGATAGAAGACGTTAGTTATCTTGATAATACAGCAAATATGACCTAAACTTTTTTCAGCCTTCTATAGGCGAGGATAAAATAGATATGTACTGTTTCTGAATCTAGTCTAGAAAATACCCCTATTAAATTATTCAGATTGGTTGTCAAAATTGATCTCAAAATAAATAGAATGGAGGAGCAATGCTTCAATAAGACTCAATGTTAATATTTTGAACTCAGAAATTTACATAATTTTGTTATTATTAGGTTATAGTTATCTGTTAAGTAATGAATATGTTTGTATTAAAATTTCTAGTAGATATGATCTCATTCTATTCTATTGTACAAATAATATACCTAAATATTATTCCCCCTTTCAATAAACAGTCTACTGACGATTTTTGCTTTATATATTTGTATTTACTGTTATCTATTATGCAATCTATATTTATTTGTATTTAAACAGCTAGGAGGAAGCAGTCCAAATGGAGGTGGTGTTAGTGGTTTAACAAATATATTATCTAATATTGACTTACCGGGTCTTTTAAGAGGAGTAAACAGTTTTGTTAAATTAGTTGGAGTGTTTTGTCCACCTTTATCTCAGGTAATTATCATATTGATAGGAATATTTTATTTGAAAGGACAATATATGTATATATTATTTTGCATAGAAATAATGAATTGCGCATTTTGATATTATTTTACAGTTAGTTGAGAGTACAAATTTAATATGAATTGTCAGAAACAAGATTACGTTTTCAAAAGAACATCATTGAAATATCTAATATGCCTTAGGTTGATGTATTGGCATTGCCAACTACCTACAGTAGTGGCTAATTCAAGTGCAGATCTACAATAATTAAATTTATGAATTCATACTACATTATAAACAGAAATAACCTTATTTTGACATATTTTTTAAAATAAATTCCCAATTTTTTAAAATTACTTCGAATTTCATAATGTTAGCATCCAATTTTTTACAGTAGCTAAATGGATTTTTTTTTATTTAGCCAAGAAATAATTTAATTACATCATTTTTTGCTATATGCAAAATAATTATAGAAATATATTTTCATATAACTAAATTAGTTGCATTTCACAACAATAATCTTTCATATGTCAAACGAATCCGAACAGTGATAAAATTATTTGCCAACACTTAGCTCTAGCAAGCACATTATAGATATCTGTAAAATATATTTGAGTCATTAACCTTAATATAGCACGTGTTTGTCAAACAAAACATAAAGTAAAAGTCATGTTGAGGTAATTTCAAGTGTAATAGGTTTCGCATGTATAGCATAATAGTACATCAGTCGTGATATATGGACACTTATAATTAAAAAAATAGCAACATAAAAGTTGCGGTTATGACGCAAATTATAGTTTTTAATTTGTTTTCTGCGGTCTACAGTTCACTCTTTCTAGTAAAAATAGTGTTTATTATGGTACAACGTCATTCATGTTGTTCTCTTCATTATAGGATATTCTAGAAGTTACAATCTCCAATTTGATTTTATAAGTAATGTTATAATATATTAATATATTTTTAAAAATTATGTTTTCAATATTTTGGTTGAAATTTGACGCGCTGTATGTTGGGCTTCATCATTTGTTTCTTGTTTTCATAATCTCCTGTATATAGCACTCATATTTTAATTACAATTTGATATTTGTATATTCCACAAATAAAACGCCATCCTTCACAATCAATATCAAATCAAATTGACATCACGCCATATCCAACAATGCAAGTAATACTGATAAGTGATATAAATGAAAAATATGTTGTTTCATGTTTGTGGGAACTTATAATTTTGAGATCATTTTAGATACTATTAATTAAATAAAATGTTGACTTTTAGATTAACAAAAAACAAGGAATACTATATACAGCTTACTTTAAATGTATCCTCCACAGCACACAATATGTAACTTCAAATTAGAATAACTAAGAAAAATATTAACCAGTAGCATATTTATATCATTTTACGTAATTTGAACAGTGGTAATAAAAATTACTGTTGCACAGTCATTAAAAATTGTCTTGCAAATTTGAACTGCATGAATACCAGTAACAAATAATATCGGAAAGAACATTTTTGACATTCTTGATAAATATAGGCATATTACCTAGATAGTGAAAACATCAAAACATAAGTTTAATAGTGAATGCATCATTTTACAGCTATATATTTAATCACCCATTCACTTATAGGTTCTGGACAATGTAATCCAAAACGTCACTAGTACCGCCTTTAGAGTATTCGGGTCAGCAATCCTTCGAAGCGGCGGACTTGGGGGCGGAAGTAGCAGTGGAGGAGGAGGAGGACAACGCGTTAACGTAGTGCTGCCAACGTACCCACCAGATGAAGACGATGACGACGATGAAGACGACTCCAGCAGCGACGATGACACTACCAACTCTTCTGACACTTTCAATGCTGAATTACTGAGCAGGAGCGGAGATGAAGGCACTACCGAAGCTGAGAAAAATTCTGAACCGTTAGTTTTAAGTAGAGCAGATAGTTCTGATTCTGAACCCACCACAAACACAAATTTAGAAGATGCAGACAAATCAGAGGATGCAACTACGCCTAGAGATGAAAATAATGACGAAACCGTAAAACCTACCACACTGTACACTGTGAGATTTGCTCGTTTTGCATAGAGTTTGTGGATATAATTTGTGTCTATCTTGCTTTAATACCCGCAAGAGAAAATTGTGTACAATTTGAAAGTGATTACATGTGGTACAGGAGGTACCAAATCACCTTAAATAGAACAAAGTAGCTAAATTTACGTTGGCAGCAACGTCGGTACAGAGTGTCAAAATTAGGACAAATTTTGTTTCCTTTAAATAAAGTCTAGTGTGCAGGTATCTGTATACAGGGTGCCTTGTTTGTACATCAGAGAAACAGAGGAGTAACTCATATCTGTAAATACTGAATATAGAACGGAGAAATTAATTTCAATCGTATTGTTTTAAACTTATTTAGAAAGAACTAAAAATTGACAATTTTGATACAAATTTTGGGACATTCTGTATAATATAATTTACCTTAAAATACGTTGCCTACCTAAATTTGAACAAATATACTAATTCTGATTAACTGTGATAAGAAACCTGTGATTCTGTTTTTTTTTAAATTTCAATTGTTATATTAGTTTCGTGTTTCTTTTTAACTGATGTACTTATATTATATGACGTGTATGTTACGGCTAAAGTATAAACTTGATTAGTTTGTAAACTAACTGAACCGTTGGTTATTTTGACAGGAAACACATATGCTACAACATTAGCGAATACTTTTTAAACTAACCCAATTGCTTGGTTAATTTACTCGAAATAGGCACAGACACTAAAATAGACTAGCACTAGACAATTTTTCTTTGTATAGTTTAATTAACTTCCAATTCAGTCTAGCTAGAATGAAAACAATCATTGTTGTTGCACAAAATAGCCAATCCTTTGGATAATATAAAAACTAACCAATTATTTCTATATTTTCTCTAGTTTCCTGTTTTATTAATATAAAAAACAGTTTAACAAAATATAAACAATATATTTTTATAGAAATAAAGAAATATTTTTAAGTATAAAACATTTCCCTTATGATTTTGTTTATAGTGTAAATTGGTTAAAATGGATCCTAGACCAAAATTTAACCATGCAGTACAAAATCTATATACTAATAAAGCTAATAACTCAAAGATGCATGTCAAAAGTTACTATATTATTTACGTTAAATGCATTCTATGAGGTACATATGTAACAGGAAATACCAGAATAGCGAATCATGCAGCAATAACTAAACAAGTCTTTATTTGTTCTCTTTTCCTGAAACGTACATTATTTTAATACGTTTATCTGTACTTAGAAATGTTTCTCTAAAAATAGTTGTTTATATTTTGCTAAACTACTTTTTATATTTACTAAAACAGGAAACCTTCCAGATTATATTTGATTTTTTTTTTTTTCAAACCATGATAATGAAATTAAAAACAGGAAAAATAGAGAAATAGGTGTCTAGTTTATACACTAACCAAATAACTGGCTATTTTGTGTCAGAATGATTGTTTTTGCTAGCTATACCATATTGGATAGTTTATAAAATAACCAAAGAAAAGAAGCTACTTTAATGTCTTTGATTACTTCAAGTAAATTAACCAAGAAAGTGAGTTAGTTTATAAAGTATTCGCTAAAGTGAAATAAGCGTTTTCTATCAAAATAACCAACGGTTCAGTTAGTTTGTATACTAGCTAGCTAATTTACAAACTAACCAAGTTTACACTTTAGCCGTAACATATATAAACTTATTCTTAATATCAATATTCATTTCTTGGGAACATTACTGTCATGATATTGACCTGTAATGATCCTTTAATTTCCCGATTTCTAATATTGGAAGAAATATCAATAATATAACCCATTTTCCATTCTTCTTATATTAAGTAAGGCAGAAACATGTGACAATAATCACTTTTAAGAGTACACAAATTTTTAACAAACTTAACACTACATCTATCACATATCTCGTCTGTATACCAACGAGACTCCAAGATTTATGAAAAAATGGAACAATTCGTTTCTGTACAAAAAGGAACATTTTTTCGTAGTATTTTAGTTTCTTCAAACATCCCGTTTGGATTTAACGAGGACATAGCCTAAAGTTAGCTTCAATACTGTAGTTACCTATAAAATTAATGGTGTACATTTGAAAAAATCACAAATCATTGCACCATCATTTTTGGGTAACTTTAACATAAGTTATTAACAACTTCTTCTGTACTATGTGAAACCTTTTTATATTTTTTGCTTTTCTACTAGGTACTTGGCAAGTTTAAAGTGTTTTATAACTTTGTGTGACCCATTTCCTTGACCAAAACATCAGTACAACGCAAATATTAGATATAAAATATTTGTTTAACTCTCAGTCATAACTTATTGTATTTGATTTTAACAGATGCGATTTAAATATTCATAGAATCACCTAGGAGAATGTACAGAATGTTTTGGTTAAGACTGCATAACAACCTGAAGCTAATTGATATCTTTTGTTACAGTCACCAGCTAATGAGGAAAGCAACTTGATTGCTAAGCGACATGTGAGGGTGCCAAGAGAGGCGGATGACGATCAGCAAGGAGCTGAATCAGCGCCAGAACCAGCAGATGATCTTTTGAATGTAGATGATCAAGACAGGAATAAGAGATATTTGCCTTTTGGCGGCGGTAGCGCAGAAGGCCATGCCGCAGGCGGCTCTGGAAATTTCTTGTTTGATATCATCAGGGTAAGCAATGAAGCGAAAGTTTCCGCTCTAAGTCTATAGTCGTGTAACACACGACATGAAATGTGAATGTAAACTAAAAATATGATTTATTCGAATAACGCCGACAATAATTTTGGAATATACGATCAAATGACTAACTTGTAGGTATATTGATTGTATTTGGATTATATTTCTATGTAAAATAAATTAAAAACGTACTAGTCCTAAACGCAGTAGATAGATATATTTTTATGTATTATCTGTATTACCTTTTTTATATTTTTTAATAGTAGCTGTAAAAATATCTTTCTATAAGCAATGCTTTATAAATTTAATTAGTAATGTCTTACAGTAAATAAATATTATGTTACATAAAAACGACAACTGTAATATAAATATATTTACAGTTAGTTGCAATTATCATTGCAAATAATAAAGTTTTCTTACCTCACAACAGCTCTACATATTCCATTCATTTATGTAAATGGTTTTGAAAGATGTGGAACGATAGTAACGAGTCATAATAATTATGCAGACTGGTTGTTTTAAGTAAAATGCTAGTTAAAAGACTTAAATTGTCTGAAGTAAAACCCTGTAAAATTATCATTACCTTGTGTACCTAGTAGTTAACTTATCAACGTCATACATTCATAAAATATATGTCATCATCATGATTATTGTAATATTGTTAATAAATACAAGTGCTTCAAGCTTATATTATTTATTATGCACATACCTTATGTTCATATGTTTATTTATAAAATACCATAATTCAAACGTTCGTTAACTATGATTATGAGGATTGATTATTCCTAATCACTTTGACAATAAAACAATTACTGGAAATCGCGAATAAACATATATCAAAATATGTACAGGGTGTCTCAAACTCTATAGTATCAGTCTACTGTGAGAATATAATAATATAAATATAATTGTGGACACGTGGTGTTAAATAGTTTGAGCCAAGCTCTATTTTCAATTCAAAGTATTATCTTTGGGATTTGACATAATTATCTAATGACGTCATCAATTATATTTTTCCCAGAAACATACAAATGTGTTTCTTGTTAAAAGATCTCTTTCTTCTAAAAAACTTTTATTAGAAAAATTTTCCTGTATTACTTTCCATTTAAAAGTTATAAGCAATATCATCTTAAAGAGTCTCAAAAGATGTACCACCTAAAAATCACATTAGCGGTGGAAAGATCAAGTAGTCGTTGGAAAATAATTGAACTTTCGTCATTGTTTAAAGTGCATAAATGTCACAAAATACTTGTCATTCCTCAATACGAACGTCAAACGTATAACTTTTGTGCTTATAAAATGTTTTCACATTCAGAAAAAGTTGATATGTTGCTAAATTACGACGAGTCACAAAAATATTCAATAAGAGCTGCAGAATTATATCGAGAAAGGTATCCAGAGCGCCTCTTTCCTGTTCATAGAAGGTTTACAAGATTGGAAGCGACCTTGCGACGAAATGAAGATGCATTTTCTATTCGGAAGAATTAAAGGCCCAACTTTCGTTCAAGGGAAATCAGTTACAAATGAAATTGTTCTATAAGAAGGTTCTACACAAGATTACTAGTATATAATCAATTTTCTTTTTCCGCGGAAATGTTTCGTTCTCGAATTTTTTTTATGTTATATTTTAACTGAAAATTGCCTCAAAAATGTCTTTATATTACATGCTGCTCTAGAAATACAAAATTAATAAAATTGCGGCTTTGATTTGATGTAAAAATGTACAAATTTACGGAAAATTTCCATTTTCCTTCGACTTTAGAAAAAGGGAAATCTGTTATAGGAATGATAATTAGATAATTTGATTTGACTACTAATTTGCGCTTTAATGATATATAATTTTATTTGCGGAAAATTTTTTTAAAGACAATATTGAGGAAGATCATTTACATTTTCATGTTTTTTACGGTTTTGTGAATAATTGACGGTTAATTAGTATTAGTATTAATGTTTTTTGAGATTTGTGGCATTTTTTAAAAATTGAGCGCACCCGGTCGACGTTTCGAAACCCGGGCGCGGATTTTTGGTTGAAACTATTTATTTGAAAAATCTCCATATTCTAATTTTATATAATTAATGAGTTTATCCATCGGATCTAGACTGTTTTTCTTACAATGGCGTCTCCACAGGTACTCACAGAGTCGGTCTGCAAATTCGTCCGGTGGAATATGTTGACCTTTTTGAATTTTTTTGCAGCCGACTATGACGACTCGATCCGTTGGGTGTGAGTACCGTCTTCAGCAACGATTATAACATTATGGTTAACAGTCTAATGCCATATTTAGTAAATCTTTCATACGCTTTCCACATATCCGAATGGATAATAGACCCTTTCTCTACATGTTGTTCCAAAAGGAGAATTAACGTGCCTGCATCCCTTTATTTTCGGAATAAATTACCATTCTTAAGTCTTCTGAGTTATCGGCAATCATTCCGAATACCCAGGGACCTTCAACTACACTTCCTCTGTCATATTTCATTTACCAAATTTGGATTTTTGTGTTCAGAAATAAGGTTAGAATTCAAAAATAAAAATTGGTCACATTTTTCCGCTTTTCTACATTTTTTCCATATAGGTAATGAAAATGACGCATTTCAACGGGAAAATTTTGACGTTTCTGTGTTAAGAAAAATGTCTATAATTTACAGCAAAAAATATTTTTTATGTAACTGATTTCCCTTTTTCTAAAGTCCACCAAATTTCTCTTATAATGGAAATGACAACACTACTGGTCGATTCAAAATACCCACATTGTAAATCCAGTCCAAAACCAAGACCATTTTGGTGTAAATATACAGTATGCGCCAAAAGTATGGAATAAATTCAATAAAAACGAAACAATTATTTTTTGGGAAAAGAATAGGTCGATTTTGAATGACGCTTACAATACTTATTAGAAAGTCGGTGTGACAATGACACTTTGCAAAGATTTTCACCTACGTGATCCATTAACGAACTATGGAATTCGAAAAACTAAACTTGATAACGTTTTTGCTTTATTTTAATTGATTTACGTTTTCTAACATTCAATCGTCATTTACTCGAAAACTTTCCTATGTAAGAGGGCAAAATTTTAGTACTGTCTGATAGAGACTTAAACGATCTTTCAGAATCAAGGAAAAAAATATGGTGTTGCCATTTAAAAAAAAATCGATCGTCATTACTCGAAAACAAATGACATTTGAAAATCGCATTTTACGCTAAAATATGTATTTTTTAAATTAAAAATCGACCTGTTCGAGGATTTTTCCCAAAAAATAATTGTCTCGTTTTTATTGAATATATTCTATACTTTTGGCGCATACAGTATGGTGCAGCACTATCGATAGGCGTTTAATTGGGCCTTATTTTTATAAACATACCTTGAACAGCGTATATTTCTGGAAAATATATACCTAATTGATAACGTCATTAGTCGTTTCTGTCAAATCTCAAAGATAATACTTTAGATTGAAAATGGAGCTTACATCATCCCTACTAACACCATGTGTTTCAAATTTTATTTTACTTTTTTTATATTCTCACATATCGAGTTTGAACGTCTGCTCGGTTAATAATCAAGGCTACAAAATAAAAAATAAACGTTACTTGAAATATCACTTTCACGTAAATATCGTTACCTAACCCCAAATTGCACCAGCGCCGGGGAAATTTATGTTTATTTGGATCAAAACACATCAAATTAATTAAATAAATCATTAATACCGCGCCGGCTGGTCAAGGTACCATTGGGTGACGGAAAGCTAACGTAAGTTCCAGTTGTAAGTAAAACTGAAAGTATATTGGCCTGTAGTTGTGAAATACATCAGTAAGTGAGTTATTATAAAGCTAATCATACAGGAGAGAGTGTCGTTACACGTTCTACTACACGCTTCGGAAGTTACATACAAAATCTGATCAATTTTATTAGGTGAAAAATGTAATATAAACGATTGTAAATAAATTAATAAAAAGTAGTTCATTATTAATAAGTGAGTATCAAATTAAAGTTAATGTACTATTGGAATATCATATTAGTATACAGTGCGTTCATAAAGTAACGCATAAAATGAATATTAACTAAATAAATATTATTAAAAATTCCCTAAACAGGTCGTTTTTAATTTTAATTTACTGTTTTTTCAAATAATAATTTAATATACACGGTGATCTGCCTTCGAATAATGACATCGTCACCGGTTTTTTTAATGGAACGCTCCTTTTTTTGTTATTTTCGGATTTCTCTTGATGAGCTGATTCCAAACATTTTTCACAAGTTGCTTCAATTAGTACAGGGTGGCAACAATACCAAAATTATTTTAGTATTTACAAACTATTCAACAATACATAATTTTGTCGGCAGTAGAAAATCCACATTGTACAATGCGGAGAGTATGTAGGGTATAGAATATTGGAAAGTATTCATTATCGAACAGTTTAAAGAAGGTAAAATATCATCCTTGTAAAGTACGTCTCATCCATAAATTGATTGAGGATGACGTTGACCAAAGAACTGAATTCTGTGAGTATATGATGCACTAAAATACTCGAAATAACGATTTCATTGCTAATGTTTTATTTTACGACGAGACAATGTTTTTTAATTAGCAAAACACTCGTTATTGGTCTCAGGATAGTCCACACTGGGTGTAAGAATACCAAATGCAAAAGATCAATGTGTATTGGACGGTATTGTGAGAAATACAGTTGTACATTTTTTAATGAAAATTTGACAGGAGCATTGTATCTGAATGGCGTACTGCCCCATTTTGCTGTAGCTATGCGCGAGTTTTTAAACAGAACCTTTCCAGATCAGCGGATAGGAATAAATGGTCCAGTGGAATGGACTTCTAGATCACCAAATGTAAGACCATTAAACTTCTTTTTATGGGGTTATTTAAAATTTAAAGTCTATATTAACAGACCCGTGATACATTTGTGGAATCAGCTCGGCAAGGGAAATTCGGAAATGGGAGAAAAATGGGTGTTGCATTAAAAAACCGGTGATGACGTCAATACTCGTAGAAAGGTCACACTTTATATTAAATTATTATTTGCTAAAACAGTAAATTAAAATCAAAAATTCACCTTTGTCGGAAATTTTTAATAATATTGTTTATTTAGCTAATAATGAATTAATGCGTATAGACGCGCTGTATGAATGACAAATGCAAAATTGATATCAAGACCCACAAACTTTCTGAATCAAATATTTCTTCTGTTCTTATGGCTAAAAATTGTGATGAGATAATGGTTTGAAAAATACAATTCAAAAAGTCATTCTTCGCATATTTTAAATCAAATTATGCAATCACAATTCGCCATAGCTTCTGTCTACTTATATTGTCTGTTAGTAGTGTATTATTATGCTAGAAATGTATCTTTGTTCCTATAGTATAAAATAATAATTCCTGCTACAATAAAAACAAAGTGCCTAAATAATGGCGCATAAAATAGTTTTCTTTAAATTGCTACAAAATGTTGTAAGAAATAACTATATCAATAGATTTAGTATTATTTAAGCAGTACAAAAGTCTACATTACTATTATAATAATTAACGGAAGGAACTCAAAATGTGAAAATTGTGATCTCATAATTTATCTCTCTCAGTTGCGTACAATATTTAATAAAAAAATTGTTGATTTTATAAATATGTAACTAGAAAAACCTGTAATATTACTCGATCCATCATGAATAAGTTTTAACATAAAATGGTAAGTAAACAAGGCTTAAAAACTATGAACCAAAATTGATAAAAACTTTTAAAAGGTATCTTTAAAAAACAATGTCTATTTATGCTTTTACATACAAATGACAGTAACTGACTACACTGGTACATTTAGGACAAGAACTTTATGAAGAAGGTTACTACTACAAACGAACTAAAAATTTATTACATACTACAAATAAATTAATAATTATCACATTTTTCACGCCTCATTACAAGCTTTGCTTTTAGAATAGTTTTAAGCTTAGTATTTTCAGGTAGACAACAAACATTTGCCATGGTTTTATAAAGTAATGTATGAAAACGCCGTCACTGAACATTTAGTAAATTACATATCGCTTGCATTTGAAATCATGCAGTGTGTGATAAGCTTTACATACTACGTGGTCAGTGCAGAGTTAAAGAATTTAGACTGCTTTCACCGCCTATGCTCCAATATTAAGTGAGTTAATCTACTTGAAATTCATTAAAATAAAACCCAGTTTTGGTCACGTTAATTTCTACACTCCAAATTATACGGCCATTACATTATTGCATTTATTGCTTATTAGCTGATCAATTTAAAACCCTTTTTACGTCAACTATTTCCACATTGGAAAAACATAAACACTTTGAGTAAATATCATGCTTGAATCTATCGAAAAACTATTTTATTTAAAATAGCACATATGTTATATGTGTGAACAAATTACTAAAAACTAATCTACATTCAACTAAACATGTCTTAACCACATTTTGAAGCTATAATGTTAATCCAAAATTTCATAACTTATAATAATGTGTTCTTGAGAATTTTTTATAGTCTTAAATGAGTTAAGAAAGAAATATAGCTACTAATTTTTGTTGTCTAAAGAGCTTTTCCTCCACATGAGCTCTTATTCTATTAAAAAGATAAGCCAATTTGGAAAAAGATATCTTATTTACCAAAATGATGGTAAAGTGTCAAGTCTGCAAAAATAGATATTTTTAGTCTCAGCTAATTAATTAGGTACCTGTGAGGTGAAATTTTAATAAAATCCCATAATTAACAAAGCATAATACCGAAATAAACGTGTATGTCTATGTAAGGGTAGAAACACAGTGGAAGCAGGTATCTTGCTTACTGGTACCCCGCGCCTACACGCGTTTAAATGCTTTAAAATTATAACATACTTTCAAATGTTTCAAAAAAAAAATATAATAAATCTTAGAAAACTTCTAAATAAATCCTGCATTTAGAAAAATTGTTGCATGCAGAATGTTTTGAGATTTGAATCAGAAGTGATTTTTTACTTTCTACTAATTTAAATATTTCGTTAGGTCGACATCTGCAAAAATATAAATTTTAATAATCGAAAACGATGCTACAGACATTTTGTAACAAATAATGAAATGCAATAGCTTTTCAAAACGTTTCACTATAAACTGTGTCATAAATTGAACAATGGATTGCCCTTGTTAGTAATAAAAAAATGATGACTATTATATTATAGAACAAATGGTTATAGGATCTTTTTTGGCGATTATTTTAAAAGGTTATTTTTTGAAACCTCTTTTCAACTGAAAAGACCTATAAGTATTTTCGATTTTTTAAAATTTTATATTGGATAAGACTTGGTAAATCTAAATACTAGATTTTGATGTTAGGATGTCCAAAAATAAAATGGAAATACCTAGTTGAATAGCAAAAGTTGCTCGTAATTAAAAAAATATGAACAAATTTCAAGTCTAACCTTTGCATAACTAAAAAGCTATTATAGTGTCCTTTTTCGGGTAAATGTCAACCATTCGCTTTACAATAAAAAACAAGGGGGAACAATATAAAAAAGGATGTGGAAAAGAATGGATGCCATTGAAATGACGCAAAGATTAAATATCTCATTTAAAAAAATATATAATATTAATTAAAATGCTGAAAAACTATTTTTTTAATTATTGAGACAAATGTTATTCGATAAAAAAGCACACTTGGAATATCATGGCTGGTTGCATATCTCATTCAACGCTTATCATTTAAAATTGGATACATCGCTTTTCTGAACACTCTGGAATTGCATTTCCTGTAGCTTAATTATTTAAAATAAACTTAAAAAATTCTCAAGAAGCACATTTGCCTTCACAGTGAAGTAGTGTTTAAAATAAGCTTTTAGAATACAGCTGATCGAGCGGCCCGTACAGTGGGCACCGTCTACAGGATGGTTGCCGGTACTGAGAGCTTAGGCTGGGGCTTAACTGCCACCTCGGAGTCTTCCCATACGGTATCGACTGCACCTCTTGATGCAGTCCCTTCAGCACACGCAGCCCCTTCTGCAAAGGTACCACCAACACAGACCGTTCTCCAGTTCTCCCCACACATGCACATTTCTTGCACGCATTCTCTTTCAGGTTTTGGTGTCTGTTCGTATTTAACAAGGGTTTTGACATGCTTGCAAAAATTAAAAGTATGAAAACACCAAATGCTTGTAGTTTTTAATACAAGCTGTGTGCAGCCCTCAATATAAGTGACCTCACTTCTCAGATAAAAGCCAAAAGCAAATAGTCATAGCGCAGTATAAGGAGACTATACTGTGAAGGGCTTTTATAAAATTATTATGAAAATTATATTAAAAGTAAATAACATGGGACAAATTTAATGAAGATATGATGGATGGCAGAATGATTCAGTTTTCTGATGCAGTCTTAACCAAAATAAGGAATGGAATAATATCTCAGAAATTAAGAATAGATTTACTTCCCTTACTGATAAATTACCTTAATTAGTGTTGTTTTCAAAAGAATCGAATAATTTTCGACATAGTAAAATTTATTTCACGATGCGACAGGTTCCAGCAGAAAGCACAAGCACTTTACTAACTCTTCACACCTCAGTATTAAAAAGTGTAAGCTAAAAAACGATCTGACTTATACAATCAAAACAGCTGTGAAAATAACCGACTATATATGATATGAAGTACAGGTGTTTTCCTTATTATCATAGCCATTTAATAACTTTGTTACTAAATTGATCTAGTGCTCAGAAAAACCTGTGTATAATAGCCAATAATTTGAAAAGAATCTAAGAAATATGTCTCTAAATAACTCTAAAAATTATAATGGAACTCGACTAATGTCCAAACAATGTCAAAAAAGTACACATAACTTCACAATGTTTAAAAATTTATTTACTTGTTATAATTATACAAATTTTTAAAAACAACTAATGCACTGTTATAAATCCTTTAAGATATTTAATATGAATAAATCACTACGTTACAATGATAACGAATAATAGAAAAAATATTAGAGAAACTTTGGCACAAAATTTAAAAAGAACCAATAGGGAATATAGTACATTGAGAGACCAATGACATCATTAGTAAGAAAAATTTCTTGCATCTGGTATTAAGTTTATTTGACGTTATTCTAGATGATAAATATTGATATTTGCCTAAACCAATCAAAATACTTCCACACCATTATTGCCAGTGTCTAGGAATATAGATACTGCATTACTGATTACTATAAAAGAAAACTGATTAAACTTATTAAAATTAGGCAGAAGTATGTGGTGTAGTATTTTAGTTGTACTTATTGTTAAAGCAATATCATAATTTACAAATCTCTACATTTTAAAGGTACCAAAATCCACCGCCATTTTGAAACAAAATCACTATTTCCAACACCAACATTGAAACAGTTTGAAATTTTAGACGTATTATAAGAAAATTATCACAAATATGCCACTTTTAATGACTCTGGTAAAATACATGCATGGATTTAAAGAATTATAAGCATTGTTGTCTTTTATTTCTGTATTTTTTAAATTACTTGACAAGTATCTTTCCTCCATTATGCAATTTTGTGGGCATATCGAAACACACCCCATTATTGAATTTCTAGCAACACACCCAATAAGTATAGCCTATAATCTCGAAGAGGAACACAGCAATTTTAATTTGAAGCAAATGCATTACTTTTTAATGTGTTTTCAATTCACTTTTGTAGATACATGAAGATAGCCATCCATAATCCAATATCATATTGCGAGTTTCTCTTCTAGCCAAAAGTAAATATTAACATACCGGAACTGTGTTTAGCCTTCATACTTCCTTCAAATATATAACCTTCATCAAGGCAAACAGTATGCAACACAGATCGCCGTGAAAATTTTCTTACAACTTACAACAAGCTTAAAGTGTAGGTAGTTATGGTACCTAACCTTTGAGTTTACTTGAAAGATTGCATTTTTTAATTTTCCCACAGTTTCTCTTTAACTAACCTAAATATGCAGATTCAATTATTTTTTATATTAGGAATATACTGTTTGTGGAGGTAATTTAATTAGCAGCATATTTTAACAAGGCATAATCTGGAAACAATTGACTTTCTAATATTAATATATGTTTCTCAACAATGATGTCAACAATTTTTTTGTTAGAAGAAAGATGAATATTGAAAATTTAATGGATCAAAGTTTTTGTTTTTGGAATAAATATCTTTAACGAATTGCACTGTTATTATCGAATAATATATTTAGACAAATATTTTAAAGCGACATTAAACCTATTATGGAAAAACGTTCGAAAAAGTACACTGTAGTGTGACAATGACAAATATATTATAGGTGCACTTCATAATATTGAGGGCGTGTCCAGTGCGGATCATATTCTAAAAATCCAAGTTAATATATGCTAAGAACTAGCAACATTTTTTCAAAATCTTATGAACATTATGTTTTAAATTTCCACTTAGCGATAGCTGCAAATATTACATGACTTTTCATTCTTTATTTTTGCATAGCATTTTTTCATTTACATATTAACACCTCTTGTTCTTCCATCTTAATATTTAATTCCTTTCAGAAAACCAGGGTAAGTAACTACAATCATCTATACCATTTCTAATTACTTCGTATGTAATTAACATTTTAACAAGTTTATGTAAATAAAATAGTGCTTGATAAAAAAATTAAATATTATTTTCTGTATAAAAGTGTACATATTTATAATATATTCTTTTTATTCGAAAATTTTTAAATAATCCTGAAACTAAACAAGATAAATGTTTATTAAGTATTTATAAATAATGCTTATAAGAAAATGCTTATAGTTTACAGCATTCAATATCTATATTTTTCATATCTCAACTTAGTTGAAAATATCAATTTACGAATTTAGCAATAAATATTTAATAAATAATTAATGCATATACGAATGTGCCATAAGTTTAAAAGTATATATGTACTTTTTTAATTGTTCAATGCTGTACATGTTAAAAACGTGCACACACGAACTATAAAGAAAATAGAGAAGCAAATAAGTTAAATATTTACTACTTTCTAGCTTTACTCAGTCCAAGTCTATCTAGAACCTAGTTTCTTTTTAATAACAATATACCTACCTAATTAATTTAATAACATCATTTTTCTCTATCTAATTTCTTCATTTTCACCTATACTTTTTTAATACTTACTTAAAAATTATGTAATCAATTGTTTATATAAATAAATAATAGTTTACTTCAGTATGTTCTATATACAACTTATTTAGAGCGTATAATTATATACTCAGAAAATCCAAAACAAAAGTGGAAAACAGTTGATATGGTAGTATCTAGTATTAAAATATTAAAAGTACGCCGCAAATGAATTATTGTTAATATAGATATTACTAATACAGATACAAACAAATATCACAAATGAAAAAATAAATAAAAGAGCATAAACAATACTTTGTAGAAATTCATATTAACAAACTAATGATATACATCTGTATCTTGTTTAGTTTAAAAATAGTCGATTAATCAACTAATCGATTGTTTAAGAAACTCTTTTTTCAGTTTAGTCATGTCTGTGGTAACTTCAAGCACTATTTATATATTCATGTTAATTTCATTCATTGTACTACTCATTAATCAAATCAAATCATGTGTATGCTGTGGGGTAATGCTATTCTACGCTACTTTCTCTTCTTCATTTCTATCTTTTATTTTTTAAAACAGTTTTATTACTTATCTAATACTTACCTTACACAATCCTCTCCCCAGACATGACAGACTGACCAACAAATAAATACTTCGGGACGTTATTTGAATTTTAGATATTCTTTCTATGTAGGTATACATCCTAGAAAGTATGCGGATTTATGGTTGATATTTTTTTCAGTGGTAACTACATTACCGATGTTGGTAACCTTTGTATATTTGCACTCATGTTTGGAATATGTAATAGTATGCATTCGCAGGACTCGAGAAAATAATGGTCAACAATATGGTAGGGAAAGTTTTGTGCTGCTACATCATCAAAAACTATTCAATTTTGAGATTTCACTGCCTTAAGATTCAAGAGCACTAGTGTGCGATTTCATGCCTCTATAGTATGGTTTCTAAGGAGTTTGTACAATAAAATTAGTTAAAAGTTTTTTGTAACTCACATCGCGTCATACCTAAAATATTAAAAATTTTGCCAAATTTTTACCTTATAGATCTTGCATTTTACACATAAGTATAGACATTCCTGTAGTTTCGGAGAAAGGCTGATTTGAAATTTGGGATATTATAAAAGTTAGGAAAAATAAATATTTTGGTGTAAGGAAACATTCTAGGTATTCATTTAGTCTATGGACAAGTCAATTTTTTATAGATTTCTACTAATGAAATTAAGATACACTTTATTTTAAAAAAAACATGCAGCTTTGTTTTAGATATTTTTTTAAATAATTGAATAACTTGACATACATATGGTGATTTTCCGTAATGCTAGATATGTGCATTTTAACTCTGTTTCTGGCAGCTACCAGTTACTGAGGTCACGGCACAACAACCCGGAAAATTACCATGTGTCAAATTACAGCACTGGCCGTGAAAGCCTAAAAACCACAATAATTGAATAACCTATCTCAAACATATAGAAAAATATGAGTAATAAATAACTTCAAAATAAATAAATAACTACTAAAATTACCTATATTCCTATTCACTATTACTCAATTTTTATAATAAAATTAGCTTTTTAACTCTGGTAAATTTGACATATAAATTACACACAATGTTCAATATGCAACATAGAACTTTGCATACTTCTAAAATTCAGTTGCAAGGGGTGCAACATGATATTTTGCGTTAGTAAAATGATGCTTTCAAAGAAAGTTACATGTGCTCCTGTACATAAAACTCATATTTTGCATCAGCATGTTGTTGTATGTGTCTCTGCTCATAGAATTTATATAGAAAGGTTATTGAGTCGGCTGTGTTTTAAAATGATAATTGCTCACAGTATCAGAATTATAACAGAATTTTAAGGCAATGATTTGTTGAAAAGTAGCACTCTTGGCCAAGGGCCTATGTCATTCAGATGATAACTAATTTGAGGGTATGAAATACAGTTGTTTTACCAAATGTTTCTTACTAAAAACCTTAATAACCAGCAGAAACTTAAATAAAACCGGCATTTGCATTAAAAAACTGTAACATCATTAACTATTCGTTTAGTGCATTTCCAAAATTTACAAGAAACCCCTTCTTAACGTGTTCTTGTCGTGAATGTTTTTCTTCCTCAACCATTATCATAGAGCTCTAAAATCAAACAAAGTTCTCAATTTACCTCTAATATTTCAGCAAACATATTTTAAGATAAAATAAAAAAATAGATCTGATATTTTAACAACGACATTTTAGAGCATAATCAAATATAATGTATTTAATAAATAGTTATATCATAATATTACATTCAAAAGAAATTATTTAATTATACAGAAAATATAATAATCCAAACCCAAAGTAAGTATTTACGAGATATATATCTTAGTGGAAAGGTGTGTTAATACCGGAATACCGTCAATAAAACAGTGAAAGGATTCGCTTTCTCCTGCAAAATGCTGGAAGATACTTCTCAGCATCTTTACAAGCTACTAGTTTCTTCATAATTTTTTTAATGATAAATCAATCTACTGAAGTCTAAATAATTTACTTACTAAAAAAAACGATGAGTAAACATCTTTATAGTGAAAGATACATTTCCCTTCCTTTCATTAACTGGATGGACTCAACGGTCAGTCCTACAAATTTCATATTGAGCAAACTTTTACGATATCGTCAAAAATATTTATCTTTTAAATAGGTGTGCTTTGACAGTGTCAAAGGTATGGTGTATCTTAATTTTTCATGTACTGTTTGATCTAGTAATGACCCTAAAACTAATTATGTATCTATCTAAACCATTTCGACTTTCGTTTTCAATATGATGAATTTTTTAATTAATATTTAAAATTGTAACAATGTTTCATAGTGCAAAACATGTATATAATTGTAGCATGCCAAAAACAGGCTACAGGCTAAAATTGTTGACTGCTCCTTTTGACGCAGGAGTATATATTTATTTACACTGACAGCAAAAAAACCGGCCACCTAAAATCTTGCCATAGTTTAATGCTTTATATGTTCTCTATTTCTTCACCGATTTAGATGATTTCTTCGTCAAGCTGTAGGTATTCTCATTGAGTTCACAACAGAATTGAAAATTGTAAGAAAAATGTTAGTGCCAGCTGAGATGTACAGGATGATTCAGAACTGATCCGAAAAAAAAATGGGAATGTTCAATACACATGTATAAATATTGTAATGCGAAACAAAATAATGTACGCATTCCGAAAACTTTTAGGAAATATTTAATATTGCATGCCGCTGGAATCTAGTATTCTGTAATGGAGTGACAATGCAAACTGGCGATGTCACATATCGTAAAAAAGATTTGCAGCATTTTTACTTTAAAATGAACTTCCGCCGTCACCGTGTATTAGCAGAGTAGTCTATAGCTAAACTATTTATGACTCAATAAATACCGATAACTGTATATTACGTGATCTGACTATGGTTAAATATGGCACTAATCAAAACAATGTGCATATCGACATATATAATTTTAATTTTACCTTTTTCTTCTACAAAAAAGTTCACACTATTTTTAATTGCAGCAAAATACACATAAAAAATGAATGGAAAGATTTGTGTTCATTTTTCTTACTTTGACTTTTAAATGTGAGAAATTTATTCTTGAAATTTATGTAAAAATTCCATAAATATTTTAAGTATAAAATCGTTACATTGTTGCACTATTTTGAGCCACAGACCTTAAAGATAGATAATTTTGACCAAAGAGACGTGTCTTTAAAATTAATCAAATTTTGTTAACACTAATTTTGAAGAATTGCTATACTTAATTACTATTAGAAACATGAAACTTATAAAAAAAAGTGGCACATACCTTATTACAAAAACTGTTCGAAATTTTGTCCCTCGACTTGTACATACATTTAGGCACGCCTTGTCTAATTTTGTCGTACTAAAGTGAACTGGTTGCTGTATATGATGTTGTTGAAGTACAGCTACGTATTCCTTTATAATGTTAGAACTTAAACATTTTTTACGCCAAATTTATTATACTTATTATAATTTTTTTGGTGATATGACTTCTCATTTAAGGGTGCATATCTTTAAAGTTTTTTGAATAATTTCTCTGAATCATCCTGTACATGGTTGTGCAAAGCAATGTTTTCTGCATGAAATTTAAAACAACTAAGCAAAAAGGTCCACAACTGTAAAATATCTAAAAGGCAAAATCCCATTTCCTTCAAATGTTTTTCATTTTCGATATCCATCATACTTCTCCAGAAGCGGTGTTTAAAAGAGATTGGATTTTTACAAGCACTCACCTAATTGTACATTATCACAGGAAGAGCAAGATTTCATTACCGTACGTGTCATTTGTATAACAATTTCTTTTGAAAAATTGAACAACTCAGTTGGCCTGCTTGTAGCCTGAATATAGAACACCTTTAGGATGAGTTAGGAAAGCTCTGTTAGAAGAGTGGGAAAATATAAGTTGCTTTTTACAATGCCAAACAGTGAAATGAATACATTTTGACACCGTAGGCAAATTGCATTGCAAATGCTTCAGCGATTGATATTTCACAGATATGCCCACTTCTATAAATTAAAATTGAAAATGACAATGCGATAAAGCATACAAAATAAAACATTAATACCTATAAAATCATAGATTCTCAATTTTTATATGTAGCACGTGACATAACAACGTGTTTCTGGCTTACTGTGAAAGACCAATTGTAAACTTCAAACTATTTTGTAACCACTATCTACATAACATTATAATTTAACTGAATGGCAAAATTTCTTATTTTAATATAAAATATATGCTTAAAAGGACCAAACCAATGCAATTACGCAGTACCGTTCACTCTACATTCTAAGTTGTGCTAATTCTTAAGTTACTCCGCGTATTACAGATTAAATTATAAGCATAGTAGGTTTGATAATGTCCAATTGTCGTAACACACTCGAGACTGGAATAAAGTATATTACTGCATACTAAATTGATCGGAAAACAATATTTAAATAATTTAATAATAGCGTACAATATGAAAGTTTTAACTTATGTAATGTAATTAGAAAAGTGTTGCTAAACTTTGAATATCTGATCCTGAAATTCTCATTAGTTTGGCGAGTTTAATATGCAAAACCAATTAAATGTATTTTTTTCATTTTTGTATCCAGTTGTATCCTAAAGACAATGTCCATCTAAATCTGTGGCTTCTTCTACTTCAAACTTCTTCATCTTTCAACAAATGATTAAATTTAGACTAATCAACACTTTTTCATAGTTTCAATAATCAATGTATTGCAGATTGAAAAATATAGAACATTTTGGTAAAAACAATCTAATTATTAACATAACACAAAATTTATAGAAGTAAAAAAACTGGCAGCAGAAGTGGAGCAACCTTTAATTTTGACATAAAAATGTAACTCTAAACAAAAAAAAAATGGATTTATACATGTTCCCATCAATCATACTACCGTTTAAATACATTAGGTCTGTTCCAACAGCCGTCGAGAACTGGTTCAGAACCGTGAAAAATGTTTGACCAACACCGTCTTATGCCGCATTCGCCGAGAGTACATTAACAACTGAACTGACTAACTAGTTCTGGACGGTTCGGAATCGATTCTTGCTGTGTTAGAACAAACTCATTATATGGATTGCAGGAATTACTGTTTTCACCTATGGGAGTCCTGTGTTACTTCTATGTACTTCGAAGGAGGAACAAGTCTCATTACGATGTAATTCTTTGTTTTCTATGGCACATCATATCCTTCTCTGATATAGCATTAACTTAAATTTTAGATTGTTTATTTATTATTACTAGTAAAAGACCTAGAAGTTTCCTAAGCTCCTACAATTCATTCCCTCTAACATATCTGAAGGATATTTCATTAGGTTCAAAAGGAAGTTCTACACGAGTACCACAAAAAAAAATAGATTTTTCTTAGTTTATTTTATTAAACTAAGTTATAATACGTTTTGTATAAGTTTTAGGCTGTTGGAAGGCTCTATATTAAATGCTAAATATAATAATTTGAATTGTCTCTATTCTACGCATATATCCTAAAGCAATACAGCAATCCAAATGAATAAACAGCATATACCCAGGCTAGATCATCGATTGCTCAGCAGATGAAATTTGTTCTCTTTAAATTCGCTCGTTGCTAAATTCTCCTTTTAGCTCTATCTGTTTCTGAGAGAAAACTGACGTAATCTATAGAATATCGAACATAAATATAGAGTAATATTTTATCCCCTTCAGTTTAATACGTAGGTGAATGTAAACCACACGTAAACGTGGTATACTTTTTTTTAATCTTTCTAGATTACCTTGAGAATATAATCGAACAGAATGCAAGGCGGTTCTATGGGAAAAAGCGCGACAAAACGAATTACGCAAAACAATTTTTAAGCATTCCCAAAGCTTTTTTTGCACAAAAAGCATAAATGTTCGTTTCGCTCTCAAGGATAAAGAACTTTGTTACCTCTTTTAGTCATTTGTTCTACCTACCTTTTAGCAGTAGGCTGTAGAGAAAGGAAATTACAGTAGTTCTTAAAACCCATGAAAGGATATGAAAGTCTTAAACACGTTTATATGTTTAAACTAACTTAAAACTTGCCATATGAATCCTAAAGAAATATTTTAATAGTGCAAAGAAAACCGCACCCACTATTTCCGAAATAAATTTGAATTTTGATCGAATTACTAATTTGTGGGTATATTTGGATATCGAAGGATGCAATTCAAATATAATTATGTTCATCTTTAAATTATATAATTAAAGTGCATTATCTCTTGTCATTAAACATATTTTATATCTGAAATTGTGCAGATATCAGTGATATCTATATAATTTATAACAATTTTCGAATAAAAAGACATTGCATGTTAAATCTATATATAATAAAATAACATAAAACGTAGTTTAGTTGTGAACAATAATTTCTTTTGGTGCAGTTGGTTGCTGGTTCTGGAGCTACAGAAGAATCGGACGAGAAAGCCAACTCTCCAGGAGGTGTAGTTGAAGTCGACGTACAAAAATCTCATGAGGGATACTCGGGTGAAGGAATTCCCGGACCCATCACCCGTCTTTTTGTCATTGCCAATCGCGGTATTGCCAACTTAGTCCAAGATTTAATCCTGGTAAGTCAACACCTGAAATGTCTCCAAAGTTCTAGTTTAATGTCATATTTATTTACCATCGTTCAACTGTTTTTTAAATGCCGTTGAAAAATATCTGCAATTTTCTTCTCTGTCATTTATTTCTTAAAGAAGTATTAACTGTACAGGATGTCCCAATTTCGTTGTAATTGCAGGGTATCTTGGAAACTACAGTTCTTTTTTTAATTTCGCCCTGTATCTTAAAAACGAACAAGTCTATCAAAGTTCTGATTACCGTATATTAAATTTTTCGAAAAAATAGTCCAGTGTAGCAAATACCGTATGTTTCTATCTCTTGTGGTTTCCAAGATACCCTGGAATTATAACCTTGGGACACCCTGTACATCTATAATTGATGACTGTTAATTATAGCGTAAACCAGTTACATAACATACCTAATAGGTAACAAATTATCATGGGATGTGTGCAATTTCTATTTATATTTAATTTGTCACTTTCGTTTACTGCATAAATATATTTTAGTTTAACTCTCTTAAATGTCTTAAAAGACGATTTCACATCTCGATCTTGATAAAATAACGATTTTTTGTGCCAAGGATAAATTTCAACAAATGTTGTCGTGCCGTTTCGAAATTTTTGTGAGATATTTCTAACGCGTTGCCCATCTTTTAAATGCCAATGGGTTATTTGAGTTATTACCCCAATTTCTTGGAAAAGTTATATCTGTTTCTAAATTATTAAAATTGTTTCAACATGTGGCCCACAATAAAAAATAAAAGTTTAGTAAATCAGTTGCTTCACTATATGAAATAAATTATGAGTATGCCCATGTAGACCCCATAGATATTCATGCACAAATTTTGTAGAAATGTCAAGCCAAAAGAAAAGTAAACCTAAAAATTAAAATTGCAGAACATTATTCCATTACATATGCTTTTTAAATTTAACGAATTCTTCGATCTCCTAGTTTGAGACCGTGTACACTGTAAAGTGTTTGGAAAAAAGCTTCCACATATTCCAGAGGCCAAAATATGACTGCATCAAGTTACCTTAGTCCAAAATATTTGTTTTCTAGATACATAGTGTTGAAGTTACAATTTTATTTTAGTTTTTTTCTCAATAACTTCATTATTAATTGTAAAAATAGGTACATTAAACTTAATAGAGTGGAGTTTTCTGGAAAGAGAAATTGAAATATGGCCTTGAATGTTGCTGTCAGTTGTAGAGAGTGCCAGCTAAAGTACTTAGTACAAAATGCTACCACGTTCTTGGGTTCAAGATGTGATGATCTAATAGAGTACCCACAGTAGTTCAAATTTTAGAACCTAATTGAATAAAGCGTGAAAGAAGACAGAAGTTTATGTCTGTGTGTTTATGAAATGAAATCTTAAAATCCAGATATTCACAAAATGGTTAAGCAAAAGTACATTTACCAAATACACCTTTTATAACAAAAACATCAAAGAATAACAATTATTGATTAAAAAATCAGTACACCCCAGGGCCCAGAAGTACTGTAGGTGGCGCCCTTTGCAACTGACAGCAAATTCGAGGCCATATTTCATTTTCACATACCAGCAATTTCCCGTCTTCCAAGTTTTATGTATTCATTACAATTTGTAATGAAGTTATTGAGGAAAAACTAAAATAAAATTAACTTCAATATCCCGTCTCTAGGAAACTATGAAATTTTGGACTAAGGTGACTTGTTTAGAGTATCATATATATTTTAGCCCCTGGATTATGTAGTCTCAACCTTTTACAGACACCCTGTATAGATACATGAGATTGTATCATATTAGTTCTAAAAATGTATGTAAGATGTTTGTTGTAATGCCAATGCTTTTCTTTTTTCAGCGTTTGGCTGCCACCAGTGAGAAACTCGTCAACTTCAAGGCCCGTCTGATCACATCACTTATCTAAGAAAAACGGCCATCATTAATTTAACATAAATTTTCCCATGCATCATCCGATAATACATCTTTGCCAAAAATAGACAGCATGGAACCTCCTATCGAAAATTTATTTATCACTTTTTTTGTTAATTTTTTTATTTAAATTTGTATATAGCTGTATTAACTAACTTTCTATTTTCACTATTTTTAACAACTATTTTCTTAGTTTCCTACCTTTTTGTTTGTTCACTGATTTTAGGCAATGATCAAACGAAAGAAACGCTGGGAACAAACGTTGTAATGTGCCATAGGTGATTTTTTTTTGTTTTTGTTCAAATAACCAGAATGGCTATGTATTATGAAGTTTGTTCCTTTAATTATTTATCTTTGTACTGTATTCTAATTCTATCGTAGCTTCTTTCTTATTACGTTTTAGTCTACCATAGTATTTCAATGTTTGTTTGTTCATAAATTCATCCAAATGTAAATAACCTGAACAATTGCTCACTTTTGATTTGTTTTGTAAATAAGAAATATTTTTCTCCAAAATGTAGATAAATTTTTCTAAGCTATTTTGTTTGTAAGTAGTGTAAATAATTTTTTAAAAGAACACGACAGGTTAAATTTTTGTGTTATTTTTATAGATATTAATTTTAGGTATGTGTAACTTTTAAGATAAAATAAAAATGTCAAATACTATTCGTGTGTATCCTACTTTATGTTCATTCATTTTACCAATTTACCTCGAGTTTATATGTCCAACAGAATGACAGAACTTACAAAATATTATAGGTACATAGTAGCTGGATATCAACTGAGTAAGGTAATCATAAGGTAATTAGATAATGTACCTACCTAATAATACATTGCAAAATGATTATTCATTGTATAAAGCCTTTATACATGTATATTCACATTACCTTTGCAAAAGGCGTTTTCCAGTTATGATCTCTATTTCGTCGACTTAAAACAAAACGATAGTCATCTTTGGTTTTACACGTTTTGTGATGGTAGTGACGAATCGGAGTAGGTCTTTTGTTACTGTACTGTGAAACACGACTTTTGTCATTCTTTAAAGGTGGCGTTGCTTTACTAAATTAAATTTGAAATATTGTTTTGCGGTACATAAAGTATGGTGGTGATTTTGTTGAAATGTTTTGAGTGATTTTCAAGAACCAGAAGATATGTAAAGAATCAGCTGATGGGTAAGCTCAAACGTATATTGTTATTATAGTTATATAGGTATAGCCTTGCCGGTTTTTTGTGCAACCGTTTGGAAGTATTAGAGTTTTTTTCGGCAAAAAAACATTGGACACGTATTTTACATTTATTTGATAATAAGTAACTTTACCTATGTGAAAACAGCAGCCAAACCTGGCGGCTAAAATTTCCGAATATACCCGAATGATTAAACCATTGGAGTAGATAATAATAAATTATTAATAATATTTTGCAAACAGTTCACTATGACAAGAATACCAAATTTTAATTAAAAATTACATAGATATATTCTGTTTATAAGTCTATGAAAAATTACTTGTGTCCTGACTAATTTTACGATATAAATGAAATCAGTCCAGCCGTTTTTAAGCATGAAGCAAGGATATAAGGCAAAGCGCTTTACAAAGCCTTCACATAGGGTATAAAACTATCACTGATTAAAATAATTGATTCTTCGAAAACGATTGACTGTAATACTTATCGCCAAGAAATGCATATGGGGACAGCAGCTACAGAGCAAACTAATTATTTTCTCGGAAATGGTTCCCCGTGACTGAATTTTCACAAAAAATTGTTCTCAATTTAATTATAGCCACCTACCTATTTATGCAAACCGCCATTGAGAATGTAAGGGGGTAGCAGCCACAGAGACAAATAATTATTTTCTTGAAAATTATTTACTGTGACACCTTCAGATTTTCACCGAAGAACTAGTAACATTTTTCTCAATCTTACCATACAGGGTGTCTAGTATAGAACGGTCCAAACTTCAGGCCTGTATTTTTCGGGCTAAAATATAGTGATTTAATCCAAAAGTTCATGGTCGCCAACTTACAGGGTGTCAAAATTATAAATAAAATTTTGTTTTTTACTAATATTTCAAACAGTTTTCGAGATATTTGCTTCAAAATTGATACTGGGGGGAGGGGGTTTGAGATGACAAAAATTATTTTGGCCGAAATTATGTTTTATCTTCTAGGAGGTGCTGTGTGCAGTCTTTCATGTGCTAATAGTCATCCCAAACTTGTTTGTGAATTAAAAAGTTCAAATTAGAGACTCATACCTCATTCATTACTGTAGTCAATCATTTACTAGACTATCGCATTTTCAGTTAAGTCAGGTAGGACGTAATTATTATTACGGTAAGCTTGAATATCATCAAAATATGTGGTTTTTACAGAACGGCGCTCCTCCCCATTTGAGTACAGAAGTGACAAAATTTATTAGGAAAATACATTTTCTCATATGTGGATAGGATGAGGCAGTGAACATCCAAGAGAGTAACTCGTTCAAAGAATTACTAAAGCTTCAAATGTAATCTGAAATAACAACCAATCTTTTTTTTGCAGTGAGAAAATTTTTTTTTAAAAGATGTAGGAAATATATTGAGATACATGATAGGCATTTCAAGCATCTCCTTAAAAATTTAATTTATGACTATGACTAATCTTAATCTTAACACCTTTTTCATAGCCTATCTTAACAATTATTATACGAGACATGCGACTCTGACAATGTGATTCTCTCTTGAACGGTTGACTTTAGAATAATGAATGAGGTATTTTATTAATAATAATAGTTCTAGAATTACCACAACGAGTCCGACATTTGCACATTTTGATCCACAAAAAAGTTTGGGACGATTATTATTAGCACATGAAAGACTGCACAGTGCTAGAAGATAGAACATAATTTCGACAAAAATAATTTTTGTCTTCTAAAATTGCCAATTTTGATTTAAATATCTCAAAAATATTTTGAAATATTAGCAAAAAACAAAATTTAATTTTTAACTTTGACACCCTGTAAGTCGACAACCTTGTATATTTCGACTGAAGTAAGATGGCTTAAATCGTTATATTTTGGCCCGAAGAATACCCCCTGAAATTTGGACCGTCTTTACTGGACACCCTGTATACATAAGAAACCACTTTATTTATTTTTTAATAAAAAAACCGCTAACAAAATAATTCGATACCAAAAATCATCACATTAATTTCAGTGGTGGAAATATATAGAGGTGTGTGACTGTGAATCTTTTTGTAGAAAAAGTATACAAGTCGAATTGAAATTTTGCAAACGTTTATGAAAAATATGAAGGAGCATTTAATTTTACCCAGAAAAGGCTATCTTGTCGAAGTCATCTTGTTTTAAGAAAAACCGAAAATAATGTTTAGACGTTAAATCAAATTTTTAAACATGCGTTATAAAGTCACGGCAAGAAATCAGACGATTTACGTCACGGCTGACGTTATGCAATTGTTTTTATTGTCAGCAGAATTTTTGATATTTGATCGTGTTAAAAACAATATATTTTTGCAAATTAGTACAATATTACAATATATAATGCAAACATTTAATGTAGTATATAGTTTTATTAGTCTCAGTTGCAGTTTTTTTAAAGGTTTTAATGAAAAGGTAATGAATTATTTATTTCTTAGTCATCTGAGTTCTTGCCACAACTATATCTAAATTAAATAGTTCAAAAACTCAGTCAAAATAGTTTTTAATTAATTAAATGGAAATAAATATAAAAATAAATAAAAAAATCATATTAAATCAAAGTAAATTCCACTGGAATTAATATGCGATGATTTTTGGTTTCAGATTATTTACTCTCAAATACTAAGTTCTTCGCCACAATTTTGATGAATTTTTTTTGGTATCGATTTTTCCGTTAATAACTAAATAAGTAAATAAAAAAATAAATTCAATGACCTGTACCTATCTCAGAAACAAAGCATTTCGGACTTTTAGTCTCAAAATGAGGTCCTCTAAAGACTTTTGAACTCCTGCTTTTTAAAAGTGAGACACTCTGTAGGTATACTGAAAAGCTGAGGAGTATCAAACATTGCTTTAAGCTGCAAATATAGTAACCATAATTTGCTTCTGTAGGTAGATCATAATTAAAAATTTGCGGACCAAGTATAGAGCCTTGCAGAACTCCTCTTGAACAGCTGACATATTTTTCAGTTTTACATACATTTATCTATTTGTAGGTTTGATAGTAACAAGCAGTTTCGGTTGATTTATATGGACAAAAACTATTATGACATTAGAATAATATATTGTATTTGTGTAAATACAAATGCATGTACTTCTGTAATTTTCTATTACTGAAACATCATTCTTTTTTAGTATAGGTGTAACAACACCACTTTTTATATTATTCAACTGAAGCTGCCTTAATGAGTGTGAACCTATTTTCTGTTAGTCTTTTTAATGTACAAAAAAAATAAAAAACACCTATTGGAGTTCCATCCATATAAAATTTGTTGATATGTGCCCCCAACTCAAGGAGTTACATCCCCCCACCCCCACAGTGGTTGATAAATTTATTTAATTTCTTCCGAACATTTTGAATTTAGGAAATTAAATCTGGCAAGGTATTTAGGCTAATGAAACTTCTGGTATTTTTTATTCGCCTTGTCCCGTCATAAGGCGTTGAAATAAAGTACCCCCTGTATATTATTCATTAGATTTTTTTTGGAGTTAACTTTTTCGACTGCACATAGTTTCCTTTTCAATATTTAATTTACACATCGATATTTAGTAGGTTTCCATCATTTTGCCGTTGACGACAGGTCATGGTTCTTTGATATAACACGTAAATAAAACAAGGTTATGTAATTTATGTTTATTCCATATCAAAAGCTACAATAATATAAATACAATATCTAAATAACTTTGGTAATATAATATACAAAATAAAATATAAACTTACAAACTAAAAAATGTTTTCTTGCACAAAATAATAGTACAAAGTTTTTAACAATAATGTAATAAATATGACATACTAGTACTAGATATCGTCATAAGAAAAAATGAATGCACGTTTCGACAGAGTGCTACACACAGAGAAAGTTAAAATGCACTTTTATAAATACAAAATAGGATGTGGGACAGTTCTATTTTAAAGTTACATTACAAATGTCTTCCAAATATTATTTATCTAGGTGATGCAGAAGCAATTAAGTAAAACTTGCTATCTACTGAATCGGATTTATGGTCAATCGCTGTGTGCTTTTAGAACTACTCTGTCAAGTACTTAATAACAACACTCAGTCTCTGTTTTTAAGTACCAATATCGATATACCTTTCAAAATATACAAGATGAACATTTATACAAAACCCTTCACTAAAAAGCTTAGGTTACACACGTTGTATTACACATAAGCTGTACACTTATTTTAACAGAGCTTCATTTAACAAACATATTAGAAGACTATAGATCTATAAATTGCTAATGTTTCTGTTAAGTATTTAACATATCCTCCAAAGTTTGTGTGTTAAATTTAACATAGACAAATGTTTAAGCAAAATTTAGCGAAATCACATTCTGTATGAAACACATCTAACACTTCTATATATTTTTAACTGATTAAGTATTCCTAATGACTATATTAAGTATACAAGGAATGTTTAGCAACACTGATATATTCCTAAAAACATTTGAAGATAAAAAATTATAATTTTTATCTAAGTAGTCATATCGCTAAAATTTACTCTTCAAAATAATATATTAATTTTGTTAAATAGATGATTTAATTTTAAGGCTAATAATACTATTACAAATGTTAGCAACTAACATTTATTTGGCACTGCTGCTGGAAGTACTTGCGATGTAATTCATTGCATTTTAAATAAAATATATTTTTTTAACATTTATAATGCAAATGATTAATATTTTAACATGTGTTAAAAGAAATATGCAAAGGCTGATGAGATAGATAGGAAAAATTTAATTATACTTACGTAAAAATGTATTTACAAAATGATAAATGCCATTTAGCAGCTTTTGTTACAAAAAAATGTCATGAGACATACTAGGTTCACAAACCTACATCCAAAAATGAATAATAAAAATAATACTAAACTGCAGAATGTTTTCCTATTATTTCTCCGGATTTGGAATAAACGTGTTTGCCATCAAACTCTAGAGACATTTGCTTTTCTTCTACTTTCAAGGGTTCTTGTTCTTCCCTAAGAAAAAAACATAAATTAGCAACATGACACTGAAATTAAGTAACATGCTGCATGCGTTTCTAATACAATACAGTTTTTGGTAGGTATCAAGTTTGAATTGTGTAATTCCGAGTACTATTTATTTAATTTGTAACATAACAAAATAATTTACTTTTCATTCTGACAAATATTTTCATTTTTAAAATACTAAGAGTCGAATGAAAATACATGCTCTAATAATTTACAATAATTATTAAGATAAAGATATTTGTCTTCAATATATATTTGACAGAACAGTGAAACATTTCTTATTTATGTTAAAAATAAACAGCAGTTACGTTGGATTTGTCAGAAATGTCAGGTTAAAACAAATACATTGTGAATGGTTACGAATGGTTACCCTGTCTGCACCCTCTTCTTAGGAATTTATATAAATTTCAGTTATTAGTGTGGCATCGTCCAAAGATTGAATATCTTTTAAACTACGCTAGTAAAATACATAATTAAGTGCATATGAAAATCATGACATTTTGTCATAATTATTAATTGAGTATAATAAAAGGTCAGCAAATTCTGTTTAATTTATTATACAGAGTGTCCGGAAATGATGCGTCAATATACATCCTGCTACTTCAATACATAAATTAATTCTTCTTTAATTTTGAAAATAAATTCGAGTAAGCGGCTATTCATTTTACACATGTGAATGTTTAAAGTCATTTTCCTTGACAACCGTTAATTTTATAACAAGAGAACCTTTTTTAAATATTTTTTGACAATTTTTAATTACGTTCTATCTTTTATAAATATGTTCTAAGTCATTATTTGAAGACTTAGGGTAATTTAGGGCCTTTGGTTGAGGATATGACGGTAAATTTCTGGATACCCTGTATAAGAAAATAATCTTCCGCAGACAAAAAATCCTTGTATTATTTGTATTAAAGAGAATATTATACAAAGTGTTTCTCAATAAAAGTATTCATTCAAAAGGGTAAATGGAGCACGAAAAAAATTAACAATTTTCCCCACATTACCCAAGGTCTACAGTGTCTAAAAAATTGTCAATAATCATTAAGCAAAATATAGGCCAACTCTGCATCATACTACTTATTCCACTGTTTACAAACACGAAAAACAGTATTGGTGTTCATTGTTAAGATTATATTTTGTTTACTATTGACCATAAACACATTTCTTCAGTATTAGCGCAGTCTGACGTAATATTGTGTTATACGTATGTAAAAAGTTTATTAAATTTACGGTAGTTTTTGAAAAGATGCTGATAAAAGTCAGATAATGTTACTTCGTGTTTCCCAAGTGTTTCCTACAAAATGTTGATATCATGAAGAAACTATTTAAGACAAATATTAGAAGGACACATGACCATATCATATAAAAGTGTGGTAGTGTTTTATTATATATGGAATATGTGCTATAATAGCTAACGTTAAGTGTTAATGTGTGACCGTTATAGTAACAGTGCTAGTAACCAGTAGTGTAAAGTGTGTAGTAGATAATGCAGCATATTATGTGATAAAGTGTGATATCCGCGTGTAAGTGGATGGTGGTAGGCCATCGTCATCTAAAAGTACGGGATTTGGGTGAGTATCCATTTTTTAAAGTAAACTATGAATGTCCTAGTTCACTCAGTGTGTATTTATTTTTGGTAATTTTGTCTTCCTTGAATCCTTTTCAAGTGGCATGCCTATGGAATACTTTGGGATATGAAAAAGCAATGTCTGAATGCATGAAATCAGGCGTAACTCAAATTAGCAAAATTTGTCAGAAACGCTAGTTCCTGTTTTTAAGGACAATATGGCATGGAACCACGTCTGTCCATCAACTGTAGATTGATTTATGTTGTTATATTTAAAAATGCCTTATCCAGATCAAGAATTAGATAAGGCATTGTAAAATTAGACAGAAGGGAGGTAATTTTCGCCACTATGAGAAACATAATGTCAAACAATTTTTGTAAAATTATCTAATATTGATTTGTGGTTAGTAGCTACTTTCTATTACTTTTTAATTAATTTCAGTTTCGGTTGTATTTCAACACTTTACAATCGAGAGCTTTTATAGTTTCTTAATGAACATTGTTTATTTTCACATCCTCTATTATCCCTTTGAAGCAATGCAGATATTCAGAAACACCCTATATTTCTAGGAGCAGTCAATTTATAATTATTCACGGTTCTTTTGAACTTGTACGAAAATGTTGACAAAACTACAGAATAGTTTCGTGTACATAAGTTTTGAACAAACTAACATTTAATGTGTATACATGCATGCATGCAGACATTATTCATACCAAATACTCAGGCATGACTTTTGTATATATGCATGCTGAGAGTACACAAAAAATTCTTACGTTGTGGGAACCAATTTTATAGGCTGGGGCAAGTTGAGACTGCTCGGATGGGCAGGGGCAGCTTTGTAACTGCAATAAGGCAGCGGAAAACGCCAACTGTATAAACTAAAATATGCATGGAAATATGTGCGTATGTATTGGAGAACTAAATTTTGATAATCGTGGAAGCGTCACATAAGCTGTCAGTCATTAAAGAATGTGCAGAACTGTGTTAGTGCTTGATAATGTTTTAGGTATATTATTAGTCTTCAGGGTAAACAATAAAATTTTGTATACAAAAAAATCCTTTGTTCTTGTTATATGAAAAATTGCTCTACAGCTAAACTGATCTCGAAAACTAGGTACAATTAACAAAAGAAGCACGAATTAACTTTCTCAATTATTTTTTATTGAAAGTAAATAATACTACTGGTTACTCTCATCATCATCGGCTAAATCACATCAGCTGTGTTTTTTCTAGTCTGTTCCTTTGCTCGTTTGCAGTGACTCACCACGCGTGGCAGCACTCTACAGCACAAATGACATAGTATATAGTAGTCAATAGTTTCATAGAAATTATGACAAAGGTAAAATTTCTGTTAAGGTGTTAAGGTTACTGTTTACGTCTCATTTTTAAATTTATAAATTGATACAACCTAAAATAATAAGTAGTGTTTTTATGGTGAAAATGCAAGAATAGGAGTCCATTATTAATGCGTATGTACCCAGTTTTATGAAAAATGTAAAATATTTAGACACGAAAGGTACCAGTACTGCATATTTTAAAATAGTAAATAAAAAATATGTACATTTTAGAAAAACCAAATTAAATAAGTAGGTTATATTAAAAGATAAGATATTATAGTGTCAATATCAAATGTCAAATTCTGACATTTGTCACCACACTACACATTTGAGAATTCTATATTGAAATTCAGGTCATTTGACAGACAAGTATTACAAAGGTGGCGTGATTTAGCAGAAGATGCTCTAATTAAGTAATGAGTTAATGCATTTTATTATTACCCCCAACTGTAACATTTGTTCTCATTTTCTCAATATTGATTGTATAAAGGTAATACTTATATAATACATTAAACGAAGACGTGAGACTTAAAAGATTCCACAAATTAGCCAATAGAACATCGAAAAATACGATGATGTTCTCCTGTGTGGGTATCTTTTGTTTTGGAGATGTCAAGTCTCATGATTTTTTGAAATTTTAGCCAAATCTTAATCAAAAATCATCAAAAATTTGTTTCATAAATATATTTGATACAAAGAAGTTTTTAAGGTTGCTAGATAGATTAATGTTAGTTTCCAAGTATCTTGTAGAGATTACTAGCTAAGATCTTTTCCAGTGACATTTTATAAATTTTGAGGTTAGGTTTATTAGTAGACCTATCGAGAAGAATATAGAAACTACCCACTTACACTGACAAATGACGAAATTTTTTGAAAATGGATTTTTTAGCTCATTAAATTTATAGTTTTATTATAATTTGTTTGTTTCATATTGTAGCCACAATCAGCCAATCATATTTTATTGAAGCTAATTTGTAATTTATTACTATTATTGATAAAAAAATAATTAGATGTGGTAGTTAAAATTACCCGATATTTAGGTAATTATTTGTCAAGTGGCAGTTCTCCATATGAGCAAGCGATAATATAGATTTTGTATAGAATCTTTAGTGATATCTTTATTTCGATTTCACTATAATATAATACATCTGCTTACTGAAATAGGTTACCTTAATACACAACTTAATGTAATACACATGCATCTAATTTAGTCTAAAACTACATATAACTGTAATATAGAATTTTATAAATATGAATGAATTCAATGACTGCATTTTTTACCTCAAAAGGCGGCTTATTAAATTCATTAACACCTTCATAAAGACAGAATTCATAGTACTTTTACAATTAGTTTTGGGAATTACAGATTTTATTATTTCTTGTAGCATAATGAACGTCCTCACCAAAGATAACTACACTATGGATACATATTGATGCGGTATATGTTAATTTACATAGCTGTATGGTGCACATATAAATAATGTATAGGTATAATGACCAACATTTAGTTACATTGTAGTAAAGTGCCTCTAACACCTATGTATTGTTCTAAAGCAAATACTAGATTAATAGAAAATTAAGTTGAAATTTTTAATATTTATATTTTATATATTGTATATAGAAAAATTATTAATAATAATTCATTTTTGAACAATAATAAATCCCCTCTCATTGCTACATACAGTATTAAAATTTATAGCACAGTGATAAATTTCTATATTGACAAGATAACCTGTATCGCCTGATAATGAAGCATATACTGCAGAAATCTTAACGTCAAAAACGTATCTTGGAATACTCAATTCTAAAATGTCCCTGGAAAAGAACGTATCTAACAACCTTGTCAACATAGTTGGAAACAATACATAGCCTACTCAATAACTTGTACGTACCAAATTTCTTTGAAATATATATATATACAGGGTGAGTCAGTCATAATGTCATTAATTTTATGAAGAGATAGGGAATAATGAGTATAATGCAAATACGCGATTAAAAAAATCTAAATGCATATTTACGCGGAAAAAAATATTTTCAAATCATTATTTAAACCCCCTTTTAAGACTGTCACTGACTGCTCACAGCCTTGGTCGTTTACAGCTCACAGTTCAACTCGATGTCGACCTGGTGCAATGTTGCCAAGTTGAAATATTTTTCTAGTACCTACCTGTCTAGGTTTTAGACATCACAAATAAATGAATGTACTGATTATTTTAGAATATCATTTTTTCTTGCTCAGTTCAACTTCAGACAATAATAATTTAAAATATTAATATCCAATGAAATCAAATAATAATAATCAAATAATTCTATTAAAAATTGCAAGTAACGCGGTCCACTCAGGTTTTCCGGAAGAAAATACGGTCCAATCAAACGATATACTCGCGACAACAATTCAGACGACTTAAGTCATACGAACAAGTGAATAATTCATTATATTTTCATCAAAATATTTAAGAAACTGCAACTGATGGTAATAAAAGTATGTACTACACTAAAAGTTGGCATTATATATTGCACTAAATTGCAAAAAATTATTGTTTTTAACGCGACCAAATATCGAAAATTACATTGAGAATAAAAACAAATGTGTAACGTCAGCTGTGACGTAAGACGTCTGAATTCTTAACGCGAGTATACCCGTACACTCCTGCCCATACGTTGACAACAAATCGCCTCTGAAAGCTAAACCGATAAGTAGCGTGTAGATTTTCATCTGAGCAAATGTATCTGTTATGACTGAAATTAGTTTAGTTACATTGAAATCACAAAACTCCAACATATCTAATAATAAACCGAGTAATAAACCATTTACGTACATTACATAAAAAACCTATACCCAATGGGTAAATTATTAAGAGAAGCTGAAAAGTTTCGTGTTTAAATACTAAGTAATAAAAAACCATCGTGTTGTCGACAGAAAACTGTCCAAGACCGAAATGGCACGTCTCTGATTTGATGCTCAAAAAAGTTATCGAGAGAGAATCTTGACCTACCATATTATTAGGTCAATAACCTAGTTACCTAGTTATTGTACTGTTATTTAACGACAAGGAGTAAAACTATTTTTTTTAATCTAGATACATGAATGAATTTTCCTTAAATATTGATTTATTTGTTAATAAAAACAAATGTAGATAATAAATAAATGTTTTCGAATGTTAGGTTATTACAGTTTAATAATTTTGATATTATGTTTTTACTATGTTTTACAAATAAATATGAATTTTTAGTATTACTAGTAAGTATAATTAATTATTCAGTTTGTAGTTACGTACATCTAGTCTAGAAATTTATTGTTTTTTAAGTAGTATGGTACTAACCTGTTTACAATGCCAGTTTGAGTAAAACTGCGCAGTTTCACAAAACCCGTTCGCGCACATTCTCCGTATAACAGTACCATTTCCGCATTTTCGGAATTTGTAAAAATTTGCATTGTGAATTTACGACGAATACGCGAGACCGAAATAAACAAACTACTGTTTGTATTCTCTCCATCCCCCCTCCAAATGTGTGGCGTGATCTACAAATTTGGAGGGAAATAAATGCGGGAAATGCAGATAGTGCTAAATGGGGGTAAATTTGAATATCACGCTGAAGTGTTAGACGATATTATGTATGTAAACATGATGTAGCAACGATGTTTAGTCCGGCATTCTATTGACGTATGAGTGTGTCATCAGAAAGTTCGTAGCGCACCAGGAGCGTCGTGTTACCGATTTTTATAGGGTGATTTGTTTATTTTTTTAAAGGTCTAGTTTCTGCCTTTATTAGGCCTCCCGAATACGTGGTTAAAATTAATGATATTATGACTTACTCACCCTGTATACATATATTTTTAAATCATGTAACCAAAATTTGTTTTTAAAGATATCATATTTGCCATTTGTATTATATATTATTACTTTTCTAAATTCTGAGCATTAATATTATGCATTTGAAGGATTTTTCAGTGGTAAATTTTAAACTAAATTGCTAAAGGAAACTGGAGTAATGATTGTGTAGAAATTTTAGTAAGGCAATAATTTCTAATTTTTCACATCGAAATAATGAATTAAGTGTTTCTGAAACTGAATATTTTGTAAATTTTCAAGTATTTAAAAATCGCGAATTCACAAAAAATTGATGTTGAAATAATAACAAATTGTGAAACTTTGTGCAATAGAAAGAAATATACACCGTCATACATTCACAGACATTCATAAACTGCCAATATATTTAAAAGGCTTACCTTCCGAGCTTCGGGTCTTCTTCATCACTTTGCTTGGATTTGGAATTGCAGCAGAGTGCTATCAAACCAATTCTGTTTACGCAATAACAAGTTATGTCCGACACCAAAAGGATTAACAGTATTGCGGCGATAACTATACCGATTATAGCAGCGCTACTCATCGCTGGGCTTTGAACTGGAACAACAGGATCTATGCCTAAAGAATAAAACATTTATTTTACTAATGTTGCTATATTTAATGACAAAGGTGTAGTGTTTAATCAATGTTAGTTTATTGAGTGACATATACTTGATATTGCAATCCTCTGTCCATGGGAAAATGTTACGGCAATTAATTTGTATACGTAGTGGTGACACCACAATTAGGCCTGATAACCTTGTTACCTGTGAACTGATTTTTTATTCATTTTGTTCAGTGTCTAATAATTAGTCTGCTTCAATAATTGTTACGGTGTACAAGGTATTTATAATTAATTAATATTGTTTGACTAATTGTGAAAAAAATAAGATTTAAAACTGATTTTCAGAATTGCAATATCAAAATAACATAGATACTGATTAATATTTGCCAGCTGTTATTTATAATGTTGTGTTGTCAGTATTAAGAAATTTACATATTTGATTTCTCATTTTTGTTTTCAAAATAATTCAGATAAACTATAATAAGGTAATACAGGTAGGCGCCTTTTTAAGTATAAAGGGATGATATAAAAGAGTATATTGTCACGGATTTCCTAATCTGAATTTTCTATTGCCAGAAAAACAATCCGTTAATTAATTACTTCTTTATTAACTATACTCAGTACACTACTGGACACTAATTGGAACTCAACTAAACACTTATTTAATTAATCGCTATCTAAATCACTTTGATATCTCCAACTAAACACTTCAATTCAGACTGTAATATAAGACTTATACAAGACTAACTTAATCGGCCGTTTATTTTTCTTTTATAGACCCAACGAATATTCCAGGTATATTCTAGCATCTCTAGATCTATTTTCTAGCATCTCTCGAACGCTTCTCGTCGTTTCTCTAATTTTCTAGTCCCGTCTCGATCCACGGCTTTTTGTTTGTTTAACAGAAGCGTGTAGGGGCGATCGGAGCAATCTTAGCAATTCGCGGTACCAAAGTCGTTGATTTAGGTGTGAGTGGGGCAAATTCCGTGACACTGCCCCCTCCTTAGGACCGATCGTCCCGATCGGATACACCTCTATACGGGGACAGACGCTCCAGATGGACGACCTTCATCTTACTCCTAGGAGTCCTCTGTATCCGGTAGACGACGTCATTGATTCTTTTAATCACAGTATAGGGGCCCTCCCAACGGTTCTGTAGTTTAGGCGATTTTCCTTTCTTCCGCGTGGGGTTGTACAGCCACACCAGGTCACCTTGTTGGAATCCGACTGTATTGGCCCGGACGTCGTATCGAGTCTTCATGCGATCGCTCTCTAGTCGCATTCGAGATCTGACTTGGTCGTGTACGGCTGCTAGTCTTTGTTCTAGGTCATGGATATAAGTGTCTGGATCTGTGGGCTGTTCCGCAGGACGACCAAATACCAAATCTGCTGGAAGTCGAAGCTCTCTTCCAAAGATGATCCTTGCGGGAGTCTTCCCTGTTGTTTCATGGACAGCTGAGCGGTAAGCTAACAGGAAGAGTGGAATGAGCTTGTCCCAGTCTGTCTGGTTCTCGTTCACAAACATCCTCAGATTGGTTTCTAGTGTGGCGTTGAAGCGTTCCACCATACCATCTGACTGGGGATGCAGTGGGGTGGTCCTGGTTTTCCGGATTCCCATAAGCTCGCAGACCTTTCGGAACACACCTGATTCGAAATTTCTGCCCTGATCTGAATGTAGTTCCATGGGCACACCAAATCTGCAGAACAGGTTATTGACTAGCGCTTCTGCTACGGTTGTGGTCTCTTGATTGGGAAGGGGGTATACTTCCGGCCATTTGCTGAAGTAGTCCATGGCTACTAGCAGATATCGGTTTCCACTTTGTGTTTTCGGAAAGGGACCAGCGATATCAATGGCAATCCTCTCAAACGGCGCTCCTACGATGTACTGGCGCATTTTGCCTCTGGAACGGGTCTTCGGTCCCTTGCTTGCTGCACATATGTCACATTTTCGGCACCAATCTTCTACATCCGTCCTACAATTCAACCAGTAGAAACGCTCCCTAATCTTCTGTAGAGTCCTATTGATACCGAAATGACCACCACCAGTACCACCATGTACTTCCTGCAACACTTCCTTGATCCGGGACCTCGGGAGTAGTACTTGTTTCTTCACCTCCGTTCCGTCATTGTTCTCCCATGCTCTTTTTAGGACACCGTCTTCCAACACCAGGGAATTCCATTGAGCCCAATAGCTCTTTAATGCTGGGCTTTTACTACTGACTTCAGCCCAAGACGGTCGGTTGTTGGTTTCTTTCCAGTCTAGTAAAGGCTTGATGTCACAGTCAGCTTGCTGGTCTTCCCGAATCGCTACTGAACTCCATCGGTCTTCAGGTTGGGCTGCTACTACCTTGCAAGAAACTGATGAGATGTTCTCTTTCCTTTCAAGACTATTGCAGTGTTTGCAGTTGCCAGGACAGGGTCTCCTAGAAAGGGCATCTGCATTTCCATGTTTCCTGCCGGCTCGATGTTCAACAACAAAGTGATATTCTTGCAGCCGTTCCAGCCATCTTGCCATCTGTCCTTCAGGGTTTTTAAACTGTAGCAGCCATTTAAGGGAAGCGTGATCCGTTCTTAGGAGAAATTCTTGGCCATACAGATATTTATGAAAGTGTTCTAGGCTCTTGACGATGGCAAGTAATTCTTTCCGAGTCACACAATAGTTCTTTTCGGCTTTTGATAGGACTTTGCTGAAGTAGCCCACTACTCGCTCTTGGCCATCTTGTACTTGAGAAAGAACTCCGCCAATTCCAATGTTGCTTGCGTCCGTGTCCACTATAAATGGTTGTCCAGGTATTGGGTATGTCAAAATCGGGGTAGTGCAGAGAGCCTCTTTCAGCGTCTCAAAGGCTTGCTGGCATCTCGGAGTCCATTCGAACGGGATGCTGTCTTCTGTCAATTTATGCAGAGGCTTGGCAATGTCTGAGAATCCTTGGACGAATCGTCGATAGTATGTGCATAGGCCGAGAAAACTTCGAACTTGATGTTTGTCTTTAGGAACCGGCCAGTTCTTTATGCACTCTGTCTTCTCCGGGTCTGTTTTCACACCATTTGGAGTAATAATGTGGCCTAAGTATCTAACCTCCTTTTGGAACAGACTGCACTTCTTCGGGTTCAACTTCAGGTTCGCTGCTTTCAACTTCTTGAACACTTCGGACACGTTCTTCAGGTGCTCCTGGAAAGAGCGTCCCAGCACCACCACGTCGTCCAAGTAAATCAAGCAGGTCTCCCAATGCAGGCCATGAAGTACAGTTTCCATCAGTCGCTCAAAGGTGGCAGGGGCATTACATAGACCAAATGGCATTACATTGAACTGCCACAATCCATTTCCGGTAGTGAACGCTGTCTTTTCCTTGTCTTCTGGGCTGACCTCGACTTGCCAATATCCACTCTTTAAATCCAAAGTGGAAAACCATTGCGCACCAGCCAAGGTGTCCAGAGTATCGTCAATTCTTGGTAGTGGGTAACTGTCTTTCTTGGTGATGTCATTTAATTTTCTGTAGTCCACACAAAATCGGGTGGAGCCGTCTTTCTTCTTGACCAGGACTACAGGAGAAGCCCAAGGACTCTGAGATGGCTCTATGGTGCCCTCGTTTTGCATTTCAATTAACATCTTGTTAACTTCTTCTCGCTTGGCTAGTGGAAGTCCTCGTGGTGGCTGCTTTATAGGAGACGATGAACCAGTATCGATTCGATGCTTCACTACATTGGTTCTCCCAAAGTCGCCTGGTTTAAGTGCAAACACATCTTCATTTTCACTTAGCAGCTCTTCGAGTTGTTCCACCTCCACCTCTGTTAATCTTTCCTTGGCCCTATCCACGATGTTCCTTAAACATTCTGGTAGACTGGTCTTATTTGTTTTATTCTCCACTTCATGGATTTCATTGAGTGTTCTGACCATGGTAACAGGTTCACAGACTCCTACTTCAGTTCCCTTTGCAATTTTCTGTGGAAAGGTTTTCAGGTTCACTACCCGTACCATTGTGGTTTTCTCAGGTTTAATCAGGGTACGTCCGGTGACTATAGATTTATTGAACAAATCCGGATTACTGGGTTCCACCACTCCTACACTGCAAGACATTTCCCCATCCATTACAATGGCAACCAATGTTTCGGTCTGAGCAGGTAGTACCACATCTTCTTTAACAACGAGTCTCCGTACAGCGTTATTCTCAGTGGTGGTCGTTAGCACTACTTCCTCACCCATTATCCGTAACGTACCAGCATTCAAATCTAAATTCACCCCCTTTGCTCGTAGTAAGTCTAGTCCGAGTATGACATTATCCGATATATCTGCTACCAGGGCTCTATGTTTGAATTTGACGTCTCCTAATTCTACTTCAAGCTCGCATTCCCCCTTGACTGGCAGTTGTTGTCCATTGGCTGTTGTAAGGACATAACGTTTGGCAGGGTTCTTAATACGCCAAGCATGAATAATATCTGGCCGAACAATAGTTCTTGCCGCTCCAGTATCGATTACCATAGGGAAAGTACGACCAAAAATACTGCCTTCTACTAGCAAGGAGTCAGAGTCCTGGAGACGTGACAACGTAATTTCTTCTCGTGGGGCATGGTAGGAGGACGCAGCCGGCTTTTGCCCCGTCAAGCCGGCTGAACCTAGTTTTCCTGCACAGCCTGGGAGTCGCGCTTTTGCTGATCTGCGACTGGGGCCCTACACTGTCTTTTTAGATGTCCTGTCTGTCCACAGTTCCAGCATTTGAGAAGGCGATCCCTTCGACTATCAGGTTGTTCCTTCTTTGTCCTAGTAGATGGACTGAATTTATCAATAATCTCCTTTAGCGTTTTTATTATGTCTCCATTTGCCATACTATCGCTGTTATCACTGATGGCCCGAACTTTAACATGCCTACCAGATGCCATCTTTGCTGCCTCGAATTCCAGTGCATGCGAAAGAGCGTCGTTCAACGTTTTAGGTCTGGCGAGTCGTAATGCCTGCTGGGTTTCGCAATCTCTTAGGCCATCGGTAAAAACTTGGATGGACAGCTGGTCTAAGAATTCGGACGGGGCTGTTGGATAAGCCAATCGAACCAGTCGGGCAACATCGGTCTCAAAATGCTGTAAATTCTCTCCATTCTGTTGGTGACGATTTTTCAATTGTGCCTGGTAAACTTGCTGCAGGTGCTTATCCCCATATCTCATTTCCATATGCTGTTTTAGAATGTCGTAGTTACTCTGCTGCCCAGCAGGAACTCCTTGTAAGACGTCAAGAGCTTCCCCTCGTAGAGCAACTATCAGAGCAGTAGCTTTCTCACAATCAGACCATTCGTTTGCGGCAGCTGCTGCTTCAAACTGGCGCAAATAGACATTCCAGGAGACCTTGCCGTCGAATTCAGGGGGTTTCGTTTTCTGAGTTCGGATAACAGGTCCTTCTGATTTGATTACGCCATCCTTTCTTATTTTGTCCAGCTTATGTCGAAGCTCTTCGCAGGTTTCTCTAACCAAGTTTATTTCTTCGTCTATTTCCTTTTTGTGTGCCAACAGTTTCTCTTCTACATGTATTTCTACTTTATGTGACTGTTCTTCTAGCTTCTCTTCTAGTGTATTCTCCAATTTTTCTAATTTCGTCTGCATTTCCTTCGTCTGGTTTTCCATTTTACGTCCTTGTTCTTCTAATTTCTCTTGCATCGTCCGTCCCTGTTCTTCCAATTTCTTTTGCATCGTCTGTCCCTGTTCTTCTAATTTCTTTTCTAACTTTTCCTGCATCGTTTGGGATTGATCTTCAATTTTATGCCCTTGTTCTTCAAATTTGTCTTCCATCGTCCGTCCCTGTTCTTCTAATTTCTCTTGCATCATCCGTCCCTGTTCCTGCATCGTTTGCATCATTTCTAACAGCTTTGCTAGTTGTGCATCCATGTTGACTTGACTTCTAGTTACAGGCATTCACTCTATTTTGAAAGTTCTAGAATGTCCACGAATGTATTTCTAGATATCACTGTTGCCTTTCTTACAATCAAACGAGTGCAGTGATATGCCACACTTGGGTCTTTGTCTCACTTCGGTATAGAGTTCTAGAATGTTCGAGAATGTCCTTCGCAAATACCACTGTTCACTTCCTTAAGTCACGACGAGTACGGTGATATGTCACACTTGGGTCTTTGTCTCACTCGCGTACAAAGTTCTAGAATGTTCGAGAATGTCCTTCGCAAATAATACCGTTCACTTCCTTAAGTCACGACGAGTGCGGTGATATGTCACACTTGGGTCTTTATCTCACTCCCGTACAAAGTTCTAGAATGTTCGAGAATGTCCTTTGCAAATAGTACCGTTCACTTCCTTAAGTCACGACGAGTGCGGTGATATGTCACACTTGGGTCTTTGTCTCACTCGCGTACAAAGTTCTAGAATGTTCGAGATTGTCCTTCGCGAATACCACCGTTCACTTCCTCAAGTCACAACGAGTGCGGTGATATGTCACACTTGGGTCTTTATTCCACCCACGCACAGGGTTCCAGAAAGTTCTTCCAACTTCCACTTAAACCCACTCACGCACAGGGTTCCAGAAAGCTCCTCAAACTTTCAGTTAAATCCCACTTTGTGGACAGGGTTCCAGAAAGCTCTTTAAAACTTCCAGTTAAATCCACTTCCGACACCAAATTGTCACGGATTTCCTAATCTGAATTTTCTATTGCCAGAAAAACAATCCGTTAATTAATTACTTCTTTATTAACTATACTCAGTACACTACTGGACACTAATTGGAACTCAACTAAACACTTATTTAATTAATCGCTATCTAAATCACTTTGATATCTCCAACTAAACACTTCAATTCAGACTGTAATATAAGACTTATACAAGACTAACTTAATCGGCCGTTTATTTTTCTTTTATAGACCCAACGAATATTCCAGGTATATTCTAGCATCTCTAGATCTATTTTCTAGCATCTCTCGAACGCTTCTCGTCGTTTCTCTAATTTTCTAGTCCCGTCTCGATCCACGGCTTTTTGTTTGTTTAACAGAAGCGTGTAGGGGCGATCGGAGCAATCTTAGCAATTCGCGGTACCAAAGTCGTTGATTTAGGTGTGAGTGGGGCAAATTCCGTGACAATATAATTATAAAATTTAGATTTAATGAAGATTTAACTGTCCCAGACATTCCCTTCATGTTAATAATAAACATAAAACAATATAACTAAAAATCTTAATAATAAAGCATATATTACACTTAATACAGCAGTTTGAAAAATGCAATGTAAGAGAATTTTCAATTCTTTTATTACAAATTTGTACAGTCTGCAGAAAAAGGTAGAGTGATTCATAATTGGCAGATTTTAGTGGCAAAAAATTTTTTAGGCATGTCAACAAAACGTTAAATGTTTAAATTTCTAATATAGAAATTGGAAATATTTTAAATATACAGGGTGCCTCCAAATAGATGAAAATACTCATGTAAGGAACAAAAACTAACTGTTTATGGCCTTCTGGCATTTTGATCTGTTGGTCTTTAGAATGAAATGTGCTATGATTTCAAATCCATAAAATCAAGTAGGTATGTCTTGAAAATTCAGAAATAATTAAATTTTTCGCTAGGTAGTAAAATGCCATTTTTAAAAAAAAATTTTTCACTATGAGTATAAAGTATTTGGAACCAAGACCGTTGTATTTTAATTGTAAATGTATGCTTACATGGTTTGCCGCTTTGATATAATTAATAATAATATCTACACAGTTCACCAATTCATGTGTTTGTCACACAGTGTGTATCGAACTAATACCTTTTATAGGGAATTGTTATATTTTTGAGGATTATGGGAGGTTCCGCCATAGATAGAGCAAATCAGATTGTCGCTCTTTTAGAAAATATTAATGGCTAAAACGCATGTCTATCTCACCGTTTTTGAACTACAGGACGTTGTTCGGTATCATTCAACTTTGCAGAGCTGTATTCATGTAGATGGCGCTGAATGTCACAATTGTTTCAAACTTGTTTATTTTTTTATGTTTTGTTTATTGATAAATATTCACAATGAAGCAAGAGATCATAGTAGGCAAGCACATTGACATTTTACGTAGGTACTCACTCTTTTTCATTCTAATAAGATTTTTAGTGATGGTCGAATTGGAATTAAAAATAACCTGTAAGCTAATTATTGGTTTCAGTAACTCGAATGAAAATATTCAGAAATTAAATGGTAAAGAACACTATTTTCATTATTTTTTCTATACAGGGTATTTCAAAGATAGTTGAGGAAAATGAAGCAGTTAATTATTGTATTGATTTTAAAGGATTTTAAACATCAGCTAAACTTATCATAAGAATGATAACAAGCAATTATAATGATAACAAGAAATTATAAGACATTTCGGAATTTGTATAAAGGCAAAAAAGTTTTGTTTTGAACAGGGCTATTATATAAAAAAAAATTTCAAAATTTTTAAGTACTTATGTAAAAATTCTGATAATAAAAGTACAAGGGGTGTATTTTATTTTTTCATCCCCTTACTATGAGATGACAAGTAGTGGAATAGGTCAGGAAAGTGATATTTTAACAGAAATGCATTCATGTAAAAATAGGAGTGTTTAAGTTCAGCCGGTTTTAAAATATCCCATGGAAAATTGATTCTAACACCCACTTTTAAAGGGTAACTTCTTTAATCTCGAATTGGTATAGGTACTGCGATTCTAGAAATTGACCAATTATGTCCAACACTAGAAAACAGCTTTCTCATTTTTACAGATCTGAAATCATACCATATCTTGTTCCACCAAAGAGTATAGATGAATCAATGTCCATGTCAATATTAACTTTTTTGTCTCTCAAAAAAATTGTTTCACTTAAAGAGGGACACCTTGTATATGGAGATCTCATAAATCTTTTCCAATGTTTCGATCACTGTTATTTTTTGGTTTCAGAATTTTTTTTTTCAATTTTTATTAAAAAGAAAAAATAAGTTGAGCCAAAAACTTTATGACACCTACCTGTACAACCAAATATATTTTTTTTATATACACATAAACTGACGTTGATGTTATTTAATATTTTTTCGTGTTATAGGTAACTTTTAATAAGAGTATGTGTGGTGTTTGTAATTAAACATTAACATTTATATAACTAATTATATGTAAAAACTATTCTAAATCTAGAACAGACCATGCTAAATTAATGTAAACCAAAATAGCATGTACTGCTGGAATTATAGAATACACAAGAATGCACATTAAGTATTTGAAAATATTGGAAAAATATGTCATAATCCGTTTTTATTGTGTAGAAATAGTTCCCACAAAAATACTTTTATGAAAACTATGGTGTATGTTAGTATATTACAGATTAATATAAACAACATGCAGAAAAGCAAAAATAAATTAAAAAAGCAGAATTCTCTCTAAACCTATAGTATTGCTGTGACGATTACAATTAGGTTTTCAAAAATTCCAAAGGAATAAAGATTCAAATTATTATACGATAATTTAAATTCCGTTGGAATTTTTGAACAATTTTAAGCTACGTACACTTTATGCTGTTTGTCCTTTTTGTAGTTTTCATATATTTAAATTCACTGAAAGCCACTTTGAACACTTCACAGGATAAACAAAAGCACAACTATATTGACGGACATTAAATACAATAATAAGCAAGGTGACGTTGAAGATTTATTTATTTTTTTAATGTGTATAAATAAAAAATACAACAAAATTATGTTTATCAAATTAAAAGAAATTATTGTCCAAATAGCACTAATATACTAAGAAAAATAAGAAAACACTAAGTGTTTTAATGATTATCAGGTATGGAAACCTACATAATTGTTCTTCATTTCTTCAGATATCCCATTAAAATTACGATATATAAAAATATTATGTATAAATAAAATTTTCGTCAACTAAAGTATATCTGAAAAAAATAAAATATCAAATACAAAAACAATGTACATGCACAATAACATGCAGTTAAATAAAAAACAAAATTTAGCTTACACATAACATTTGACATTAAATGTTTTATTACAACATATCTGATAGAACTCTCAGTCTTTCTTTTTTGATTATTACAACCTACTTTTCAACATCCGATATTAAAATCTAGCAGTTTATCATAAATATAAATATTTATTACAAAACAAATTATTATTTATATCGTAAAGGTTTCTAAATACAAGTTTGATAGATCTTTTCATTTTTACAATAAAATTCATAATAAATTTAAAACAGTACAGTGTCTGTAACAATAATATTACTGAATTGCCCCTCTTTTTAATGTTACTTTGATTTGAATCTGTTCCAAAACATTGTGTGCATGCGTTAGTTTACATTATGTCCATTTTTTTTTTTTATATTTATGTTTTGTATTTTGAAAACATGTTTCATTAAAGATTATATTCAAGCATTACTTACCTATTAATGATATGAACATAATTTTTTTTTCCTTAAAAATATTAACAGTGAGCACAAAAAATAGTAACGTAATAAATGCAATTCTTTCAATTATGTTGCAAGAGTTGAAATAAAGTTTAATGTCAAAATCACTAGGTAATATGTTATCTCTTAATGGTAGATAAACAATGTACATTAAGTTCTTGATATTTAAAAATAGTTATGATTGGCAGCGAATAGGAAGATAATCGACAATACTTGTGTATAATTTAAACATGCTCTCAATCATACTGCACACAAATTTAAATTTACAATATTACACACAAAGAATGTGTGTCGTTATAAATATTAATTTTATAAATATGAAATGTATTTTAAACACATATTTTGAGTGTAGTAATGCATATAAATAGTGTTTATACAATGTTAGTAATGAATAAAAAAAAATTAAAATAAGCCCAATAAAAACGGATTCCACATGGAAAGCTGCCTTAACTATATGAAACAAGAAAATAAAATAATAGGCATTTTTGCGTCACCATGCATTTGCAAAGTATAAATGGAATGTTGTCCATGCAAGAAAGCGAAATACAAAAAGAAATACGACATTTACATATTTACTTATTCCTTTATTTTAAAAGCAAATATCGAACTCCTTTTTATATCTACGTGAGATGACACAGAAAGGTGGATAAAATATATCACACCTTATAAATTTCAAAACTGACTCTGAGTTGTACAAAGTAACGATAACATCCATATAGTTATGTATTTTATCCACCTATGAGATGAAACATATATTTACAACTGTGGTAATATACCAATTTTGAACACATTTAATGTTTGATTTAGAAACAGAGTTACACTCTCGTTTTAAAGTTTTCAACTACTTAGCACCATTTAAAATGACGCACACAGATCACTATTATAGTCATTGCAGCTTGGAGAGAGAAACATGAGAGTGTTCTCAGTGCAGAATTCCAATATAATCCTGAAGAGGCTGGGAAATTTATATAAATGGATAAACTTCAAACATACTTTTCAAAATAATTGCTAGCAATACTAAAGGTAAGTAGATTGTATATCGGGTGATCCAAAAGTATTTTATGATGAAAAGTTGGTGTTGAAAATTATTACAAGTAAATTAATATATTTTTTAAATAACTCTTTAACACGTCGAGCTTGTTTTATGAAATTCGGTAAATGAAATAAGTTCCTAAGGACACTTTTTTAGAAGTACAACACTTTCTTAAATTTAACCAGTGTCGTCGGTATGCATGTTTGCACTTATATTTTTTGTGAAAATTATGCTACACCACTATTTTATTTTTGTGAGTCTTTACTTTATTTACAACAAATGATCTGTGTTTTTCTGATACAAGGAATAGCAGAAAACGTAAATGATCAATAAATGAGCATCCACATCCACACCATATTCAATTAATACATTTTATAAAGAAACTTCCCCAGTCCATTAACACAGCATAAATACTTCAACAATTACACTTCACTCAGCAAATTTACTAAAGTATTTTCTGCCTTTAGAATATTTAAAACATTCAGAAACCTGAACATTAATAAAATTAGCTAATTCTCTTGATGAATCCAAGTAGTAACTCAAGAGTTTATATTAATTTTATACAAACTTACACTGCTGTTTAAACATTTAATAACTACAGCAACTCATTCCTTGATTTCGACACATAATTCTACATTAATCCATTCCTGTACAAAGGATGCTTGCATGCCAGCATTTGAGACAAATTGATGGGTAGCGGAGGTCTCTACAGCCTGAAATGGATGTGTCAGCTACTACGTACAACTTATTGTTTAACGCATGTTTGGGCTATCTATGCTGTCATTAATTTATGTCAGTGATTTTTTGGAAAATTGGCTGCAAATCTACAGTTTTTAAAACATGTATCTTTTACAGACGAAGGAAGAAAGACTTATAGTAAGTACTGTTTAACACTCTAAAAAACTTTCACAATAATCACATCTAGTCTTTAGAAAATCCAGATGCAGTTTAATGTTCAATACCAATTATTACTTAACATGTAGGGGGGGAATGTTTGTTGATTTTTCTCCCTCTTCGGTTTTATAGTGAACCTTACCGACATTTTTTGGAAAATGAACTTCCTCCTTTTTTTGCACGATATACCTACCCATAGAAACTTGAAGATGGTTTATGCATGATGGGCTTCTTACTTATTTCTGCACAGGTATTACCTACCCTAATAAACTAATTTATCTATATTTATGATTGATAGGGGAGTTGAAAAAGGAAACGAACTATAGCCACCAACGCCTTTATATTTAAATCCCCTTGATTTTATTTGTGCGCACAATCGAGTTCGATTACTGGTGGTTTTGAAGCAAAAAGAAACAGACCAGTTATCTTAAATGAAATTCCATGCAAAGGATTTTATTAAATTTAATATTACTTTAACAAATGTTTGATTAAGATTTACCCTTAAAGCGTTCTTCATCAGGAAAACACAAGATATTTTCTGTTGTAAAAAAGTAAGAGTTCAGTAAAAGAAAGCTAAAATAAATTATGTCGGAGGCATCGCGTAGTTTTCATAAAGCCATGAAAGCAAAATTTTGTACCAATGTCACTGGTTAAATTCAATAAAATATTGTACTTTTAAAACAAGTGACTTTAGGTGCATATTTCATTCATCAAATTTCATAATGAAGATCATTGGTTATAAGAAAATAATGCCAGTTATCACTTCCTGAAGTTTGTCAAAGTACTTTCCAACGATGTTAATGTGCTATGGTCAAAAAGTACTTCCCAGTCCAGCATATAAACATAATTATGAACCTTTAATATTCTTAGCAATCATTTAAGAGTAACTACTTTCACACAAAATATTTAACAAAAAGATTAACAGAAAGCAATAAAAAATTAACCAAGTTTAAAGAAAATATAAGCTACAATACCAGAACTAGTATTATAAATATAAAATGATTTGATTAACCATATTCAGAAATTTTATTAAGTAAGTATTGGTTTTTATACTAAAACTACGAAAAGTATAAATTATAATGAGTATTAATTATCCTATCTATTCAAGTACCATAGCTGAATTTTGACTGTCAAAAGTTGTTTTTCTACAATATTTTAATAAATAATTTATAATTACCTTCTGTGTTGTGATATTTATACATTCTTTATACTTAACCTTTTAAAAAATTATTGCTAGGTACTTGATTCGTTCACCAATCAAGAGTTGCATTTAAATAGTTATATTCAAATCAATAAAAAAAAGAGAGACTTACAAATGGTAACAAAAAAAAAAAACTAAACAAAAATTCTGAAAACTAAAAGACAAATTATAATATAGTCCATTTTCACAGTACAACCCAAATTGCTATCTGTACTATAAGTGTAATATTGCTGATGCTCACCTCTTGCAGTCCTAACCCTTATTTGAGCAGGTGAACTACCGCCAACAGCATTATGAGCACGTAATTCGATTTTATACACTGTGTCAGGTAGAAGACCATCCAACTGGAAACTCGTATATTGTACAGATCGTTCAACTGGATCTTTGATACAATCACGATCTACCCATGCACCATTTATTTTTTCAGTCTGTAATTTAAAATAGTTTATTAAAATTTACTTACATTTTTCTTCAGTAAAATATCTACTCACCACACAGTATCTGATGTCGTAATATCGGATAGGGTCACCATTGTCATTGGGCACACTCCATCTTAGTTCAAAGTGATCGGCATATGGGCTAACAGTAACAATATTTTCTCTATCACTCAAATTATCTTCTTTAGAATTGTGACTTTCGATCAAAATCCTAGGTTCCGCTGGTTGTGAACGTCTGGGCATTGAAATTGAAGGGACATCTCTAAAAGCACCCATTCCTACATCATTAGTGGCAGCAAAACGAAAATCATACGTCTCTTCTGGTATAAGGTTTTCCAAGATATATGTTGCACCTAAAATGGAAGATATGGCACAATGATATTTAATTTCTAATTTAAGGTAATGTGTTTGTGACAGTGTGTAGAACTGCCAAATAGCAAAAATTTTTCAGAACCATGACCCTCCAAAGTTTAAAACAATATTAAGTCACGTCTTATCCTTTACCGAGTTCAAAAGAACAAAAACAGGGAATCAGCATTTTTATTCACTAGTATCATCAGTTCAACTGTCGCATCCTGAAAGTATACAGCATTAGATTTAATGTATGATCCCAGCTTCAAGAACACATCATGAAATTTTTGAAAATTTTGCATAAAAATCAGTACCATCTTCAACAAGTTTAGCTTTTGGTAGAATCGAATTTTGCAATTGACCTTTAGAACGTTATAGATACAATGAAGAGTTTATGAGCTTTGTCAACCTCTAATGAAATAATACCTAAGTATAACACACACAATGTGTTAGAAGACATTGGACACTGTGCATTAATTATTTATTATTATGATAAAATATCCGAACGGGTAAACCCAATTATAGGAAAAGTTACGCTAAAATAAAAGCAACAAATACATTAAAAAAGACATATGATTAAATGATAAACAACGGAAACTTCACATATACACATGAATAGTAAACATACTACAACAGAAATCTGGAATTTGTAAATCAGACTACATATGACAGAGTCACATTCAAGTTTTGATCCAATGAAAGTGGTATACAATTTTTTTACCTAAGCGATGTGAACTCTTCAAAATCTCTTGAATTGCGTAGAATAAAGCCCAAATTTTTATAGGCCTGAGATATGCAATCCTCTATATACAAACTTAAGTTTTAGATCGATAATAATTCCAAGATACCTTTATAAAATCGAACCTCTCGAGCACACATTCCTCAAGCATGTAATTAAATAAAATTTAGTGCAACGAGCCATAAATAAACATTACTTTGCATTTGGTTGCATTTCAGGGGTTGCAAATCGTCACAATCACCGGAGCTATCAATTTTACAGTATAATTTGACGTCATCAGCATGGGAATTCACATTCAGATTTTCAACAATGTCATTAATAATATAACACAAATCAAAGGAGGCCGAATATTGAACCTTGAGGAACATTGGACGTCTAAGGGTACTTGTTCAATTTCATACCCCGATATTTGACAAACTGATGCCGAACAGATAAATACCATCGAAATATATTTAACAAATCCGTACCAAACCCAAAGCTATTGAGCTTCTGCAAGAGCAAAGCATGACTCATCAAAGACTTTAGGAGAAGTGTATATAAATGAAGTCCACTTTACCCCTTCGATCAAGAACATCTCATATAAGTTGTGCTTTAAGGTTAGTAAAAGTGGATTGACAAAACCATGTTGATGTGAATGTACGATTATCTCCAGTATTTTTCAAAATGGAAACATGTCTATAATTGAAGGGCTTGGTTCAATATTGAGTTATTTGATCAAAACAATGGTATATGGACAGGTAAAAAGTATTGTGTTAAAGATTTTACAATATAACTCAACAGATGGCGCCAAATTAGTAAGGCCAATTTATGCGGAGTAACATTGGTTTCATGTAAATAATTGTAAGTGGTAACAATGGCGGAAAGCGAACATGCGACCGGTGATATTAATACTCAAAACCATGGTGAAAATACGACTGAAAGTAGTAAAAGTGATATCTATGACTCTGATCAAGACACAGAATACATCCCCAGTGATGAAGAATGTAAATTTAAGGGAGAAATATTATTATTACAAGTTAAGTTGAAAGCATGGTGCAGCATATAAATAATCATATGTGCCTCAGACATGCCTTCTCTATATGCCGTCAGATTATATTTGGTATGTGTAGCATATACTATTATTTACATGAAAAAGTTTATATTTAATTTCAACGAAAGTTTCAAATTACAGACTTCTTTCTTTTTTATTACAGAAGAGTATCCTGAGATATTTTAACCCTTTACCTTTGGCGCCAAGCGATGAAATACCAGAAGACAATACTCAAGAAGTTTTAAAAGATAATGGGGATCAAAGCAATGTCCAAGAAAGAAGCAATATTCAAGAAAAAAACGAAGAAGCATCTAAAACACATAAAGGCAGAAAACGTAAGAGGCAAGAGTGGACAAACTGAAGAAAAAGAGAAACCAAACAGTGGGAAAAAAATTATAGGTCCAGACTGTACCTGCAAAAAAAATGTTTCACTGTTTTAACTGAAGATGAAAGGCAAAATATCTTGCCTTTTGGCAAATGGGAAACTATAACCTTCAAAATTCCTACATCTTTGGCTGTTTAGAAGTGAAATCGAATGAACTACGAAACCAGCAAATTGCAAATCAAGAAGTCACACAGTTTACTACAATGTCAAAAAATTTAAAAGTACAAGTGTGTAAAAAAGCCTTCTTAAGTATACATTGGTTAGGAAAACATAGAGGCAGATTGGAAAATATTGTAAAAACGAAAAAAAATTGAGCATTTACTCCAAAATTGGATAAAAGAGGAACTCATTTCAATCATGAAGAAAAGAATGCAGTGATAACGAGATAGAATTCGTTAAATTTTTTATTGAAAATCTACCGAAATATAAAAGTCAGTATTCGAGAAATGACAATCCCAACTCTTTTTTAATGACGATGGATTACACCGTGGAAAAATGTTATGAAGTACATAAAGAAGAATGTCAAAAAGATAATAAAAATTATGTGTCCTCAGATAAATTTAGGTGCATATTCACAGAAGAATGCAATATCAAGTTTAAATCGCCAGACAGACACTTGTAGTGTTTGCGATACCTTCAATATTTCTCTGAAAAACGCTGAACTTATCAAAGACCAAGAAGCCGTAAGGAAACTAAAAATTGAACAAGAATTACATGACAGAAAAGCAAAAGCTGGTCAGGACGCAATGAAAATGGCAAAAATAGAAGCCACTCAAAATCCTGGTGCATATGCTATTACATTCGATCTTCAGTAAGCTTTACCAACACCCAAACTTTCTATTGGACCAACATTTTACAAAAAAAAAAAAGATTTTTTGTTACAACCTTACTATCCATATAGCTAGCATACACGCCAAGGATATTTTTACATGTGGGACGAATCTACAGCTGGGAGATAGGCGGATGAGATAGGAAGTTGTCTCTTGAAGCATTTTTCACAATACAATATAAAAGGTACAAAGCTAATTGCTATATTGGACAACTGTGGAGGCCAAAATAAAAATTGGTCTTTAGTATCAGTGTGGCTTCGTCTATTAGCTCAATGTCGAAAAATATGTCAGAGGACACTGCGAATATATCTATACTCCACATGAATGGGAAAATGTTTTGATGTCTGCATAAAAGAAAACACCCTTTATGGGGTATAGAATGACTCAAAATGACTTTTTAAAAATATCTAACATGAGAAGCTTTTTCCAGCAGCCAAAGGCATCAGATGAAATGACACAAGAAATGCCGTAAGAATGCAATTTTCCCCAAAGAACTTGATAAAATGAAGATGTCCAATTCGTACCAGGGCCAGTTAACTTCTGTTTCTATAAAAAAAAGGGGACGACCCATGAATTTTTAAGAACTTTTCTTCCACAATCTGGAAAAGAAATAGAATTCCAAGCTACCAATAGATTAAGGAAAACTTGAGCACGTTTAATCTTGTCTGAGTTGGATTCCTTCTGTTCATCATCCATTTTATACAAACTTAAATTCAAAATAGTTTTACAGATTTACTTTTGTTTGTTTTATTTTAAATATTTCTTGAAGTAAATAATGGTATCTACCTACCTTTTTTCGAAAATAAGTCGTTTTAGGCAAATAAAAAAAATATATGTACAACTTTTCTTATAAAATATTCAGGAGGCATGACAATTTCTGATTTTGTTTAATTTAATGTTAAAAACCAATAATTGTTTTCACGATAATTTTCTAACCTATATCTCTGACAAGTTGAATTTACCATTTTTTACACCCGAGCCCTTCAATTAATAAAATCGTTTTTAGCTTATATTTTTTTTATCCATTAAAATACATTTATTATTATATTAACTCACCATAACTCCATGTATGGTTACGTGCAAATTCCCAGGATAGCTCTTTGTTTGGTTTGTAGCGAACTGTGTAAGATCTGATAGGCAATCCTTCAAAATGACTAGCTGGTATTATGCTCCATTTAATTGATGTAGCTGTTATTGCTAGCGGCTTAATTTCAGCAATTTGTCGTGGTGCTTCAGCATGTCTTAATTCAATATTTATCTTGGCTGAACCGTACTTGTTAGTTGCAATGCATTCATATGTGGTATAAAAAAAATTCTCATTATAAGGCGTTACAATTAAATGTGATATTGGACTGTTTCCTTGTATCTTGAAGTTGTTATTGTTATGGATGTCAATACCACCCTGTCTCCAAATTATTGTAGCATTTGGTATGGCCTCTGGTATACAAGACAAATTTCCAGGTTTATTGTCCCAGCTCCATGCGGGCGGTAGATTCTTCGTACGTTCAAATGTAGGAGGAAATTCAACAGTAATGTGACCATTTTTGTATGCTGTGCCAGCTTTGTTATCTGCGATGCATTCGTACAACCCATCGTCGGTTCTATTGAGATTAGAAATTATTAGAGTTCCAAATGTTTCTCCTCTATCTTCAAAAAATTGTTGATCCAATGTTATCCTACTATCATCAATCTGTTTTCCAATTTGGAACGGCTCAGTATTACTAAGTTTTCTGAAGAGAACTTGTGGTGCTGGCTTGCCTGACACTTTACAAATAATCTTTGTTTCAGTTCCTTGCGGGGCAGTCACATTTAATAATTCAAATATCTTTGGTCTAACCAGTACATTAATTTGAACGGTAGCTTCCACTCTGCCCACGCTATTTTCAGCAATGCATTTGTACAAGCCATCATCGTAGAATTCAATTCTATTCATTATGAGTTCACCAGTATTCTTCTTAACTTCAAATCTGTCAGCTACTGCTAAATCTTGACGATCTCTGAGTTTAATCCACTGATAGACTGGTGGTGGTTTTCCTAGAGCATTACATTTTATATAGGCCGTTTCACCCTCGATAATAGTAACATTATCCATTGGAGTGATTTGTGGGGGAATTTGGACTTCAACCTAAAATAAGTTCAATTTATTGGCATAAAGTAAAACTGAAATTTCACTTAGAATTTACATTAATGTTCCTAGAATCCGTTTCCCCACTTTTCGGGACTACAGCTTGGCATTTATAGACTCCATCGTCGCTTTCTGTTGCATTTCTTATTATAAGATTGCCGTTAGAAATTACGTATTTTTCATTTGAGATAATTGATACTCCATCCTTATTCCAGTCGATAATTGGCGGTGGATTACCTGTTACTTTGCATTTCACTGTGAAGTCCTTTCCAATTATTGGGTACTGATTTTCAGGTGCATCCACAAATTTTATGCCCACTGAAACAGTAAATTGTAATTTTACTTTACTGATATTAATTTTATTATCACTTACTATATGTTTCCATCTGAACAGATTGAATTAATTCTAACGTTGCATAATTTGCAGCACACGTGTATGTTCCACTCTGATTTTCCGTGAGACTAGGAAAGACTAAAATTATCCCTTTCTCATTTTGCAGGTTCTGAAAAAATATATTTTCGTTGTATTTCGAGAAAACAGAATTTGCAAACAATTATTTCTTACTTGGACAAATATAGAACCCGCTTTGTTATAATCTATTCTTCTATTTTTTGGATCTCTCCATTCTATGTCCCTGACTAAATTAAGATCTTCAACTTTCGGTGTACAGGTTAATGCTATGCTTTCCCCAACTTTTTTTGAAATTGTGCTTTGGGTTGGTAGAATTTCCAGGGTTGGTTCTATGGCATAAACAACTGAAAAAGAAAAAAATATTATTATAAAATATAACTCAACTTAATTATAAATCAAGTAACGTATAAAATATAATTAGTAATAACTAACGTGACCATACGTCCCGCTTTGAACGGAACAGTCCCGCTTTTAAGATATATGTCCCGATGTCCCCAAAATACGTAAAAATGTCCCGCTTTGACAAAATAAAAGCATAGCAGCAAGCAAAAATCCTTAACTAATTGTAAGTCTGTGTATTGTCATCATTTGTCAATATCGTTCAATAAAATAAAATTTCATTAATATGTATATTAAGGTACTATTTTTAGATTATGTAAGCAAGAGTTACTTTTTCATATGGTAAGTAATAAACTTAAATAGGCAAATAATAATATTACCATATGTTTTTTAACATATTGTTTGCATGTAGTATAGTGAAGCCTATCACAGCATTAATAAATATTAGTATTTGCCAGGACATATTTCCTGACTGCCTAAAGATCTCAAAAGTTGTACCAATCCACAAAAAAGACGATCCTTTAAACTACAGACACATATCTATCATACCAACATTTGCAAAAATTTTTGAAAACGTTTTAAAAACTCAAATAATAACTTATCTTGAGAAAGAAAATTTATTTAACTCAAATCAATACGGTTTTAGAAATAAACTCTTTACAACTTTAGCCATAGATAAATTGGTGTCGGAGATAAACATGGGTTTTGAGCAAAAATAATTTATATGTTCTCAGTTCCTAGAGCTCACCAAAGCATTTGACTGTGTGTTACATTCTGTCCTCACTGAAAAATTTTCTTACTATGGTTTCACACCCCTCAGTAATAGGCAGCAATATGTTGATGCCAGTGTACCACAAGGATCTATTCTTGGTCCAGTTCTCTTTTTAATTTATGTAAATGATTTACCTTGTTCAATGCATGACTCTATTTTGACCATTCAATTTGCCGATGATACTAATATTACTAACCACAGTCCTATAATTGATGATTTGATTGAAAAGGCTCGTCAAGCTGAATTAACAATTGAAAACTGGTTTTTGTCTAAATAAATTAAATCTTAATTCCACTAAAACAGAAACATTAATATTTAGCCTTCGAGAAACCACAGATATTTTAAATCCTGATTCTGTTAAATTTCTGGACTCAAAATTGTCATGGAATTGTCACACTGATTATATATGTAACAAAATATCAAGAAGCTTGTACCTTCTTCATAGCTTAAACCATCAAGTATCCCAACAAACCTTGAAAACAGCTTACCACAGTCTTATTAATTCTGTGATATCATATGCAAGTTTAATTTGGGGTCACTCTACTTCATCCTCTGATGTATTTGCATTACAAAGAAGAGCTATAAGATTAATTGGCGGACTCAAATATAGAGATGACTGTAGACTGAAGTTTGTTTGAACTTAATATATTAACAGTTCCATGCATATATATTCTACAATGCCTGATGCATATAAAAAACAATATAGGTAGTTATACGTCCAGGAATGAAATTCATTCACACTTCACAAGAAATAGACAGAATTTACAAAATGATTATCAGAGACTCTCGAAAACTCGAAATGGTACCTCTTACTGGGGTATCAAATTTTATAATTCATTGCCTAAAACAGTTACTGACTTAAATATTACAACTTTTAAGTACAGAATAAAAAAGTTTTTACTGAATAATGCATTTTATAGCTCTGAGGAATTTCTAACCAGTACCTTGTCCATATTGTCGCTTTAACTTATGCTATTTTTAACATCCTGTTATATCTACTTCAATTTTAACTTGAGTTTTAACTATATGTGTTTTCGTGCTGTTATCACATTTTATAGATTTTTTTATAGTTTTAACTATTTTTAGTGTTTAGTGTTCTTAGCATTAGTCTATTTTACTGTAGTTTGTAATTTTTATTTTCTGTTTCTCCTTATTTGACCTGTGTAAATACATTATTGTATATTGACACCAATAAATAAATAAATAAATAAATAACATTCCGTAATAGTAGTAAGGTCTAACTAAGATCTTAAAGAATGCATATTCTCCTTGAATAGCAATAAAACTGGAAACCATTTAGGGAAAAATATACACCTTAAATTTGCTAGATCATCCACTAAAAACTGACCTAACGAAGTAGAAAATCTAACAAAAATATATCTATATGTCCTATAAAACATGTGTTTTATTTTTAAAACAATAATAATTTAACTCATCTATTGTGGCGAATTGCAGTGTGTATTATTGCATTTTATGTCTGGTAATTTTAGTGGTTATGGATGTTGTGTTACCACTACTATTATTTTGTGTCCACTGTGTTGACGTTTTTATTTAAATACTGTAGTTAGTTTGAGTTTTTTTTTTAAATCACCAATAAGTCTTGCCATTTAGCAACGCCCATCTGTTTATGCAGCTAATCAACCAATACAAGAACTTAAAATATAACCTGTGGCTGCATCCAGGACCGTACTCGGAACAATTATTTGCTGTAAAATTTAAAGTTTAATTTACATAAAAAATATGTAAAGATCGAACTTTTTTTATACAAGATTTTTTTATTTCAAATATTGTCAAGAATATGTCCCAAATGTTTTTTCTGCATTATAAACGCCACACAAAGTATAATAATGCAATGACTAGGTCAAGTTGTGTTTTGTTCCAATATGTATCATTCAAATCAAGAATTAGCAGATGTAGTAGTAATGTATATGAATGTAGAGTATGAATATGACTTACATATAATTTTGTTTTTTGTATGCGATCACTCAAACTGCAAAACTGTGTCTAGAATTAGTAATTAATGAAAAATTGTTAAAACTTATTGAGAACCTCTGGACCTATATTAAAAAAGGCGAATATAAGAATACAATGCGACGACATTACCATAATCCACACAAGTATTCGAGGAAATTTCGTCGTTCGCTTTTTTACCGCTTTTTCCGGTTTACCTTAGTTTTCACTGCGAAAAGTGTTCTTTATTGTTATTTGGTTTCAAACAAAACTATTAGTAGTAATTAGTGAATCTATTTATTTTTCCAAGTTTTTAATTATATTTCAGTGTTTCCTCTTTGCGGAAGGGCTATCTGCGTGTGTGTAGAAATGGAATGAAGAAGTCGGCAGGACCAAAACGTATTTATTTCCATTAGTCGATATTTATAAAGAAAAACATCATACAGTATGCGCCAAAAGTATGGAATAAATTCAATAAAAACGAAACAATTATTTTTTGGGAAAAATCCTCAAACAGGTCGATTTTTAATTTAAAAAATACATATTTTAGCGTAAAATTCGATTTTCAAATGTCATTTGTTTTCGAGTAATGACGTCATCGATTTGTTTTTAATGGCAACACCATATTTTTTTCTTTGATTCTGAAAGATCGTTTAATTCTCTATCAGACAGTACAAAAATTTTGCCCTCTTACATGGGAAAGTTTTCGAGTAAATGACGATTGAATGTTAGAAAACGTAAATCAATAAAATAAAGCAAAAACGTTATCAAGTTTAGTTTTTCGAATTCCATAGTTCTTTTATGGATGTGAAAATCTTTGCAAAGTGTCATTGTCACACCGACTTTCTAATAAGTATTGTAAGCGACATAGAAATTATTATTCAATTTAAAGTATTATGGCACATTTAACTGTTACTCAAAGAACTGAAATTTTAATTCTTATCGGATGCAGGAATACGACTAGAACTCAGCAGGAAATTTGCGATTTATTTAATAAAAAATATCCAGATCGCGCTATCAGCCAATCAACAGTCACTAAGGTAAAGTCTAAATTTAGAGAAACTGGCAATGTTGTAAATATTCCAAAACCTGGACGTTCAAGCATTAATGAAAATCAGAAACAGAACATTCTGATAAGTATGGTGGATAATCCTCAATTCTTCACGACTGGTTGCATTAAACAATGACACTAGTCAGAGCACAGTGCTACTACGTATCTTGAGGAAGGAAAAATATCATCCCTACAAAATTCAACTTGTGCAGGAACTCAATGAAGATGATCCCGATCGCCGCTTACACTTTTACGAAATTCTAATGGATTTATGTCAAGGAAATAGAAATTTACACCAGCAAATACTTTTTTCAGATGAGGCCACATTTTGTCTGAATGGTACAGTAAACCGTCAAACCTGTAGATATTGGAGTCGGGAAAATCCTCATTGGATGGCAGAGGCACATACCCAACACCCTCAGAAATTAAATGTGTGGGCTGGAATAGTTGACGACAGAATAGTAGGGCCTTTCTTCTTTGAAGGAATCCTTACAGGACAAAGATATTTAGAGTTTCTAGAAAATGACCTTGTTCCAGCCCTTGCAGTAATTTTTCCTAACGATAATGACCCTGACATTCCTGACGATACCATATGGTTTCAGCAAGACGGTGCACCTCCGCACTATGCGCGCCCTGTACGAGATTTTTTGGACAACTGTTTCCCGGGGAGGTGGATCGGCAGACGCGGACCGATAGAATGGCCTGCAAGATCGCCAGATCTTACACCTCTTGACTATTTTTTATGGGGATACTTGAAGTCAAAAGTGTACATTAATAAACCACGTAATTTAGAAGAACTTCAAAATCGCATTCGGGACGAAATACGCAGAGAGAGAAGAATTTCTTCATAGACTTGCGCATTTTCAAGAAGTTGGTGGATGGCAATTCGAACATTTAATTTAAGTATAAAATTTAATCAATTGTATTTTATTTTACATACCTCAGAATTGTTTCTTTTTTATGGATAAAATTTACGTTTTCTAACATTCAATCGTCATTTACTCGAAAAATTTCCTATGTAAGAGGACAAAATTTTAGTCCTGTCTGATAGAGAATTAAACGATCTTTCAGAATCACGGAAAACAATATGGTGTTGCAATTAAAAATAAATCGATGACGTTATTACTCGAAAACAAATGACATTTGAAAATCGCATTTTACGCTGAAATATGTATTTTTTAAATTAAAAATCGACCTGTTCGAGGATTTTGCCCAAAAAATAATTGTTTCGTTTTTATTGAATTTATTCCATACTTTTGGCGCATACTGTATTATTTGCAGAAATATTTCTGTCAATCGATTTCTCGTGCCCAGATTGCCTATATCATTGAGTAATAAAGTTATTTATTATTCAGTGTCTATATATCGTTCAAATTTCCTTAAAGTTTATATACACCCTGTATTCTAATGACAATATAAAAAAATGTTTATTAAATTGTATGTATCTTGCGGGAATTCACATGAACTTAAATAAATTTATAGTACTGTTTACTGGCCATCACACAATTTTTCCCAAAAATGTGTGTCCCAAACCCTAATAAATTTATAATTAAAAAAGAAAATTAGAAAACCTGTTTTGCAGCAATAGAGTCCCATTAGGGGTAGCACTACATTAAGCAACACGTATAACATCACATAAACAACAATTATTCACGGACACATGGGGCGGAAAACGTAGCTCCCAATGAAGTTTGTTTTGGAAAAGTTGAAGGCGGCAATGTGATTTATAGAGGATTTCAGTATCTGTGTTCTGTTTGTTCACTGCATCCGTGTTGGAACTTTAAATCCGCACGTACATAGTTCGGTTATCAAACGAATATTTTAAAGAATGATTTATTGTAATAATAACTAATAGATGCAACTGACTCTCTCATAAGCTGTCAGTTTTACTTCACAAAGCCGCTGTTTTAAAAAATATAGGTCTTCCCGATTTTTATTGCGGCTTTTCTGCAATTATGTTGAATAATTTAGTGGTTTGTATTGTTACCACCATACACAAGAATTCCCAGGCTGAACTCTCAATTTCAAACTGCCTTCTCTCGCTTCGACTTGATTGTTGAGCAAAATATATTAAAGGTATAATGTTCGGCCAAACAGTGTGGCTTTTATCAGGCTCCGCCCATCAGCACCTTCAACGGCAAATTTAAGTTTGTGTCCCTGTAAGTTAGGCAATTGTATGCAGAAATTTAGCAAAACATGTCTTCTTGGCGGACAGATTTCATGGATATAAATGCAAAAAATTGAAATCTGATGTAATTGTCTCTTATATGAAGACTTGATTTACTAGCCTACAGCTTTCTTTTTTTATAATAGTGTCTAACAACGTCTCACCGCAGTCCTAAATGTGGGGAATATTGCGACCGAAATATTGTTCAAATCTATTTTTTTTTTTTTGGAAATATGACTCTGCTGTCTAGTAAAATAGACTTTTATTAGTTGATTAAAACTTGCACCATCTTAATACGAATTTCCATTGAGGAGAAATATGAAAGCGCGTGGACGCCTAAAAACGGCTTTGTAAAATTGCGAACATTACAGCCTACCTTTATTTTATATACTATGCTGTTTGTTATTATTACTTGTTAAATTTGGATAAACAGTTTAGTTTTTAGTGTGCATTTGGGTTAAAGTGTTGATATAACTTCTACTGCAATTGCGAATTGACGAATTGTAAAACAAACTGCAATCTGTTGCAAAAAGTATTATGGACTGTAAAGCGGTGTTAACAGCTATTTACCGGGCACCTTTTTTCCTATAAATGGTATCGACAATTAAAAAATGAAATACGACAAAAAGAAAGAAATATAACAAATGCATACTTTATTATTTAAATTGAAAAGACAGCCTTGTTGAATGATAAGTTAAAATAGATGTCTGTGTAAATTCAAAAATAAAACTATAAAACAGTACAGTATAAATTTTTGGTGTTGTTAAAACTTGCTATAAGTATCTATATAAATTCTACAGGGTGTGCTGAATATGAATGCCTTTATTTTGCTGTATGATAAACTGTACCAAACAAAATATCTATACTTTTTTATTTATACTTTTTTTCTTTGACAACAACGGTAGAATTATGGCACAGGTTTTTGTACACAATAATTACAAACACACCTAAACATACTTACTGTGAATGTTTTTTTAGAGCTTTTTTCACAACACAGAATAAAATGTGAAATATTTGTTCAAAATGTTACTTGGCAAAAGCGTTTACCGTACAAGCGTCTCTAAATTAACAAGCCATACAGCTGGTAATAGTTGACTATAAATTGTTTATGTGCACTCACAGTTTCAAGCAAGAAAACTACGAAACAAAACGCTCTAGCCACGATAGTACTATGACTAATAATATTTTTAAGTTAACAGTAGTATTGACAGAATGCAATAATAATATTAATATCTCTACCCCTCATTCTAATCAAAAGGATTAGTCCAGAAATATTATTCGATAGGGACATTTTTGTCATAATAGTTTTTTTGGTGTTTTTGGTCGGATATACAAGCCCCTTTAGTATCGGCATTTATAGTTTGGACACCGTGTACACATTTTTATAGTATCACCATCAATTAACAATTATTAATTTTTAAAATATTGCGATCAAATAACTACCTATTAGATATGGTTTAATATAATAACTATATAGAAAAGTTATTACAGGTATATATTATAATTTTGAAAATGAAGAATATTGAACTGTTATAAAATAATAATTTAATATGTATTACAGAGATTAAATATTATTAACTGCAAAGTTCAAACAGTTATTGTAATATAATCTATTATTCATGATATAACAATATATTTTGACATTGCCCACATTATATAATATAATGCAAGTACCTACAAATATTTGCGTTCCAAAATAACCTGAGGTAGGAAGAATGAATATATGTATGTGTACTGTTATAAAATCAAGTCAAAAATATATCGATTGCAATGCATCTATACATGAATAATTGTTAGGGTCCTGATTTTCAAAAAAAAAAAAAAACAAAGGACCAACTTACTATTATTTCCTGTTCCGGTGAATTTAATTGTATTGTTTTTTTTCTTAATGAAATGTAATCGCACAAATTAAAAACATATAAACAATAAACAATTTTATGTGGTTTCATAAAAACAGTCGGAGGTCAGTCAGGCAGTAGTATGTGGTCAGTGCCTACCTATTTTTATATATTTTTAGGTATTAATAATATTGTGCGAAACTAACTACTCAGTGGACAAAAGCCCCAACCTGCGTTGAATTACACCCACAATATCTGCCCATATATTCCTTATTATTAGCTTTTGTAACATTTTTTTACTGTTTTAGAAAGGTATTTTAAGCTAATATAAATCAAATCTCCTATAATTCCTATCAATGAAGTCATATGTATGTTCTCTGATACCAAACATCTAGGTATGCTAATGAACAATTCCACAGACAAAGCTCTATTCAATAATTATCTAAAGAAAATAAACTAATTTACTAACCTGCTAATGAAACACTCTATAAATATCTAACTTTACTTTTTGGCAGTGGGAACATGACAAATTCAACCACAATAGATGAGATCTGACCTATTTGTTGGAAATGGAATGGTTGACGTATTACAAGAAAATAACGACGTCAAAATATTACAATTAATGTATTTGGAACAAAACAATGCGGATGTACGTCTAGCGTTACCATCCGTCCGTATAAACCCTTTTTAAAGCAAATTTAATTGTCCGACCAGTTTTCCCCACTGTCCGGTTTTTTAAAAATAATATTAATCTGAAATCATGGATCATCTGAAAAATATTGTTCTCAAGCATCACCTTCTGACCCCGAAAGAGAATGTCGAAGAGAATAAAAGCCTAAATCTAATTATATTTTGGCTTTAATATTTTATAATATTATGTTTTATTTTTATTATTTCACATTCTTTATTTTATATATTATATATAAATTCAAAGTTAATAATCATTAACTCATTTATATAGTTTTATAATTTTTTTTTTAATTTGTCAATATTGCTCTTTGCATATATTGCATATGCAAAGTGCAATATTTTTTTCAGTTTACTTGTGTTTACAAGTATATTTTATGTTACTAAATAAAGTAAAATAAAATGTGCATAAAAAATGTTCACCTTTTCCATTGAAATCATGATTTTTTGTCAAAATTAGTAGATACATAACAGAAATAACAAAATATACAGGGTGACATTAATAATGGTACATAACTTAAGGGCAAATTGTTAACGTCAAAATAAAACGATTGAGCCTATCATGCCGTATTCAATTGTTGCTCCTTTTCATTCTACTGTGTGTGTTCTATACGTTTTATGATATCTATGGTATGGGTACATAAACACTAGCAGCAGTAGATTGCGGTGGCTGTAATACCACTGCTGCATGGAAGGAACTTCATACCTTTCAGTACGCATTGTATAATGTTTTACTGCTTTCTCGATTTTTTTTTATTGCAGCGGTTATTGGAAATGAAAAGAGGGCGCCTTACCTTAATCTGGATCTCTCAAATTGGTTTTGTATCAAATAAAAATGTCTACTTTGTTGAAAGATATTTTACGTCTAAAGAAAATACGGAAACTGCGTAGGTTTTAGAAAGCAACTTTGTTGACTGTCAAGTGAAAAAATGTTTTCCCTAAATAATTTTTCCTAAAAAACCGAGTAAATTTTTCAGGGCAGTGATAATATTAAATGCACTTATATAAAATCAAAAAAAAGTATGAGAAGTCGTTTACCACATTTTGTCGTCTCTTCTTTACGCCATTTTATTATTTAGACACCTATTTTTCAAGATACTCTTGCATATCTGTTAAAAAATATTTTTATTAATAACTTTAAAATATCTACCATTTGACATTTTCTGCAATATTTAGTGCAACTTAAATTTTAAAAATCAAACCGAAGGAAAGTTAATAGCATAATGATCCTTTCTTTTCCTGATAAATAATATTCCTCTTGCTTTGTCCTGGAAACAGAGAACAAAGTAGGTATATATTAATGAAACATTTTCGCAATTGTATTGACTACAGTTGTTTTTTAAATAAATACTACAGTTTATGTCATACTTTAAGTGCGTTATATTTTTTAAATTTTAATATAGTACAGAAAGTCATAATTCTTGAAAAACATTATAAAGCAATTGAGGACTTTGCAGCAAGAACGACGCAGCTCCATTTTATGACAGATATAGGGTTATGTGCTAGATAGATAGTAACATTCTTTGGTGCAAGATCGACGCAGATCCGATGCTTTTATATATTTTAATAGCAAATAATGGAGATGCGCCACACATCATTTGATGCAACAGAGATGTAGCTCCAAGGAGCTGCGTCACTCTTGCTCCCAACGCGCAACGAATTTTGTTTTGATATTTATCAGATATTCCTTCTAGGTTACTAGGGTTACTACTGTTACTAGATTAGTCGTTTGTTTGTTTGCATCACGTATTCGACTATCGTCTTCCTAATAATATTTGCAGTGATTTTGATTGTGTTTTAATATATTCAATATGGAAGTGTTGAGTAGTGAATCCGAACCTTATAGTGGTGGTTCTAGTGATGAATACGTAGCAGATACATCCGATAATACGTCAAGTAGTGAAAGTGATAATTTGTAGGTTAAAATAAAAACTAGAAAGTCGACTGATAAATCACAATGAGCTAGAAATAAACGGAAAAAACTTTTAGCAGCTGGAAAACGATATTTTGATGCAAGAAGGATGTAGATCCAGTAAATAAAAAATTGCCAACTTCATATTTATTAATTAGTATAAGTTTTATGGTATTTATTACACTTTACTAATGTCCTTTTGTAACTCGAAAACAAAAAACTGATATCTGATATAAAATTACTGTCTACAACGTTTTTTTCGTTTTACTTAAATTAAACAATTTTGGAGCTGCGTCATTATTACAGCAAGATCCTCAATTGAAATAATTACCCCGTATATACTATGTTGTAATATATAACTTCAGAGTGGTAATATAATCGCTACTGTACCACCCATTTACACCCTTGGGTTTTATAATAACGAATAAAAGTGTATAAATGTCGATAACCCTCGATAACTTACGCCCGAGTGTCATTTAATGCGATCATGCACTTTAGCTATTAATGTTTATGGACCGTTATAACCCTAAGTTTGAAACTAAACTATTATTTTATTACGCATTGCACATTAATATAAATGTTTAGTAGACGGCCTAAGGTTACCTACTTTTACGGAACTAGCAAAAAGCCTAGATTTTCTTTAAAACTATTTTGCAGATGAGTATTCATTCGAGTGATCAAAATAAGATTATTCGGAGAAAGATCTGGATAACATACTTTGCTAAGACACTTGATTCATATATACTCGCGTCAAGAATTCAGACGTCTTACGTCACGGCTGACGTTACACATTTGTTTTTATTGTCAACGTAATTTTCGATATTTGGTCGCGTTAAAAACAATCATTTTTTGCAATTTAGTGCGATATATAATGCAAACTTTTAGTGCAGTATATAGTTTTATTACTATCAGTTGCAGTTTCTTAAATATTTTGATAAAAATATGATAAATTATTCATTTGTTCGTATGACGTAAGTCGTCTGAATTCTTGTCGCGAGTATATTTAACATCGTGTAGTAGTCATACAGTGTTGTAATATCCTTAAATAACTTTTAAGGCATGCAATTTAATAATGAGAAAATCAAATCTTAAATAACTATCACTGTAGCTGTATTTAGAACTAAGTTTATTATTTGATATATCTTTCTTAAGGCTGGTCTGTATGTAACGTTTTATCGTCATGGAAGTCTGATCAAAGACTGGTACAAATCATTCACTACGTGCCCTAAAATTGAAGAAAAAAATTAGTGTTGGTGTTCTCGACTAGCTCTACTCGATGACGTACCTAGAGTTTTGGATTCTTTTTCTGATCTATATGACTTCAAACTAAATTTCTTGCTTGCTTATTCTGGTTCCACGAACTTCTTCCAGTTCAATTTTTGTTGGAACTGCCGTTCGACGTTTATTTCTAGTGTTTGTAGCTCTAGAAATCTATCATTTACATGGTGGAACGTTTCCTACCTTGTCTTCATCTCGGACGTCAATCGTCGAAACATATCGACAACATGACTGTAAGAGCGATCTTTTTCAAATATGACTACAGCCTTAGCTGTTATTGTTATTGTTATTAAGATAACGAGAGATCCAAAAGAAAACAAATTAAATATAATTAATTATCAAAAAACAATTCTAATTTAGAGAAAATATAATGAAATGCAACTAACAGTCAAATCAAAGGCACTTCAGTTTGTGACATCACTAACCAGTGATGCATCAAATATGATGCCTCGCATTATGGATGGTAATTGTAACGTCTAACTGTTTTTTGTATTCGATTGATACTCCATATATTTCACCTTTTGGATAGCAGAGAAAAAAAAATATAATAGTATAAATGACCTCCGATACATTTTCCGTAAAAGGACACTCTGTTTAATTATAAGGGTGGATTTGTAGCAAGTAATCGAATTAGTTTCAAGCAGCAGCGGGTCTCGCCTCTTCAGTCTGGAATTGAAACCTCTCAGCACATTTATCTTCATCTGTCTGGTAACTAAATTTGATGTGATGTCATGATTTTTTACATTTATATCTCATCTACTTCGGTGTTTATGACACGATGTACAATAAATTGGTTCAAGTATCTCGGACGAGGAGACATAAGCGGGCAGTAAATTATTCTCCAACGGAGTCATTTCGCAGCTATTGTCTCCAAGACGTTTATTTATTATTTAAACGGTTAAGAAGTAGGAAAATAATATGGGGTATAAATCATCGTGGAAAGATGCAATGGACTGTCGGAAGAAATTAGCGGTGCTTTGTTAATTTTATTTTAATCGCATACAGAGTGTTTCATTAAAAATTAGATACCGCGCATTCTGAGGTCAAAATATGCCTTAACGAAATGTTATACCTTTTCAATTTATAGGGTATTGTAGTGGCTTTGATTTTTAAGACAAAAATTTCAAACATTTTTGGATAGGGCGACAATAAACACACCACGCTGTATTGGAACTCATGCAAAGAATTCTTTCTGAGTATGACAGATCAGATGTTATCTGTCAGATAGAGCTGTGGTACCTTTCTCCAAGAGAAGGAACTTAGATGAGATTGCAAATAAATTTCAAAAATTAAACTGTTTTGGCAAAATAGCAGTTTTGGAAGTCAACTCCAACGGTTTGTAAACTCTACCATAACTGAGTGTGCTGGAAAGAGTAAAGATGGCAACCTTTCGAATCAGAAATAATAATGAGTGGAGAGTCGAACTTTGCAGTAAACAGTAAAAGAAACTCTAAGATGAATGCATTATTGATGCAAAATTCAACTCCCATAAACTGTTCAAAACTCGATAAAGGAATCGAGAGGAATTGAAGTTAACGACGTACTGAAATGATGGAGTATGGTTTACGGATCGCTCCAAAACAGACAGTAGAACTGGAATAATAGAATTAAGATCCATGTGGCAGAGAAACTGTAGCAGTTGTACTTTCCTACAGTATTCCAGACTGAAATTTTCGCAATAATTTACTTAAAATTTAAGGAGGGACAAAACACGTACGCTCATATATATTCTCAGATAGCCATGCTGCAATAAAAGCCTTAAACTCAAAAGTATTTTAGGTTTAGGATTGTTTACAACTACTCTGGAGAGGTGGATTCAAAAAGAGCATCGTGTAGACTGGGATTCGATACAGGACAAACAGAAAAAAAGCAAATAAAATGCTGAGTATAAGTAATAATAATAATAATAATAATAATAATAATAATAATAATAATAATAATTTATTTAATCCAGTAAGACATTAAAATGTATAGGACAAGTCAAAACAAGACAAAAGCACACATGAAAACATAAAATAAAAATGGACAAACAACAGAGCGCTCGTTAAATAAACATTTGTTACATTACGTCATTCATTAACTCGTTAACGCTATAATAACATAGTCACACAACAAAGTCTTTGACAATTTTTTTAAATTTAATAGCATTCATTGATCTATATTCAGGGGAAAGCTTAACTTAACTTAATACCTTGGTATATTACGGACCTCTCAAATCTAGTGGTTTTCTGTTCGGGAATACATAGGAGAGCACCATGACGAGTATGGTAGCTATGATATTGGGAATTTATATTTAGTCGGTTAATATTTTCCCTAACGTATATAAGTGACCTAAATATAAAGATACGGGGGAAAGTTAGTAATTTATTCCGAATGAATGTGCCCCTGCAAGTTTCCCTGGGACCAAGACCATATATTTTTCTAATAATCCGTTTTTGAGACACAAAAACTTTATTAGAACTCACGGCATTACCCCATAAAACAACATTGTATATGAGATGGCTGTATACCATACTGTAATGCGATACATCCATCAAGGCACATAGTGGTATAGAATTCTTTATGCGAGAGATAGCATAGCATGCTCTCCTTAAGGTCTTAAGGTGAGTTGGTCTATATGCAGTGACCAATTCAGTCGACTATCTAGACAGATGCCTAAAAGTTTGTACAATCTGAAGAATACAAAACAGTGTCACGAAATTGAACAGTTAAATCGGAATTATTCCTGAAGTAGATAATACAGGTTTTATCAATATTTATAATCAAGTTGTTCAACGTACACCAGTCAGCAAAGCACGAAATACTTTCCTCGCACCTTCCCGTAAGCTCCTCCCGGGTCCACGCTGAGACCACCATGTATCGTCCGCAAATAGAGTTAGGCAAGTCACGTCTAGATACTGTGGCAGGTTATTAATGAATAATAAAAAAATCAATGGTCCCAGCACAGACCCTTGAGGAACTTCACGATCAACATCATAAAAGTCAGAATTAGCATCTACTATAACAGACATAGTTCTATCAGAAAGATAGCTCACCATCCAATCCAGAAATGCTCCTCTGAACCCGATATGATATAATTTGACTTTAATAAAGCTTATATCCAGGCAGTCGAACGCACGTGACAAGTCAAAAAAGACACCTGCCACATGTAAATTGTCATCAAGCAGTTTATAAATGTGTTCCGTCAGGACGCAAGCTGCGGACTGCGTGGATCTGCGCTCGCGAAAACCGTGCTGGCAGTTGCTTAAAATTTTAAACTTGTCAAGAAAGGCAAACACTCTGTTGAAAATCACACGTTCCATCACTTTCGATATAACACTAAGTAGCGATATGGGCCTATAATTGGCAATATCCTCAGGGTCATCTTTCTTATATGTAAGAATTACTACGACTCTTTTTAGGGCATGCGGGAAACACCCAGTAGTAACAAATATGTTTATCAGATAGGCGACATGGTCTCCTATAACGTGAGATACAGTTTTCAACAGCCGAGCAGAGACGCTATCCACTCCGGTACTGCTTTTATTTTTTAAGGTCAGGCTGTGACAAATTGCAGGACTGTTAAGAAGACACTGTGTATACAAAAAGCAGTATATAATCAAATTGACCGGGATTAAGAAGAGATCGTGTTGCATTTACTGGGTAAATGTGAGAGTTTGAAACTACTGAGAAGCAATGTCCTTGGCAAACCTTTCTTGGATGCCGCGATGCTTCAGAATTCTTTGGAGAACCAACCTACAGACGAAAGAAAAAAAGGAAAGGCTAGTATTTAGCCCACACCAGGAATCTAATTTAACCTATCAACTTTCCGATGGATTTCTTGGATGGATTCGAAATAAGACACAATTGAAATAAGGAATTCAAGCGTCAAGAATAACGCTTGAATGCACACTGCTCAAGAACTTCAACTTGCAACTTGCATTTTATATAAATAGAGAATATTAATTTTAATATGTTTAGGTATATTTAGTTTATGTTGAAATAATTACCACTATGTGCTGAATAGCATTTCTCAGTAGCTACACAACAATGTCCCATAGTTTTTTGTTCAGGCCTCCGGGGTTTACAGAGAATGAGCCAAAATGTAATTTATCGCGTCCTTTAAATTCCTCTCTTCTACACAAGTAAATGGTTTTGAGTAGATTTTCGCATCTCCTCTAGTGCCGAAGATATGGCCCCACTGAAACATTTGATAAGTGTCGCATGTATGTTTACTTAAACATCAAACTTGTAATATGGAAGATTTGTGGAACAAAATGTAGGCACTATGATTTCAGAATCGTAATATCAAATGGACTTTGCAAATTATTAGAATAAAAAAGTGAGGTTAAGGCCTACTTTGATGTTTTGCTTTATTTTCCACTCTCAG